>JARWIR010000008.1:28574643-29231643 GCA_029959085.1 Nemophila menziesii
TTATGGGCAAAAAAATGATGGTTGGGGTGAGAGGGAATTAATTTTAACTTGAGGTATTTCTTGGGCAAATATCATTTAAATAAAAAATGGTTTATATGTCTTCTTCCTTTTCGTTAAAGTCCTGGTAAGTTGTTGACGTATAAATATATATCCAAATAAATAATATGTATATATTTTCTTTTATACATTGAGGAGTCATTTTGGACTCAAAGTCATTGACTTGTTTCGAACTTGTACCATGTCAACACTAATTGCTTAATAATATGTAGAGTAATGATATATACCACCCAAACCACCCAAGTATACCACCCATAACGTGGCGTGAGTTGGTTGGTTATAAATCGTTAATCTATATATTTCCTTGATCTGATTAACAATTTATTGTCAATCAATTCACACCACGTCATGGGTGGTAATTGGGTGATATGGTTTTGGGTGGCATATATCATTTATGTAATATAATATGTTATTGTGCATTTGGTGAATTTAATTTTAGTAATTCTCTTGACTTCTTTTGATTGTCGTTGATATCTTCACAGGTCAATTCTTTCTATGTTTAACAAAATTAAGATTAGCATGGGTTGTATTTAATGAAATTTTAATTTGATATATTATGATATTGAATAATAAGGTTGTTATTTTTACTAAATTCTAAATTCTAAATGTCTAAACTGATATGTTTCATTGGAACGTTGTCTCTTAATTGATTAAGTGTCTGTTTGAAAGTGTTTTTCGATCTTCTAAAATATTTTACACCTTTAAAAACACTTTTATGAGAAGCACCAAATATGTGTTTCTTTAAAAAAAAAACACCTAAAGTGATTAAAAATTTCAATTTTTTTAAATAATATTTTAAATTTTATTCTAAAAGCGCTTTTTTACTTTAAAACAAACACTTCCAAACGGGCCTTAAGTTTCATTCAGTTTTTTTAATTAAAAAATCACCATTTATCACGTAAAAAACAAATGGGAAAAAGGACGGGTTTAAAGTTAGAACAATTATTTAGGGTGCAGGCATCGTTGTGAAAATATAAGGGTAGATCTTTTGTTTGGGGGTCGATAGTTGCTCTAGTGGTTAGAGTACTTTGTAGCGATCAAGAGTTCTTGGGATCGAATCTTACCTGAGTAAAAAATGGTTCTGCGTAAAACTGATTCTCAAAGATACTAAAAGATCGTTTAATATTTGTTGGGGATGACTAATATTTAGACCGAGGGTTATTGTATTTTTCTTTTTTGTTTCCTTAAAAGAATTAGGTAAATTTGCATTATACTCCGAGATTTGCAACACCAACCCCTAAAATCTTCCCTGATCGTAAACAATTTTTACCCCTACGATTAAAGGTTTGAAACTTATTGGAAGCAACTCGCACACCCATATATATATATATATACACACACACACACACACATATATATATATATATATATATATATATATATATATATATATATATATATATATATATATATATGAGTCAATAGATGGTTTTATATGTATAAAGTTGATGAAGGGGGTGGTATAGAATCATTTATAATTACAACTCAAATCATAATCTATCATTAAGCTCCCAAAATTATTTAATCGACAGTTTTTGTCCAGTGAAAGAAAAATTCCCTAAGAGCACGTATTTGAAGCTATTTAGTTCAATAACTATCAACCTATCAAATAAGTTATACTTCTCAAATGTTTAACATAAATAATGAAGCTCCCTTGGAAGACTTTAGACTCTATATATGATACTCACTCCGTTCCTAAAAGCTTGTCACGTTTGCTTTTGCACACAAACTAAGAAATGTCATTTATTATCCATGTGATTACTAAAATAACCTCCATACAGTGTCTTGATATCTTGAATATATATTAGGAACATATATTATAATATTTAATTAGGGGTGCAAAGTGGTATAAAATACAAAGTCTTGATTTTCTAAAGTGACAATTTTTTAGAAACAACAATTTTTAGTATGAGTTGATTTTCTAAAGTGACAATTTTTTAGAAACAACAATTTTTAGTATGAGTAACAACTTTTTTGGAACGAAGGGAGTAACTAATAAACTAATTCAAGTAATTGAAACCACTAAAGAAATTCCTTTCATGTGGTCAAACCCCTATAATGTTGGTGGTGGATGAAATCCAGACTTTGTTATGAGACTGGCAAAATTATAGACAATTGACTTAAATTTAAGAGCAAAAACTCTTGATACTTGGAACATAGACGTCAAGGGATTAGAAGAAGTTATTTTGATTTAGATTCGAGGCATTGCAAAATGAACACAAATACATTGATACTGGAAAAAAACTAATTTTCTTTTAATATTTAATCGTCTATTTCGACACATCCAATATATACTTATTATTTTGTATTTGACTATGTAAGGTTCGGTTAGCCTAAAATATCGATTTGGCTCACTTGAAAGTACATTGTCACAAGTAATGTTATTTACCAACCACGGTGTAAATCATACCACAATATACACTATTACGATAATACATAGAGTTAAGTTTTAAAAATGCTATTTTATCATTATGCACCGACACTTGGCAACCAAGATGGTCCATTTGATTAGCATATACACATAAAACATCCATGAGGAAGATAAACGGTTCTTCCTACAATTACACATATCTTACATATTGTTCACTTGCTCTCCAAGTTACCTTCTTTAAAGAGTCCAAACATCTAAATCCATCTCTAGTTTAAGCATTGAAGCGTCAACAAAAACTTTTCCCATGATAATCTCACTACTTTGTCATATATGTAAGTAAAAAAAAGTTGTCCGACAAAATAAGTTATTTTCCAAAAAAACGGTTATATAATGAATAAGTTTTTATTCCTTTTAGCTTAAGCCATTCCTCTTGGTCAACATATTTGATTAAAAGTAAGATTTATATTTTATATTTACTAATCAAATTTAAGGTTAAATCATAATATTAAATTTGTGATATCATATTATATGGATAAATATTATAACAATATGAATATTAAAATATAACTTTTATTATATGATTCGATGCATAAAATCTGTAACCATCCTACTACGAAAGAAATATTCTTAATACTAATTGCAGCTCAATACTAATTTTTAATGATAAAAATGTTCATTGTGTTTACTCCAAATATGATACCAAATACTACAAACTTAAAAAGCCTCAAAGCTCTTTTCCTTACCCAACTTTATCCACTCAATCCCATCCCTACTCCAATTAGTGCGAAGGCAACATATCCCCTTTTACCAAGCCTTTTATTCTTGGGCTCAATGAAAAATCAAGAAACAAATAGTCATGGTCTCAACTCTCAAGGCCCAATATAATAAATGTACTATATCACTCTCCTACTTATATCCACATTATCTAAAAAACTTGGGTGTCACTCCATTTTCCTAGTTCTATCATCCACAAAAGCTTGCATATAGATGACGGATCAGATGACACCAACTCTTTACTTGTCGACGATCGCCACTAAGGCTAAGTCCAACAGCTTCCCAATTTATTTGTCAGAATTGGGAGTCAAATACCTATCCCCTATCAAATATTAACCCCGTAAAACAACTCTACTCCAACAGCTTCCCAATTCTAATCTCCCAATTTCAAAAAACTATATTTTACTTTTATCTTAACAATTTGTTTTAATTAATTCATTCATTAAATTTTAAAATTCGCAAACAATTATTTATTTATTATTTTATTTTCAAATTTAATATATAGTTATTCGAAACAAAAAATATATAATATTAATATATTTAATAATTTAACATTCAAATTATAATTTAAAAAATTATAAAATATAAATATTTAATATTTCATATATATAATACAAAATTAATTAAGAATATATTTAAAATCAAGAAAAAACAAAATATACTTAGATTTATAAAAATAATATTAATTTCTTATAAAAATAATATTAATTTCTTATAAAAATAAGAAAATTATATAATCATACAAAAATAATTAATTAAAAAATAAACATAAATTAAAAACAAAACAAAAATAGTTGTAAATCTTAAAAATATAAAGTAAAGAAATTAAAAAATAAATGAAAAAAGGAAATAGGGAGTTTCAAAACTAGCTACATGTGTTGATAATTTCTTATAAATTGGGATCCCTATAATTGGGATCCCTACAATTAAGAGGCTATTGGAGCTTGTAAATAAGATAGTCAATCCCCAATTGTAGCAAATAGCTACAATATGGAGGCCATTGGACTTAGCCTAAGAGGGGATTATCTCCTAAACAAAAAAAAAATATTTACATGTTTGTCTTTTTTCCAACTTTCAATTAACCGATCTTTGAAAACCCTTTTTCAAAATCAAAGCAACCCATTCCATTCTGTTTTTTTTCAAAAAATAATAATAAATGATTAAAAAAAAAAATCTTAAAATGTATCCCCAAATACTCCTCTATTTATATCTACTTATAACCCAATAAATCATAATTCATCCACAAACCCTAACCATATTTATGAAAAACCTCTCCACTACCCCTCCCTTCACCAGAGCTAGGGTTTGTCCAACACCCGCTACCGAAGATAAAATAGGTAGCGTGACCATGGTGAGCAATTGAAGACAAGTTTTCATAGCGAGCATGAGATTAGAGCCATGATTCTAGCTTTTGGTTAACAGCTTCCATGTCATCAATGGTGGAGATGGAACCCTTGGAGAGGTATTACAACAAAAGCTTCATGGATTCACCTTCTCAGGTGAGCTTCGTGGTGCATTTTCATGGATCTTCGTCCAGTGATAAATCGTGCAACATGGAGTCAAACAGAGGACATGCATTTGAGCCTTTGGTGGCGCAGTGATGGTGCAGGCGTCGATGTGTAATATCAGATCGACTTCTATTTGATTTGTAAGAAAATCACATATGGTTTCGGGAACGACGATAAAGTTATCGACGTCATCGTGCTGAAGTTATCGTTAGTTGTTGCGTTTTTTTAATTAGAATTTTAGTCTTTTTTAATTAGAAATGATTCATATTTAGTATTAGGCTTCAAATTTAATGTTTTACATGTAATTTAAGAGTAATTTTACATTGTATTTTTTTATTAATAAAAGATAAGCTGTGCAATTACTTATGTTTTTTCCACATACTTGGAGAATTTTTTAGTATTCTCAAAGAACTTTTTAGCATACTCGTAGATTTTTTTTAGTATACCCACTATGAGACTTGCAAACCAATTATCTCTTCGGCTTTAGTTAGGTTTGCAGCAGGTTTTGGATCAGGAATAACTCTAAGAGTACATTAAAAAACTATATGTCTTTCTTTACCACAACAATAACAAGTTCCCTTAGGTTTCTGAAAGTCCTATTCACCCCCCCTCTAGGACTTTCAATTGGTATCAGAGCCTAACTCTACGTGAATAGCTTAATCGTTAGTAGAGTAAACGATATGGAATTTAATCTTTTGGAAGAGTCGTCTTCTACCCGACCTCCACTTTTTGTAGGAACTTACTATTTTGCTTGGAGAACAAAAATGGAGGAATTTATCAAAGCCGAAGATCCCGATCAATGGAGAATCGTTATGAAAGGTCAATTTGTTCCATATAAAGAGGAGTTAAATGAAGCGGGAGTTCTTAAGCTAAATCAAGAAGAAAAAGATTATGATGAACTCACCGATGAGGATAATGCTAAGCTCACTCAAAATGCAAAACCGATGTACACTCTAATTTGTGGAATATCCGAAGAGATTTTCTCACAAATGTTAGATTGTAATTCCGCAAAAGAGTTTTGGGATCGTTTGGAGTTTCTATATGGAATTGTCGAAAATGACGAAGAAAAAGAAAGCTTAATCCATGATGAATCTCATGACAATCCTAAACCAAACCATGAGGTAGCAATCTATCCTAACTCTTTGTCTCCTCCATATAATTATGATGATATTAGGCATATTTCATCCCTTCTAAAAACTCTTGATTCTCAAATCCATTTGAATAACCTTATGTTGAAAAAGGCTAAAGTTGAGCAAAAGAATTGTTTTAATTGTTGTATCACTTTAGATGATATTTTGGGAAATACTAAGAACCCTTGTTTTGAAAATATTTTCTCTTCAAATAAAAGTCAACATCCTATGAAGAAAAATATATAAGGTTTTGAAAAAGTGGATGAAGCATTTTCCCTTGCTCTTAAAACTTTAGAAAATCATCCCTATTTAAATGTCACTCCATTTGATGAAAATGATCTTTTTAAAGAAAAACTATTTTTGAGTGAAAATTTGATTTTACAAAATAATGAGAAAAATTCATGTTCAAAACCTTCTCGTGATATTTCTATTCGTAGAAGAAGTACTAGTAATTATTGTGGTAAACCCGGCCATCATGTTTCTACGTGTCATTACCACAAACAACTTGAATACGGGTCTTTGATACCCTCGTGGGAAAAACCGACATGGATCGTGAAAAGTACTAATCGTGTTCCCGGATCCATTTCACCTTGGATACCATAGTAATATTTTATTGTAGATGTTGAGCGTCAAGAAATTGAAATGATATACAAAAAGACGCTCAAATCTCGTAAAAGAAAAATCCGGTAAATTCTTCCCCTCTTTCCTTTTTTAGATTGTGTTTTATTATGTGTTTATGTGTTTTATCCTCTATGTGCTAATATCTTGCAAGTCTTGACCTTTTCATGCTTTAAATTGCTTAGTTTTTACATTGGGTCTTTTTGTACTTTTTAGAAAATATAGGGGTCTTTGTGCAATAAACTGTTTTCTCTATTTTCGTGATTTCCTTTTCATAATTTTTCATAAAAAAAATTATTTTGGGAGTTTTATAACATGTCTAAACTATTGGGTAGCTTTCGAATTGGTTTCGCGTGATTTTGCAAAATGTCTTTTTCCCTTTGTAACCTTTTTCGTCGAGGCCTACGAAAGGAAACCGGGTACCCGGTTTTGGTGAATGCGGGAACCCGGTTCCAGTGCTGTCTACAACCCGAATTGGTCAAAACCCTTGGTCTTCTCTCTTATTCTTTCACTTCTCAAATCGTTTTCTCTCCTCTCTCTCTCAAAAACGAAAACCCTTTCTTCAAAACCCTAACCCACTTCATCAAACCTTCATCATCCCTTTGGCCATGGCTTCCAAAGACAAAGCCCACATGGTTTCTTCTTCTTCCAAAGCTTCTAGAGCTTCAAGGGCTTCCAAAAACAAAAGAATCATAGATGAAGTAGATGAAGAAATTGAGATTGATTCAACTTATGAAGATGAAGAAGTAGATTTAGACATTGGAGAAGAACCCTCAAAACATAGAATGGTGAGGAAAAACATCAAGATTCATTGGGGAAGATCAATTTCATCTCTTTCACTAAATGCCTCTATCTCTTTGGTAAATGGCTCAAATTCTAATCTTTTCCATTTATTTCAATTTCAAGGATTAGATTTCTTCCTATCTTTAGAAAATAATTCTTATCAAACCTTGGTTAGTGAATTTTACAAAAATATCAATCCTCTAAATTGTGAATCTTGCTCTTTCAAAACATTTGTGTCAAACAAAAACCTTTCAATTAATCCAAAAACCATTGAAAAAGCTTTTAATATCCAAAATAGTGGATATGAGAATTTTATTGTATCGGGTTGGAATAGAAGTAAAGAACTTATTGATATCCCTTTGAAAAACGAGGATGAAGCTTTTATGTCATCGAAAATGATTCAATCCCATACTCAACCTTGGTTATCGAGTTTATTCTCTCCGGATATTCGTTTGGCACATAAAATTATCTTGTTTTGTCTTTTAGGAAAGGATAGAAAGGATGGAACAATTGCTCCCTATGAAGCAATCCTTCTATTTCATCTTTATTCAAAAAGGCCTATCAATTTTTGTAAAATTTTCATTCGTAACTTGGATTATCGTGCTTATTCGAGCTCCACTTTACCATACGGAATTGCTCTTAGTTATCTCTTGGTCAATGTTAAGAAAATATCTCCCTCTCGTGACCCTCGTGATTTTGAACCAACTTGGAGGTTTGATATTGCTTTTTTGAAAACTATGAAAATCTTCATTTACAATGGAGAATACATTGATAAGCATATTTTTGATCATCTTCCCGAAAATCTTCGAAAAACTATCTTGAAAAATGTTGGGCTAAATATCACCTCCTCGGGTCCCACTATTGAGTTTCTTAACATTCCTTCCTGTGAGGTTATGCCTATTGATCCTCCTCCTTTTTATCGTACTTCCCGTCCTAAATCTTCTATTGGTTCTTCTTCAAATGTTGCTACTAAAGATGATCTTGATAAAGTTGAATCTACATTGCTAAATGTTTTTAAAGAGGGTTTTGCGGAAATTAAAGGATGATTTGAAAACATGAATAATCGAATTGAGGGGTTGAAGAATGAAGTTTCATGTCTTCGTGATGATGTTGGAGGTGGAAGAAGGTCTAGGAGTCGCTCTCCTCGGAATTCTTGATTATCTCGCTTGGAGTTTTTAGGGGTGCTTTTTCAAAAAAAAAAATTATCTTTTAGTATTTGTTTTTATTTCATGTCTTTAGTCTCGTTTGTTGAATTTGCTTTGTATGAACTTGTTTACTTTCGTATTTTGTTAGCTTGATCTCTCTATGTTCCGGTTTAAAACAATTTGACATTATGGTTTATGTTTATGAATTTGTTTTGATTTTGATTGGTTGTGTTTTGGATTAAATTAGTTATGTTGGATTATGTTTTGGATATTTGGATAATGTGCTTTGTTTAGAATTATTATGGATATTTGGATAAAGTGCTTTGTTTAGAATTATTATGGATATTTGGTTATTTTATCTTAGTTTGGATATTATCTTGTGTTGCTAATTATCTCTTGTTGTTGTAGGTGATATTCCAATCTAGCTATTCTAAATCATACATATTGCATTTTTAGCCTCTAAAATTTCAATAATTGCATTTTAGTCCCCACATTATATAAATTGCACTTTGACCCCACACTTTTATAAAATTACACCAAAGTGCCAAAAAATTGGACTTCATAATCTTTCACATGTAATAATTTGCCATTATAGTCCAAATCTTTTAAAAAATTGCATTTTAAAACTCTAAACTTTGCAAAATTGCATTTTTCTTTCATGCTTCATCTAAATGAGCTTTGTGCATTTCAATTAGTTAAAATGTTTTCTTTGCTCTAAACTTATAAACTCTTTACATTGTTTTCTAAAAACTATTCACTTGAGTTTTAGCTCTTCTTCTTTAGTTATGGGTTATACATTTATTATCCCGTCTTTTTGATGAAGACAAAGGGGGAGAAATATGTGCACTAAAACTTTCAAAATTTGCACTTTACAAAACTCACAAATGCATATCATTTTCATAAAAATACACTTTGACTTAATGATTGTTGTGAGGGGGAGTTAGACTCCATATGTGCTTTATTCCTTAAACATCTTGTATGCACATTGATAGGGGGAGCATAACTCCTTTAGAGATTAAACTTTCATATCATTCCTAGGTGTTTTAGTGAAGGATTTGTCATCATCAAAAAGGGGGAGATTGTTGGCATATTGCCCCTTTCGATTAGTTGTTTTAATGTGACAAATCCTCTATTGTTTAGTGTGCTAATTATACTTTATTATCTTGCACTCTAATTCATCAAAAAGCACAATCTTTATCATTTAGATCAAAGCTTTATTATCATATCCTTAGTAGCTAATTTTCATATCATTACTTTTAACCTTATCTTATGTGTACATTGAGAATTAGCTTTCATGATCAACAACAAAGTTTCTTAAAATGATGTTTACTACAACTCTCGTGAAGATAACTTTTCAATCCGAGCAACGAATCAAAATATCATAATTTCCATGTCAGTAAGAACCGGGTACCCGCATTTGGTAAAACCGGGAACCCGGTTTGGTGAAGCTCAAGTCAACATCAAGTCTTTATAGCCGTTATGTAGCCGTTGCAATTGAAACCGGGTACCCGCATTTGGGAAACCGGGAACCCGGTTTGGCACAAAGTATCCCACCAACTTTATAACCGTTGGGGACTTTCTTGTGCTATAAATATGGCCTCTTTGAAGGAGAAACTTACCTCTCACACTTCAACTATTATACATATCATTCTCCTACAAAATTAGAGGTCTCAAGCTATCAAAGTTAATCATCCAAGCTTGATCAAGAGGTTAAACCAATAAGCTTCAAAGTTATTATCTACTCAAGAGGAGTTTACATGCTTATAGTTATATCTACTCTTTAGGAGATTATTTAGCAAAGTTGTTTCACCCTTTAAACACTTTGTATTTATCCTCTTAAGTCTAGTTCTTGTAATAGATAGATTAAGAGAGAATTTGAGTATCGGGAGTATACTCGGTGTCCTTGTGTTATGATTACACAAGAGTTTCCTTCGTGGTTTCGAAGAGGTTGTCCTTCGTGTTATCGAAGAGGTTGTAAGGGTTATTGTGTTCTCGACCCGGTTAAGAGAGACACGTGAGCTTAGTGAAAAGCTTGAAATCCTAAGGAGGCTTCCTTAGGTAGTGGATGTAGGGAAACCGAACCACTATAAATCGTGTGTATCTTTCTATCCCTACGCTATTTACTTTCCGCACTTTACATGTTTGAGGAAGACAAAACATGAAGCGAAACATTTTTACTCATGTAGTTTAAAAGGACAATCAAATGCTCAAATGCATAGCATTTGTATGCAAGTGAGCAGATGTGACTAGTTTCCATAATTATTCTCAGAAATTGTTGACAAACCATTATTATTTTTTAACTAAAGACGCTCCGCACTCTTTTGAGGATTATGATTAAAATCATTAATGAACCGATTAAATTAATAGGCTAAAGACATTCTCCTCGGAAGAACACCTATATGTTAGTTTTAAAATTATTTTTGTTTATATACTTTTTTTTTGTTTTTATTTATTTATGTTAATAATAAAAAAAATAGAAAACGAGGATGTATCCAAATACCATTTGATCAAGGCGTTTCCAACTAGCAGACTCGGTATGATTAGTTGGGCATAAGATTGTTCCAAAACCAAGAACGTCATGGCAGAAAGTACCAGATAAACTTTTATTTTCACGTATATTAATACTAGTTTATCTTTGAAAAACCAAATTTCATTTCTAGCCCATTATTTAATAGCTTAGAAATATTTTAAGGCTATGTTTCAATTACTTTTAGGTCAACTATTTTAAAAATATTATTTTAAGATTAATTATCGCTGACCATGTCCTATTAAGGATATATTTCACTAATTTTGTAAAAAATTTCATAAATTTTAAAAACAATTTGAATATTTCAAATAAAGTTTCTATTTTATGATGTATCTAAATAAAAATATAGTTTATTTGAAATATTCAAATTATATATAAAACATATAAAATATGTCACAAAATTTGTAAAATGATCTAAAATTGATATTTTTAAATACGTTTAATCTAAAATTATATTTTTAAAAAAATTAAAATATTTTGACACCATAGTACTTGCCTGAAAATGGAATTTGTTCATCCTAAAATTATCCAAATTTCTATCAAAAGAGTATTATAAAGCACAATGGTATTTAAGATCGATAGTTGATCTAATAGTTAGACTACTCAGTTGACAAAAAAAGGTTAGAATTAAAATAACCCTGACTTCAAAAAGGTTCTCTTATTCTTTTTATAAAAAAAAAAAAGAAGCAAAATGGTGTTCCATTAAATTGCATTTCATGACATGCAATAAAGATGTGAAGTAGCAATTATTTTGAGTCATATCAAGAAGATACGTATCTAGGGCCATTACTGCAATTGTTTGGTGTTCATTTCCACTTTGTAGTGTTATTGTGCAAAGTACTGAAACAAACAAGTGTTGCAATAAGTCAACTTTTCTTAGATTATACTCGGTATAATGATGGTGCGGGGACTTTTCACTAATAGTGAATATCAATTTCCCTCCTTCCTACACATCAATGGAAACTTCCTCTAGATATGTTAATTCCACTATGCGTATTGGATCAATCAATGTATCTAAAGTATAATAGTGTGTAACCTTTTTTCAAGACACATCATTATAATGTCACCTTCCACTTATACTAATACAGTATTGCATGTGATCATCTTCTCCTCCCACTCCTATTTGACTTACTATATTTTTCAATTTTCAGTCCATACCTTCTTCTTTCCACTCATGGGAACATGTCTATAAAGCTAGTGCTAAACCTAGCTACTTACTCTCTATGTTTTGTTTATCTTTTTCTCTTTAACATTTTCTCTATTAACTCTGCGATGTTTAACGAACAAAAAAAATCTGCGATGTTTCATAATATAAACAAATCTTCTAATTTAAAATCAAATTATCTCAATATTAAAGAAAACTATTCATTTGGCTATTTATATGTGCTACGCAAACACAAACATGGCAATTTGTTTTGAAAGCAGTATATGGGTAAAGCCCTCGTGTGGCCCTTTATCTATACCCAAAGTGCACGGGCCGCCCCTGATGTTCAAAATTACCCTTTTACGCCCCGTATCTTCACCTTTTGTGACACCGTTAGCCCTTTTTTCATTTTTCTGTTAGTTGACCGTTAGTCAACGCCACATGGCGCCACGTCAGTGCCACCTTAGCGCCAACTCACCGCCTCTGTCTTCGTCAGCGCCACCTCAGCATCGTCCCTAACTTTAAAAAAAAAAAAACCTTTGAAGGTTTGAAGGTTTGAAGCCTTCAAACCTTCATCAATGGAGGATTCCGGAAAAAAAACAAAAATGTTAGCAAAAATCTTTGGAGGATAACTTGTAAAAAATGTCAATTGCAGCATCAAGTTGTCTGTCTTTACATAATCCATGAATAATAGTATTATATGTCACAATGGTAGGAGTTATATGACTACTACTTTCCATAGAGTCTAATAAAGATATTGCCTCCATAAGACGTCCATTATTACACAATCCGTTTAACATTATATTATATGTAACAAAGTCAGGACCAATTACTCCCTCAGCCTCAGATTTCATCTTCTTGAATAAATCCTGCGCAATGATACATAAACCCTTCTGAAACAACCCTTGTATCATAGTGTTGTATGTAACAGTATTAGGTTGCAGTCTCTTGGAAGGAATATCTTTATTAGACTCTATGGAAAGTAGTAGTCATATAACTCCTACCATTGTGACATATAATACTATTATTCATGGATTATGTAAAGACAGACAACTTGATGCTGCAATTGACAGTATTAGATGATGCTCGCAAACTGTTTGATAAAATGCGTGACAAAGATTGTGAGCCTAATGAGTTTACTTTTGGGCTCTTAATACGTGGCTACTGTAAATGGGGACTTGCTTCCAAAGGATTAGAGCTTTTTGATTGTATGAAAGAAAAAATACAAATACAACAACACTTCCGAAACTACTAATAATAGCTTCGACGATGGTTCTTTACAGCAGCTCAATAATGGCGGTGAGTGGAGGGAATGACCTTAAACGTGTCCGTTTCAGGTAAAATTAATTAAAATTTAGGTACCTTTAGTGCAATTAACTAATTTCATTTCGAATTTGAAGCCGGGATATGTACGATAAATGGGAAGCTCAAAGATGGTGGGGTGAGAATTACGATCGAATCATGGAACTATATAATGTACAGAGATTTAATCGACAAGCTCTTGATACTCCCGCAAGATCTGAGAATGGGGTAATCTAATCACCATAACATTATTGATAGTAACTGAAAATTAGACTTAATAATTAAAATTAAAATTAAAATTAAAATTGCAGAGAGATTCTTCATATTCGAGGCTTGGATCAGCTAGGGAAAGTCCTATGATGACTCCATCAGGAACCAGGGACTGGTCAAGAAATAACTATAAACCTTCGGGAAGTCAAGGCTATTTTCCCTCGGATTTTAATGATAATAACAAGCATTTCAATGCTGGATCGAGTGCTTATGGAAATAGTGGAATGAGAGGTGGTGAAATGTCATCAATGGATGCTTCGAGGACTATATTTTCTGGAGCTGAAAATGTATTTTCCAGAAAATAGTGTTATCAATTTTTTTGATTTTTTCGGAATCCTCCATTGATGAAGGTTTGAAGCATTCAAACCTTCAAACCTTCAAAGGTTTTTTTTTTTTTTTTTTTTTTTAAAAGTTAGGGACGATGCTGACGAAGAGAGAGGCGCTGAGTTGGCGATGATGTGGCACTGAGGTGGCGCCATGTGGCGTTGACTAACGGTCAACTGACAGAAAAATGAAAAAAGGGCTAACGGTGTCACAAAATGTGAAGATATGGGGTGGAAAAGGGTAATTTTGAAGATCGGGGGCGGCCTGTGCACTTTGGGTATAGTTAAGGGGCCATACGAGGGCTTTACCCGCAGTATATTAAAAAGATGTTAGATTGAGAGCGAAAACTAGCAAAGTTTGGATAGCTCCAAAAAAGAAGTTTAATATAATTTTAAATTTGGATGCGACCTTTTGACTGTGAGGGGGAGGGAAGGGGGGGGGGGGGGGGGGGGGGGGGGAGAGAGAAAAACTACCTTATTCAAAAAATTCTTTAAAGAAAAAATTAACTATATTGTTTCACTGTGTCTTGGAAAATAAGACTAACATATTACTACTATCATTTAGATCTCAAGCTAATAACTCTTTGTGACCATCGTGGTTACCAGAAAATCATCATTACCAACCACTTAGTTAAACGAAAAAATAAAAATAAAAAGAGTAATGATATATGTCACCTCTTTTCATATCACTCTTTTATCACCCTTCTAAATATATGTATTGATTTTCTTGAATTGAAGATAGAGAAAAATTAAATAGGATAGAGAAATCCATTCATTGGTACATGTAGGCATACACGTAGGAGGTGATAAAAGAGTGATACAAAAAGGGTGACAAATATCATTACTCAAAAAAAAATTAAAGAAATTATTACTGACCACGTATGTAATCTTTAGCGACCGTTCGGCGGCCGCTAAAAGTCCAAGTCAAAAAAATTGACAAACCAACTTTATCCGCCCAGTTTTTGACAATACCCTTTAGCGACCACTTAATTGATCTCTAACGACCAATAGGCGAGGTCCCGAACCTTTACCGATTGCTCGGCCTCCGCTAAAAGCTCAATTCAAAAAGTTTGGCAAACCAACTTTGCCCACCCAATATTTGACAATGCCCTCCAGCGAAAACTTAATTGATCTCTAGCTACCACCAAGTGGTAGCTAAAGGTATCAATCCTCTACCAATCACTTCCGAGACCGCTGAAAGCCCCATTCAAAAATATTGGTGAACCAACTTTGCACGTCCAATTTTTTACTATACCCTCTAGCGACCACTTACTTGATCTCTAGCAACCACCAGGTGGTAGCTAAAGGTCTCGAACCTTTATCGAACACTTCGGTGGCCGCTAAAAGCCCCATTGAAGAAAAAACGGCCGACCAACTTTGTCCGCCCAATTTTTGACAATACTCTCTAGCGGGCACTTACTTAATTTCTAGTGACTAACAGGTGGTCACTAAAGCTCTCAAACATATAAAACACATAACAAGTTTTACAATTCATTTACTTAACTTCCCTACTACCTCCTTTGATTACTCCCATATGTCGTCGATTACATCGTCGTCTAGGTTTATTCCAACACCATCACTCTAATCTGTTTCCCTCTGTTATCTTCTATCAAAGGATAAGTTCTTAACCATTCTTAATTATATATATACATATCAAATTAAATGAAATTATTTGTGTTTTTATGTATAATTGTGTATGTATATAGATGTCTATATTATTTATTTATTTAATTTTGTAAAATTAGGTAAATATATTGTAGTTTTTAGTTATATGGGGAGTAATGGTGCAATTTTATGAATTGTAGGGATTAATAGGGGAAATGTCAAAAGTTATAGGGACTAGAAATTAAATTTTGTGAATTATAGGGACTTTTATAGGAATTTAAAAAAAAATTATGGAGTTAAAGTGCAATTTCGAGTAATATAGTGACTTAGTGCAATTTTTTGTCATGTAGAGACCATAGTGCAATTTTTCTGAGACTCAAGGTCCATAGTGCAATTTTTGTATAATATTTTTGTGCAAGTTTTGTGGAGGTTTTTAATTTCTTTTAAAAAAAATATATTTTACCTTTAGCGACCGTCATAGTGGTAGCTAAAGAGTGCTCCTCATTTGCGGCCACGATGGTGGTAGCTAAAGAGTCACCTCATTAGCGACCAAAGTTTTAAGTGGTCTTTAGTAGACCTCTCCAACGACCAGCCACTACATACCATGTTTTAGCTACCGATGTCGGTCTCTAAAGGTAAAAATCCACTGAAAATGGCACTTTTAGCAACACTAGCCAATAGCAACCATGTTTTAACAACCGATGTCGGTCGCTAGAGGTAAAATCCCACTTTTACCGACCGACAAGCGAACCTTTAGCAACCACCATGGTGGTAGCTAAAGGCGAGTTCGGCGGCTGTAAATATTTGTAAGCGTCCATGATTTATGTGTTGGTAAATATAACAACGATCGATAAATAGTAATCACAAGATTTATATATAAATGCAAAATAAAAAACTCACAACAAGTTACATGTAAATATATACGAATTTCAACCAAACTTACAACAAAATACAAAAAATCTGAGTAATAGAGTGATCACCTTTACAATAATTTTGTTAAAAAGAATTTTTTTGGGTATAGTCCGTATCCTCAAATGGATTACTATTATTAGTCTAGTTTAGGCTTAATATCGTTTAGAGATTGAGAGTTTGAGAGATTTATTTTTAGTTATGATGACGTGTTTTGAAAATGACTCCATTCTTTATTATATAATAGTTAGGAAGCTTTCAAAACGTTCGCCATAATGGATGTCATAAAATGTCCACTATAAAGCCAAAATCGTGTTTCTCTTCTTTGATCCCTAATTTATATTTAGACGGTTTTCTTTAAAAAGTGGGAGAACGTATCTGGACAAGACTTGTAGAATTTATAACATACGAGTTACGAGTGCGGGAATTTCAGATTGTTTGGGGATGGAAACATTTAAGGCTAGTCGTTTCTCTTTTGGTGGGTTTTCCAAACTTGGCCAATAAAAGTATATAAGAACCAACTCCAATATAAGTTTTATTTTTTAATTACCCAGGACTCTCCAACTCCCCTACGACCACGCCGTCTCCAATTCTAGGGCCAGGTATGGGGAAGGGTTGTGGGGTGCACGTGTGGGTATTTACCATACTATTCATCTCCAGAGTGTTTGGTTATTTGAAAGATATACTTGGAAGAAACGATATAAACTATTATTTTTCAACTTCCAAAACCAATGTGGTGCACTTTTATAAAGACTCTTGGTATTCTTTTTCTCCAAGTGCATGAAACTAGTTAAAAATTATTATTTTCCTCTTATTTGCAATAATCCTCTATTCAGGCACTTAAGTGATGGAATTATACTTAAGTGTCAATACCTTTCGATGTAATTGACATGTAGTGAAGTGAGGCAACCACCAAATCACGTCAAGTGAATGTACTCTTGAACTTGATGTTCTTCAGTCGAGACCCTCACAACGCAGCCTACCCGCTGGTTATTACAAAATCCTCAATCATGGATTCATGAAACACCTCATGAGGCTAAGTTATATTGCTCTTAATGATCTCAAGACCCTAGATGGGTGTCGACTTTGGGTAGACACTCTTGAAGATCAATAGGACCACCACTACGACCTATAAATTTTGTTGTTAGTTATGAACTCATCTTTAGGATCACCAAGAATGTCTAACCAACGTGGAATACCCCTCTAGGGCCTTTAGATCATGTAGGGAGCAATATATCTCAACCTCATCGATGTTCATCAAATCCTTCTTAAAAGGGACCATCACTAATGGATTTCAATTCATTAAGAGTTAATAAACTAATGTTTGCATGCACAGTTTATGCCATATGGATGGGGAGATAGTGTATCATATGGACTCATCCTCCATATGTTCCTCATCAATGGTCTTTAGCCCCACTCCCTCGAGGTTTCAGGACTACTTTCCTGGTTGAGCCTTTAGTAAATGGATCATCCATATTTTTATCTGATCGTACATTGATGTCTACCTATTTGTGATATAATAATCTAGGTAGAAGACATCATTTTAGGTGTATTTGGTTAATTAATTATAGATTTTTATTCATATTTTGATAAATTCTTATTTCTTGTCTTGATTTGATGATTTATTATTTTTAAAGCATATTTGGTTTAATTTGTGTGTTAATGTGAAGTTTTAAAGATATATATGGAAATTATCCAAATCATTCTAAAGAGATAAAGAAAGAAGATATGGAAGGAATAAGAGATAAGAGGAAGTTGAGATAAAATATGAAAGAAAAAGCTGCCAAGTAAATCTAAAATTCTGCAGCCACGTCCACTAAAGTAAAGATAACTTCAAATATACTGGGAATTTGGACGAGAAATCAAAATAGAAAACGTAGATCTTTTTGCTTTGGTCTTTTCGATATAAAGTAGGCAAAAATCGAACTAATAACGAAGGAGATACGATCAAAACAAGACAGAAGCGTTTATCCCTTATCTTATATTTTAGAAAACGAATTTGAGTTGGACTTTGACTCAAATTACTTGACTTCTACTCCAAGATATCGACCTAGGGTCTTCCAAACCCTATAAATACACCCTTTTATCATTATAAACATATCCTTGGTCAGACTTTAAACCAAGAGGAAGCTTACATCAAGAGAATAGAAGATCAAATGGAGTTGGACAACAAATTATGCCTTCCTAATCTTTCATATTTGTAATTGTTTTTTTTTTCTCTAGTATGAACTAATAGCTTGAGATTAGCATATGGGTTTGAACCTTAGACTTGTTTTATATCTATTTTAATTTGGGATGTTAGCATTTAATTGAAATTAGCGTCTTATTCTCTGCTTTTATGTGTTTTGATTTATTGTATGTAGTTCTTACGGTGGCCAACGTATAGGATTACCATAGTAGTTAAATGGTCACCCAGAAGGGGTGTCTAATTATTGAAACACCACATAAACGTCTAGTGTGCGGTAGTGATCTGGAAGGGATTGCCTAACTAGATAGTCATTAGGGTTTGAGATTAAATCACATATCATAGTGCATGGTCCCCTTACCAGAGTCCCATGTTAATTGTTAGATCGCCACCTAAGTCCACCCGGAAGGGGGTTAGGAGGAATATAGAATACTGTCTATTGCATATCACACAATTCTTCCTTATATAAATAGAATAACAAGGCTAATGGGGATTACTTGCTAGATCTCGAGCTAACCTCTCATACTATATTCTTCTCTTTATTTGTTTTGTTGTCTTTACTTTATTTAGTTAATTGTTAGTATCTTAAAGAACCAAACAATTTTTTCCAGTCTTATATTTCTTGTGTGTTATTTTCCTAGCTTCTTATTTGCACTTTATATTTCATAAGTTTTTCCTAAATTTCGTAGTCTCTGAGGAACGGATCTTACTTATCATTAAAACTTGCGTACTACCTGTGATACTTGCAGTGAGTAACGTGCTTCGGTTGGGGTGTTTATTTACATCTATATTTATCCTTTATTTATCTCGCCCTAACCGACACTATACATACTCCAAGGCTATTACACCATTCTTCAGTAACTGTTTTACTAAACCACGTGTGGTGCGAATATGTATCATTTTTCCGTTGTAGACGCTGTTATGAGGAACACCAATAGCTTATTGTGAATCACAATGGATACATACAAGAGTGGCACTATCTTCTTATAATGGCATATCTATTAGAAGACTTCTCAACCGTCAGCTTCTTACCCTGCCAACTCTATTTATATAAACTTAGACTCCATGATGAATCATGCTATACAAGTATATGTAGAGAACTTCCACGATATGGAACCTCCTCTTGAGGAGAATACATAGTCACTGGTGGGGCTTACTTCATCATTATTTGAGATTGGTGTCAACTAAGGCGTGATAAAAATATGATAAATAAATACTGATAAACGATGCACTAACACCCTAGACTAAACACGTAACTCATTGCAAGTATCACAGATCGTATGCAAGTTTTACTAATAAGTAAGATTCGTTCCTCAGAGACTTAGTGCGTTATAACTTATACGAATGGCTAAATAGAATAGAGTAGGAAGTAATAATTAAAAGACGGAAAATAAATAAATATGATTGAGGGAATAATGACTAAACTAAATAAAATAAAAACAAGTAAATAAAATGCGAGAGAATATAACTCAGGTTATGCTCGTATGCACTAATCCTTCTATTTCTTCTACTCGTTAATAAGGGTGATTATAGCTCTAGATAAGTAGTCAGGATTCTAAATTCCTCCCTACACCCTTCCAGGTGGACTAAGGTTCTCCTACGCCATTAGATTCTGAGATGAGACTGGCCTTCTAATGATAATCGGCGATTAAATTAAACCCTAATGACTATCTAGTTAGGAAAGCCCTTCTGGATCACTACTGCACACTAGACGTTTATGTGGTGATTCAATAATTAGACACCCCTTCCGGGTGACCATCTAACTGCTATTAGTACAACCCTAAATTGATCAGGTTTAAGACAATCAATAAATCAAAGCACATAAAACAAATATATGGTTAAGAAGCTAAGATCAATTTAAAATATCTCTCCCAAAGAAACATAGATAGAAGAAAATAGAATTCATAGATTATACATATGCAAAACCCATCTTATGGGAAAATTAGTTTATACTATAAATAAATAAACTAAAAGAAAGATACATACTGTCAACTTGCTCTCTTGAATGACTTCTAATGATGATTAAAACTTAAGGACTAATAGTGGGAGGCAAAGATAGGAAGGAGATGTTTACAATAGTTAAAAGGTGTATTTATAGGAGTATAGGAAGCCCTAATTCGGATTCTTTGAGTACAGGGCAAGTAATATGACTCTTTTCCAAATCCATTTCGTAGCCCTAAAATATAAAAATAGTAATATACTGTTGCTGTCTTGTTTTGGACGTAACTTCTTCAATATTGCTCTGATTGACGTATTCTTTAAAACGAAACTTATTGTCTCGGAAAGCTCTAAACTTTTTCTTCAGACCAGTCTTCCAAATTCCCATCCAATATTGAGTTATGATCACTTTAATGGATGTAGCTGCTGAAATTCAGATTTACTTGGCAACTTTTCTTTTCCTATTATCTTCTTTCCTTTATCTCTTGGAATTGATGTGACATCTAATTAATTACCATATATCTTTAAATTTTTACAATTAACAAACAATTAAACCAAATATGCTATAATAATAATAAATCATCAAATCAAGACATGAAATAAGAAAATACTAAAATATAACTAATAATCGAGTATTTGACTTCCAAATAATCCTAAAATGATGTCTCTAACTAAGATTAAATCATCACAAATAGGGAGACATAAGAGATCTCGTTTGCATCACAAAGCCCTTCAAAAACTGCATGAAACTTGTTATAGTGCAAACCTATATCAATAACACATCTCAAGTACTTACATAAAGGACGAAAGGAAACCTGGTGGTCACTACTCAGGTCGGGTATATCGATTGATTCTACTTACAATATAGACAATGTCTGGTAAAGTATAGTTCATTAAGAACATCAAACTTTCTACAATTTTTGCATATTCATTATAGGATACAACATTCCCATAGTTATTACACATATGAATACTCGAATCATAAAGAGTTTTTACAAGCACAACATCAAAAGAGTCAATTTTTCAAATTTGTTTTACATAATGAGACTGACCAAGGGAAATACATTGCTACGTCTAATGATTTTTACCTCTAAAATCACATCAGTTTCACCCATATCCTTTATATCAAAATCAAAATATAAGAAACCATTGGGACTAGCTTAGTGGCCAGGACCTTGTCTCTCATCTAGGAGGTACAGGTTCGTATCCCCTCAGTCTTGTTATTTCTTGAGACCTTAAAGGGGGTAAGCAAGAGGTGCAAGGTTAGAGTCTCCTCCCTGAACATGGGTAACTTAGTTCTGATTAAGTGGGAGTATGCATGAGGAGGCGTGTATATATCCTATGGGAATAGTCGTGGTGCGCGTAAGCTGGCCCGGACACCCATACATAAAAAAAATCAAAATATAAGAAACATTTAGTCATATTTATAATATGAGTACAAGTACTAAATATAATCATTTCATCCACATAGAGACATATAATTACACAATATGATCCTATTACGTTGGAGTAAACACAAGAGTAAGAAGTTTTAACCATGAAACAATTTTTATTAAGGTATCTAACTTTTCATTACCATTGTTTAGGTGTCTGTTCTAAGCCATACATCAACTTCCTAATCTTACATAATTTATTTCCTTAACCTGGAACAACAAAACCTTCAGGTTGCACCATATAGATCTCTTCATCTAGATCTCCATTCAAAAACATGTTTAACATCCATCTGATGTATAACTAGTTTGTTAACGACCGCTAGTGTAATAAGGTAACTGATAGTGTCTATTTTGGCTACACCAGGAGTAAGTTTCAAAGTAATCTTAGACTTTATTTTAGGTAAAACCTCTAATAACAAGTCTAGGTTTGAATTTATTTATTGAATCACCAGGTCTCAATTTTTTCTTTAAAATCGACTTGCAACTAATTTGTAATACCCCTAGGTAAGTTGGTTATTTCCCATGTGTAGTTCAATTTAATAGATTAAAGTTCACTTTAACTATGAATGACCTCTTTCCAAAAACTAGCGTCTATGAGAGTTAGTTCTCTGGCTTAGAGTTTGCAACTTTAACTTTTTGTAATATTTACTAAAATTTATTTAAATTACTAAGAAAACTTCAAATATTGATTAATAAGTATCATTCATCTTAGATTTAATAGCTCATTTCATTTAAACAGTAGGGGATAATTTTATTACTTTTAGTTTGCCGTTAAAGGTCTCGATGACCTGTCCAGTGTTTCAATGCGTTTGATTTAAATACTTACGTTGACTAATGTAATAATATAATTGTGCATGTGATAATGGACTTGGTTAAACTACATTTCTCGTTCTTTATTATGAATGTGAATTTAGGATGTATACGGAAAATATTGGTCTAAAAAACTAATGTAAATAATTATTTGTGATATTTTCGGCGCAAGTTTTAAAAACGTTGACATTTCAATTCAAATATTACTGACGCAGCCTTCAAAAGCCTTGGCATTTTGTTTGAAATATTACCGACGCATAGCAAGAAGCATTGCCATTTACTTTATGACATTGGGGACGCAAGTCTGATTTGCGTCGACATATATCCCACTAAATTGTCAACGCGGGGAGACATAGTGTCAGCAATGCCTATAACTAATTTGCGGTGCTATAGGAATAAACGGCGCTTTGTAACATGCGTCCCTAATATCACAGCTTTATAGAGATGCGCTGCTAAACACGTCGTCAATATAAAAACGACGTTCGCATAGACGACGCCGCGTACCGTGTTGGAAAAGTTTTTGGGGACGCTCCGTTTGCGTCGCCGAAAGCCAAAAATAGCGTCGTTGTTTCTCTGTTTTCTTGTAGTGATTATTCCTAAGGGGCTATACCCAAGCTCCGGTTTTAATCCATGCCATTTTTTGTCCAGTGTCAAACTTTCAGGAACTAAGTCATTAGGTATCTTAGGGTTTGTACCCTAGTATTTGTACCCTAGTGTATGTACCTTAACAATTACGTCACACATATATTTAGGCAAAAAATAGGTAACTGAGTCAGATTGGCTGGACCCAAGGTGGCTGAAAAAAACATCGCTCGTTAAGAAATTTAACAAAAACGGACTTAATAAACAACTATCAAAATGGGCTTGACCTTATACCCCACTCACACTAACGGGCTGGACCCCTTACCCTACTCACACAAAAAAAAGACTAACAAAATGGCCTGGACCCATTCCCATGTTGGACCCAAGCTGTACCCAAAGCCATTGAAAACAGGCGAAACTACGTGGACCAAAACACGTTTAAAAAAAACGCTTGGTTCAGATCTGTGAATGTGAAGGAACAGGAGCGCTGGAGCGGCGGTGACGAGAAGCGCTGGAGCTCCTGAGGCAGATATGAACCCTGGAGCGCCAGCGGTGGAGCGATGAAGCAATGAATCAGCAGTGGTGGAGTGGTGGAAGAACGCTGCTTGAGATGGACCACGAACTGAGATCGAAACTCACGGTGAAAAGGTTCCCTGGTTGTTCGCGGCGTTTTCTAGTGCGTCACAGCAGCGCTGGTGGCGAAATCTTCTTCTCCAGCCAGATCTTGAGCAGCAGATGGTGGCGAGATCTCGTGCGCAGCAGAGGGTGGCGAGACCTTGTGCATTAGATCCGTTGAAGGCTCTACACAAGCAGATCTTTTGCAGTGGTGGTCGATTGTTCGTGGTGGTTCATGGTGGTGGTGGATGGTTTGCCGAGGGTGGTTCATGGTGGTGGTGGATGGTTCGCCGAAGGTAGGAAGGGGAAGAGGGAGGGGGAGGGTGTCGGGCATGGTGTAGAACTGCTAGGAAGGGGAGTAGGAGGTGAGAGAGAGAAGGTAGTGAGAGAGAAGAGGGATGGTGAATGGTTCGATGGAATAAGCTACAATATGGGGTTTTTGTTTTGATTTTTCGTCATTCAATGTGGAGAGAGGGGTGTTTTGGGTTGTTTTTTTTTAAAATTTGTTAGACTGTAATGGGGTATTTGGGGTTGGGCCTTAACTTGTGAAGTTAGATGTTATGGGGCTCTACTTTATAATTCCCCCCATTTTCTTAACAACAAAAAAATTCTAAGTGAGAAATTATGGGGAATAATGTCGAATCCTCTTTTTTTTTTTTTCTTTTAAGCATATCCTCAAACTTGATTTAAGATCAATAATTCAATATTTATTAAAAATAATATATTTCAAAAGGTCATTTTAACTCCGATTCAATCTATAATTGTTTATTATCCCACAATGTTTTGGTTGGAACAGCCATGAGCCATCAATGTATTTTATAACACATATATCAAATAACTTTAGTAAGTAGTAACTTAACAAAAATTAGTCATACTTAAAGGTGTTAGAAAGTTGGTAATTTTTTAGGCAGCTCTCTTTTGATTAAAAAAAAAATTGTAGCTCCCATAGTCCGGTTTAAGAAACTACAAAAACCAGAGCAGAGTGGAAAAAAGTTTCAAAGCGCGTAATGTCAGCACGCAATGTACAACGACAAAGTTTTCATTCATATTGTGATAAACCTTTTGACTTTTGGCTTTGATTGCTACAGCCACAGGCAAGCACTACAAACGTTTATAACTATTTCCTTTTTGCCCACAATAAGAATGTATATATAAATCCTATAGGCTAATTAGTATCATTAGCCAGCCATAAGGCAAATAAAGTCAAAGTTGCATGAGGAAACATTGTCATAGCAATAACAATGGCAATGGCAGGCACTTTCATTCGATTACTACTCGTTTTTCTTTGCTTTTCTCAACTAATTATCTGCTTGAATGCCATTCCAGCCACAAGTAATTCTTCTAACTTCTTTTCCTTATACTTAATCTTTACACTTTTCAATATTGTTAAAAGATTGATGAGTAGTCCGTCAGTTAATGTTATAAAGGAGTTAAATGTGCAGTTGATTTGATAGTTAAACAAACACTCATCGTTATTATGTTTAATTTATAACTTGTTTTCCCGATCCATATAGCAAATATATTATTTGCTAATTGATCGTCGATTGAGATAAGTGGTTGATTTCGTAGTATATTACTTTTTAAAAATATTTGCCTGTATTTTCTATCATGCAATATAATGTATATTTTGATCAACTATATATATGTTTTGATCTCATTCTTGATGACGTAATAATGGTCTTCTTTTGTCTGCAGGAAGCAGAAGTCTTGAGCTTAAATCCAATGAAACTTACAAAGCTTCAAAAGATATTCCCTTGGTATTTCTTGAATTTACTCATATTAATTTCTTATAGTTTTGTACTATAACTACTCTTTTCCTATAAATAAAGCGTAAATGACACAATGCCCCTTGTAATTGCTACTAGTTGAATATGCCTTCCGAACCGAGCCCTAGCTTTCACGGTAGGTAAAACAAGTTTTTCGACCCTATGAAAAGAGCATTATGGTAAACTACATACGAAAATAACCTATAGTCAAAATCGACACGATAACATATGTGATTAAGTTTGAATATAAATTATTTAGAAAGAATTGTGCTTGATTTTCTTAAATATATTGGTGTTCAGATTAAGATGGAGAAGAGTTTGAATGTGAAAAGCATGATCATGAGAAGGATGGTGGTGGAGCTCAACGATTATCCAGGATCCGGGGCAAACAACCGTCATACTCCAAGGTCGCAACTTGGAAGAGGCTGTGTTGATTGTTAGATTTTGTCTGAATTAATGATTTAGTATTCTCTATAATGCCCTTTATTATGCTTGGGGGATATTTAGAACTTGTAAAACCAATTCATATTTAATTTTCTATTTTCTATTACAACGCCCTATGAATTTGCTAGGGAAAATTTAGGAAAACTAAGTGTACAAGATCTTACCATCTATCGTTGTATATTTGTTGGAAGAAGTATGTCTTTAGGCTAATATGTTAACATTTCTGCTTTACACCTTTATATTATATCTTCCAAATTATTTTGAATATGTATTTTCAATTATGCTTCTACTTAGGGTTTTAAATGAATGAATGCACTCGTGAACAGATCGAGATCGATTGGGGAAAAATTTTGTTCAAGCTTTACTTGTTTAAAAACAAGCACAATTTTCAATTTAAATTCGTTAAATAAACAAACCCGCTCAAACACATTTGTAAACATCTTGTTTATATATATATATATACATTATTTATTTGTAAATATTAAACCTTCACTATCAAATTAGACATTTTAATTTTTGTTAAACTTTTAATTTTTATTAATATTATGTTTCATACTTTCACACCACTCGGTCCATCCAATACCAACCGGTCATATGTTCCGGTTCAACCATAAAAAAACAATTTGTTCGTGAACCGTTCGAATTCGGCTCTAAAAAGAACTTGTTCGATAAGTTAAACAAACAAATTTCAATATCATGTCTCCATGATTCATGCTCATGACTCCATGCTATAATTGGTATATCATGAATGGTATGTATATGTCTATCACATAGATTATTTAAGCTTTTTGTTCGTTTTGATTATTTAAAAGATTAGGATCGACAACCACTTGGATTATTAAACTTTTAGTTTTATAAGATTTGTGTTAGCCAACCCGAAAGTTCTTAATCCGTATCTTTGTTATAGTATTGCATGTTAGGTAACGAGTTTAAGATCTTGTAAATATCTGAAGCAACTTCGCAATTAACCTATTGTGAGTGGAGAAAGTGGATTTTGATGCTATAAGCATTTTACTTGCACATTCTTGGCTGAGTTGAATGGTCCCATAGGCTACTCGAACTTTGCACTTTCAAATGATCTTTCGACGTGTGTGAGTCTATGACAAAGAGGTAGGTATAAAATGCTGTTAAGTACAAATGCAATGTACACATTAGAATAATATATGTATCATAATAATTAAATAATTATTCTATTAATTATGTATAAAACTATTGATTTTATTCATAAGGAAAACAAGTTTCTACTTGTGCAGAAGATTGCAACTAAAAATTAAAGGATCATAAAACACTGATACAAAAAGAGAAAATGAAAACAAATCTTTTTCGTAGAAACTAAGTAATGGATAGGAGATCTTCCCAAGTCTGGAATAGGATAGGAGATCTTCTTCTTTCTTCTTCTTTTTGATGTTGTCTTTTCTTTGGTGCCATTAGGGCGCCTTCAAATGTAAAAAAAAAAATTATATTTATATCAAAATAATTTTGAAATAAAACAAAATCACATTAAACAAAAATAGCTTTTATTTAGACAAAAAACACCACCTAAAAGTAGGAAAACTCTAAATATTTCTTGAGATATTTGTAATATGGTGCAAAATCAACTCGTTCATTTCTTTTTTATCTCAAGAAAATTATATACTAGTGCAGATTGGATTGCCAAACATCAGCTGAATAGCCTACTTTTTGGTAACTGGATGCTTAATCCACCTTTCTAATTAGCAGCTCTTATCAACCGGGGTCGTCTTCCAGCTGGTATAGGGTGATTTTGCCTTTTGTCTTTTGTAACCGTGCCTTGCCAGGCCTTTTATGGTTTTCCTTTATAATATTTCGTTTGACTAAAAAGAAATTATTAAACGCATGTTCAGTCAAATCATTGAATATCGACACTATTCACCGCCAGTCGTCGTCAATGCACCACCGTTGACACCACTAGGTAGTAAGTTATTGAGCAAGTAATACTACCAAAGAGAAAAATTAAGGGTGATTTACCTATAGGGTATTGGAGACAAATTTAGTGGGATATTTAGAACATGTGGCTAGGTTTTTCTTCAAATAGGCCATAATCCAAACTTATGAGTGAACAAATACTAAAATACTCTCAAATTAAACAAATAACACATAAAGACAAAAACAAGTGACATTACGAATGGATCACCAAATTAGTGAGTCATGAGTATCAAATCAGTGAGTATCGATACTTTCAAACTGCGACAACCGACAATGCCGCTAGAGATTTTACTGAGTGCTTAGAAAATTTACAAAGTTTAAACTTTACTGAGTACTCGTTACTTTTACTGAGTTTTAATGAGTGCTCAAAAATTTTATTGAGTATTCAGAGATTTTACGGAGTATTGGGGGAAACTCACTGAAAAATCCACTAAGTATCTGGGAATTTTATAGAGTATCGGGAAAAAGTTCACTGAGTAACTAGAAATTCATTGAGCATCAAGAAGAAACACTGAGAATGCTCAGTCAATTTCTCGAGTTTGGTTCAGAAACACTAGTTACTCGGTAAAAAACTGATGAATAGACTTGAAAAATCAAAATTAAACAAAGTTATGACAGTAAAAATCATAATTTATATTTTTATACTAAAAAAAGTAATAACATTTAAATTTGACTAATAAAGGGTTTATTCGAATAAGAAAAAGAAAAAAACCGACACTTCTCTCTCGCCTACACAACTATAAAAAGGTTTTTTTTTAAAAATAAAGTTGTTGGAGCTCTCCTTCCCACCATAGCCTGAAAATGAAACATGACTATGGTTCGGAAATGGAGCTTCGCTGGAACTCGTCTTCATGCCGGAGCGGAGGGCACCAGTGCTTCTTCTTCGTTGGAGTATCAGAGTTTTGTCTTCCATGGACGAAAGTGACATAAGCTTTGTCTTCATTGTCGTAGAAGAAGGAGCACAAAGGGATTCGAACATGATAAAGCACTAACCCGAGCCACCCCATAGCAGCACCACTATCAGATCTCTTCTTCACGGCGAAGACGAAAAGCTGCACGAAGATCTGGTGTTAAAGTGGGATAAAATCAATTTGACATGAAACATAATTAGAGATGATGGGATAAAAAAAGTGGCCATATAACTTCGGAGAAAATGGTATGTTTTATAGGGAAAAAAAATTTAATCACTAAAAATAAAAGGAAATTGAAATTTGTTTTTTAAGAAATTTATACGAAGATATTATAGGTAGCTTTAGTATTCTATTCTCATAATTTTTAATCTTTTGGTTTTATAACAAGTTTTGATTTCTACTTTTTCATTTTTGCCAATTGGATGCATTGATAAAAACAATGTACGATATACATAAAGATTCATACGCGTCTATGAAAATAACTCGTCTCAATTTTATTACGTAATCTCCTAATAAAAATAGATAACGTATCTGGATGCAAATTAGTCCAGAATTAATTTTTATTCTGGATTTTCTAACTAGAATATCTACCCATTTATTCATTGCGCAATAAATATGAAAAATACCCACATCCCCAAACTAGCTAGAGGCATATAGATCTTCTGAACAAAAGTCCAATATGCCATTTAGAGTTAGAAGGCTTATTGGTGCCTCAAATATATTCTAGATAATCATAAATTATAAAAAGTCGCTCAAGGAGAAAAGACCCAGGACCTAAGAATGGTTTAAGTAGTATAACTGCCTCTCCTTCAATAGTAGATTTTGCACCACACATTCTTGGTGGATGCCTAGTAGCCTCCGACACATGATATAAGAATTAACATACAGGGATGCAGAATACTCCTCACAAGTGTACGTTTCGTTCCAAGTAATAAAATGGTAAGTTTGTTTAATAGCTCTCCACATATTACTATGAGGTTAATAGTTTTGTGCTTTAAAAAGTGAATAGGGGTTGAGTTGTAAATATAAAAAGATAAAATAGATATTTGATTTTGATTTTAACGCAAAAATAACTTAAGTGAAACAAACTAAAATTAACTAATAACAAATAAGATGAAGGACTAAAATGCAATTAAATATGAATATATAAGATGATGGAGTTTAGTTTGAGAGTCGCTAGTAATTCCCACTAGTTATAATTTTACACTTTATTTTGTTATAAGGGTGAATTGATATTATTAACAATAGTCGGGATTCAATGATCATCCTAAATCCCTTTCGGGTAGATAGGGAGATGATGTCTCCCGTTTTGTTCTAGTTATATGCCCTTAGGATACATCATTTTAGGTGATTACTAGAATTATTTGATAGAATTTTAAGCTTATTTAGTTATATTGTACTTTCTCCCATTGGAATTGTATTATTTGTGTTTTAGAGCTTTTGTGCGTTAATTTGTTTTAGGTCCATGGATGATATGGAACACCAAGACAATGAGGATAAATGAGAATTAAAGTCTTAGATCGAGCGGAGAAGTCAAAGGCAAGAAGAGATGATCCGAAGAATTGACTAAAGGAGAGGAAAATAATGAAAACTGCTAAAAATTTCTGTTTTTGAGCCACTTAGCCACTGATTCAGCCTTGGAGCCCTGAAATAAGGAAGCTGCGTTTTTGAGTTAGAAAGATTTTGGGACTGTAATCAGGTGATTTGGACTTGAGACGCAAAAGTTACGTCCGTTTTACTAACAGTTGTACAACAGTTACGGGAATTCTGAGCCGGACTTAGGATTTTATTCATTTAACCTATTTCTTTTAAGTAAAAAAGCCCAATCCGAATTCTCCACTATAAATAGGACTTTAGACCTCATTTTTACACACTTCATTATACGCTTCATATTTTTACAAGAGACAGAGCACAAAGGAGAGAAGAAAGCTAGAGCTAGAGAAAGTCATTTCTTCCATCAACAGCCCATTCCAACCCTTCAATTAGGTTCTCTGCTTTATCTTTGTAATTGAAAATGAATTTTTTTTATTTTATTTAAGTTATTTCTAGTTTTAGCATGAGCTAATTCCATTTGTACTTGAGAATCGCATTTATGGGTTGAGCCCTAATTTGTTTAATTAATGTTTTTGAATTTGGGATTGAAAGATCTAATTTGAATTGGGTATTGTGTATTGCCTATTATTTCACACTTATTTACTATTTTTAATTTGATCAATTAGAACTAGGTCACAGTAATTAGACTATTCACTTAAGTGGAAAAGTGATCACCTTGACGGGGGGTTTAATTACAGACATAGGTAATAGACGCGAGGTATTTGTCATTGATCCTGACGGGCTTGACTAACCTTACAGCCAATTGGGTAATAGACTTAATCAATGGTATCTTATAATCACCCTGACCGGGTTTCTAATACTCTAGAATAAGCTCCTAAGTCCACCCTGACGGGTGTTAGGAGATACTAGAATCCCGAATAATACTGAATACGAATACAACCCTTAAACGAAAAAATTGATTGAGTAGATTTAGGTGAAAACCTTGCGAGAATCAAGTACCCTTCTCATATTGCGTCCACACTTATTTGCTTTTAAATATTTCTTTTCTGTAATCATTTTTGTACTTTACTTTCATGCGTCCTTAGTTTACAAACAAAACCAAAAAAAACATTTTTACATTTGATTTTTCTGTCATAACAATTATCTTCACTTATTTGAATAAAATCATAAGTCATATCAATTTGTCCCTGAGATCGAAAACCCGTTTATCGGATATAATTTGGACGACCCGTACACTTGCGGTCTGTGCCCCTCCTTTTTAGGGGTGTGATTTTATAACACACCAGGAGACACAAGGAGCTACCTTTCAACTTTAAGGACCAATCCTGAGTGTGCCCTACAAAATTGTTCAGTGCCTAAGGGTCTTACCTTAAGTGACTATCCGACTAATCAAGACCTTCTAGTTTAACAATAGATCGAACGTCTATATGATAATTTTGTCTTCCGACCCCCCTTCCGAATGTGAATCAAGAATACTCACCTAACCAATTACGTGATCAATTTAAGGTATGAAATTCAAATCTTAAACATATATCGAATGCGCAAATAATCAATTCATTTAAACACAATTATCCCAAAACACAAATAAGCATTCCAATTCAAAACTAGGGTTCATACAATAACATTCTCAAGCTAAAATAGAATTATTTCATAAGTAAATTATGAAATACAATGACAATAATATCCATATTAGAGCTAAGAACTAGAAAAGGATAGGTGTTACACTAAAAATGACATAAAATGATGATATAAAGGTGGAAGGGTGTTGAACCCTTGGTTCTTCTTGCTCCCATGCGTGTAGATTCTCTCCCCAGTGTTGTGTTTTTTTTTATCTTCTAAAAATGAGTTAATAGCGGATGAAAATTCGTTGATGGGGGTTGGGACCCATTTAAGTGGGTCAAAATGACCCATAAACGAATTTAAGATCTGGATGAGTTCAAGCCACAGTGGAAACATTGGCATAACTTTGACATTTTAACTCCAAATTGCAAACCATCACCTTTCACGCGCTTCTGGCTCGATGCATTATCTTGAACACAAGGGGTTTGCTTAGTATCTTCACCGAGTGTGTGCGGTGACTCTCTCAAGTTGACTTCAAAGTTCATGTCGGTATATCCACTTGACCTGCTAAAGTGGTTGACTTGATCCTTTCACACCTTGACTTGGGCTTGTCCTTGATTTTTGGACTTCTCCTTATCATCTTGGGGTCTTATATAATTTAAGTACCTAGTATCTACATACTTAACACATAATTAACGCATGAAGGATCCAAAGTAACAAATTATCCAAGTATAGACAAGAAATCACAAAATGTCAAATTGTAGGATAAATGCCATATATGAGTCCAATAACCCCACAAAAGGAAGTCTCGTGACACTGTTAATCTTTCACAAAACATGAGACATCAATGCCTTAATAATACGACCCTATTGACCTAAGTTTTACATTAGCAATCTGTTTTATTTGACCTTCAAACTAAATGAAGTATCACATATAATACTCAAATGAGGGAGATTGTTATATAGATAGGGGAGATTCTAAGCATCTTGGATGATCTAATTAAATTTATTTGAAATGTCTTTTTATGGTCCTTGTTGCATTCCATTTAATCTTCAAATAATCATTGTATTCTCATCTTTCATATATTCCATACAAGCAAGTTTGTAGTGTGAACATTTTCTGATTCACATCACGTAGCAACTTATGACCTAAGAAGCATTAAACTCACATTTTGTGCCTAAATGAGAAGTAGTGTATTAGGATTAGTGATAAATATTTATGCCAAAGAATGATTATACAAATGATATAATACATGTTGCAAGTAGGACTACACAATATTAAAATGATTATACAAATGATATAATACATGTTGCAAGTAGGACTACACAATATTACGTAATTAGAAACTAAACACCTAAGGATTTTTCACATAAAAACAACCTAGAAAGGACAATATGCCAACATAATGAATCTATTTTTTGATTAGATCCTTACCAAAATTTATCTAACACTAAATAGCTTTTTAACAAAACATATTTAGCAGTATAAAGATGGAAATAGTATATTTTAGGAGGTCTTGGAGAATTTCTCTACTTAAATCTTCTTTCACTCCTTAAAAAAAGGATTTTTCCTTCCATCCTTGCGTGCGATTCAGATTTCTCCTGTATAGTCATGGAAAAGTATCCATCTTCGACCTATTATATGTCATGGGGATACCCAAATAATGATCCATCAAGTTTGTCCTTGGGATATGGAGTAAGTTACAAGTGTTACAATCATTATGGAAGGAGTTCTTCGCTAAAGTAAGTGTTTGGTTTGGTAAGGTTGACCCGTTAACCTGAGTATTCACAATTCAATTGAATACATCTTTTGAAGGCTAATCATTTGTCTATATATAAAGAGACAAAATAAAGGAAATCATCGACAAAAAGCAAATAAGAAATTGTAGAATATTCTCTAGTACTTTTTACCCCATTAGTGTTCCTATTTCTACATCAAAAGTTGATAAGACCAATAAATGTTTTTATTATCATACGGAATCACAGAGGTGAAAGAGGACCACCCTGTCTTAACCCCTTCTCTTGCTTGGAATTTGGTAGTAATTTATCCACTAAAATTAATCTGGAATGACACAATTGTAAAAAAAATTATGACCCATACAAGACATTCATAATGAAATTCTAGAGCAATGAGAAGGAAATATCATATGTGGCCCCGAACCGTGTGTTAAAACCATGTCTCAACCAATCGCTGAAGTTAGGTTATTCATTGATGCAAAATGGTACATGGATATTTTGAACAAATCAAATGTGCTACCACGACAAATTTCACAAGATAAATTAAGAGAACTCAGTAAAAAGAATTACACTGATAAAAATGTAGAATACAAATTTAACTCAATTTGATATGGTCAAGAATTAAGATTTGTAAATGCCAAACAAGTAGATGAATGGAGCATAATTGTAGTAGGGGATATCGAAAAGGAGATAGAAACACTTCATATTGGACCAAATATAGGTGATGAGGCGGGACAATTGAGTAAAAAAAGTTGAATAAAGTGTGTGATGGTTATAAAATAGAAGTTGGAGATAAACTATCAACAAGAAAGAAGATTACAAAGGCTAAGACTATATCAAAACGAGAATGATATGTGGATAAATTGGTTGCTAAATGTCTTCTTGAATTGGCTGATATTGGTGTTCATAATATGGAGGTCAACAATGAGGGTGTCTATGAGGTAGTCAACAAACAATTGAGAATTATTACAAGAAGAAAAATAAGAGTATAAGGAAGGTTAAGGGAAAGATATTGATGTTGATGCAAGCTACAATCTCTCAAGCAGTCAGAATGGTCTGCTATTTGCTCATAAGACCAATAATTTCTTTAAAGAATTTCCCAGCTTAGACAATTACATATTAGGAAAAGGAAAAAAGACTAAGCTTTAGAGAAGGAATTGGAAAGCTTACCAATATTAACATCATTAACAAGGGTAGAGTATGAAGGTGTGGATGGAGATGAGGTGTCTTGAGAAGGGGATGAAAGAAAAACAAGGTGGGTACGAGATGATCCCCTTGCGGACAATTTCCAATAATGAATGAATCTTAGTTTAGGTGTTAAGAGTTGGGTTCAAATTTGGCACCTAGTTTCCAAACCTTGGCCCATTTAAAACAACTCTCCTGGAAAAGTAATTTGATTTTGTTTAAATTTAATTATATCCATATCTTCCATCAACTTTTGGAAAGTTTTTTGAGCAGTCTTGCAGTGGACAGGATTGGGTATACTCATCTAGTGGATATGGCCATTCATTTCCTTCTTCGGCCTATTATTGAGATCTCTTTTTGTGGATAAAAAAGGTAAGTCCAAAAATTCGTTAACATCCTTTGAGACTCGTACCAATAACGATGTTTTCACCCAGTTTGTTCAAACTCCATTCTATCTTTCAATCATTTCAAATAAAGAATAATCAGCTAAGAAAATTGACTTTGTAAGATACATGTGTGTTGGATTTTTAAATTACAATGGCAGTTATACTCATTGGTTAGAACTTTTGTTTTAGGGTTTAAGAGAATTTCTCCTCTAGATGAGCTTGGATATAGAATCAACTTTTTTTTAATTAAAATATATTATTAATTAATAAAATCTCATATTTGACCAAAAAGATAGAAATATAAAAAGAGTTTAATCTTAAGCTCTTGACCCTTCAAAAAGGAAGAAAAAAACAAAATAAGATATACCACGCTACGTGTAATCGCCACCAACCCAACTAAACAACACCCCGAATATACACACTCGAGTCAATACGAGCCGTTAAAATCAGTGAGTAGACCAACGGCCAGGATTGTAAATTGACAATCGAAGAACAAATCAGCTCCCGTCGATTTACGTCAGCATATAAATTACATTTATATTTATACATTTCTGAGTGTTCGTCCACTTTCCTTCCCCACTCAGAAACTACTTACACACACTTACCGTGTTTCTGCGTCTTCTATACAAAGGTAATTTCTTATTTCATTTAATTATTCCTTTCTTTTTCTTTACAATATTTGACAAATTATATCTGTATTTTGCTTAATATTTGTAGATCTGAGAATTTATGTTTAAACTTTATTTCATTTCTATAGATCTATGCCATTGTAACAATTAAAATTATGTTGTACGATTGAAGGATTGCGAAAGAAATGAGTTTAGCTTGGTCTTTGTGTGAATCCAGAGCTGTACTGAGCAATTGTTTTTAGATTAGATTAATAGGTCTAGAAAACATTTAGATAATGATTTGTAATTACACTACTGGTCCTTCAATATGTAGTTTCTATAATATGTAATTTGCACCATTAGTCCCTACATTTTCTATATATTCTTGTGCTATTGAACAATGTTACAGGTTCTCTGAATTATTAGAACAATTATAAGGTTAGGTTTTGACTATTTCGAATATTCTAGACCCTAATGTTGCAATTTATAATATTACAGGGTGTTATAACATGGCAGCAACATCAGCTACTACTTTCTCAATCGGATCAACAAACTCCATTACCAATCGAAAAACCACACTTTCACAATCAAAAGCTTTCGGATTAAAACTCAACTCCACAACTTTCCATGGCCTCAAATCATCATCTTCAATAACCTCAAATTCCGGATCATTCTTTACCAAAACTCTTCACCAATCCATCACACCAAAAGCTCAAAGAATTTCAAAAACAATAACTCCTCAAGCCTCTTACAAAGTAGCTGTACTCGGAGCTAGTGGAGGCATAGGTCAACCACTCTCACTCCTAATCAAAATGTCTCCGTTAGTTTCATCTCTACATCTTTACGATATCGCGAACGTGAAAGGTGTTGCCGCTGATCTCAGCCACTGTAACACACCATCTCAGGTGAAAGATTTCACCGGAGCGTCCGAGTTAGCTGAATGTTTAAAAGACGTGAATGTAGTAGTTATACCCGCAGGTGTACCGAGAAAACCGGGTATGACACGTGATGATTTGTTCAACATTAACGCGAGTATCGTTAAGAGTTTAATCGAAGCTGTAGCGGATAATTGCCCAGACGCGTTTATTCATATCATAAGTAACCCTGTTAATTCAACTGTTCCTATAGCAGCTGAAGTGTTAAAGAAAAAAGGAGTTTATAACCCGAAGAAACTTTTCGGTGTAACTACTTTAGATGTTGTACGAGCAAACACATTTGTTTCTGAAAAGAAGAATTTACGGCTTATAGACGTTGATATACCGGTGATAGGTGGACATGCTGGGATTACGATTTTACCCTTGTTATCGAAGGTGAAACCTTCGGTTACTTTTACTGACGAGGAAGTCGAGAGTTTGACGAAGAGGATACAGAATGCGGGGACGGAAGTGGTGGAGGCGAAAGCGGGTGCGGGGTCCGCTACTTTATCGATGGCGTATGCAGCGGCGAGATTTGTGGAATCTTCGTTACGTGCGTTAGATGGTGATAGTGATGTGTATGAATGTTCGTTTGTTCAATCTGATTTAAATGAGCTTCCGTTTTTTGCTTCTAGAGTGAAACTTGGGAGAGATGGAGTTGAGGCTATTGTATCGTCTGATCTTCAGGGTTTGAGTGAGTTTGAAAGTAAGGGTTTGGAGGATTTGAAAGCGGAGTTGAAGGCTAGTATTGAGAAAGGGGTTGAGTTTGTGAATAAGCAGCCTGTGGCTGCTTAGAGTATTAGTGATTTGAATAAAACCAGAATTTGCGGATTTGGAATTGTTAAGGGTCGGCATTTTCAGTTTTGGAGGTTTTTAATGTTTTAATTTTGGTTGATTTACTTGTGTTAAAGGGAAACAAATATATTAGTGTTGTAGAATTTTGTTTTATTGTTCGAAAGAGCATGTAGTGTACTGTATTTGGTACTCAAATATTGAGATGAAATTAAGTCTGTTTTTTTCTCTCTTTTTGTGTGTGAATGTGTGTATTACTTGGAAAGGTTGAAGATTTTAAATTGTTGTGATCTCAATAGGTGGGTGAAACTTAAGAATCAAAATCTTTGAGACTTTGGTTTTTTTTTTTTACTGTCTATTGGTTTGATCCTCTACTGGAGCTTTACGTTTCTTAGGTCGGTTAGGTTGGGGTAATGGCCCCTGATTGGTTCGTAGAAATGGTAATTTTTCAAGATTTTTAAATTTTATTTTTTATGTCATCCAATGTTGACTATATAATCTATTGTTTTCCATTTTTTGTATTTTATCCTTGATAATGGTTGGGGTTGCTTAATGCTTGATGTGTTAGACCTGGCAGTCAATGTTTGCAGTGCACTAGTTTTTTGTGATTTTCTGGCTCATTTAGAATATCTTTCTAATGGGTTTTTTGTGATTTCCTAGCTCATTTAGAATATCTTTCTAATGGATTCAAGTGTTGTGATGGTGTTTTATAGGTTGGCGTGTTGGTAATTATGATTGTGGTTTAGATGCAGCTCTATGGGTCTATGGGGTTGTGTGGCTCATTGTATTGTTTTGCCTCACCATAATGGTGACTGTTAAAAGTGTTGGTAATTATGATTGTGGTTTAGATGCAGCTTTATGGGGTTGTGGCTCATTGTATTGTTTTGCCTCACCATAATGGTGACAGTTAAAATTCGTGGAATGAGATTATCAATTAGGTATGTAGTTTGTTTTTGTATTTGAATATTTTGGATAAAACCTTAAAATACACGTTTTGTAACGGTAGAGAAATTATAATTAAAAAATGAATTGACAAGAAATTTGAGTTAAAAAGTTTATTTATGTGTAGTTTTGGAAACCAATTTTTGATGTTTTTTTTATTTGGAATTTTTATTTATTTATATGGTATATGTAACGTTTTTAAACTATTTTTTAACATGACATATATTTTTGTTTTGATGAAAATAAAACTTATTCCAAACTTACAATTAACTAAAAATTTAGATAAAATTAATATAACATTATAAAATTTCACAATAATATATTTTTTTTTTGGTTACATAGGAGAGCCACTTTGGACTCGGAGTCATTGACTCGGTTCGAACCTGCACCACTAGATTCAAAGAGGTCATTTCCTTTTTGTTTTCTTAAGAAGTCCCCACTATTGTTATTTTTTGTCAATCTATCTAATATACCCTAATCTAAGAATCTTATAATTATATATTATATATAATACTAGGTATTTGTCCGTTTCTAAGGGTACTTCGATTTTTTTTTTAAAACTAATTTCACGAAAATTTTAGGTAATATAAAGATAGAATGAATTTAAAAATAATGGGGTCACAACTTTTCTGGTCGTGCAATTTTTTAATCTTATATTTTGTATAATTTTGTTTGAAAAAAAATTATAATATTTTAATATTTTTGTACAGAATAATTTTCTTTTTAAGAAAATATTACTAATAACCCCTCTAAGCTTAATTAATAGCCCTCTTAAATCATTCTTTTTAAGTTGTCTAAAAAAACTATATATGTACTAAATATACCCCTACTTAATTTTAATATAACCCCTATGCTGTAGATATCGCCGCCTAGGCGCGCCTAGGCGCCGTCTAGGCGTCAACTCCCCCTTCAACCGCTTACGCCTAGTAAAAATGCTAGGCATTTTTTCCCAACGCCTTAGTCGCCGTGGAAGAGGCGCCTAGCCCGCCTAGGCACCGATTAATGGCAAAAACTTGCCGCCTAGGCCCTCTATTAAATTTATTTTACTCTCAAAAATTTTGAATTGATATTATAACTCTAATTTTTGTATATTTCATATTTAATATAGTGGTGTTAGATGAATTTTATGACTTAAATAGATAAAATTATCATAATTATACATGCGTATTACTAAATATATAAAATTACAGAGCAGGATTCAAAACCGCATAATCCCGCCTAGGCCCTCCTAGACGCTAGGCCCCAATCGACCGCCTAGGCCACAAAACCGAGATATACAACATACCCATAACTCAGTTTCTTTCTTCTTCCCGTAATAAGCGAAGCTCTTGTAGCCTCACACTTCTTCTCTTCTCCGGCTGGGAATGGCACCGTAGATCTTGACTAATCGGGTTTAATAATTGCACTAAAGGTCCTATATAATGCAAAAAGTGTACTATTGGAACTCATTTAATTGACTATTTTCGTTTCTAATCAAGTGACTATTGTCGTTTTTCAACTTAATATGATATTTCTTTATCCTCTTATATAAAGTTACAAATATTACTCTTTAGTATATGATATAATTATTAATATTACATGGACATATATGATAGAGTGAGTCTTTTCAGGCTGAGTCCTCTTAATGTATATAGGGTAAAGCTCATGTATGCCCCTTTATGTTTGGGCAAAATGCACTGGCGGCCAATAAATTAAAAATAGTAACGAGATGGCCACACATGTTTCATTTTGCGACGATGGTGGTCCTTTTTTGACGGAATAGTCAGTTGACCGTTCGTCAACGCTGAATGACACCAACTCAGCGACACGTCGGCGCCACATCAGCATGACCTCATCCGCAATTACACGTCATTAATTAATTTTTTTTAATATCACAATCTTCTTCTTCTCTGCATCATGTCCATTCTCCACCATCATCAGAAGGCTTCGCTACTCCATCAACAATCGAAGAACCTAAATGAAGGTAAAAACAAAAAAACTCTCCACACTCTACTCCATCAACAATTGAAGAACCTAAGTGAAGGTAAAAACAAAAACAAAAGATCTCCCCAAGAATGTGGAACGCGCTTTATCACGCGCATGAGTAGGCGATTTTTTTTTAGCATTTTTGGGTTTGTCTCTCCTCGTAACAACTTTCTTTGAACTGATTCCAGCAAAAAAACAATCAAATCCACACTTTATGGATTTTCTCTTTCTGAATTCTATGTTTCTTCTCCAATTCTGGGATCTAACATAGAATTCAAACCCTTTTCACCTTTTTCCTTTCCTTTTTTCAGTTCAATTTCAATTCTAGCCTTAACCTAATACCAATCTGTTTCTTCTTTTCACCTTCGAACCCAATGATGCCGTCAGCTAAATGAAATACTCGGAAGAATATCAAGAAAGAAATGTTTTAGGAAACTCAAATAGATATGAACAAAGCAGTAGTAAGACCGAACAGTAATACAAAGGGTAACAACAACAATAACAAGGCAACATGATCTAATGCTAAGGTGACCTTTATAAATAGGCCTAAGTCCTTTATTTTACACACAATACATTCTACGCTAAATTTCAAGAGCAAGAGTAAAGAGCAAAAGGCAGAAGAAGGAGTCAAAGGTGAAAAATCTTCATTTTCCACCGGAAGTAAATTCCAATGCCTCAATTAGGTTCTTTATTTTTATTCTGTAATTTGAGAACATGAATTCCTTTTATTTTATTTTAGTTTTTCATTACATTATGAGCTAAACAATTAAGTACTCGAGAATCGCAATTATGGGTTAAACCCTTATTTATTTTAGTTGACGTTTTTCTGAATTTGGGATTATTTTATTTAAATTGAATTGGGTATTTTGTATTGACTATTATCGCATTTTAATTACTATTATTATTCTGGCCAATTAGAAATAGGATTGAGTATTTAGGCTATTCATTATAGTGGCGTAATGATCACCTTGACAGGGGGTTTAAATACAGACCTAGGTAATAGCCGTTGGTATTTGCCAATGACCTTGATAGGCTTGACTAACCAATAGCCAATTGGGTAAGAGACTAAAACCATTCGAAAGTAGGAATAATCGCCCTGATAGGGTTTATAATACCGTAGGATAGCTCCTAAGTCCATCCTAACGGGGTTAGGAGATTATAGAGTCCCGACTAGTACATAAATAACAATTCAGCCCTTAAAACGAAAGAATTAATTATATAAATATAGGTAGATCCCTTGCGAGACTCAAGTACCATTCTCATCTTGCGTCTACATCTTTCATTTGCATTATTTTTATTTCAGATTAATTTTTTTAGTCTTTAATTTACTTTTGCATTCTAGTTAATAATCAAAAACCCAAAACAAACTTTCGTATCATTTACTTTTCTGTAATTGCAATTATATCATTATTTGATAACATTAGAGTCAACCTAATCCGTCCATGCGAACGAACTTGATTATCATATATTACTTGGGACAACTGTACACTTGCAGTTAGTGGTTCCTCTATTTTATCTGCATTATTTTATAACACACAAGGATCCACCATATGCTTGTCTTTGAATTTGAGAATGAGATAAACTGTAGAAAAGAATTGGAACAGATTTGGCATGTTGGAGGTATGGCGTTATTCCTTCGTGAATGGAGTGATGATATGAAATTTGGTCAGGTTGACTATAAGAGTGTCCCTCTATGGATTAAGTTGAGGAATGTGCCTAGAACTTGTGGACTAGGAATGGATTAAGCTACATAGCTAGTGGAACTGGGAAACCAATCCAAATGGATTCTATCACTGAATCTAGATATCGTTTGGGTCATGCAAGGGTGTATATTGAGGTTAATTTGAATGAAAAACTGTTGGAGAAGGTGTATGTTGATACAGGGGGTACTGAACTACATGAAGTAATAGTAGATTATGATTGGAGACATGTGCAATGTTCTGTATGCAAAAGCTTTGATCATAAAATGTGCAAGATTGAGAAGAAAATCTGGGTACAAAAACAAGACAATAATATTTCTGATAAAGCAGTGCATCAGAAAAATGGTAAGGAAGCAGTAAGAGAAGATAATATAAGTCAGAATACTAATGATAATGGATGGAAAAATGTTACTAGGGGTACTAAAAGTCAGGAAGTAGCTGAATGCAGCTATACCTCACCAAATACAATGAAAACTCATTTAATGCTTTGAATAGCCCCTTGTCTGCACTAGATAATGATGTGTTGGAAATAATAAGAAGTGCAGAAGAGGGAGCAATAAGTAGGCCTCCTAATCCATGATCTTAGGATCATGGAATGTTAGGGGCTTTAACATGGTCCTTAGACAACTTGATGTCTTAAATGTCATGTTTGAACAAAAGCTATAGGTTATGTGTTTGCTTGAAACTAAGGTACAATATGAAAATATGAAGGTGATTATGAAAGAACGGTTTGGTAGATATAGTATAATTTACAATTATAGTAGGGACCCCAGGGGCAGAGTATGGATTTTGTAGAAAGATGAGGAGGTTAAACTTACTTTATTGGAGGAAACATCTCAAGCTATTCTTGTTGAGACAGTTAATGTGGTGGATAATAGTAAAACTATTTTATGTGTGGTTTATGCAAATAATAATGATAAGATAAGAGTTCATTTATGGAATGACATGATTAGAGTATGCAGTATAAGAATGAAAGGTTTTGTTGTGTGGGTGACTATAATAAAGTTTTAAGGATTTAAGATAGGCTGAATTGTGATGAATTAGCTGAGAGTGCTCAACAATTTATAGAATGTCTTGAAGATGCAGAATTATATGAACATCAGACTTGTGGCAATTTCTATACATGGACTAATAGAAGTTCTACCCAACTAAAAGCTAGTAGAATTGATAGAGTATTGATCAATGCACAATGGTTGGATAAAATACAGTCTAATGTGCTTTGTCTTGCACCATCTACATCAGATCATTGTGCATCATTACTTATTACTATAAGTGGTGCACAAACTAGAGATCCTTGCTCATTTAAATACTTTAAAATTTGGTCTAAACATGTTGAATTTCAGGATTTAGTGAAGAAATCTTGGGATATTCAGGTGCATGGCTCTTCCATGTACATATTATATGAGAAGAAAAGATCAGTTAAGAGAGCCTTGAAGATGTTTAATAATAAATATTTTAAAAAGACTCCCTAGTATATTAGTAAAATAAAAAGCAAGCTTGAAGAGTTACATATCTTAATAATGTGTGGGAAGGGTACTGATGCAACTATTGTTAAGAAAAAAAATTGTTCTGCAGAATCTTGAAGAAGCAATGTTACATGAGCAACAAATCTTGAAGCAAAAAGCTAGAGATACTTGGTCCAAAGAAAGTGATTGCAGCTCTGCATATTATTATAGAATTATCAAGGCTAGAAAAGCTAAAAACAAAGTAACAACTCTAGTTAATGATGATGGAAATATCCTAACCACTCCAAATCAAATAAAGGAAGAATTCTTAAAGTTCTATACATCATTAATTGGTACTGAGGATCCTACTCAGGAGGTTTGCTCTACTGCTATACTTAAACAACTTTTTAATGTTACACTCAGTAATGAACAGGTACAATTTCTAAATAGTCCAATCACTGATAAAGAAATAAAGGAGGCATTATTTGCTATTGATGAGACAAAGTGTCATGGTCCAGATGGTTTTACTTCTGGATTTTATAAGGAGACTTGGAGTATTGTGGGTGAGGATTTTTGTAAAGCTGTTAGAGATACCTTGGAGACTCAAGCAATGTTGAAGGAAACTAATGCTACTAATATATCACTTATACCTAAAACTCAAGTTCCTACTAGTGTGAGGAAGTTCAGGCCTATTTCTTGTGTTAATACACCCTAAAAAACAATATCAAGGGTTATTACCACTAGAGTTAAAAAAGTATTAAGTTCTTTAATCAATTATAATCAAGCTGCTTTTGTTTGTGATAGGCACATTGGAGATAATATCATTGTAGCTCAGGAGATACTTAATGGCTATGATCAGTGTAGTACAACTGCTAGGAGTACTATCAATGTTGACATGCAGAAAGCTTATGATAGTTTGAATTAGAGATTTTTTATTAATGTTTTACAGGCCTTTAGCTTTCCTATTATGATGATTAAATGGATTGAGATGTGTATTTCTACACCTACTTATTCACTACGTATTAATGGAGAATTAGAGGGATATTTTGATGGAAAAAGAGGGTTAAGACAAGGGGACCCACTGTCCCCTTATCTATTTGTGTTGTGTATGCAGGTTTTCACTTCACTTTTTCAAAAAAAATTGGGAACAACAGATAATTTGAGTATCACCCTAAATGTGAAGCCTTCAAACTCAATCACTTAATATTTGCAGATGACTTGCTTATGTTCATGAAACCTACTATTCAATCAGCTGATATGGTAAGAGCTAGTCTCAACATTTTTGCTAGATTATCTGGATTAAGAATGAACAAAGATTATAGTGAGATTTACTTTGGTAATACACCTGATGAAGTTAAAGCTGAGGTTATAAAGGTTTTGAGTATTAAAGAAGGCTTCTTACCTGTAAGATATCTTGGAGTACCTTTAAACTCCAAAAAGTTGAGCTTAGCTGATTCAAATAAACTCATAGATGGCATATGCGAGAGTATAAATAGATGGGGTCACAAACTACTTACATATGCAGGAAGGTTAGAGTTAATTAGAGTGGTCCTCATTAGTAAAATCCTTTATTGGTGCAGGGTTTTTTTACTACCTAAAAATGTGATATATAAGCTGAATCAAAGATTATCTAGCTTTCTTTGGAAAGGCATCTTGGAGGGAGCTAAAGGTGCAAAGGTTTCATGGGTAGATGTTTGTAAAAGTAAAGCTCATGGAGGATTAAATATACCAAATATTGAATATCTAAATAAAGTATGTCTATTGAGTGTATTTTGGAGGATGTACAAAAGGGGTGAAAATCTTTTAAGTCTTTGGGCTTATAAGAATGTCTTTAAAGAAGTGTGTGTATGGAATTACTCCATTAAACAGGATCTATCTTGGACTTGGTGTAAAATTCTAAAATTAAGAGGAATATCATATTTCTTTATAACACATAAGGTCAACAATGGTGCTCTGACTTATATATTCTGGGATAATTGGGTGAAGGGTGATAATGTTAATTCCTATTTGCACAGAGATACCCACAATTGCCCTTTATGGCTTAACAAGACAGTTAGAAGCTGTTATGTTCGAGGAAGATGGCACTTACCCCCTTCTCTTGGAGGTTTGAGTGAAATGATACCTATATTAAATGCAGCTGATGGCAAAATAACGTGGAAAGCTAATGTAAAAGGGAAGTTCTCTTTTAAAAAAACAATGGGGGAAATTTCTGAGTAAGGACAAATCTTGGAATGGACGAGAATTATATGGAATTCAATGAATATTCCTAAAAATTCCTTCTGTGCATGGTTGGCTAGCTGGAATAGATTGCCTACTAAGTCACGTATGTGTTACAGTGGAGGTTGCAAACAAATCATCTTTGTGAGATATGACACAATTGCATAGAAGACAGAGATCATCTTTTTGTGCTTTGTCCTGTTTCTGTTAGGATATTGCAGAAGTACTTTATAAAACGTGGAGTTCAAATGCCAATACTTCAGGATCGTGATACGCTTATGGAATTTGTTTTAACTCAAGCTAATGACAAATTTCTTGATGATGTTTACTCAGGTTGGTTGACCTCCTTTATTTATTATATATGGTTTAATAGGAATGCTCTGCTACATGGAGGAAGGATGAGCAATGAGGAGGCTATTAATAATAAGATTCAGTCTCTATGTAAAAACATTTGGAATGAAAAAGTTTAAAGGCAAAAGTGATCGATTGAAGATGGCTGCTAATTGAGAGCTTGAGGAAATCTTAGTTTAGTTTAAAAGTTAGTTGAGGTGTTTTTTTTATTGTAATACTTAGCTGTTTCTTTCTATTGCTTTGAGTACTCTGTATTGTATGAACTAAAATTTTGAACTATAAAACTTTATAAAATTGTTAGTGGATGGAAAACAAAAAAAAGAAAAACAAGTCAGGTCTTTAAAAATTAAAAAAAGAAAATCTCTCCACACTCACCTTCTTCGCTACTCCATCAACAATCGAAGAACCCAAATGAAGGTAAAAACAAAAAAACAATCTCTCTACACTCACCTTCCCACACCAAGTCGCTGCACAAGGAAACCGTCGATGGTGATGAAGAGATTCTTTTGATCCCTCTGATCTCACCAAACTCTTTCAGGTGACTCTTATTCATTCTTCTAACCTGTTACCTTTTTATCAATAATTAATTGTGAATTGCGCAATTCGACTTACTAGAAGAATTAGCCTTCATATGTTTATTCGCAAACAATAATATAATTGATGATGAAGAACAGGAAATTATGTAGAGGATTAAGTGTCTGGTTATCAAATGAATTTTTATTAAAGAAGGAGCTAATTATTGTGCGTTTTGGGGTTGTATGATTGCTGCTTATGTTCAGTGGTATAGCACTATTGTTATCTACTTATTTTTTTTTGGACACGATTATCTACTTATTCATTATGATTCATAATATATAAGATATTTAGATGAGATTAAGAACTAATTGCATATTTTGTTCTTACAAGTCAATATTGATACTGGAGTATGAGTAATATCTTGGGTGTGAGTATTACTAGTTCAACGTTGTGTTACTACTGGAGTTGATTGTTGAAGAAACAAGGTGTTACACAATTGAGTAAATGGGAGTGTTTATGGATTACCATTGCTTGGGGATTCTTCTTTATAGGTTCTTGTTTTACTTTTCTTTGTTACTATGGAGCAAGAACAAGAGAACCTAGTAGCATTGGTTTGATTCTACTTAACGTGAATTTCTCGTTCAAAATTCAAATAGTGGAAATACTTATTATTTGGCTCAAACTACTACCCTGATGGTGCTTGTTCGTCTTCCATAAGTACGATAATCTAACAAATGAGGGACTAAATTGCAACTTCTGACAAGAGATTGGATACCCACAACGCATTTACCACGGAGGGCCACCGGTGTCGCAATAGTTAACAGGTGTTGAATCTCCTGCTAAGAAAATCTACTCTTTCGGAAACCCATTAGTTGAAAGCGTTATTGATCGATACCCCCAGCTAATATCCTCGTTAAAAACGTTTGTTTATTATGTGATTTTTCATCTTTTAGATACACTTCTGGTTATGTATTCTTTTGCCAACACGATTTACTAGCTTTTCTTTTGATTCAATGTTATAACTTTCATTATAGCAATCGTTTTAATTATGTAAATAATATAGAATTGATCCAAAGATCAAAATTAAGAAACCCATTTATATACAATATAAAATTACACATATAATCGCGCAGCTGAAACATAAAATATAGATCAACCTACAGCTGGATTGAAGGGGACTTTAGCAATTCTTTATTCTTTATCAGATACAACACTTTGTATCATGAAAAAATTAATTGCCATCCCTATATTACCTATCGCGAAACAAGTGTTCTCTTGTCTAAATTTTAGTATTATACTCCCATCAGCTAGTAGCAATTCAATTACTAATTCATATTTGTAGCTTTCGTAAAGACGACCAACCAAAAACTAGTTTGAGGATAGTTCATCTTGATCTTTAGAAACCTCATCTTCAGGATATGCATAATATTTAGGATCTCAAAAGTCTAATTCTTCATCATCACGCTCTTCTGATGGGTTTCTTGTAGATAATGTCTCCGCTTCAGTTCAAGGAAAAAGGCAGAGATCAAAAATCAAAAACATAATTAAACCAACTAAAAAATGAAGCTACGCATAAAATTGCACTACAGGGCCCCTATATTATATAACGGTAAAATTAGACTTAATCGCACCTATATCTCTGAATTATGCAAAAAATCACTGATAAGACCTTATTTGTCTAAGTAGAAAAACTGTATGCTCTATAATATAGCAAACTTAGCTTCCAAATAATTGTATAGTCTTTATTTGGGTCCTTGCTGTAACGCAAACCTTTCGTGAGTAATCAGTATTTCCAACATCGTGGTTGACAATAATGAGATCCCAAATATCCTTAAGAGCATTGTCACAGTCATACACTAAACAGAGTTCCCACGATTTTACATAGCTCCAGTTAGTTACTTCAAACCGAAATCAATCCTTTTGCTCATTCCAATCTCTGCCACTTGTAATTTTGCCAATTGGTATATACAAAAATGAATTATGCTAATCATTGTACGTTTCCAAAAATGTTAAAGGTTTTAATATCACGTCACAGACATGCACTTCGAGGTGGAATGCTTTAGCAGTTGCAGATATCATAAAACCTCGAAGTTTATCATTATACCAAGAGGGAGATTACCGATGTTTGAGGTCATGTTGTTCTCTCATATAGCACATTGAAGGTTTTAATCGGTGGAAGAACAACTCGTAGAACATCCTGTCTTGTACATAAATCTTTTGTCACAGATCCCTTGCGTACATACAAACAAAACAGTATATTATTCTTAGTTATTGTTTCATATATATAACCATTGCTTATGACCATTGGATGGCTTCGTTATCTCAAATAATTTGTTTTGTGTTTTGAGCTTCCTATCTTTTAAGCCATTTTAAAGTTTTATTTTGTATTTTAATGTTTTGAACCTATTAGGATTTTAGTTTATGCAGACAACTTTTGATTGATTGAAAACTTAATTAAGTTTGCTCTTTCAGTACTGTGTTTTTAGCACATATAGTATTAGATCAAACTAAGGGTGGGAATATCCATTCATCTGTCTTATAACGGAACACACTGATGATAAATTAATGACGGGAATTAATCTAAACGAGTCTATAATAATAAAAACAAGGGGTAATAACCCTTAATAGTTATGGATTTAGGATAATACTGAAGATATGCTTAGGCATGAGCATTACATAATTTATTAAAAAAATGTTTGTGCATCATGATTAAGATCCACTCAATGCAGTATGGAGGCATTCGGCATAATATCGAAGTTATAACATGAATCTGAAGTTTAGGAGTTTATTTCATATTGGCCTTGGTCTAAGTTACAATTAAAAAATAGAGCTTGGCATAAGAAGTTACAAGTAAAGAACAGAAATATTGTATGTATATAGGATAAGATAACAAGACGTGATCTCAAAATATATGAGTTTACTTAGTATTCATTGTTTAATAGGGGTACTTAGTTGCCTGAATTGATGGTAGACAATGATGAGGTGATATCCTGCTACATGTTGTTGCCTTCATACACTAAATGGATTCCAATATTTAACGAGAATGACGCGTCTTCCTTAACAGTAGTAACTTCAAGTATACAATCTTCTTGCTCATTCCATCCTCTCCCACTTGTAATTTTACCAATTGGTATATAACAAAATGCAGTACGTTCATAATCACATGGCTTATAAATGTAGGGCATCTCCACGAGACAGTTGTTAGCACGCACTATAAAAGAAAGTGTGCTACCAGTTGCAAATATCACAAATCCTCGGAGTTTATCATCATAGAAAGATGGAGGAGATATGGTTAGCGATGCTCCAGGCCCTTCATCTTGGTATGATGTAGTGATAGTTTCAATATGTGGAAAAGTAATCTGTAGTACTTCCTCCCTCTTACATAAGCAATTTGTTAAAGACCCCTTCATGTGTACAACATACAAACAAACAAAGCAATCAATATATATTAGATTTCATTTCATACATAATTACCAAAAAAAAGAGAAAGAGAGAGAGGGAGAATGAATTACCCAATCCCAAAGGCCCAAGAGATACCGATTTGCAAATGGCTCACAATGTGGAAGTGACAACATACACAAATTTTCATATTTCTCGAGTAGATCTACTAGATGCAGTATCCGTGTCAATTCTATACAACCTTCTAAATGGAGCTCTGTTATACTCCACGGAAGTTGCGGCAACTCTTTGACTTTGGCTTTCTCTAAGCGAAGAACTTGAAGAGAAGGGAAGAGTTCGATGCTTTTTGGTAAAGAAACAATATTGTTATCATTCAGATCTAATTCTTGTAATGTAGTTAAATAACCAATGCTCTTGGGAAGTATTACCTCTGATACATAGCAGTCGCTCATGTCAACTTTTTGTATCGAGGGTAGACTTAATAAAAGAGTCAACATCCTCGAAGGATCGTAAAAACTATCATCTCGGTTCTCCAAACAGTTGTTTAGCAATGGACGACAACCAGGCATGATTATCTCTTGGAGGTTTGTGAGATGTTCAATTGACCACGGAAATTCTTTTATAACCATGAAAGCCAAATCAAGAGACCTTAAACAAATCATGTTGTGGAATTCTGGAAGACTTTGTAACCCGGAGCAATTACGGAGACTTAGAGTTTCGAGTTTATCCATATATATTTTTGGAAAGCTTGCAAGTTTTTTACAAAAACTCAGCGTTAAATCAATTAGCTTCCTGTGAAATGCTACCGTTGGAGGGACCTCCAACAACTCTATGCATCCACATAGATTTAAAAACTCCAAGTTTGGCATACAAGAAATGTCCGGAAATGTTACTAGAGTTGGACTCCAAGACAAATTAAGGCTAACAAGGTTGCTTGTTTGAAACTCTTCAGGTAAAGATTTGCCTGGATATCTATACCAATGAAGCCATTTCAATGAATTAGGAAGAGAATTAGGAGTTGCCACAACAAGGTTGCTACTATCAATCTCAAGTAGCCTTAGCCTCTTCATTTTTCTAAAGACCTTTTCACTTAACTCAATTTTATAATCACGTGTTAATAATACCAATGCTTCAATTTCATCGGTCTCCTGTAAACACACTCATTTATATCAGATAAATAACCGTGTGGAAAGATAAAGCATTTCGCAATTGTTAGGAAACGGCTGGAAATAAAAAGAATGGCTATAGTGTACACAATAAAAAATCAAATCGATCCTTATCTAAAAAATTAAATCATTTGGTTCACATATATAATGCGGTATAACTTGATAGCCAAAAGTTATTGAATATTATGAAGTAAACAGTATTCTTGATAGCCACCTCAAAAAGAACCATAATGGAAAAAATATGGTTGCTTTTCAACTTTTTAATTCTAAGGAAGACACGTTTGCAAGCATTTTAGTTTGTTAGAGCTCTTACGTACCTTGCCTTCCTTTAACGCGTCATTTATGTCTTTAGTATCCCAGAGTCTACTGTATCTTTCAGGCATCTTATTAGCTTTTTGGCGAACAATATAACGACCCATTTCTCGAACCAAATTATGCATTTGAATTTTTCCATCTGATTCTATTTGTATAAGGGATTTATCAACAAGTTCAGTGATGCCAACCACTGGGTGGAAACCAAAAGTGTCAAGTTTTTTATTCACTTTATCACGATGGATCCCTCTAGTGTCATCTTTGTAATACCCTCTAAATAAACATGCAATATCTAAAAATATGTTTTGTTGAATATCATTTAAACCATCAAAGCTAATTTTGAGAGTAGTCATGATTTCTGGGCATGGATCATCTTTTATTTTATCAAGCGTACTTTTCCAAACAGCCTCTTCTCTGCCACGCAAATGAGAACCCAAGATTTCAAGAGCTAAAGGTAGCCCACCAGCATACCTCACAAAACAATATGAAAGTTTGTCAAATCTGTTAGTTCGGTGACTCTTCTTGAAAGCGTGCAAGCGAAAGAGTTGAATAGCTTCATTCTCGGACAATGGTTCTACTTTATAGAGCACATTCACATCCTTCAACAAGTGTTTGTTTCTTGTTGTTATAATAATTTTACTACCATCACCAAACCACTCACTATTTCCTGCTAAGGATTTCAGTTGTTTTTCATTAGTCACGTTATCGATGACGAGTATCACTTTTTTGGAACGAAGACATTTACTTATCAAGTCTCTTCCTTCAGAATCATTACTTATATTTACAGGTGATCTTAAGACTTTTGAAAGAAAAGCTTTTTGCAAATCCACAATATTTTTATTACACACATCTTGAAGAAAGCAACCTCCTTCAAATTCATTAATAAGTTCACTGAAAATAGCTCTTGCGATTGTACTTTTCCCAACTCCCCCCATACCCCAGATTCCAAGAAAACAAACAGCATTTGACTCTTTAGCTAACAGTGAACGTAGTTGTTCCAAGCGATAATTAATTCCAATAAGACCTACATCTGAAGTTTTTAGGGGCAATTTACTGAAGATCTCTTCAACTATGACGTTTATTAATGGTGCTTCTGGAACGCTCCTAAGATCACCATATTCAAAGAATAAACAAATTAAGATCACAATATTTAAAGAATAAACAAATTTAGATCATCAAGAATCTACTAATTTACTGACAATTTATTCTGAAGTATGATCTTGTAACTAAACTATTCCTATACGTACTTGAAGTACAAGGTACAACAGGGACAGATAGAAGATGAGACTTGTGTGTCAAATTTTAGGTTTGGGATAAAAGTAGATGAAAATTAGTAATGGTCAGAAATAGGGTCGGTCCAAAAAATCAAAATATCCTTAGTAATTTATAATAAAATAAAAATTCTGGGCCTTTTTTTACTATAAATTATTTGTTTAAATAAAATTGAAGTTGTTTTTATAAAATAAAGAAAATGGGACTAAAGCGACAGTTTTGGTTACTTGCTCCAAGGATCGGCCCTCAGGAACATCATCAAGCTAATGTATGTGACTAAAGAAATGAGATATACCCAAAGCCGTGCCCTGATATTGCTGCTGCTTTAATCAAATTATCTTTCCATATCTGCACTTTTGCTATGTTATCCTTGAACTTCACCTCATGTTTAGCGAAAGATTCAGCAAAGCTATTTTCTTGTTTGCGTATATCTGATGGATCTACGTGGTAGAAGATTGGTATAACGGTGAGGTTATACTTGGACCTGCATTCCATGATCTTTACAAGTTCATCCAAGCACCACGTTGATGAAGCGTAATTCTTGGAGAAGACGATAATAGCGAATTTCGACTCTTCAATGGCTTTTAATAACTCAGGGGTAATTGATTGACCTTTCTCTAGGTTCTTCTCATCAAAGAAAGATATTATTCCTTTTCGATTAAGAGCTGCATAAAGATGGCTAACAATGTTATTGCGTGTGTCTTCTCCTCGAAAACTGAGGAAAACTTCGTACTTTTGTGGTGGTATCGATGAGGAAGATGCCATTTCAGAATTGTTTTACCTTTTAGTTCTGCTCTCCTGAAGGTATGATGTGAATATGGATCACTAGTATGCTCTAATACTTATACTGAAGACTGAGAAAGATGTGGAATGTTATATTGTGCCATATGCTATTTTTCAAATGCCAATGAACTAATCCTGTTATGAACGAGTAATTGTAATAGAGTTGAAAAGCATTTTCTTATTCTGGATGATGTATGTATGCATTAATCGTGCTAAGAGGTATCCTTTTATTGATAGACAAAACAAAAGTATCATAAGAAATTGTCAAAAGTAGAATATACTTGAAAAGATACTAGGTTCCTTTTTAAATTATTACTTATAAAGTGTTGGATCCCTTCTATCCGTACCTTTTGTATGTTAGACTCCATCTTTAATTAGAATACTTTAATCTAATGAAGGATACTTTAACTTCATTAAAGATTTTGAGAATTTTTTATGTACATGATGGATTATGATGCACTCAGTCAATTTAAAAATTTGCTTTTAATTAGGGCGGTAAATGAACCAAGCCGCTCGCGAACAACTCGAGCTTAGGTCGAAGAAAAGTCGTTCGAGATCGGCTCGAATACAAACAAGCTTAACCTCAAGCTCCATTTTAAGCTCGATACGTAAACGAGTCTGCTCGAATTCGACGCGTGAGCTCTTATAAAATTATGAATTATAAATTAATATATTATCTACTTATAAATATATTATTAAACCTTCAATATTAAGTTTGATATTTTTAATTTATATAAACATTTATTTTTCATTAATGTTATGTTTCATATTTTCATACCATATATTCTATCAAATACCAATCGTTCATGAAAGTCTCATTTCAACCATAACCTAATGAACGATACTCTAACTTCATTAAAGATTTTGAGAATTTTTTATGTACATGATGGAGTATGATGCACTCGGTCAATTTGAAATTTTGCTTTTAAATTTTGATGAAAGGTGTTAGGATAGAAAATTGTACAATCACGTGTGATGTATATATAAAATTAAATAAGAGGTAATTATAAATAAAGGCTTAAAAATCAAATTTGTTACTTATAAAATCTTAATTAAAAAAATATTTTAGGAAAGACCTAATTTTGATTTTTCGGTTAGTCTTTTTACTCTTATACTCCCATTGAATTTTATCGTTGATATGTATCAATATTTTTCTGTTTGGTACGCACCAATATTTTTCCGTTTGGTACGTACTAATTTCTATCATGTTCGTTTTACGATTTGTTATACAATCAATTTTTTATAATTGCATGATGGATCCCTAATAGTATTTTTGTAAACTTAAATATTTTATTTAGAGGCCTATTTCTCTAACTAAAGTTCTTTACCATTCATTTCCAATTGTCGGCTAACTCTGACACAATTAATGTTTCAAGACAATTTGAAAGGTCTTTAATAGATACGATTGGATTGCATTAATTGTTTTGTACCTTTTTTTTATTCATTCTTTCTCTCCTCTTTTACGTTAACATCTCTTTCTTCTCTTTCTTAGTGAAATTTTCAGAATCCAAATTTCCTTCATCTTCCCCTCCATTAAAAAGTATTTATTTTTGTTCTTTTTTTTAATGATTTATACCGTGTAATAGTTCTTGTTTATTACTATCAACGATTACTTCCAATTTTCCTGTGACTAAATCATTTATCATCAAATGAATATATGATCATGATCATGACAATTTTTTCTTGCAGAAAAATTGATTTCCAATTTTATGATCATGATGCATTAGGGTTTTTGTTTCTTACTTGTAATCACAGTCACATGTATCTTGGTTGTTGTTAATTATCACACCTATAAATCTAGTTCATAACATATACTTTGCATCCAGTTGCGGTCTATGTACACATCCATTTCTTTGCAAATTAGTCCTCAATGATCCTTGACTAGTGGTTAAACACCCATTTACTTAGCACCCTATGGATTTGTTATATTCCCACATATTTTTAACAACTTTTTCAGGGGGTATATACTCTATTTTATCAAATATACGGGGATATATACCCTTTGTTTACACAAGCAAACCCACTGTTTTCAACGAATTAATTGCATCTAAATCTCTACATTGGTATAAGAAGCTCCACACAATAGTTTTCTCGGCCTTCGACACTATTGGTATAAGAACCTTCTCGATGTCATGATAAACGCTAAGAAATTTACCAACCAGCTTTGTTTGCATTTCAACTTCACTTTTCTTTGTCAAATAGTACTGCAGGTCCAACTAAACCACAATTTAACCACTTAAACTAAGCAAATGTGTTACTTAACCAAACATACTGAACATGCAATGCTCAATTACTACCAATAACACTACAATTTATAAATTGTTTAAAAATAGTTTTATGTTCCACAAATTTTGATTATAGAAATATTGGTTATTTACCCACGTCTTATAATAATCTGGGGGGTATAAATCCCCTTTTCTACAACTATTGGGGGAATATACCCTTAATTCATAACAAAAAGGGGGTATATAACCTTTTTTATCCCACTGCTTACGTCCTACACGCAGAAGGATCTACTGGGTGTTTTACCTATGTTTTTTTTATCAAATTGGGGGTTTATACCCCCGATTCTGATGAAGTAGGGGATTGTACCCTAGATTCAGAAAACAAAGGGGGTATACCTGCTAATACAATTAGTTTCTACATTATAAGGGTACATACCCTGTAAAATAGACCCATTTCAGTTACCTATTTCGAAAAGGACCAACATTATTTCCAGTTAAAAACCCAAAACAAATATCTTATCAAATAAATCAGAAGCTCTAATGGGTCTATTAACCATCTTATCAAGCAAATCAGACGTCTTAATGGGTCTATTAATCAGAATATAAAACCCAATTCAAAACCTAAAGTAAATAGATAAAACAAAAAAACCCAAATACACAGAGAAAGAGATTTGAATGGGTAAAAGAAAACGAAAAACTCACCTAAGTTGGTTTGGGTATCCTTCGTCTTCCGTCAATCGTCTTTTTTAACTTTTAGAGAAATTTGTTGCTTGTAGCTTGAAGGTTCATGTTTGCAATTTTTTCATGTGTAAAGTGAAGAAAAAGTTTTGGTAGGTAGGAGATGTATCAGAAGTTGAGTTGGGCAGGATTCGAAGAGACATTTTGACAAAATAGAGAGACAAATGACATGTTGCTTTTTGCAGATAACCAGAGATGAGAGAGAATGCAAAAAGTGGGGTAGGGGGGGGGGTTGTTTTTTTAACCTTCTAGTTACTACTCCCTTTGTCCATCAATGTTTGTCATACTTTTTTTCCACACAGATTCAGAAAAGCAATTAATTTCTTCTATTTTTACTAAACGATCCTCAACCAACTACTCCCTCCGTCAATCAATGTTTTCACAATATCTAAAAGTAGATGTCCATAAAAGGTTGTCCATTTAATATACCAATAATTTTTTTTACACTTTCTACCAATTTTATCCTTTTTTAATATTCACAAGTTTATCATCCTTAAATGCATTTACTTAGTTGGTTGAGGGTAGTTTAGTAAAAATAAGGGGAATTAATTGATTTTCTTAATTTGTGTGAAAAAAAAGTATGACAAACATTGATGGACGGAGGGAGTAAGTAAATGAGTTTAATAAACTTTTGAATATTAAACAACGATAGAAATGGTAAAAATGTAAAAAAGTTTTGTGGCATCTTAAATGGACAATCTTTTGTGGACATCTATTTTTAAAAATTGTAACAAATACGGACCTTTAAGTATAACATTAGAGGTGTAATGAGCCTTTATACATATTTTACCCTACAAACACACACGTTATAATTCAATATTATTATAGTAATGTTAGCAATAACAAATACTTTAAATAAATAAAGATTATTGAGAACTGAAGAATATATATATATATTATGTGGATATATATTCAGTGAAGTGTTTTAATTTGGTTGGCTGATTACTTAATGACGTGGCTAAATCTCGGGTGCATGATCTTACTTACATCTAACGGCTCTCATTCGCTCTTGGCTTATGTCTCTTATATAAGGGAAATCGGGTTGACCGAAGTCATAACCCTTCTCTCTTAACTTACGCATTCTCTCTCGCCTCTCTCATACACTAAACCCTAGTTTGTAGAAGATCAATCTCTGATTCTTCTTGTAATCGATTAGATAGCTTCTTGGTTGTAATATCTCGTGTAATTTGTGATAATCATCTTGATTAATCACTAGATAGCCTTATTGAGTATTTTAGGGTTCGAGAATTAGATTAGAAGCGGTATTCAATTGATTAAGTGGTTTGTATTGTAAGGTGATCTGAAATATTGTATTTCTTGTGATTTCTAGTGGCTGAGCACCTCTCATCGGAGCTCAACGTGGATGTAGGTCTATTTTGGACTGAACCACGATAAATACTGTGTTCTTACTTTCTTGCTTTATTTCTTGTGCTTGTGGTTCTTGAGTGTTGTGTTTTGAAGGTTAATCGTGATAGGAATTTACAACAGTGGTATCAGAGCTTGAATATTAATCTTGGGCTATCAGATTAAGGTTTCAAATCGGTGTTCTTGGAAAAATTAGGGTTTCGCCTAACATATCTTGTGGGTTTTAATTCGGTATCTCTCCGTTCTTGAATCGGTAAAACGATGACTACATCTACACGAATTGATATGTCCGTGTTCGATGGTAAGATGGACTTTGGGGTTTGGCAGAAAAAGATGAGGGTTCTACTCTCTCATCACAAAGTGGGAAGTGCTCTTATTGCTGACATTAAAGAGTGGCGTGAAGGAGAACTAGACAAAGAAGCACAAATCAAAGAAGAAGCTTATAATATTCTCTTCTTGAATCTCTCTGACTCTGTCATACGACAGGTTGATGGTGCTGATACATCTCTTGAGTTGTGGGGTAAACTCGAACCTCTCTATGCCTCTAAATCTGTCCCTAATCTTGCTTTCTTGAAAGGTTCTCAGCTTAATTATAAAATAGATGTTTCTAAATCAATTGATGAGAATTTAGATGAATTTACTAAGATTTCCCTTGTTCTGAAAGGAACTACTATGGCCTTAGATGACACTAGTAAATGTATGATCCTTTTAAATGCTATACCTGAATCTTTTCAAGTTGTGAAAGATGTTTTTCAATCAGCTAGTACTGTCCCCACTTATGAACAAGTTGTTACTGCCTTGAAAACTCGAGAAAATGAACTTAAGTCCCTTAAAAGAACTGGAATTAACATGTATGTTAACCCTAGAACAGCTACTACTTAAACACTTGACTTAGCTAAGAATAAGAAAGAAAAGAAAACCACTAGTTCTAAAAACAAAGAAACTAGGAAGTGTTTTCATTGTGGGAAAGCTGGACACTTAAAGAAAAATTGCTATAAGTTGAAAAACAAGATGAACAGTAATGAATCAAATATTGCTAGTATGCCTAAGACCACTGATGATGTGTTTGAAGTGTTAAATGTTAGTAACTTGTCTGAACATGCTAGTTGGATTCTTGATTCTGGTTGTACCTTTCACATGTGTCCCATACTTGAACTATTTCATGACTTGTCTTATGTGAACAATGAAACTGTATATATGGGGAACAATAACACTTGTGAGGTTAAAGGTATAGGAAAAGTTAAATTGAGAATGGATTCTGGGAAATGTATTGAATTAACTAATGTTAGATATATTCCTGATTTGAAAAGAAATTTAATTTCTTTGGGTGCCTTAGATGATCTTGGTTGTGTTTCCAATGTTTCAAAAGGTGTTATTCATGTTTATAAGGGTGGTAAATAGTTATTATCTGGTGTTAAACATGCTGGTCTATATGTGCTTAATGGTACTCATATAATTGGTTCTGTGAATTCTGTTACTGATGCTTCATCTCAGGCTACCACTGAAAAGTGGCATTTAAGGCTAGGGCATATGAGTCAACAAGGACACAGTGTCCTTAGCAAACAAGGTATGCTTGGAAAAGACATAGTTGGGGACCTCCCCTTCTGTGAGACTTGTGTGTTGGGTAAACAACATAGGGTAAGTTTCAAGCCTGGAACTCATAATTCCAAGGCTTGTCTTGAATATGTTCATGCAGACCTGTGGGGTCCTGAAAGGTATGATGCTCATGGTAATTTCAAATACTTCCTTTCTTTAGTTGATGATTTTAGTAGAAGGGTGTGGACCTTTTTACTTAAAACAAAAGATGAAACTTTTCAAAAAATAAAAGAATGGAAGTGTTTGGAAGAAAATCAAACTGGTTTAACTTTAAAGGTTTTGAGAACTGATAATGGTCTTGAATTCTGTAACACTGAGTTTGATTTATATTGTAAGACTAATGGAATTTTGAGACACATGACAGTTAGGCATACACCACAACAAAATGGTGTAGCTGAGAGGATGAATATGACCCTTCTTGAGAAAGTCAGATGCATGCTCTTCACCTCAGGCTTACCCAAAGAATTTTGGGGAGAAGCACTTTACACAACCACATATCTTGTTAATAGGAGTCCAAACATGTCTATAGGCCTTAAGACTCCTATGGAAGTTTGGAAGGGGCAGAAACCAAACTTATCATTTCTTAAACCCTTTGGGTGTGCAGCTTATGCACACACAAAGGAGGGTAAGCTTGATCCTAGGTCTATCAAATGCATAATGTTGGGTTATCAAAACCAACATGGTGTAAAGGGTTATAGACTGTGGGAAAAAGATAGTAGGGGTTTCAAAGATATTGTTAGTAGAGATGTGATTTTTGATGAACTAACATTTCCTTTCAAAATTGGTACAGGTACAGGTGATGATGCTTTGCCTGAACCTGCACATCATCAACAAGTAGTGGGAATTGAGAAAGAGGTGGAGCCTGAGTCTTCCAGTCCAGTTGGTAACCATGGGGATGATCTGAACCCTCCCCATGATGAAGCTGAGGCTACTGAGGAGAATGAGGGTGAAGAACATCCTCCTGAGTCTTCAACAGGGCAACTTCAAACCTATCAACTTACAAGAGATAGGGTAAGAAGGGAAACCAGGACACCATCAAGATATTCATATGCAGACCTTGTGTATACAGCTTTGAATGCTTCAATTGAGGTCACAAACTCTGAACCAACATCCTATATGGATGCTATGGAGGCAGAGGATAGTATACAGTGGGAAAAAGCTATGAAGGAATAAATTCAGTCATTACATGAGAATAACACTTGGGTTCTTACTGAACTACCTCATAAACAGAAGGTGGTGGAATGTAGATGGTTATTCAAGCTCAAAGAGGGAATATCTGAAACTGACCCTCCAAGGTATAAAGCTAGGTTGGTTGCAAAAGGCTACACTCAAAGAGAAGGTATTGATTTCAATGAAATTTTCTCTCCTATGGTTAAATTTAAAACTATTAGGGCTATGTTAGCTTTTGCTGCTTGTTATAACCTTGAAATTGAGCAATTAGATGTTAAGACTGCTTTCTTACATGGTGATCTTGAGGAAACAATTTTTTTGAGACAACCTGAGGGTTTTATTGACCCTAAACTGCCTGATCATGTATGCTTATTAAAAAAGTCTCTTTATGGTTTAAAACAGTACCCTAGACAATGGTATAAGAAGTTTGACTCATTTATGCTTAAATGTGACTATATGAGATCTGATTATGATGCTTGCTTGTATCTATCTGTTAAAACTGATCATCATGTGTATGTTTTACTCTATGTTGATGATATGCTCATTATTTCTAAGTCCCTTAAGTATATATCTGAGTTAAAGAAAAAACTTAGTAAGGAATTTGATATGAAAGACCTTGGTAATGCTAAGAAAATCTTAGGGATGATGATTGATAGAGATAGAGATAAATGCATGATTAAGCTCCACCAGGAACCTTATTTGAGAAAAGTAATTTCAAAATTTGGTAGCTTGAATTGCAAAACTGTTATGACTCCTTTGGCTGGTCATTTTGTTTTATCTAAACATTTGTGCCCCAAGTCACAGTCTGATATTGTTAAGATGAACTCTGTCTCATATGCTAATGTTATAGGGTCCCTCATGTATGCTATGATTAGCACTAGACCAGATTTGTCCTTTGCTATATCTTTATTGAGCAGGTACATGTCAAATCCTGGTTGGGATCATTGGTGTGCTCTTAAACATGTTCTTGCATATGTTGGAAGTACTTTGGGAGTTGGACTGTGTTATGGAAATCATAATATACCTTTTGAGTTAGTTGGATATGTAGATTCTGATTTTGCTGGAGATAGAGACTCAAGAAAGTCTACTACCTCTTACTACTTTACTCTTGGAGGTAATTGTATTTCTTGGAAGTCTCAACTTCAACCTTTAGTAGCTTTGTCTACTACTGAAGCTGAATATGTTGCTATAACTGATTCAACAAAAGAAGCAATTTGGCTTCAAAACTTGTTATCTGAAGCTTGTATAGTTAAGGGTAAGGCTACTATTTTTTCTGACAGTCAAAGTGCAATTCAACTGAGTAAAAACCCAGTATATCATGAAAGGACCAAACACATTGATGTTAAGTATCATTATATAAGAGATATACTGGCTAGTGGTGAAGTTAAGTTGTTAAAGGTTGCTACTGAGGATAATCCTGTTGATTTTGGTACTAAAATTGTTACTAATGTCAAGTTCATAATATACCTTTTGAGTTAGTTGGATATGTAGATTCAGATTTTGCTGGAGATAGAGACTCAAGAAAGTCTACTACCTCTTACTGCTTTACTCTTGGAGGTAATTGTATTTCTTGGAAGTCTCAACTTCAACCTTTAGTAGCTTTGTCTACTACTGAAGCTGAATATGTGGCTATAACTGATTCAACAAAAGAAGCAATTTGGCTTCAAAACTTGTTATCTGAAGCTTGTATAGTTAAGGGTAAGGCTACTATTTTTTCTGACAGTCAAAGTGCAATTCAACTGAGTAAAAACCCAGTATATCATGAAAGGACCAAACACATTGATGTTAAGTATCATTATATAAGAGATATACTGGCTAGTGGTGAAGTTAAGTTGTTAAAGGTTGCTACTGAGGATAATCCTGCTGATTTTGGTACTAAAATTGTTACTAATGTCAAGTTCAAGCATTGCTTGGATTTGCTTTCTATTGGTTAATGTTTTGCAGGTATTCGGGCTGAGATGATGATGGAGGTGGCTCAAGCTGGCTGGAAATCACATAGGGTGCAGTTTCAGGTGGAGGTGGAGGAGTAAACACTTCAAGGTGGAGATTGAAGAATATATATATTATGTGGATATATATTCGGTGAAGTATTTTAATTTGGTTGGCTGATTACTTAATGACGTGGCTAAATCTCGGGCGCATGATCTTACTTACATCTAACGGCTCTCATTCGCTCTTGGCTTATGTCTCTTATATAAGGGAAATCGGGTTGACCGAAGTCAGAACTCTTCTCTCTCAACTTACGCATTCTCTCTCGCCTCTCACATACACTAAACCCTAGTTTGTAGAAGATCAATCTCTGATTCTTCTTGTAATCGATTAGATAGCTTTTTGGTTATAATATCTCGTGTAATTTGTGATAATCATCTTGATTAATCACTAGATAGCCTTATTGAGTATTTTAGGGTTCGAGAATTAGATTAGAAGCGGTATTCAATTGATTAAGTGGTTTGTATTGTAAGGTGATCTGAAATATTGTACTTCTTGTGATTTCTAGTGGCTGAGCACCTCTCATCGGAGCTCAACGTGGATGTAGGTCTATTTTGGACTGAACCACGATAAATTCTGTGTTCTTACTTTCTTGCTTTATTTCTTGTGCTTGTGGTTCTTGAGTGTTGTGTTTTGAAGGTTAATCGTGATAGGAATTTACAACAAGAACGAATACTTAGATTGAAAGTACCAGGAAATTAACTATTCACTTTCAGAAATCAGCTAATTAATTATACTACTGTATATTAAAGAACTTCTCTTAATTTGTTGCAAATTTTTCCACTCTTACAAAACAGAAACTAGAGGGAAAACGAAGAGTTGATCGAGATTATAGCATAATATGTTCAAATTTAAAACAAAAAGTTACTAGAAGAGAAAAAGTCAGTCAAAAGAGACTTCAAATATTCTTCTTCGTCTTCTTCTCCTTGATAATCCCTTAATTCATTATTTGCAGCACAAGGACTTGCATGATCAGATGGAAATTGCAAATGAGTACTCCTCATCCCCATGAGCCTTCTCTTCTTGTAGTTTGCCTTGAAACAAGCTTGTCTAAGTCTCTTGGTTTTTTCCTTCAAGTCCATATCTGGTACTTCTTCCATCAACTTCTTCTCTCGCTCCAATATCTCCAAGGCGTCTCTAAGTTTTTTCTTATCGGTCCCCTCGCCTCCTTTGTTAGCTAACTCCTGCTAAAATTATTATCAAGAAAAAGTCCCTTACTATCCAAAATTAAAATATAATTGCACTATACATTTCTATTCTATACGAAATGGCAGAGGACATTTTTACATCAATTATATGTTTTTTTCTACCAACATATTAAAAAATGCATAGAAGATTAACATGGAATCATTACATAACTATATCGAGATATTCACCTGGACATTATTTATTAGGGTTTGGAGACTCATGAGCTTCCTATGAGGCCACCTAGCGATTCCCAACTCCCTACATCTTTTCTTAAGTAGGGTTAGTCCAATGTTAAGTTCAATTGCTGCCTTTGTTATGGGCATGTAAAAGTATTGAGAGATAGTTTCCCTCGATAACGTTTTCGAGGTGCTAATGTTTTTCCTTTCTTCTCTTGTCCTTTTAACTTTCTTCTCACCATCTTGTTCCACTCGATTAACCAAGCAATTATTGTAATCTGTCACAGGTTGTTGGCTATTGATCTCATTTCCGAAAACCCCATCTTTCATTTCATCCCATTTCCCAAAATCAGAACCACCTACATGAAAATAGTCCCCTGTGTTACATGCAAGGACGGATTCAGTAATTTTTCTCCAGCTATTTATAACAAGTTCAAACTATATAAATTACAGGTAAAAATTATTTTTTCGACTCTAAAAGTAGACAAAAATTGTAGTGAGTAACCATACTTTATCACTATATAGATTGTTCGGATAAATTTTGTTTAGAGAAGAGTGCAAAAAGACAGTGATAATTAGAGAATATATTATATAACCTTTGACAATACTCTCACTTGGTGGATGATCAAATGGTTGTGAATAAAACGGATCATTTATAATAAACATCTCCATTAGAGGAGAAACCCCAAAAGCCTGCCCTTGATCAGTCATGGAATCCCATTGGGAATCCAATGGAGAATATCCAGAAACACTGAAATTACAATTTAAAAGATAACCCTCGAGTTAGTTTCATATAGTGAATGATGTAGAAAGCCCCTAATACTAGAATCTGAGTAAGTAACCTGTGATCAAGTGGAGAAAATTGGCTAGGGAAGTGAAATGATTCATCATCTTCCTTTGTCACTACTTCATAGTTTGACCATATCATTTTGTTCCTCACGTTGGTTTCTCAGACCTTCTATTTGGTGTTTTTTAGTTCACTGATGAGGAATGGGTAAGCTGATAGTAGTAATTTGCATGAAATGATGTTAAGAAAAATGAATATAGAGATGTATATATGGGGAGATCATGAAGGTGATGTGAACGTAGTAATTATGGTAAAATTTACTGCATGGTAATTGGTAGATCGTGCGCCGTTATATCTAATTAATGCTGTGCGTGTGTGAAAATATGGGATTTCATGAGTAATTTAGTTTGAGATATGAGATAAATTACGGCAAATGCAATTAGATTGAGATATGGGATAAATTACGCCAAATGCAATGATAAACTCCTTTTTGGAAATTGTTACTCCCTCGTTCCGGGAAGAATTGTCTACTTTGTTTCTCACGCACCTTTAAGAATTATAATTACTAAATTCTAATAATCCGACCAAAAGACAAAAACTAAAATATCTTTTATAAATTGTTTTAATCTTTACTAAGAGGTAGGGGTGAGCAAATGAGAATAAAAAAACCCAACCGAACCAAAAAACTGAAAAAACCGAATAACCAATGGTTCGGTTTTTAATTTTTCAAAAACTGAATTCTTTGGTTTGGTTCGATTTACTACGCAAAAACCAAACCAAAAAAGCAAACAAAAACCGAACTAACAAAGAAACTATAGAGAATTTGCGAACTTTTTTTTATAAGAATTATGTGGGAGAAACTTTTGTTGAGAATTTATCATCTACGTGAAATTATAGTTATACTATTCGATGGTGCTATTAGTGAACTTTTTTATATCACTTAAAATTATAAGTATTCATTACTTAATTGAGTTTATAAATCATGATTGTATGAAGTAGTAAGTAATAGATTTAAAGTTATTGTAGTATTCTAAATTAAGATAAGTATTGTTAGATTATAAGTTTATATCTAATTTATATATTAATAGCTCACATGGACAAGTAACAGTAGCATATATATTTGTATTAGAATATTTATCTCTATGTGTATTTCAAAAAAGGGGGTAAAAATATTATTGACCAAACATCCGAATTCTAAGCGAACCAAAACCGAACCGAAACGAACCAATTCAGAACCAAAAATCGAATGTGGAACCAAATGCGAACCACCCGGTTTGGTTATTAAATTATAAAAAACCATAATATTCGGTTCGGTTCCGGTTTTGGCCAAAAACCGAGACGAACCGAACCATGCTCACCCCTACTAGGAGGAAATGGATGGCGACTTGGTGTTTTCGGCGTGTAATTATCAAGTAAAATGGTTAAGGCCTCTTACAAATATCAAGGTAAATATAGATGGATGCTTCACGTAAGACCCAGAACGAGTAGATATAGGGGGTTTATTCTGCCAAACATATGGAGAGTTTTTAAATAATTTTGCGTGGACATGTGAGGTGGTTCCACATTTGCACACACTAAACTATAAGTTAAAAATGATAGTGTAACTAGAAGACCAAAGGTTAATCATCGAAACTGATTCGCAGAAGTTGCGGACGCTACAAAACTACACGAAAAACCATGAGCTACCACAGTTATAACAACCGTTGACCGTGGTCTGAAAAACAAGAAATGCCGACCATTATTGGTCCGTACTGAGAAAAAACATTATAATGTATTTAATTGATGTACCAACCACGAGTATGATCGTTGTTTGTTGAGATTAGAAAATAATTTATAAAAAAAACCTATGTCTTTTATGACCGAATATGTGGTTGATAGCTAGAATAATAAAAAAACATATTATATTTTACTAACCACGTTTTTGGAAACATGGTCGGTATTTGGTCCATCAAAATTTATTGACGGTTAAATTAGGTTGTTCGATTTTATCCAATACCTTTACAAACCGAATAAGTGATCTTTTAAGGATAGTCAAACAGTTTTTAAAGATTTTTAATCCTTAAAACCCAATGATGGGTTTTCCTTTTACCTATTTTATATTTACATTCAATTTTAAACCCCCCCACCCTCCCCCTCTTCTCTGTCCTATTTGCTTGCGCCCTCTGCCTACCATTGTCTTAATTGATATAGGTAATTAACTATCATTTATTATATGTATATATATGTCGCATAAATCAGGATTAATAGTGAATTTTAGTCCACAAATTGTAATAGGGACTAATATCAAAATTTACTCAATAAAAACATAATACAATGACTGATATTATAGTGTTAACATTCAAAATAGGGACTTGGTGGGTGTTTCAACTAGACTTGGAACTAATAGTCAATTTAGTCAATAAAAAATAAAATTATAGTGTAGTTTTTATTAAAGGTACAATTTTAGTGTTAACTATTAGGACTAGTAATGTGATTTGTTTGTGTTTTGTTTAAATGATAAGATAATGAGATGTTAGCATTCAAAATAGTTACTTATAGTGAAATTTCACGTAGAACAAGGACTAATAGTGCAATTTCAAATATAGTTACTTATAGTCGAGTTATAATAGGGACCTATAACGCAATTTTAGCATTTAATCAATTGGACTAATAATGAGTAATTGTGCTAATTTATTATAGGGATTAATTATGCTAATTTTTTTGAGTAATTGCACTATTGGTCCTTATATTGTGCAAAAATTATACTATAGGTCACTATATTATGTTCTTATATTACAATAATGTTCTTATATTATTATTTTCAAGTTAATTGCACTATTGGTCTCTATACATTTGTATAGTTTACAATTTAGTCCCTAATCTTAGTATAGTTGTCAAGTTAATTCCCAATCATTATATATTTGACATTTTAGTCCTTAATATTTGTATATTTTACACTTTTGCCCCTTATTTATGTATATTTGACACTTTAGCCCTTTTATCTTTGTATTTTTGACAATTGAGTCCATAATATTTGTTTTACACAGTTTAGTCCAATTTTTTGCATTTTAGACTCTAGAGAATTAAAAATTGCAGTTTGGTCCCTAAAGAATTAAAAAATTGCATGTTTGTCCCCTAGATATTGTAAAGAATTACACTATAGTCCCTTGATAAGGAAAATTTACACTTAGTCTTGATAGAAGAAAAAATTTACTTAAGTCCCTTAAGAAATAAAAAATTGCACTTTAAGCCCTATATATGTATATATTCGTTTAGAAATTTTACATGAGTGAGTATGACTTATGTAATGCCCATTTCCAACATGGAGACAATGTTGGACAGGAATCACCAAGTTTTCCATTACATGCTATCGCCAGGTATGTTTCTTTAGGTAAAACACACATACTTATTTGCTTATTAATGAACATATTTTTTGATTATTTAATGTTAATCTAGTTAGGAAAGTAAGTGAAAAAATGGGTGGATGTGTCGTTCTCCAGTCCACATAGAAAGCAAAAGAGAAACGGGGGGCGGGTCTCTTGTTGTGATGGATTAATCCGTTCACGAGACATTCTTTTGGGAGCTTTATTGAGCCTAAGTGGGGGATTTTTCCCTAATATTTGCTATATTGTATTTTTGCCTCTTATTTTGGTCATAATATTATAGAGATTTTGTGCCCTATTGTGTGTTAAGTGTTTAGATTTTAGGTACATGTTTAATATAAGGTTACAAGATGAGGAGAAGAAGTCAAAGAGTCAAGATAAACCCCAAGTCAAGACGGAAATTGAGCTCAGAGTCACCTTGGGAAGTTTGGGTGTTTACCGGAGAAATCTTAACATCAGATTCTTTCAGTCACCACGATTAATTGGTCAGAGCTATAGACCTGATTCCTTTTGATTTGGAAGGATCTTGAAGCCTGTGCCGCGTGATAAATGACAGAATTCAATTCGGAGTTGAGATGGAGAAGTTATGCTATAAATATTTGTCAGGGCTTGAACTAGAATTTGTTAAGTAAAACGGGTTTGGGCTAGTTTAACCTAATTAAGTGAACTAAATGGGGCCCAAACGTTTTTTAGGTAATTATATAATCTCAATAGCTGCCCCTAACTCATTATCTTTGGAATCTTTCAATCAATTGATCCATCCATCAACATACAAAAGAACCCACACCAGAAGGAGGAGCTCAAAGAAGGACGAGAAGAAAAGGAGGGTTTGTCTATGATCCAACGCTTCTTCTCCATCCCATATCCAAATCCCTTCAATCCAAAGAGTAAGTTCCTTTTGTTTTGCATATTAATCATGATTCTAGCTTCAGTATTCTTTATTTTTTACTTTTTCTTTATGAACTAACCTCATTGCTTGAGGATTTCATATGTAAGAACTTGTGTTTAGGTATTTAATAACTTTTTGCATTCGGGATTATGTTGTTTAACTGAGATTGGTATATTATTATATTCTATTTATTTATATATTTGATATAATACTACCCATACAATATCTAAGTAGTGGGTAGCTGTAGTAATTGGCTGCACTTTAAGTCTGGTGGTGTAGTTGCGAATATAGCATATAAACGCCTAGTGCGAGGCATTGTAACTAACGGTCTTGCACATTAGGTTATCAATAAGGTAGGAGTTAATTCATCGAAAACCCAAATTGGCGGGTAGGATTGGTTTGTAAGTCTACCTTGACGGGGGTTAGAGAAATTTTTGAATCCATGGTAATGAGTAACATACTCTCCCTTATTCATAAACCCATTAAACTAGCAGCACAGGGGATTACTAGCAAAACTTAAGTATTCATTTTGCATATTTATAAATATTTAACTGAATTTGCATATATCTTAATTAGTTATTTATCTTATTGCATTTAAATCCTTAAAACCAAATAAATATCATCTTACTTTCTTGTCATTTTATTAGAAACTTTACATATTATACTTTCAGAAAACATTAATTGTAACTTTGATAGTTCTTGTGGAGACAATAACCCTTGTACTTATCTTTATTACTTGTCAACGACTCGTACGGTTGCGAAAGTGGCTTCTAGGGTGATTGGTATCTTTTATCACACTATGGTTTTAACACACTCTATGACGCGACATGCCCCCTAGATTTCTATGTGCTGGTTGAGATCTGGACCTAATGGGGATCAATAGACATTATTTGTCACGTGGCATCAGCGCCCCGATCCAAGACAACATGACATATTGCTACGAGGAGTGGAGCGAGGTCCTCCGCTTAGTATAGAGACTTATTGTGGCCTCTCTACGTATAAGTTCACCGTTGGTATAACTTTTTGTTATCTAGATTTTTGGTTAATTTTGTTTTTTTAAAACGCGGTTTTTTCTGTTAACATATGGAGACGTTTACTGGATTGTCTTTCTATCTATATGAGCATAGAGCACACATGCATCTTACCCTACATGGATGATAATCACACTATCCCGAAGGATGACTAAAAACAGGTAAAATCCTAGATTTTGTCCAAGAGGACGACTGGGAAAAGATATTGGAGCTGAGGAAGGAACCGATTTTTAGGAAAAGATTGATTTCAATAAGTTAATGATATACCTATATTTTAACATACATTAATGAATTCGTTTTGTTTTATACAGGGACGATCGAGTGCCGGGCAAGAGAATTGAAAGAACATTCCCCGGGTGCCGGTTATGACTCGCCCAATCTTGCGTAGACCCTGAATAAGATGGTGGAGGTAATGTTTCTTATATTTTTATTCGTATGATTTAATTTTATTTGACCTAAATTATCGTGGGTGTGTTGTCTTATAGGACGACCACCAAAATCCAAACACTATTGTTCCAGAGACAGGTTATGATGATGTTGTAGCTCCACCGCCTAAAGTACCCCATGCAGTAGGTTATTACAACAAGATTGGGTTTTCGACGAAGAAGAATGAGTTGAGAGATAGTCGTTTCAAAGACTGCCATGTTAATTTGAATACATACTTTTCTAATAAATATGATTTTCGATAACATAAAATAAATTATATCAATTTTTTAACAAGTTGCACTGAAGGAAAGGCTGACTCAGCAGACACAATCTCAGGCAGATGAGTTATCTTATACCACATCGGCAAGATCATTGACCCAAAGAGTTCGAATCCATATAATGATCAAGGTAGACAAGGAGTGTCTGGGGCCTAAGAGAAAGGATTGGAACCCAGGAGTTAGACTGGTCGATCCTAGCCTGAGCTAGAGCAACAACCATCCCCAGGTGACGAGTTGGATGTTGGACTCCTACCCAAGATTACTCAAGTACGTTAATCCCATACTCTCAAGAGTAGGCAATCCATCATATAATGAGTCGACACAGGGCTCGACTGCCTCTACTGTAGGCACATTATCTCAACAGTTGATCACCTTGGATAGCTACACGAGGTTGATTGCTCACATAAATATTCTCTCCCACCGTCATTATCTACCGGTCTTCAAGATTTTCCCCACGCTGATATAGAGGCATCACACCCATCTCTTGAACCACATATGTCTCCTACACTTGCATGTCAACTGTCTCTAACATGGCAGACTCTCATAGATGAGGATGATGATTTGATTCAATCCACTTCCCCCGATCGATCTCCTCATCGATATTATTAGACTATAATTTTGCTCTCTAGATTTTTCATTTATCGGTAATAATTTACTCGACTTTAAATTTTTATTTAGTTTGACTTTGTATTTTATTAGTTTTATAACTATTTTGACATTATTTTTGTTAGACATTTTAATTTTTGTTACTTTTTGTTAAAATATATATTGCTCTGGAAATACAAATGCAAATCGAGCCATCAGTCGCTAAGACATTGGTTAGTAAAGTATCACCAATACTGACCATGATGGTGGTTGGTAAAATATATGCCTCATCAGCGAACGAATTATTTGTGGATGGTCGTCATACGACCCCTTTAATGACGAGACAACCGCAATCACCTATATCGGTCACAGTCGGTCGCTATAGCCTATGTATTACCTATGACGACTGAGTTAGCCTCTTATAGCGATCACGACGGTGGTCGCTAAATGAGGTATCTGCAACCGTGTTAGAGAAGGGTGGTGTGAACTTTTATGAATTAGTCGAATGGCTTGCAAGAACATCTTAAAAAGAAATAAAGGGTTTGAGATATGTGATGTATACTGGTTGTCTAAAGGCAGGATCGAAACTTGTGATTAGAACTATACTATAGGATCGGCATAGAAATTATGAATAAATATCATTAGGGAGAGATAGGGTTCATGAGAAAAGGGCAAGCATCACGCATCTAAATTTCTTGTAATCGATTTCTGATTAAAAGTAATTAGTTAACAGAAATGCATTAAACACAACTTCACGTAAGCTAGACTTTGCAAGAGCCGGTATGGTTTTACTTAAATATTCTTGTAATCGGCTTTGTTTAAACGAAATACTCTAATATTATTTCACCATATTTTCCAACCCTTCAACTTAATAGCTGTACCATTGCTAAATCTACAAGGTGGCAGGGTAAGTTACTGGACTCGTTCAATGTCGGGATGAGTTTCTCCTGTCCCTGGATAAGGCTAATTTTGTACCGTTATATATTTTTTTTTTTCGCTTACGATAGTTTCATTATTAATACTCCCTCCGTTCCACTTAATTTGTCCACTTACTAAAAATAATGTTCCAAATATATTGTCCATTTAGGAGTTCAAGACACTTTTTTCCCTACTTTTTCCACTATTACCCTTATTAAAATATTGAAATTTATATTTCCAATACATATTTAAGATATCAATATACTTTATTAGGGGTATTTTTGTAATGGTGAATGCATTTATTATGTTTCTTAATATATGTGAAAAGCTAAGTGGACAAATTAAGTGGAACGGAGGGAGTAATAATTTCTTCCAAAAAAAAGAAAAAAGTGTTTACTTCTGCAAATGGTAGCGTGCAAATTTTTGGTGGGCTGTTTTCTATTTTAGTTATAATTGTTCTCTGCTTTTTAACTCTTGAGAATCACAAGAAAAGTTTAACAGAGTACGTTTTTTTTATCTTGAACATCATTACATTAACCATAATGATTTCTTTATTCAATTTCCGAAGGTAAGTTTATCGTCAATCTGGGTTTGTCAGTAATAGCACTACTACTTGATTAACTGAGGAGTGTAACGCACCAATCATTTTTAATTATAAAATTAAAATAATTTACCATTTAATTAATTAAATATGTAGCGGGTAGTAAAAACCATGGTGGAAGTTACTAATCAGAGATATTAATTTACTACGGCTTCCTTTAAAGTACTTATTGTGGTGGGGCTTATAAAAGAGTAAGTAGTATTGAATTATTGATAACATCTGATTATGGGGAGGTTACAATACTTGGAATTAATTTTAAATTGATTTATTAGTGAGTAAATAATGGACGTTAGTACTACTTAAGTGAGCACGTATGAGTTTGTCCCAAGCAAAAATGTAATGCATCTATATACTTAGATGCGAATCTAAGAATTTTTTCTAAACATATATAAATAAATTAAGTTGATCTAAACATTAATTTCAAAATATTCATATATATGTTTACTCAACGAGGTTTAAAAAATCATAACAAAAAAGTTTGTCCAAAAAAAAAATTTGTCTTAACACCAGACATATTAACACTTAAAAAATTTGTTAAACACTAAACAAGACGTTTTAAATACAAAATATACTCATATGGATAATGAGCAAGATCGTTTTGATATTGTGCACATTTTTTTTTTTGACATTAAGCACATTTGATTTTATACCAAACAAATTTATTTATTTTGAATAATGAACACATTCGTTTTGACATTGGAAACATATAAGGTGAAATAAAAATGGAACAAATCAGAATAATATATATCAATGATCGACGAACATATACGTTTTGATACTAGAAACATTTATTTTAACATTGAACACGGTAATTTTTTAACACTAAACACAATTGTTTATCATTGAGCAAGAAAAATACTTAATTACTAATCAACATCGTTTTTAACCCTGAAATAAAATGAGCAAATTGATACTGAGCAATAACAGAAAAAATTACAATATATTCTCTAACTACAAAATTAAGTCACAAATACAAAGAAGATGGTGGTAGGGAGAATTATAGGAAAATTCTTCCTCAATAATATTAATATACATACTCCGTGTTTTAAACTTGCAAAAGTAACTAACACATTAATCTAGTGACATGTGTTTTATTAAAATAATTAATGGGTGTGATATGCATATTGGACAATCCAATATTGGATGGAAATATTACCCAGAATTATATATTCTTTATTTGCCTTGTACTTTTATTTTTTGTTTTAAGATTTAGTAGGCTTATATTAGATATACATTGATTTTCCCATCCATTTCTATTTGCACGAGATGAGCAACTAGCTCATAACACAATTTTAGACCGCTGACACAACCGAATTGGTTGAGGAAAAGGAATTATTTTTGTAGACGTAGTTTTGAGTAGGAATTAAACAGAAATGTTAGGGTAACATTTTTGTACCAAATCTTCCAATTGTATAGTTTATAGTCGTTTTTTATATATTATTCACCAGATAATACAATTAAGCTTCAAGTCCTTCACTCTTTCCTACTCAAATGGTTTTGAATTTATATAATTTAAAACAATTGAGTTCTAATTAAACTAAAGCAACATATAATAGATAATACAATTTTCTCATATAAAATTATAGAAGAAGTAACTAATCTGAAACCATTGCAAAGATCCCCAATGAAATAACAAATCACATTATAAATTTAAAACATGACTTATTACTCAAAATTTTGGATATCACAAACAACCTCGCTACATAATTCTCAAATAAAACTCAACATTTCTACTAATATCTCGGCTTACCACCACCACGTCCACGGCCTCTTCCACCACGACCACGCCCACCACCACCTCCTCTTCCACCACCACCACCACCATGAAAGGGCTTCTTATTATCATTTGGTTGCATATTAGCTGGCAAAGGAAGTATATGATCCACACACTTCCTAAAGCTAAAATCATCAACTGTATCATCTTCCCTTATGATGAAGAAACATCTACTTTTAAACTGTGGATGGTAACGGATCTGGAATGATCGAATACCACCACCAATCTTCTTCTCCGGCTCCAAATGACCTTTCTTCAGCAACTCAAGCAACACTAAATGCTCATACTGTGATAAAAACACATAAATTAATTGTCTTTCATATAATCAATTAAAATACACAAATAATCAAAATAAAATACGAGACAGTTAATTTTATGAGCTTACCTTATTGATGTTCACATTAGGGGTCCAAGTATGATGCAATTTGAAGAAGTAATCAAACATCTCCATGGAAGAGCTGAAGCTCTTCGGGCCAAGACAGACAGGACCCGAATCATTAGCATCTCCATTCTTCATTTCAGCATCGTCTTTTTCAGCGTCTACGGAATCATCGGACTTCAGCTTCTTCGCTGCTGCGTCGTCGGTTTCTTCTTTTTCCGACTCATTGTCGGCGGCCTCCTCTCGGGAACGCTTCGAGCCAGCGCCGTTCTCAACTGTCAAGTCTTCGGGTTTTGGGGCCTCGACTTCCATCTCTTGAGCTGGAGGGTTTTCTGGGATTTCGGCCATGGTTGAGGTTACTGAAGAATTATACGACTAAATTGTAAAACCCTAGGTTTTGAATGTTTGTTTTGGACAATATAGGTTAGATTAGTTCTGGGTTTTAAACTGGACTTTTGTTACGTGGTTACTTGGATCCAGGCCCAAACCCATTACATTAAGTCCATTTTTTTTATTTGGGTTGGAAACATGAAGTCCATTACAATTGGAGTAAATGTTGAAGTTTTTTTTTCTTGTTATATAGGAGAGCCTGACTTCATTGACTCGGTTCGAACATGTATACACGTAACACAATTAGATGATCAAGGTCCTATCCACTGAGCTAATCCCAACTGGTTATTAAAATTTTATTTTAAGACATTGTATATATGAGGTCCATAGAAGCATTGACCACTACTGTGTCTTTATTTTAAGAATTATTAGTTTATCAAATACCTAAAATTCCATCTTAGAAAGTCTAGTTCTTTTTGTCTCCTAAAAGGTTCGGAATTTTTATATTTTACTTTTATTATTTCTAATTATATTGATAAATTAAATATTACTGTATATATTAGAGATATAAATTTTAAAATAAAAAAAAGTTAACGTTGAAAAACAATGAGATATAAAAAAAAAGTAAACATTGAAAAACAATGAAACATAAAATCTAAAACTATATCTCTTCGCACTCGCATGCAAGGAACAAAAATAAAACACATCTAACCATTGGGACTAGCTCAATAGTCAGGACCTTGTCTCTCATGTAGGAGGTATAAGGTTCGAATCCCCTCAGCCTTGTTATTTCTTAAGTCCTTAAAGGGTGTAAGCAAGAGGTGCAAGTTCGAGTCCCCTCCCTGAACATGGGTAACCTTGTTCTAATTAAGTAGGAGTATGCATGAGGAGGCGTGTATATTTCCTATGGAAATAGTCGTGGTGCGTGTAAGTTGGCACGGACACCCATACATTAAAAAAAAACATATGTTCACAAGATAGCCACCGCCACTTGGAAACCAATCCCCACCAAGTCATTCTTCTGCAGAAGAAAGTTGTCGCTATTGGGGAACCAATCTACACCACTATCAACCGCTCTTGCACAAGAAAACTGCCGCCACTCAGGGACCTTTCTCCACCATCATCAACCCGGCTTCGCTACGCCATCAACATCTGAAGAACCCAAATTATGGTAAAAAATTAATTTTTACCATTGGAACTCTAAAAAAATAATTTTTATATTTTATGTTTCATTGTTTTATTGAAAAAAAATTGTTTAGAAATATTTCAATGATATCGGTTGCTCAATTTTTTTATCATAAAAATTATAATATTATATATGAAATAGTAGATATGAAGTATAAGTATAGAGTAACTAAAATAGTAAAACTGGAAAATGATGCGGCAAAATTATAGAGTAACTGAATTTTGATACGGTATAATGAATTATAGAGTATAAAAATAGCGCATCTGTTAAAGATGGTCGTATTAGATGAAAATATTTGTCTATTTGAAAAAAATGACATTCATCTACACTTGAATTTTCCAATTACGATTTGGATAATACTACGAGAAGTCTTTTACAATTTCGAAGAATTCATGTAAGAGTAATATTAGGTAGGCCTAAAAAGGTATAATTCAATATAAAATTCATATATAATCTATTAATTTATTTCATCTTTCTAATTTATTTTTTAGATCAATCCTTAATAAACTTCCACAATTTTATATAAAGGCATAATTTTTTTCTTCTCCCTAAAAAATCTTAGATTCGGTCTCCGTTGACGACAATAAAATAATTTAAATGAATATATCAAAAAATTGTATAAAAATATCATAGAAAATAAGTCACAAATTATTTAAATGATATGTATCTGACAAAGAAGTTTAAAAAAAAAAAAAAAAAAATCTTAAAACTCAAAAAATTAATCTTAAAAAAAATTCAAAACTTAAAATGTTAAGTTATGGAATAATTCCCAAAACTCAAAAATTGAGTTCAAAAAATTATAATGCTAGTTCCAAACAAATATATATTAGAGAAAGATTTTTTTTTTTTTAAGAGTTAAGAAAAAATTTCCAAAACTTAAAAAGTTGAGTTTCAAGAAAAAATTTAAAACTCAACTGTTATTCAAATCAATGGTAAACACAAAATATGAAATATATCGTATTTTGTGATACTACTCATGTTTGTTATTTTACAAATACTAAAAAGAACTAAAAAATATAAAAAATAAAATAATACAATAAATATGAAAAATAGTTTGAGTCATGAAAAAATTTCTAAAACTCAGAATCTGAATTTTGGGTATTTTCTCAAAACTTAAACTCGTATTGTTGAATCACAAGTATTTATAATTCTTTAAACTTGTGAAACCTTTTATCTCCATGGTAATTAATATTGTAATGAAAAAACCTTATTTATAAAGTTACGGTAAATGGGTTTTTGTACCAACTTTCTTTGTCACTTAATTTCCTTGGTGGTGTATATCACGAGACTATGCAAAGTCTCGTTGATATGAAATCCATGTTTCAGTTACTTAAAGGTATTTTTCTTGGGGGTAATATTTTTATAGAGCCCCATGACTTCTAATGTTCCAAATTAAAGCCCTCCTTACCCATTAGTTGGTATCCAACTAGCAACTTCTATACCCTAAACTAATCTATACAGTAAGAAACTAAAAACCAAAACAAAGACCCATATAAGGGATCGAAACCTCTCTCTATCTTAGCTCTCTCTGGTCTCTTTCTGCTCTCTCTCTCTCCTGCTGAAAAAGCTTCACCGGAGACCATTACCACTGCAACACCTCACCATGCCAGATCCCCTTCTGCCGCGCCACCACCACCTGGACTAGCTTCCCACCATAACCCCACCACCACTACAGATCTCGACAGAAGACCATACCTCTCTGCCGCGCCACCACCACCGCCACAGATGCCGATCCGATCTGAGAGAGAGAGAAGCCCTCTCCATCTCCACCTCCCACCATCACACCTAGGGACACCCCTGCCTTCCTTCCTCCATCACTACTTCACGCCTCCGTCAGCGCTGCCTCGCGCCTCCATCAGCGCTGCCTCGTGTCCAGATCTCCGATGCCAAGCTTTCTCCGATGCGAGAAACAGCGTCTCTGTTGCAACCATTCTTTCCAGCGAAGAGCCTCCACCACCATCAATCTCTGCAGCATAAGAGCCTCCACCACCATCGATCTTTGCAGCGAAGATCCGTCCCGACCATCGAGCAGCGCCTCCAGCCAACCATTCTCGCGCCTCGTGCGAACCATTTTCGCCGCCTAATCACCGGAGTCCACCAACACGTGAGCCCAGCTTGTCAAAAGCCCAGCCAGTTATGTCTAGCCCATTGTGTGTACTATCAGGCAGAAATGAAGTCCAGCCCATTAGGTCTGGACAGTATGGGCCTCTGATTAATGAATAGGTTGTTGGTGTATCTTTTAAGGCCAGCCCATTAGGTCTGGACATTATAGGCTTGTATACATTTTTGGACTACACTAATATATTTTGTTCATTTTTTCAGGTTAATTAAACTCTAATAATTAGCCAGTGTTATATAAAAATTAAAAACTTAAGTAAAAATTGGACATTGGCATTTAATATGGACCAGAAAAGACTTGTGTACAGCCCATTGTGTACAAGAACTTGGACAAATCTGGACACAACCGAATTCTTCACCATGTACAAAAAATAAGGAATGGATAAAACCCGAGCTTAGGTACAGCCCTTGGGGTATAATATTGAACACTTTGAACATGGAAATGGCTTAGGTACAGACCTATAAGCACGGGTTTTGACTTGGAAATAATCGAGTTCCAACATAGACAAATAATGCACGAAGTTTAGGTACAGCCACATGTACACGGCTCTATCAACACATGTGTGTAATGGAAAGTAAGAGAGAGAAATGTATTAGTTAACTTGTTTTGTTTGGTTAGGCTTTATATAGAACATTTAGTAACTTAGGCTTTAAAATAGGGTGGGGGGTGAAATTGGGCTGTAATTTGAAGATTCCTCTTTTTCTTGTGTGAATTTTGTTTAGTCATAAGAGTTTATAATTCAATTCCATGAAAAGGTTGATGTAAGGGACACAAAATGATTTAAAGCCATTGAAATTAAACGGTGGATATTTACTTCAGGTGTTTTTTCTACTATATGGGCCTATGAAAATATTCACTTCAGGCTCCACTATAATCGGTTGTGATGTTAGAAATATGACAGTAAATATATTTATACTGGGCATCGTCCCTTGCTATAAACCAAGATAAACGGGGTCTATATATTCATTATTAATGGTACAATTGGTCAATGTATGTTACTTTGAAATTGTAGCTATGAGGTTAATTATTGTTCTGTTAACACTTAATTCTCCACTTTTCGTATGTGTTTTCAGTTACAAATGTATCAAACGGTTTAGAAGCATGGAAAATGTTGGAAAATATAAGGAGACTCGACAACGACTGTGGTAAATAAGAGAAAAAAAACCAAATGTAAGGTGTCTTTTATGAAGGGTAAATAACAGTTGTAGTCAAGGAAATAAAAAATAGCATGAAGTTTTTTTTTGTTACATGGGTGATCCGGGCTAACTTGCACGCACCCAACTAATCCCATGGAGATATACATGTCTCCCATGTATATTCTCATGGTAAATCAGAACTAGGTTATCCATGTTCAAGAAAGAGTTCTAGTCTTGTACATCTCACTTTACATCCGTTGGAGAAAGAATTTGAACCATGGACCTCTTCTTTAAGTGCTGAAAAAATAACAAGGCTCTGGGCATTAATCCTAATTTTTTTTCTCACCTACATAATAAGACCATTATAAAAACTATTTGGATAATATGTTTTTGAATAATTTTTTTTAATTCTATAATTATATATTATTTCAAATCATATTATTTAACAAGTGGAATGTCAGATATCTTTATGAGGGATAATAGTAGCAGGGGCGGAGCCAGGAGTTTCTGTAAGGGGGGCCAAGGGGGTTCGAGGGCAACGCCCCCGAAATTTTTTTTTCGGTATTATTTGCACTATAAGTCAAAATATCATGCAATAATTGCAAAATAGGTCCCTATATTAGGAGAAATTGTACTAAAAGGTCTCTATATTGTGTAAAGATTGCAATATAAATCTCGATATTGATTTTTCTAATTAATTATGCTATAAGTTCCTTTTTTAATACAAAATAACATATATTTTGTTATAAAAAATAAAAAAAAATCCTATAAATAAAATAATTTAAAGCTTAATAAAATAAATTTTAAAAGTTAGGGGGAATCAACTGAAGATATTTAAAAAATTTAGGAGTTATTTACTTATAATATTTTTTTTTGAGATAGTTATAAAAAAAATTTAAAATATCAAAGGGGGCGCTTTCTTGTACACAGCTCCGCCCCCTGAGTAGTAGAAACTTCAAAAGTGAAGTCTGGAATGATGATCTCGTGGAAGACTAACTTGTAGTGAGACCTCAACAGAAGGTAACATTGGATTTACTACTAAACACGAGGTCACATCGCAACATATTTTGTGAAAATTTGGAAAGACTCCTCTAACTCACCAATTGTTTGCAAAGGCGAAAAATTATGGTGTGGGTCGATTATGCAAAGGCGACGATAATTTTGTTAGCTTGCAAAACAGTTGATTTTTTTTTTTAATTCATTCATGGACAGAATGGTCACAATTAGAGATGATAACGGATTAGATTATTGTAAAAAAATATAAAACCATGTCGATAATCATTTAATTTATCAATGATCAAATCTAAATGGATTTAACTATCAGACTTACTTTTTAAAACCATAACTGAATAATTCAGGTTTTTAGGCGGTTTTTTTGAATTTTAATCGTAACCAAACTATAACTTTATAAATATATTGAAAATTCTCAAAACAAAATTACAAATACATAAAAAAGTCTTCAAATGATATAAAATATTATGTTGATCCTCAATTAAATAACATTTTTGTTAAATTTAATATTTAGAGTTTAGTTTTGAAATATGAAAATACTTATTTATATAATATTATTGTAAATATATAAAAATAGATGATAATAAATGGATTTTCGGTTACTCGATTTTATTTTTATCTAAAACCATAACCTAACGGATTTAACCATCGGTTTCAAAACCATAATCTAATGGTTTTATCCATGGTTGCATAATCAGTTTTTAGTCGATTCGGATTTTCATCGACTTTGGTTTTAAACCATAATCATTGCCATCCTTAGTTACGATTCATACTGATTGCCTTTGAGATGCCCAATATTTGAATTGCACATCTTAAACTAGTTGGAGGATCAACCTTTTACGCGAAAGATTAAAGATGTCAGCCATTGCAGATCTCATGTCTTCATTCAACGTATTCCTATATCTAGAAATGAGAATGTAGATTTCCAAACTAGATATTGTTAATGTAATATTCTCTCGAACAATTGATCATCCATTATTATTCCCTCGATCTGATAATTTTTTGAAAGGGACTGGAAACGATCCGGGATCAGTTGAGCACTTTGTAACTGCATTATTTATTTTTATTATTACTATTTTTTGACAAAAATAGTATATATAACTCATAAAATTATTTACTATTTTTATTATTTACCAGTTTCTTTATCTATTCAATTTAATTAAAATTAACTTAAAAAATTATTCAAAATCATAAATAATATGATTTTGGATTATTTATATCCTTATTTTTATATTTGATTATAACTCCACCTTTCACAAATAATGTTAACTTATTAATAACGGTGTTCCATAAATATTAATTACTTAAAATTTCAGAATATTTTTTTCCAACTTTTTCTACTATTATTTTTATTAAAATATTGATATATTTATTTCTAAGATGTATTTAAAATATCAATGATTAAAGAATACATGGAGTAACTTGCAAAGAATTGCGGTTTGAGCTAAATCAGGTGTATAAGGAAGTTAATTGTTGTGCTAATTTGATGGCCAGATGGGAAGCATTTGTGGAGGAAGATTCAAGCTATGATAGTGATTCTCCGGATAGGTTAAGAAAACACCTTACAAGAGACAAATATGGTGTTGTCACTCCTAGATTAATTGTAACTATCTTTTTGAGAGTTTAGTAAGTTAAAAAAAATTAATGGTATTTTTAGATCTTAGATGGATGGAAAAAAAGTAATAATCCTTATTTAGGGTTAATACCCATTAAACACCTGCCACCTTACACCTTTGACCATAAAAGGCACCTTGCTGCAAAATACAAAAATACCCTTGTCCCTTATTTGCTCTTCTTCAACAGCGCTGCCGGCCGATTCTCCCACTCACCACAAATTTTCTTTTCTTTAACAGCGATGTGGCCAACGATCTCTTCCACAAGTCTGCTGTTGCTATGTCTACAAATCCTATACATCACGAACGCACAAAGCATGTAGACATCGATTGTAAGATTACTCGAGAGAAGATTCAAGCTGGAGTAATAAAACTTTTCCACATTCCTTCAAATCTTTAAATTTTCTATTCAAAGCTAAGCAAGTACATTTTTGTACTTGTGGACTAAATGTTGAGTTCTGGGATAGATTCCCATTACTCAGAACTCGGAAAAGGCTAAGCAAGTCCACTTTTGTACTTGTGGACTAAATGTTGAGTTCTGGGATAGATTCCCATTACCCAGAACTCGGATTGTACTTGTGCAAGCCCACTTTTGTACTTGTGCAAGTGCACTTTTGGACTTGTGGAATGTTGAGTACTGGGATAAATTCCCAGAACTCAGAAAACACTAAGCAAGTACATTTTTGTACTTGTGGACTAAATATTGAATTCTGGGAGAGATTCCCATTACTCATTTGAATTGTTTTTTTCTTCTAGTTTTTCAACGTTAATCAATCAACTTATTCAATACAAACTTTCGCACAATTCAATCATAATTTCTTACTTTCCCAATACTCAAATATCATGTTTCAGTGGAGATGTCAATCTATCTTTGAATACAGCAAATAAATTGGATAAAAAGAAATAATGCAGGGACCAAAATGCAAATTATTTCTTCTACATAAAAATTAGTTAGATTACAGCTATATCTAGTTAGACATGATTGTATATAAACTAGTTTTGTACATTGTAACTGTAACAAGAAATAAAACATCTCTTCTTCCTCTCTTATTCATTCTTCTTCTTATTCTTCTCTCTGTTTTTTTATTTTTCTTGCTAAATTCGTCATTAATGGGTGCTCTCATAATTCACAGTGTTTGTGTATATGCTGATGATTTAAACGAAAGAGAGAGAGCGGCTATCATAGTTATTTGTTTGTGAACTCGTGGAGAGAGAGAGAGAGAGCGGCGGCGGTAGAAAGGAGTATGATAGGATAAAAATTAAAAGAGGTGCCTTTTATGGGCAAAAGGAGAACGGCAGAGGTGAGGGGGCATTAAATTTAATTTGAGGTGTTTCTTGGGTATTAATCCTTATTTATGCTAGGTGTTTTGTAATGTTAAATATAATTATTATATTTCTTTGATATATGAAAACATTAAGTAAGTATTGTTTATAGAATCTAAGAGTTTTTTTTTTTTGACGAGAATCTAAGAGTTGAAGTGATTTAAAACTAAATATCATCATTACTTCAAAGTGTAAACTTATTAAACACACAAAACATCTTGCATGTATCGAAGAAGCGGCGCACGATGATACTTACACATTATTTCACCTTTTACACTATCTAATTCAATTTTGATTCGTTATAAAGTGCCGAATCTAAGAATAAAAATGAGAATAAATTTGAAGAACAACTATCAGTTAATTACATAAAACAACTTAATTTTTCCTTAAACATAAAATTTAAAAAATTTAAAAACTATCTATAGACCTATTAATTAAAAACTTTTATTTAATTTTTATATTTTTACTACTATTTATTATAATAATATTTATTTATTTATTTTCTTTCACCACCACCTCTACTATCACCCTCACCATCACTTCCATAACATATCAATATATTAAAAACAAGTAAAAATAGGATATGTGAGATTAATAAAGAGAAAAAAATAATTTTGTTAAAGAAGGTAATGTTTTAGATTGATTAAATTATTTTGTGTGTTACATGAACACATGTATATATTTTTATGTATTGTAGAAATACATGAAACGGAATATCAAAATTAAAAAAAAAATCAATAAATAAAAAAAAATCAAAAATATATATAGACGTAAATATTAATTAGATTCTTCCAAAAATGCAATTTTTTGAGTTTTTTGATTTTTTTTAGAATTAGTTATACATATCTTTAAAAAAATCACGGACGCGCGCGTGTTATGAAATTAGTTGTTGGTGATTGGTTTAGTTGGGAATTAATTTCTTTAACTTGTGAGTAAGTAGGAAGTCAAAACCGCCATATTTTGAGAATGAAAAGTGTAAATTTGTAATTAATTGGAAATTACCACATATAAGGGTAAAAATGTACGCTAAATATGTAAAAAATGATTAATTGATAATTAAGTTTTTTAATTAGTGAGTAAGTAAAAAGTAATTTGCTCATTCCTTTTTTTGAAATGAAACTTGTAAAATTGTAATTAATTGAGAATTATCCCTAAATTTAATGTATAAAGAAAATTTAGGAACAATAATTTCAATCCGTATTATTTATCTCTATATAAAAAAGGACATAAAATAAGAATATCGTGAATTATAATTAAAAATAAAAAAATAAAGTTCATTCAATCTAATCTTTCATTTGTATTAATTATTTTTATTTTAATATAATTAATATTTAAAAGTAATCAAGTAAAAATAAAATAAAATTAAAAAAATTATAATTTTCCATCTGTATATTTTTATTTTATATAAAAAAAACTATCTGTGTATTAATTATTAAATAATAAATTTAAATTAAATAAAAAATGTATAATTTCTAATAAATGAAATGATTGATGACAAAAAACTGTCAAATTATCTTTAGATTAAATTTTTTTATTATAAATAATTATAAAATATTAAAAATTAGAGTAGAAATAAAATTAAAAAATTGAAATAATTAATTTATTATTGATTGTTAAATTTTTTATAATAAGTTTTGATTCATTAAAAAAAATTAAAGTAGCTAGGATGGAGCCCACATATTGATCATGTGGCTTCGCCACTGTCTATAGTGAATAGCCTTTGTCCTTAATAAAGAATATCATACTTAAGGAGGATAGGATTATCTGGCCTTTTAATAAAGATGGGGAATATTCGACGAAATCGGGGTACTATATTTTATCTAACGAAGAAAGTAAGGCTAATCCACAATCATCAGAAAAAGAGGAAAGAGATAATGATACTGAATTATGGAACATCATTTGGCATGCAAACGTACCATCTAAAGTTAGAAATTTCTGCCGGAGAGCCTGTAAGGATATTCTACCTTCAAAAAGTAATCTTATGAAAAGGAAATGTAAGGATGATAACATTTGTGAATGGTGCGAGTGCGAAAAGGAAAATTCAGATCACATTATACTCTATTGTCCATTAAGTATGATGGCGTGGGCGGAATCTCCGCTTCAAATTAAGATTAATGATCATGAGAAAGAGAGTTTTCCGGATTGGTTGAAAAAGACGGTTGCAAGCTATGGGAATAATGGATATGAAAAGAAAAGAGTAATCGCAAATATACTGGTAACGACTTGGAATATTTGGAAGGAGAGAATGAAGGGCTTATTTGAAAAAAAAGAATGGTCTGTATGGAACATTACACTTAATACTAGAGAAATCATTTCGAAGTTGTTTGAGAAAAGAAAGGAAATGACCGTGGGAAAAAGTGGTAGGAAGGAAGGGGCACCTAACTCGAATAACAACCTTAAGAGTGTCTATGATAATACTGACATGATTTGGTTTAGTGATGCATCGTTTGATAAGGAATGGGAGCCGGCAGCTATTGCAGCTATTGGAATTAATAAGCAAGGGACAATTACGGAAAGGAAAGCAACGAGATGTAGAGTGCGAAATGTTATTGAGGGAGAAGCATGGACGATGCTCCTGGCTCTTAGATCAGCAGGGAGAAAAAAATACAGAGTAGTTCTTTCTACTCTGACAACCTTGAACTCGTTCAAGGAATCAACGGAAAGGGGATGCTTCATTGGAGCTTGAACCCTATCATAAATGAAATTGAAAGATGGTTGAATGAATTTCCAACATGGAAGATTTCATATGTGAATCGACAGCAAAACAGAATAGCAGATGCAATCGCAAAATGCATAAGGCGAAACATTGATATATCACACTGGAAGGACTATTCGGTTCAAGCGTCATTGGATTTCTTTAGCAAAATTTGTAATATGTAATTTGTGTTTCTTTTATGACAAAAAAAAAAAAAACCTTTGTCCCATACGAATTCATTTTGGTTTCAATATAAACTAAGAAAAATTATACACATAGTCATGATTAGACTCTGCATCATCGACTCTTTAGGAAAGTTGTCCATAGGAAAGCTATACAGATTTGTTGGAAAAAATGAAGTTACTGGTTTTTCAAAACAAAATAAATAGAAATTCAGATAAAATATATTTGAATTTAAAGTAACCTATTTCTATTGCAGTAAAAGAAATACAAACGAAATTTGCACAGAATCGAAAAGCAAACAAAAATACACAGAAATAATGTTGGCGTTAAAAAAATATTCGGACGTACCGATTATTTCTAACGTAGAGTTTCCACACTAATATTTAGCGAAATAGAAAGTAATTCTTTTGTTCTTTTCTGATTCGTTTCGTAACTAAGACAAATAGAGAGAAGTTATATTTATAGGAGAGTAGGGAGCTCTTATCGGAATGAATCTGGACACTGTTATTGACTCGATTTACTCTCGTATTGACCAAGTTCTGTAATCGTCTTCTGGTACATAATTGGTGGATGTTTGTCCTCTAGTTGAAAAGGTTTGAACTACCACCGACCACTATAAGAAACCGGTCATCTTCCACCGGTAGTCATTTCAGTAAACTAGTTTCATTTTTTATTTTTTGACTCCCCAAACTCCCCAACTCCCCTCGAGCCCACGCCTATGCGAATGCTAGACATTTTTGCCTAACGCCTTAGTTGTCGTGGAAGAGACGTTTAACCCGCCTAGGCGCCGATTAATTGGCAAAAAGTGGTCGCAAGGCCTTCTTTTTATTTTTTTTATTCTCAAGAATTCTTAAATTGATATTATAACTCAAACTTTAGTATTTTTATAGTTATTATAGTGTTATTAGATGAATTTTATGACTTAAACAGTTAAAATTGTTATAATTACTACGTCTATATTACTAAATATACAAAATTACATAACGAGATTCAAAATCGCCTAGTTACCGTCAGGGGAGGAGCCAAGATCTTTTAGCAGGGGGTGAGGGGGCAACGCCCCCGAAATTTTTTTTTAGACTTATTTGCACTAAAAGTCTATATCTTATTTAAAAAATTGTAAAATAAAGCTTTATATTATATAAAACTGCATTATAAGTTCCAATATAATTTTTTTAATTAATTATTCTTTATTTAATACAAAATAACATATAATTTATTAAAAAATAATATAATTAAAAGTCTAATAAAATAAATTTTGAAAATCGAAGGAATAAATAAAGATTCTGAAAATTTAATAGATCCAAATGAATAGTTTAGAGATTTTGGGGGGCCAAATAAATATTTTTTAAAACTTTAAGGGTAAAATAACACATAACTAATTTTTTTATATATAAAGGAATTTTTTTTTTAAATACCCAGGGGGCCATGCCCCCCCTACTCTTCACGTGGCTCCGCCACTGGTCATCGTATAATCCCGCCTAAACGCTAGGCTTCGGTCGGCCGCCTAAGTCGCGAAACCGAGATCTACAACATAGATGTTCATTGAATATAATTTTAATAAATAATAGAGAATAATATGAGAAAAAATTGATATTCTAAGTGACTAATAATCTTAAAGCACTTTGCACTTTTTTCAGTAAGTAGATATTTATTTTTAAATAGACGAAATATTCTTCTTTTTTTATTATTATTTTTATTAAAATATTTAAAATATCAATCCACTTCATGTAACATTTTAAAAAGTATTTTTATAATGATGAATGTAATTATTATATTTTTTAATATACATAAAAATTTAATTGAATATTATTTGTGGAACTGACAAACTAGCTTTATTGGAAAGATATAAGGTTTAATTAAAATATTTTTCGTGATTCAAAAATAATATCTACTTATTAAAAATAATGTTTGAAATATATTATTTTTTTAGAAATTTCGAGACACGTTATTCCAAGTTTTTCTATTATTACTTTTATAAAAATATTTTTAAAGTTATGTTTTTAATTATTATTTAAAATATCATTTTTCTCCAATTTTTTCTACTATTATTCTTATTAAAAAAAATAAAATTTACATTTCCAATACATATTTAAAATATTAATACACTTTATAAAGGGTAAATTTGTAAATGGTGTATATAATGATTATGTTTCTTAATTTGTGTGAAAAGCAAAGTAGACATTATTTTTGGAATGGAGGAAGTATATAAGAAGTTAAGTGGACATTATTTTTAGGACGGAAGATTAATATTTAACAATGCTCTAGAATCTATTACTAATCAAAGATGAGCAACAGTTCAGCTGAAGCGATGAAGGTAGAAAATGAAGTATTTGCCTTCCTAAATGAACTCTCTCCCTTTAGTGACAGGTAATCTACTGTAAGTTTTTTCCTTGTTTCATTGATATTCATACATGCAGGATGTGAAACTAATAAGGGTTAGGTTTATAATGTGAGTGCAGTGTTCCTAGATATTCTCCTTTTAAGTATGAACTGTTCGAAGAGTTAACTTCTTGTACTTCCCCAACTCTGACGGAGATGTACCAAAGAAATCCATTTTATTTGGCAATGGATCTTGCACCGGCGGCACAGACTATTTTCGAAGGTGATGATGATACACACTTGGTTTTGATAAATATGTTATTTTCTCTCTTGAAATCACAGAAAAGAGGAGAAAAAACAACACTTGGTTTTGATAAATATGTTATTTTCTCTCTTATATCTCATGAAGGGGATTCTTAGAATCGATTCACTGCAGGGGAATGTTTGCATGGAAGTCATTGTAAAAGGCTTAAGAGCGAATTGTGTGATGTGACTACTGGATTAGATGCTAAAGGACGCAATCTCGTGATGTTGTATGATGATAATGAAGTAATCGAAGAGGGAGAGGGAAACTTCCAAGGGCAGAGGAAAAAGTTAGCAAGGGAAACAATCTCTCAGTACTTTTACATGCCTATGGAAATGGCTGCTGAAAAGCTTAACATTGGCACAACCCTACTAAAGAAAAGATGTAGAGAATTGGGAATCTCGAGGTGGCCTCATCGGAAGCTCATGAGTCTCCAAACCCTAATCAATCACGTTCAGGTAAGTTAATTAAGGATGATCTAACTATTCAATAAGCAATTAAATAAGGGCTTTATCTTCGATTAGATAAGTTATTCTTTTGTGGTCAGATAAATTTAAGGATTAACAAGTATTCATTCATTCCACTAACTTAATGATACTATTAGTTGAAATATAGAATATTGAAACGTAATATCTAATATACTACAATGATATATAATGTGATTTGATTAAAGAAAATTATTTTTGAGGTCTACAATATTAATGGAAAGATAGTTTAAAGGGGAAATCTCACTGCAATGACTTTGAAGATGTTGAGAGAGGATCATTAACTCGGTAGGGTGGAATTAATAAACTTCTTGGGAGTTTAAAAGTTAGATCAACAAACTAAGAATTTTCTTCTGTGGTTCTAAAAATTAAAACAATCAATGGAAATCTAGCTTGGAAAAGGTTAAAAGTCATATATTTGTTAGAGGGTGATCTAATTAATATTTATACTGGCTAATGTTTTTTATTACTGAATTATCTATAAAATTAAATTCGGAGGACATCCCTGCCATTATTAAATCCACACCCGTGGAGTGGTATATAAGGTGATTTGGGATGGTGTTGGTGTACCTAGACATATATTTAAGTCTTGGCTTGTCTCTGTCTTAGTAATAAGTTAGCTACAGATATACATTGATGGAGTGAAAAAACTGTGGTTGATCTTAGGTTCACTAAAGAAGACAGGTCATTTGTATTCTGAGTGCTCTTTCTACTAATTGGTTATGAAAACATTGTTTGCATAATTGTTTAATGTACAATTGTTTAAAAGAATGTGATGAATAATTGGCTCTGGTGAAGTGTCAAGAGAAGGGTTTTCAAGCTGTCTTACGGAGATTGTGTTTTCACAGCTTGTTTTATCTGATTTATCACTAAATGAATATTTAAGGATGATGGATTCATATTTTAGTGTTATATATATTATATTTCGATATTACAATTCGAAGTTTTTTTAACGGATTTACCTACATAATTGGTGGTCATGATTTAATATGGCTAAATATAAGTGGTTGCCAGGATTAATTCCGATCAAATATAAGTGGTGGTCAGGATTGTTTCTGGCCCTCTATATATAAAAATTAAAGAGTATTATACTACCTATGATATAGTTTAAATTGATTGGTTATAAATCGTTAATCTATTTTTTTGGTCATTTTCCCAATTTATTATCAATTAATTCACATTTAATTAAATGGTATGATATTAGGTATTATATATTATTAGTCGTATATAAAAGCTTTTTATGAAAATGGAACCACATTTATATATTATTGTTTTAAACGTTAAAAAAGATATTTTCTTTACCATAAGAAGTTTGGCTTTTTTTCCTTAAAAGATCTCATAGATTAACTTTTTTTTTTTAATGAATTACGATTGTAGCCAATTGATTATGTATTTTAAAATGGTTTAAAAAGTAAATTATTTCAAACAAATCTGCATTGCAGTTGCACTGGGGTCGGACGGACTGTACCCATCCCAACTCATCTCATCTCTGCATTTGAACCAGCATGTTTACTTGGGTAGTTAGTAGAATATATGTTTTGGTGTCTCTATTGGGCGTGTCAGCTTAGTTTCTTTTTTGTTTGAAAGACTAGCTTAGTTAAAGGATCGTCATTATGCAAAGATTGTTGAAATAGTAAGATTTATTGCTTAAAAAGCAAAAAGTAAATCTCAATGGTTCTCTTTTACTCTCATATATGTTCCTTTCAATTTCGCACAAATTTTATTTATTTATTAATATCTATGTTTGGATCATGATTTTGTGACTTAGGTAGTTGATCGGGTCCTTCCGTTTAGGCAGGATTCCGGATCAGACAGTTTTGAATCTCATTGTGTAATATATACATAGTAACTATAACAATTTTAATTATTTTAGTCATAAAATTCATCTAACAACACTATAATAAATATTAATATATTAAAATTTGAGTTATAATATCTTAATAAGAAATCCTGAGAATTAAAAAATTAAAAAGAAGGCATATGCGGCAATTTTTTGCCATTAACCGAGACTTAAGCAACTATTTTTGGCCATTAATCAGGGCCTAGACATGTTAGGCATCTAATTTACGACAATTAAGACGCTATGAAAAAAACACCTAAATTTTTTATTAGACGTAAATGGTTGAAGGCGGCGTTTAGGCGACGATTTCACATCGTAGTTTCTATAACATAGATTAATATCACTATTATTAATTTAGTTTTCATAAATTATCTTAATATTTTAAATATTTATTACAAACATAACTTTTTAACATTTAATTAGGAATTTAATTGATATAAATTGTTTAAAAATATTTTATTTTTTTAAATACATATTATAAGATAATTATTTGTAATAATGTGAATAATTAAGATATAGGAATATGTATTTATTTGTTGCTTGAGTTTTTTAAAGTAACTTGGGTTTGTTTAGGGTAAATTATTTTCTAAAATCTTAGTTTTTGAGATTTCATATCAACGTTTTGTTCCTTGCTCATTGTTTCCAAAATTCTCGACATATGTTAAAAAAAGTTGTTCCGTTTAAAAATATTTCTTTTAAGTATCCTAGTTAAATTATCTATTATTAAAATATCTTTCATAAAAATATATTGGAATCGTATATAATTGAATAGTAACAATAGAAAAAGTTAAGAAAAAGTAGATTTAATATTATAAGTACTGGATAATTATTTTAAAGCTATAATTTAATAAATAGATATATAAGTAAGAACGGGAAAAGTAGCTAGAATATACGGATGGCTAATTATTTTGTTTAGAGGTGAGCATGGTTCGGTTTGTCTCGATTTTTAGCCAAAACCGGAACCGAACCGAATATTTTGGTTTTTTATAATTTAATAACCAAATCAGGTGGTTCGTATTTGGTTCTACATTCGGTTTTTGGTTCTGAATTGGTTCGTTTCGCTTCGGTTTTGGGTCGCTTCGAATTCAGATGTTTGGTCAATAATATTTTTCACCCATTTCTTGAAATACATTGTCTAATAGAAACTAATATTCCAATACAATTATGCTAACATTATTTGTCCATGGAGGCTATTAATATATCAATTGAATAAAAACATATAATCTAACAAAACTTATCCTAATTTATAATACAATATATATTTATAATTTTAAATCTATTAATTCCAACTTCATATAATCATGATTTATAAAAGCAATCAAGTAATGGATTCTTATAATGTTAAGTGACATAAAAAAAATCTCACTAATAGTACCATCGAATACTAAAATTAAAATTTCACATAGATAATAAATTCTAAAAAAAAAATCTACACATTCCCTATTTTTTTTCGTTAGTTCAGTTTTTGTTCGGTTTTTTAGTCCAGTTTTCGCATACTAAACCGAACCGAACTAAAAAATTCAGATTTTGAAAAATTGAAAACCGAATCATTTAGTTTTTTGGTTTTTGGTTTTTTTAGTTTGATTTTTTCCGGTTTTTTGGTTCGGTTTGGTTTTTTGGTTCTTGTTTGCTCACCCCTAATTTTGTTATTTGGTTTGGTTAATGACTTTGAAAAATTATTACTATGGTTAGTTTTATGTTTAAAAATTAAAAAGCTAGGCTAGAAAAATAAGGAGAAAATGTATTTTAAAGTTTCTCTTTAATATTTGAAGGACGAAGATGAGATTAAGGTAAAACCAAAAGAACTTCAAAGATTGGAGCAAGAAAAGAAATTGTTGGAAGAAGTACCAAATATGAAATTGAAAGAAGAAACAATAAAACTTAGGCAAGCATCCTTCAAAGCTAAGTACAAAAAGAGAAAGCTCACCTGATGGCTCCAGTAATGAAGGAAGCTTTTTTGGAGTGATCAACGAAGCGCTTGGACATTACGTAATATATATTTTGTGAGTAATGATTTATATTTATATCATCAAAATATAGAAATGATGTGATGTGATTTAATTAAGGGTGATTTATCGACGAAATCTATAAAGGTTAATTCCCTCTTAAATTAAAACAACAAACCGGGTAATGGGGGAGGAAGAATATCTTGAACTAGAAGAATTAATAGAAGATGACGATGAGGATGGGATAGTAGACTCTATTCCAACAGTTATTAGAACTAGAGACGAGATTCAAGAAGGAATTAGACTGTGGCGTAACACTGCGGTAATTAGGCTCCTAGGTCGTGAGGTTGGATTTACATATCTATCATCTAAACTTAGACAAATCTGGGCTCCTAAGGGTCTTTTTGAACTTGTCGATGTTGGACACGGGTATTACATGGTCAAATTCGAAAAGAGGGAGGACTTAGATTTTGCTCTTTCGGGTGGACCATGGATGGTGCTAGACCACTACTTAGTTGTTAGAGAATGGACCCCTAATTTTAATGCTATATCAAACTCGATAACAACAACAACAGCTTGGGTTAGAATCTCAAATGTAGGAATGCAAAATTATACCGCGAGAATACTAAGAAAGATAGGTGATAAACTAGGCCGAACCGTGAGAATTGATCCCATGACGAAAGGAAGATTGAGAGGAAACTATGCTAGGCTCGCTATCGAACTCGATTTAAAGAAACCACTTGAACCTGAAGTTAGAATTGGGTCCGATATATGCAAAGTTGAGTATGAAGGTTTACATTTGATTTGCTATGAATGTGGTAAGTTTGGGCATAGAAAAGAGAGTTGTCCTCCGAATATATCGTCTAGAATGGATGAGGACATAAGTACTACTAAAGGGAAAGAGATAATGATTGAGAAGGAAGTAGAGGCCCCGGTGAACAAAGCTAAATTTGGGGAATGGATGACGGTAAGACGTGCGAATAGAGGACAAAGTAGAGGATACACGAACAACACGCTAAAACCAAATAATCAAAATAATTTTGGAACTCGTTTCGAAGCGCTTAGGGTGGAAGAAAATATTTCGGAAAGAAGGAATGTGGTTCAAAGTGTGTTTAGTAGAGGGCAAAGCTCGGGAGCGAAATCGAATAATAATAAAGGAAAGAGTGCAATAGGGACTTCCATGAACACCAAGAAAAATGGAGGAGCTAAAGGGCATAATATAATTGCGACACCTAATTTCGAGCAAAGGAGGGTTTTAATTGATGAGGTGGAGGTGCAAGAGGTAGAATCCATGGATGTTAGTAATAGAGAAAATGTAGATGTTATTCATGCAGGAAATAAAGGTGCTAAAGGGGCTAGAAAAATTAGAAATGCAAAAGGAGCTACTGTGGTAAATAATAAAAGTTTGAATGGTGGGCCTGAAGTTAGTAATGAACATGGAATAGAATACAATTTGGATGGGTTAGTGGACATCAACATAGTGGAGGGTGAGAATATAGGCAGGGACCAAACTGCAATTTATCCAGAAAATCACTTGGTGGCCGAACCTGCGGCCCCTTCTTCTGCGACAGTGAATTCCGCTGCAGAACCTGGAGCAGCGCTGGAATTCGGTGCAGCTGCAGTTCCAAAGATGGTGTCGCTACCTCCTGTCCCACTGGAGATGCCGTGGGACACAGTAGATGGTGAAGATGATATGTGGCAGACGAGTCAAGTACAAGAGTCCCCGGAAGAAGAACAACAGCATTCCGAAAATAGAAGGGAGAACGGGGATGACGATACGGTCATGTTTGCTCGCGCCTAATGCGCCTTGAGGTATCTCCATTAATTTTAATTTTTTTATTAATGAATTGTGTAGATGTTTCAGGTTTAAATTGGAAGAACTCCAAGCAACCCATTAATATATTAATATGGAATTGCTACGGTGCGGCTAAGCCCAGGTTTAGGCGCGTTTTACGGGATATGATGATAAGTAATAATGTGTGGCTTACGGTTATAGTAGAGCCTCGAGTCAGTGGGGTAACCGCGAATAATATAATTAATTCTTTACAAAAAGATAACTCAGTAAGGGTAGATTCGGAAGGTTACAGTGGCGGAATTTGGTTGATATGGAATGATTCGAACATTAATGTTAAAGTGCTTTCAGCGGGTCGCCAAGTAATAAATGTCGAGATATCGCAACATGGGTGTACATCGTGGACCTTCTCGGCCATCTATGCAAGCCCAGACTATAAGAAAAGAGAAATGTTATGGGATGCACTCCACCAAGCATTTCATAATATTCAAACCCCATGGATTGTAGCGGGTGATTTTAATCAAGTTGGGTTAGAAATTGACAAGAAAGGAGGCGTCCCTGGGGTCTCAAGACGAATGGAAAAATTCGAAGAGTGGAGACATAGTTGTAATTTGATCGATTTAGGATTCGAAGGACCTCGCTACACGTGGTGCGATTCTTGGAATTCGGGTCAAAGTATCTTAGAAAGACTTGATAAAGCTTATGGGAATGCGGAATGGGTGGAATTATTTCCGAATACTAGAGTTATTCACTTGGCTAGGGTACATTCGGACCACATGCCTATCTTAATTCAGGTATGTCCGAGCCAAAGATCAAAGCTTAATCCTAGACGGTTCAGATTTGAGACAGCCTGGTGTTTGCATAAAGGATTCCAAGATTTTGTGAAAGAAAATTGGCAAGGGAATAACATTGGCATTGGAGATGGATTAGTAGCGATTCAGGAATGTATTACTAAATGGAAAAAAGAGGTATTTGGGGATTTGAATCGAAGGAAAAGGAGACTAAGTGCGAGGATAAGGGGCATCCAGAGATCGCTACAAGTGTCCTACAATTCTTCGCTTAAACAGATGGGGATTCAGTTATCGAAAGAATATGAAGATTTATTGGAGCAAGAAGAAATTATGCATTTCCAGAATTCAAGAGAAAAGTGGATAGAATCGGGGGATAGGAATACAAGATTCTATCATTTAGCGGCGAAAATCAGGAAGAAAAAGGCTTTATGTATAAGATTACTCAATGACCTTGATATTTGGATTGAAGACGAAGAAGAACTAAAACATTTGGTGAGGGCTTACTTTGAGTTACTATATGAAAAACCGGCTGAGGTGGTAGAGGAATTTTTGTTACCGCAAGTGGGCCCCATTGAGAGGGTTGAGGCTAATAGTTTAAGACATCCGTTTACCGATGATGAGATTAGAGAGGTTGTCTTCCAATCAAATCCGTCTAAAGCCCCGGGGCCAGATGGAATGTCAGCTGCGTTTTATCAAAAGTGTTGGTCCTCAGTAGGACCTTCGGTTTGCAAGATGATTAGGGAAGCAATTGAGGATGGTCATTTACCTTCGGGTCTGAACGGTACACTTATACACTTAATTCCGAAAGTTCCAGACCCGAACCGGGTACGCTTACTTCGTCCTATTAGTCTCATAAATTGTCCTGTTAAATTTATTATGAAGGCTATGGTCAATAGACTGAGGCCTATTCTATCTAACATGATTGGCCCTTGCCAAAGTAGTTTTTTGCCAGGTCGCTCTACAATTGATAACGTGGTGCTAGTTAGGGAGGTGGATCACAAGATGCGTCATCAAAGCGGAAAGAAAGGAATTATGGCTATAAAGATTGATCTTACTAAAGCATATGACAAGATTAGATGGGAGTTCATCGAAGATACGATCAACCATTTTGGTTTCCCGGAGAAGTGGGTTAAGATCATCATGTCCAGTATGAAGGAGAATGAGATGCGAGTACTTTGGAACGGAGAACCTCTACCACCTTTTACACCCCACCGTGGTATTCGGCAAGGGGACCCTCTTTCTCCTTATATTTTTGTTATGTGTATGGAAAGATTATCACTTTTAATTCAGGGGCTTTGCATTCAGGGGAAGTGGAAAGAAATTCAAGTTGGCCGGAATGGCCCTAAATTATCCCATTTATTTTTTGCAGACGATTTAATACTTTTTGGTGAAGCATCTTTATTGCAGGTACATGTAATACAGGAAGCCATGGATAAGTTCTGTAAAGAGGCTGGACAGACCATTAGCGCGGAAAAGTCCTTGATTTATTTTTCAAAGAATGTCCCTATTCAAATACAAAAGGATTTGGCTGAGGCTAGTGGGTTTTGCCATAGTGATTCGTTTGGTAATTATCTTGGGGTGCCCATACTATCCGGAAGATTGCCGAAGGGTTTTTATAAAAGCATAGTTGAGAAAATGAGAAATAAATTATCAACGTGGAAGACAAAGACACTTTCCTTCGCGGGTCGTGTTACGCTAGCTCAATCCGTGTTGAATGCGATGCCTATTTACCAAATGCAAGTGCTGAAGTTGCCGAAATATGTTTGTAATGATATTGACAGAGTTGTTCGTGACTTTATTTGGGGTTCTTCTAGGCTAGAGAGAAAAATTCATTGGGTAGCGTGGGGTCAAGTGTGTAAGTCGAAGATGAATGGGGGACTTGGAATAAGAAGCGCGGAAAAATATAACTTGGCCCTTTTAGCAAAGCTTGGATGGAAAATGATTCAAAGTGAGTATCCGGTAGCATGGATAGAAGTACTTAAGAAGAAATATTTCAAGGAGGGGGTGCTTAATCACATAAGTAATGGAAATGTTTCAAGTGTGTGTAAAGCCATCTCAATTGGAATAGAGGCTATTCGAGATGGAATTGAGGTGGTGAATGAGGAAGAAGGAACAAAGGTTTTGTGGAAGTTTGAGAATTCGGGGTGCTTCTCCGTAAAATCGGCATTCACGATGTTGAACGAAAGCGAAATTGAACCGTCATTCAATTGGGATTCGATTTGGAAGCTTAAATGCTCTCAAAAGATTAAAATTTTCCTTTGGAAAGTGATATTAAATCGGGTGGGAACGGCGGAAAATCTTTATGCTAGGAGTATTGTTGAGTCGAGAAATTGCGGGATTTGTGGAGCCGAAAGGGAGGATCTTTTACACTTATTTTTAGATTGTAAAATTGCTGTTAAAGTATGGGACTTACTTGGGTTAAATGCAGGGTCAAGACACTCCGTTTCGGAAGTGGCGCGGAGGAGAAGCTCGAGAGAAGTTGCGGCTGCTACTATGGGGACAGGACCTGCTGCTGTGATGGACATGCTGAGCTGGAGTGATGACCTGCAGCACGTGGAAAAGGGACCGCTGCTGGAGTTGGATCGAAGTGGACTGCTGGAGCTGAACCGAAAATGGAAGCAGCATCATTTCGTCCATTTTGCTGCTGGAGGACGTGAGATGTCCAGGAATATTTCTGGAATACAAAATGATCCACTTTTACTTCCAAGAGAAGCTACTGGAATGGCCACTACAAGTACTGCAGCAAGAGAATTATGGATTAAAGGTCATATGGAATCTAAAGCACAAATAGGTGGACTTGATTGGCCACTAATTTTTGTGGCATCATTGTGGACTATATGGTTAACGCGGAACTCGCTTCTATACAAAGAATCAGCTAGTGTCCCTCATATTTTGGAACTTAAACGTAGAATTTTTTCCTTAGCTAAGAATTTTGTCTTAGCATGGGGTAAAAGTCTAAACGGGGGTACAATAAAGGTGGCAAGAAATATAATGGTCAAATGGATCAAACCTTCCTCTGGGTTAAAGTTGAATGTTGATGGTAGCTTTTTTCCCATGAACGGGACCGCCGGAATTGGTGGTATATTAAGGGATAAATATGGCTCATGTATTGCTGGATTCATAGGTAATTGTGAGGCAGATTCTCCTGTCTTTTCGGAATTATTTGCTTTATATTTTGGACTGAAATGGGCTATCAATAAGGGCTTTATTTCGCTAAGCATTGAAACAGATTCGGAGGAGCTCCACGCGCTAGTGAAGGGCGGTGGGAGCTCTACTCATTATGAGATGGACTCGGGGAAGTTTCACGCGCTAGTGAAGGGCGGTGGAAACTTAGGTAGTCACACTGTTTCAATTATTAATGATTGTCGCACATTACTAAAGTGCTACCCTGGGTTTGAAGTGAATCATATATACAGGGAAGCGAATTTTTGCGCAGATAAACTAGCTAAAATGGGAGCATCTATGAACACACCACCAACGGACTTTGAGGAGCCTCCTGATTACTTAATAAGATTGATTATGAGTGATAGAAGCGAACGAGCAACACCTAGAGTTGCTTTAGTTTTTGAATAAGAGCTGTAGCTCATCTTGTAATAATTTTTTCTTAACGGCTTTAAGCCTCCGATGTATGCAAAAAAAAAAACAACAAACCAACTTCCCATTTAAATTACTCCTTAATTTAGATGAAAAGATTACAATAATACCCTTATTCTAGTTGTTGTCTTTAACCAAATATATATTCCCACTTAAATCAAATATTATCATAGATGTGAAAATCCATTTATTACTAATTTATCGTACGCACACGTCCGGAATTTTTTTTAAAATCATTATAACTAATTCTAAAAAAAAAAAAAATTAAAAAAAATTAAAAAAAATTAAAAAATATATATTTTTAGATGAGACAAAACAATATCTACGTCCATGATTTTTTTTTTCGATTTTTTTTAAATGGGATTTTGTCCCGTCTCTAATTTTATTAGGATGATTTTGTCTCGTCTTCATTCTAATATTGAGATGGGATTTGTCCCATCTCTATTGTATAACTAAGATGGGATTTGTCCCATCTCTATTGTAAAACTAATTAAAGATATAATGTGTTAGAGATGGTGATGTGCTGTTTCGCGACGTAAAAAATTAAGATGGGATTTGTCTCATATCTGGTTTGTCTCATCTTTGTTTTCAATCAGTATGAATAGTTTCTGCACAACAACAAATTGATTGTTTGAAGAGGGTTAATTTTTTTAAAATCATCATAATACTAATCTCAGTAAGAAGGTTACTCAATGGAGTTGACAAATTATGATGATTGACCATACAATAGTAACAAAATCAGTGTCACCAAGCATTAAACAAGACTTTTGATTGCCAAAAGTGTATCTGTATTCTAACAAGCAAACTCTCAAATCTATCCACCGACCAATAACATAATCCTTAATCTACTGGAATGAATCGAAAAAGTCAAAGGGATACAGAGCAAGTTGATCACCATATTTAAATTCAACAATAGGATTTGATGCCATAATACAAAGCCTGAAAACAAAAAACACAGAACGTGAATAATCCCATCTATGAATAAACCACATCAAAAACCACAAAAACCAAACACCAATTCGTTCCATCTATAAATTGAAGAAACATTGAAGGATTGAAACTAAGTAATACTAAACCTAGAGAAGGAACTCGCAACTAACTCTAGAAACTCAGGTAAGAATAAAAAAAAATTGCAGCGCAGACCTTGAATAAACAATCAAAAGAAAAAACACATAAAATGTCCAATCAAACACCAAAACATATTAAAATATGCAAAAACTATCAACAACTAACATAGGACCCTACCAATTCGTCAAATTTATGAATTGAAGAAACATTGAAAAAACAGAAAAACGCGAAAAACTAAAAACTTAAGAACTGTAGAGAGAGAAGAACAAACCTGGAAAATTGAAGATATCGAAAGAAATTGAAGAATAAAAAAATATAAAAAATTTGCAGGAATAGATGATGAAAAATTTGCGAAAATTGAATAAACTCTCATCTGCGACATAATTGACAAAGACGATGTATTAATGGAGTGAATTTGCTTCAATTGGAAATAATATCTTCTCAATTGAAAATTAATGGACTCATTAATGAAGAAAATCAATTTCACTTGTAAAGAAATCATTGAAACTGGGTTTAGATTAATGCACAAAATGAATTTAAGGGCCTTTATATACGGCGACTGCGAGAAATAAAAAAAATAAACAAAATGCTGACTTTGACTAGAAGGGTACCAATGTAATTGTACAATGTGAATTTGATTTAAATGGGAAACAGCCTAATTTATTTGGGAAGAAATATTCATCTGTCAACATTTGGGCATACACAATGTGATTCATGATTTAAATGGGCATTATCCCAATCTATAACTTATATTTTTAGTTAAAAAATTTAATCCAAACAAATGTCTAGAATATCTTTTTTTAAACAAATTATTCCATAAAAAATATTTACATTTTATAAATATAAAATTATATAATTAAAAGATTTCCATATTATAAAAAAACTAAAACTAAAATAATTATACTTTTATCATATTTTTTATTCTAAAACTTAATTATTCCATAACTTTTCCTAATTTAAATCATAGAATCAAATAACTTCTTTAAATCTTTTAAACCTGAATATATACATAAAAAACAATTAGAAATCAAGGGTTAAAAATATGAATAAAATATAACGGGTTGACTATATTAAAATAGTTGGGCGGCACTGCAAAAACCGTAGGTTGACCGTTCAAAAATAATGGGTTAACACCACACAATCGCGGGTTGAGACCACATGAATTAACCGTGCATAATAAAGTTAATGGGTTGACTGTACAAAATAATGGTGTGATAGTACAAAAAAGTGGGTTAATAGTACTTTTTAAATTTTCAAATAAACACATTTTCACATTAACTCTAACCTAAAACGCTTTAAAAATAAAATTTTAAGTTTTCAAATAAAAAAATTAAACAATCAAAAACATTGAAATATTTTTTTGTAACGGTAAACATTGAAATGATTCAGAACAAACAAAAAAGAAACATTAAAAAATAATGAAATATAAAATATAAAATTAATTTTTTAAAATTTCAATAGTAAAAGTTAATTTTTTACCGTAATTTGGGTTCTTAGACGGTTAACGGCTTAGCCAAGCCAGGTTGATAATGATGGAGAAGGGCTCCCGAGTGACGGCGGTTTTCTTGTGCAGAAGAACAATTTGGTCACCAAATTGGATTGATGGTGGTAGAGATTGGTTCTCCGGTAGCTGGCGGCTTTCTTTTGTAAATATATTTGTTTTTTTTTTCTTGCGTGAGTGCAAAGATGAGAGGCAGTTTTAGGTTATATGTTATCTTTCATTGTTTATCAATGGGGTAGGACTTCCATCCAATATTGGATGGTCGAATATTCATATCATGGTCATTACTTGTTATAGAAAAACACATGTCATTAGATTAATAAATTAGTTACTTTTGTAAGTTTAAAACATGGAGGTATGTGTACTAATATTATTGGTGTAGGATCATTCAATATTGGATGAAAGAATTTTCCTTATCAATGTTTACATTTCCTTTTTTCCGTTACTTTTTTTTTTTAATCAATCAGAGCCAAGCCAGGAAGGTGACTCCAAGCGTGTTATGTTTCATTGTTTTTTAATGTTTACCTTTTTTTTCTTTCTTTTTAATATTCTTTGTTTCTCAACATTGACTTTTATGGGTTTTACAAAATTCATGGTTTTAATATATAAGGTAATTTAATTTTTTTAATTATAATTAGGAGTAAAAATGGAAATATAAAAAAATTCTAGACCTTCTAAGGAGACAAAAAAAAACTGAACTTCGTTGAGTTTTAGGTATTTAGTCTTTATAAGGAGTTTTTTTTAATGTTAGCACTTTTTCAATTAATAATTAGTAATTTAGCATAGAAAGAAAAATAATTTCAGATTTGGCACAAGGGCTGTATCTTGAACACAGCCCTTAAGCAAAATTGTAAGGGCGGTCATTCAACCACCGCCCTTAACAGAAATACAATTTTGCCTAAGGAAAGTGTTCAAGATACAGCCCTTGTGCCAAATCTGAAATTATTTTTCTTTCTATGCCAAATTGCCAATTATTTATAAAAAAAATGTTAAACTTAAAAAAAACTCCTTTATAAGCTAATAATTCTTAAATAAATATAAATTATTAATAAAATAAAATAAAACTAAGAAATTTAAAGAAATTGATAAGTCACCTCTAATTCAACCTGGCTATCGGACCGGACCGGTCGGTTCCAGGACCGAACCGAACCGATGCTACAGTGGAGATCCGAACCGGACCGGACCAGTCCAAGTCTTATCGGTTCGGTTCTCGTTAAAAAAAACATTTATTTGGACCGGTCTGGACTGGACCGGACCGATAAGTAATTAGTTTTTTTATATTACTAAACAGTTTTTAGTCTAAACCCACCCAACCCATCCTTAAGACCTGAACAGTTCATACTTGGTCCAATGTAAAACTAAATTTTATATCGATCAATGTAAAACCAAATTGCTGAATTGTAATGAGATTGGTTCAAGTATGAACAATTTGCATTAATATATTTAAAAACAAACAAAGTAGAACTGGTTAGAATCGGACCGGTGGAACTGGTTCCTGCTAACGGTTCGTCCCTTACACTTTCTTACTCAAGAACCGGACCGAACCGGTCCGATAAGGATGGAACCGGTAAACTTGACCGGACCGGTAAGGCCCAGATCCACTAAAGACCGGTCCGAATCGGACCGATAGCCACCCTGACCTCTAACCTCTAATTAAGTATTAGTGATATTTTGGTAATATTATGATATAGGTCATTGTTCATGTTTTAAGATAAAAAGATTAGGCCTTATTTTCTGTTTTTTAATTGTTTCTTAAGGATAATCTTGCTCATTTTCACCGAAAGTAATTATGTAATGCAAGTTTATATTGTATACAAATCTAGGAACGGTTATGAAAGACGAAGAAATGAAGTCTTTTTCTGTCTGGCCGTTTGTCAAATAATTATTAGCTTCAAATTTAAACATTTTATGTAATTTATTTGTATAGGTAGATGTAGTTTCCAAAGGTGTGACAAAATAATGCAACGATAATATACACCTTTAAATAACAAGATTCACTTTACGTAAGTGTATGGATCGTTTGCAAATAATAAATAAATAAATCGAATATTATTTTCAAGGATTACGAAAGTTAATTCTAGGACAGTGTTCGTATGAAGTGTAATAGAAAGAGTGGTATGAACTGCTTCTATACTCCTATTCTTTTCTTTTCTTTTCTTCCAAACGATTTTCTCTTATTCCCTGACTAGAAACTGATCAATGAACTATTTTTAATGTTAATTTTTAGTATTTATAGGTCCAGAAAATGTTTTATGGATTGTGGACCTCTTTTAAGTGGCCAAGTCTAACCCAAAATTATTTTATTAAAGCGTATACTTGTTCAAACTACGGCAGCGGAAAAATTAGTATAATTTTCTCATTTCAGTTTTGAATTGCGAACCGTCGAATCCTACGCGTACCTGACTTCAATAACCATCTAGATATGAAATGGCTCCTCCATAATTCTTGTCAATCTCGTGTAAAATCTCAAACAACCCTCTTTCCAATTTAGCCGACACATACTTTCACTTTATAAAATGGTCGAAACTTCATTTTTCATCATATCTAAGGAATAAACTAAAAATCTACACTTCTTATCATGATCTCAGAATATCCTAGCATCCAAGTATTTAAGAGTCGCACACTTTGTACACAAATTATGGCCAAAAACTCTGTAATTAACATAAACGCCAATAAAGTATAAAACCTCAATATATAGGGGAAAATCCCTCAAGCAAATCCTAAATCCCCTAAAATAATATCTCGTGACTAGATTAAACTAATGCCTTAAAAAGGACTAGATTAAACTAGCACATAAATTAAAAAAAACCCAGTAGGGTACTAAACTAGATATCTAACAATACATCTAGACACATATACCTTATACACAATACATTCATAGAATTGCTCTCAAACAGAGTTATCACAATAGATTGATCAAACAATAATATGGTAGCTCCATTGACCAAAGGTCTACAAAGAGAACAAGTACGAGTGTTGTAAAGAGGAATTAGTTTTAAGCCTATAAAATTGAGTTATTATGATGGGATATTACCTAGTAAAGTGGAGATTCCACAATCTATGTTCAAAAGAAAAACTGAATAATGAAACTACAGATCAGTGTGACGTAATGTGGAGAATCCTCTCCAAACCATTCCTAGAACAAGGTAGAATAATAAAATATATAGTGTTGTGAGTACTCTCGATAAGAGATCACCTACATGAATAACGTGGGTTGTGCTGCGTACGAGAATTTTTTAAGGCGGAATTATCTGACTAATATTCTTGAAATAAAAGAAGTTACCCAAGGACATAAATGGATACAACCGCGAGAACTAAATCTTATTTAGGAGGATCCTATGTAAGTTCTATTGACTTGGTTTACATAATTGTTAAACTGTTCAAAACATCACGTTTCCTAGTTAGCAAGTAAATTCGATAACCCTTATTAAAGAAGGTTCAAGATCAAAAGTTATCTTTCTTGTCGTAATATTATTCTACCTTTCTTCTTTTTCTATCTATTGTATTGTTTTACATGTGCATTGAGACCATGCAATTTAATTAATATGGGAATTTTTGGAAAATGAGTTTGACCTGTATGAAATGACTCACTTTAATCTAAAAAATAATTTGAATTTTTACTTTGGATAGACTTGGAATATAGATCAAAGTTGTACGATCGGAAAAATTATATCATATGGACAAAATCATTTAATATTATAAAAAATATTGATCTTTCAAAGCGACTAGTTGGAGTGTTCAGAAAAGGTTTGAAGAATTTATACAGTATGACTTGATCATATTAATTCATCTATGAAATTTTATGTATTAATTATTTAATTAATTATGTAATAATAAATTCTCATAATCAATTAAAAATATTTAAATTTATTTAAGATTGTAAATTTAAACTAAATAACATAATTTTTGAAAAGATACGTCTTTTCCAACAAAAATTTCCTAAAGGGGTGTCTTTATGAAAATTTACCTTTTTCCTATATGTTGATTTCTAGTTTTTCTTTTCAAAGAGTGTCTTGCACTTATAAATATAGGTCTTCTAAAATATTTTAATCATCCATTTTTCACAAGTTTATTAGAAAGAATATACAAGAAACAACTTTACCAAGTTCGTTGAAATTTTAAAGAATATGTGTGTACTTTTCTTTTGAATAGTTTTGTCGTTGTATGCTAAAAGTTGAAACCAACAAACATAAGACAATGGTAGGTAGCCTAATTGCTTTAAAGATATCGGTCCAGTCTAAAATTTGACAAGAAAATTTTATTTTATTTTTCTATTCTTTTGTTTATTTATTTTGAATAACTTTTCTTGTTTATACCACTAAAACTCAACAAAACCAAGCTTGAAGGTTTTCTCAAAGTCTAGAAGCGTCGGTCTTCGATATATTAACAAATACTATCTCTAATTCAAAAAATTTCTTCACTTACTTAAAAATATAGTTCTAAAAAGTTTGTATAGTTAGGATATCCGTACAATTTTTCTTATATGTCGAGTATTGTTGACACATCCTATTCAAGTTTTTCTCGTACTTCATTTTAAATAACTCGTACTGAGTCACATAGAGACTAATAATTATCTTTTTTGACATCCAGAGTTCCTTGATATGATAACTCAAGATGATTATAAATGTCTTGCGACGTTTTGCACTTGATTACTGGGTTATACTCCGAAGAAATCAAACCACAAATTAGCGTGTTAAGAGCTTTGTTGTTCTTCGTGATCTTGGTTAGAACATCTCTTGTGAGCTCCCATTCGGTCTTCACAATATTTGTGACAACATCATTGTAAGGAATCAAATGGATCGATTTAAATAATTTTCATATGCCATAATTAAGACATTTCAAGTATATATACATTATCTTATTCCAATGAAAATAATCTATACCGGCAAACAACATAGGTCTAGTAGTACGTGGACCTTTCAACTGGTTAGATTTCACGTCGTAATGCTCTAGGTATGATTAAACACAATCTATATTAGATTTAGACTTGTATACCAATTAAAGTCCAAAAAATATACCTAAAGGGGGAGTGAATAATACTTATGCGGAATAAAAAAGTACCACAAGTCGACTTCGTTGACATTATCTATATATCTACTATTTAAGGATTTTAGATAGGTTGGCTAAAGGTGCACAAGAGTTGTGATACGAGAGTGAAATATTAAATCAAATCGTTAGTGTATATACTCAATGAATAGATTAAGATAAGTGGTTGGATTTTTTTTTTAAGATATCGTTTTAAACTTTCAAATCTAATGTAGAAAAATAGCTTTTGGAAGATTTCAATACCTCTATTTATAAGAAAAATCTCTTTAGCTATATGTCCACGTATTAGTTTTTTATTTTTTGAAAATATTATAATCGGACAATCGATCTTTTCAGGTCGGATAGCCGGTTGAAAAAAATTCACGATCCTTCTAACGACTATATATTCGTACACTAACGACTCTAATATGTATTTTGTAGATTTTACCTTTTCTTCACCGATTATTCATTTTCTTCTCCTTATGGTTTCCGCTGGAACTGAATCTTCAAATTTAATGATTAATCAGATAGAGTACTCAATGTCTTTTTCTCGGTTGTCCGGTCTTCAACTTCCTTGGTGCCTATATGATGCTCTTAGGTTGTAAATTTTTTATTAACTTCAAAGGTCCAGACTATAATCCTTCTCAGATTTCATTCTCGAATGGCTTTAGGCACTTCAGGTTTTCTTATGCTTCAGAGGTCCAGATTTCTTTCTTCTTAGTATTTAATCTCAAATTGATTTAGTCTTTTTGTTTTTTCACTCATCATAGGTCCGAAAATCATTTTTTCACCTTCATTTTGGCTTCTTTGTAAGATCAAAATACGTAAGATCATGTTAGTCTAAAGACTTGATTCGATTTATAACTGGTGACAAAACAATATATATTAAACATACTTTTTTGTATGATGAAACCAAAATTGATAGTGCTATATGTAGGTTCAAGGAAGTATGAGGACATGAAATTGAAGATCGAACAAGATCCAATTAGAAGGAGATGATACAAGAGATGGTAAGGAAAAATAGAAAATGAATTTAGAAGATGAAGATGAGTGCTTGGATTTAAGAAGTTTGGAAAGTTATGGTGAAGAAAATGTAAGGAAGATGGATGAGAGCATGCAGATGAAAAGAAGGATAATGAAAACAGAGGCATTAGACCCCTGAATAAGAAATTAGGCACAATATGCCTAAATTTATCCGAGAATGAAGTTGGGAATAGTTGAAGATCAGACCTCTTGGGGCAAAAATTATGCGGAATTCCTAAACCCATTGGAGAATGGAGCTGAGAAGAAATGAAGACCAAACCTGCAATATGCATACTAAATAGAATGCCTAAACCCATTGGAAATTGGAGTTGATAATAAGCTTAGTCCAATATTACAACTAGACAAAATGCCTAAACCTGTTGGAGATAGAGCTAGGCTGAAGAAGACTGAATGTATGAGTTAAAGAAGACCCGAAGGTGTGAGCTGAAAAAGATCGGACGACAAATGCACTTTGTATTAATCTATAATATTTACAAAGAAGGTATGTCCGAAATTCAAGATAGGATATCCGAACATGATATAGGTAACGACTAGAAAAGACACTAAAATATTCGTTAGTGTAGTATCTATGCGGGGACCAAATACCCCACCACCTAACCTCAAGCTCAAAGACTACTAGTGTTAAGGCATCAGGACTCGAGGGCAGGTTATATGGTCAAGTATTACAAATTAAGGGGCATAGGCTTATAATGCGACTCTCAAAGAAAAAGATTAAGGCTAAGAGGGGGCTAAGAATGATATTAAATTTGATTCAGTTAGAAATCTAAAAGGGAACAAAGGGCTAATCAAATAACTAACTTGAGTATTTTTCTAGTTATGTAGCTTTGTTACTTTTTCACTTTGCAGTCGAAGGTCAAGTAGATTTTTCTACTAGACTGAATCTCACGTTCTACACACATACACATCCTCACATCGTTCGTACTTACTTCTATGCATTGCTTACGAATTGTTTTTATTAATTTAAACATATAGGCATTAAAGTCCAATGTGGATATTCTAAAAAACACACTTAATTTATATCCTCGAATTATTAAACATGCTTTTGGGGACATTTACTTATTTCAAAACCTATTTTCTAACTAAACTAATATTTACGTCCTTTTTTTGGTTTGCATTTTTAAAAACATAAACGGGAATTAGGACAACGAGTATCACAACCCACAACTCAAAGAAGAGTAATGTCCCCATGACTCGGAAAGACTCAAAACTGACTCAAGTAGTCAAACTCTAAAATTATACATTAATACGTATTATACAAAAAGTAAATACAAGAATGGATAAGAAGACATATCTCTCGAGACTCAAGGCCCCGCGCGGTCGCTCTCTCCACCCAAGTGAGAATGGTGGGAGGGTCCCACATTCGTGCCTTGAAGATGCTCAAGAAGCACGAACATTTGGAATTGTTTCGTTTTCATCCCCTCCACATCCGTCTTGATTTGTGCTAATTTTGTATTGATCTGTGCATATCATCCACAAGCCCATGCTATACTAACTACATGCGTACATGATTCACCTCAAACTGCTCCAAATCTTTGATCATACAAGTTTGGTTTGTCTCGCATCGCTCATACCTCACCATAAAATCATCTCGTCGAACAACACGCCTGAATCTTTGTGAAGGTCTCATATCTTGCAGGTTTCCGTATGGGTGCATAGGATCCACCTCTCCTTCTTTGACTCATCTAGTTTCAATCCATTTGTCATTGCATATCTACAAATGGTGTTGAGATTGGGGATGATGGTTCCCTCCATTACCGAGTCTTTATTTTCCTCTGTGAGAACCACTCCCGCATTAATGCAAAGTACCGTAACAGTTTAAGTATATTTGAGGTTTCTTTGGTTGGTCGTCCTTACCGCGGAATTCATTAGTGTATCGTAGATTAAGAAAGCTTCATCAATTTTTTTCCTCTCACATATGTACTTGATGAACATTAAGTTGTCAACTGAGACCTAGAAGTGTGGGCTACACCAAAGATATCCGACACAATGAAACAAGACCAAACTCGTGCATGCGTTAGTAAGTCTCTCATCAACAATAATCTAGTGAGTTGTTGTCCTTGTGGTATGCGGTTGACCCTGGATTAACACTCGTCTATAAAATGATTCCCACTCGAAGTTGTTTATGTTTGATGTTTCTTCACGGTACTTACAAGGACCTCCCAACTCTATATGGTTGAAAGTGGTGCAGATGTGTTGGATCGAGAATGGTATTATATTCCCCCTCATTTTAGTAGGTCCGCTTTTAGCTAGTGTAAGCACTACGTAAAAACTCTCGGACAAGGTTTGGAAAGTGAAATAGTTCATGTAAAGTCTAGAGGGAGGGTGAGTAGTGCTCTTATATAATATATGCCTAGTTAAAAATTAATGAGCCGCAAACTAAGGTTAATCAAACCTATAGGCCAAACTCCTAAGGAAACTTAAGGTGATCTAAATGGTTTGTTAAGTACGAAAGCTAAGTGCTAAGAGTGCTAATGGTGAGCAACTAGATTTGGATACTAATATCAAACAATATACGTTAAAAGGAAAGAGAGGGATGATGAGTTGAAGTTCAAGGTCTTTAAGACTAAGAAATCTAAACAACCAAGGGAAGTGATGAGGGGACCTATATGCATACTAAGTAAGTATATGAATATCTTAACTAGATTGTTAAGGTAAACGACTAGGAACCCTAAGGATGGTAAAGATATGCTAAGAAAATCTAACACAAGCTAAGGGAGATAAGTAAGTAAATAAGTAAATAAAATGCACACAATAAGTAAACTATAAAGGAAATAGATTTTACGATACATTTAGAGTAGTTCAGTTTCCCTACATCCACTACCTAGAGTCGTTCCCACAGAATTTTAAAACTTATCCACTAATTTTCCTTGATATTCCTTAACGGTGAGATATATCCTTATACAATGAGGATTTGTTGGGCTAAACCATAACCTAAAGACTCCCGATACTTTTTCTAGTTAAGTTACAACCAGATGAGACTTTTAGAGGTTAAGTCACAACCCGGTTGATATTTACAAGGTTTAGTCCTAAGCTATAGAATTTCCTACTCTATAATCTATAAAAGGAGTAATACCCTAAATGGGTAGACGAATAATGTTACAACCAATTTGAATGTGCTCCTTGATGAGTTAATCTAACAAGATTGAATGTGGAATCATTGAATAGTTGAATATGAAAATGAAGCTTGAGGTTTGATCTCCTTTGTTGAGTAGTTTTGAAGATGATAGATCGTATAGGAAGAACTACTTGACGAGCTAGATAGTACAAGTAATTGCACCAAGCTTGATTGGATAATCTAAATCTGATGAGAATGTAGAGTGGTTATTTTTGAAGTGTATGATAGTATGGTATTGAATTAAGTCTTCAAGAGGTGAGTCATGTGATGCAAGAGAGCCTTATATATTGTAGATCAAGTTCCAACAACTTTATAAGAAAGATCACATAATCTCTGGAAAAAGTTATACCGCTTTGTGTAAAATAGGTAATCGTTTTTGTCCCCAACGACTAATTTTCACATGGTGTCCTTGATGTATCTATTTTTGTGATGGAATGATTCACTCACGAGATATTTTTTTGGGAGTTTGTTGGGCCTAAGGGAAGGATTTTTTTCCTATTATTTAACATATTGCACTATTCTATCTTGTTTTGGACATATTGCTAGTTATAGAGATTTTGTGCCTTTAAGTGTGTAGCTTTTAGTTACATGGTTAATACAAACTTCCAAGATGAAGAGAAAAAAGTAATAAAGGTCAAGATAAACTCCAAGACAAGTCGTGAAATGAGCTTAAAGCCACTTTATTATTTATCGGAAAAGTCTTGACGTCATATTGTTTCAGTCACCATGATTAATTGGTCGGAGATTTTGAAGATTTTTTTTTTATTCAGATATAGCTTGAAGCCAGTGGCGCGTGAGAGGTGATGGAAGTTCATTCGGAGTTGAGACGAGAAAGTTATGCTTGCCACCATGACTCAAACTTGGACATCACTACCTAAAAACGGGTTGAGCTATTTGTAACTCATCTATTTGATCCCAAAACGTTTCTACGTTATTATATGATCCTAATAGCAGCTCCTAATTCATTATCCATCATTGGAAATCAAATATTTTAGTAGAGGGAGGAGCAAAACATTTTGGAGAAGAAGAGGAGGAGGGTTTTCAATCAATTTCACCATTCTCCACCATCCCATATTCGATTCCTTTTGTTCTTTAGGTTTATTTTATTTTATTTTATCTTTAAAAAAAGATTTTAGCATTATTTTTCTTTAGTTTCCAGTTTATGATTATGAACTAAACCTCCTCTGCTTGAGGCTTGCAATGGGTGTGAACCCTAATTAATTATTTATATGTTATTTGTTTTTTCGGATACTTTTATTATTTAAATGGATCGAGGTTTATTTTTCCATTGATTATATATTTTTGCTTGTTGCTTATTCATGCCTTGATCACGTGCTAGATAGTACTAAACTTCTGTCTAACACCCAGGAGGGTGTGTCGGATTTCAGAATTAGTATATAAGCGTCTAGTGTGCGGTAGTAAACCGGGAGGTCTTTCTTAGCTAGGTAGTCTAAAGGGTTAGAACATAAATCATCTGAAAACATCTTAGGGCCAGCCAGGAGGGGTCTCTAGTGACAGATTGCTTTCTAAGCTACCCGGGAGCGAGTCAGAGAGACTTTTGAGTCCCGGCTAATGTCAAAAACCCAATTCTCCATTGTATCAATTAACAGTTAAATAGTTGATAAGGAAGATTACCCGCAAGTATCAAGCATATATATCTCCCATTTCTTCTCCTTTATCATTTTAACTATTTGTGTTTTAGTTGATTATTTATCTTATTTTCAAAATTAGTACTGAACAAAAACCAAACAAACATTATATATTTTATTGTTATTTTCCTTACTACTCTACATTATTGTACTTTCAGAATACTTAAATTGTAAATTTGATAGTCCATGTGGAGACAATAAACCCACACTTATCAAATTATTACTTGTCAACGACCCGTACACTTTCGGGAAGTCACCCTCCTTTTGTGTTGATTATTTATCACACCCTAGGGGACGTCAATTAATTGTTCAACTGTTATAATAAACATATTCTCTTGAAACGCCGTCGTTGATGTAAAAACGTTATACTCTTTTTTTCCAAAAAATGGGTAACCTTTTTGAATAGGGATGTCGGCCTAACAAGGTTGCAAGGTTGTTGATTTTCTTTGACTTTTTCTGGTTCCTACTGAAAATATTATGCTATTTTTTGGCATAAAATGTTACACAGATTTGCATCGGTGTGTTATTTTAGGTATATGCCATTTTTGGACTGAACTGACATTTTCAACCTATTTACTTGATGGCTCAAATCAAAATGCTTCCTTCATAAGAGTTGTACGATATTGAATCCTACAATAAATGTTAGTATAACTAAAGAGAAACCAGGCATCACACATAGTAATATGTCAATGTTGGTGTGAAGAAAATATCATGTGAAAGATAGAATAAAATTATCTTGATATTTATTATAAGGAAGAAAGATGAGCTAGTGGCAAGTATAGAAAGATTGCAGTTCATTTTATGCACCAAGAAAGAACCTTTAGAGAGTTGTGATTTTAAAAGGTTCCCAACTAATGAATGTGTAATATAAAGACTGTGATATGTATGAATAAGGTTTAAGCACAAGTAATTACATATGAGTATAATATTTATCATAATCTAAACAATGGAACTATACAAGTCATGAAAAAGAGCATGAAAAAGGGTTTTAGTAAAGGTGCTTATTAAGAAGTTATGAAATTCTAGAAGGTAGAATGATCACCTAGTAAGAAGATATTTAAGCATTTGATTAACTAGATATTTGTCATATAAAAAATAACCTATAAGAGGGACTATATGCTAACATTCTATACCTTTTTTATGATGACAAATCTTTCACTGGAACACCCTAAGAATGACGTGAAGTCATGAATATCTAAAAAAGTTAAGACCCCCAATGTGCATATAAGATATGAGTAGATAAAGAACATATGGAGTCTATCCCCCCTCACAACAAGTCTAAAATCCAATGTGCATTTTTATAAAATATAAAAGTATGAGTTTTGAAAGAGTGCAACCTATAAGAGGGCCTATATGCTAACATTCTCCTATTTTTTATTTTTATGATGACAATCCTTCACTAAAGCACCCTAAGAATGATATTAAGCCATGAATATATAAAGTATTTAAACTCATTCTTCTGGTATGAATTTAAGATATGAGTAGATAAACCTCACAACAAATCTAAAAGCCAATGTGCATTTTTATAAAATATGCAAGTGTGAGTTTTGAAAGACGGAAATTTTGAAAGTTTTAGTGCATATTTTTATCCCCCATGGTCTTTATTAAAAAGACGAGATACTTATCTATCTACTACACATAACTATATCATAGTGAGCCAATCACAAGTGAATTAGCAACTACTACATAACCATGGCAAAGAAGCAAAAAGAGACTTAAGTAGAAGGAGTAGGGATAGAATGTTTTACCAAGAGAATTGCATTTAGGATCAAACCTACTTAACATTTTCTTCAAGTTAGATATTTATCACAAGGGTTACTCCAAAGCAATAAAAATAAAATAAGACAAACACACCCTCAACCCCGTATTTTTAGAAACTAAGAAATATCGCCTCAAGGTGATCGACTCCTTGATCTTCTATGATCCGGAGATATCCTAGGAATGAATGAAATGTCGTGTCGAAGTTGATCAATATTTTCTTCAAATTTTGCAAGACTCCTTTCGATTATACCCCTTATCTTATCTTGTAAATATGTCAACATCTATGTATGATCATCTCTAGAAATAGAATCTAAAACACGAGAGATACTAGGTCAGAGAGGAAGCTCAGGAAGCAAAGATGAACGAAGATGAATGAGGGGGTTGTTACATGGATGAATATCTAGAGAGGATAAAGGAGAACCTGCTGAGACAGATCCATGTGCATCAAATTTAGACCCCCAGTGGAAATTTTCCAAGAGGTTTAGAAAGAGTGATATGGTGTAGCAAGAGGATATAAAAGGCTTTGAAGATAAAACTAAAGCTATACCATAAAGAACGGGGGATGATTTTTTACTCCTATAAAACATATTTTCCAAGAAATTTTGACAAAAGTTTGTTGAATTTTTTGAAAATAGATGGTACGTGTGAGAAGATTCAAAAGGGTATATTGTCCCATCATTCCTATATTTACCTAGGTAGACTTTGGTATAATCTTATGGGAAATACAAATATCATTTGAAAAAGAATTTATATGCCATGGTTGTTTGGAAGAGAAGATGGCTTTGGACTCCTTAAATATTATAACACAGTTCATTTCATTTCTATCAAGAGTATCATTTTTATTGTAACAACCATTAATCGTGAATTTTTATAGCCATTATCAATGAGCCCTAATAGATTTGAAAGGGTATCAAGATTAAGATAAATAAGAATGCCAGATAAAGATTAAATGAGAGTGCGAGTGTCAAAATCAAACTTATAATTTTGATAAAATTCAAGAATTTGGGGAGAGTAAAGATTACCTTCAATAGAGATAAATTCAACAACATTTTGAGCGAGATGAGAGAGTACAAATTGTTGGTTTTAGAGTTGGAAAAGGCAAAATTCCCACTCAAATCTATTTCTTCAATGAATTTTACGGGAATAATCTTCTTCTCTTTTATAGCTAGTTGAGTAGATTTCTTTGAAGGTCCTTCTCTTCTAACCATGATTTCTTCAATAAAATCTTCATGAGGGTCAACATAGGAGATATTTTTCTTTCTAGAGGACCTTGTGGCATTCATACTAGTTGGAGATCTAGAGGATGACATTTTTTACTGAAAGAGATTTTTGGATGAAGGTTTCTTGGATAAGGAGGGTTGTGAAGAAAGGTTTGATTTTTTTGCTTAAAGAGGAGGAAGGAATTTCATGAGTCTCTCTCTTGCCCATTGAAGTAAGGATTGGAATATAGAGGAAGAAAAGGGCTTAAGGTTTCTGTAATTAGAAGAGGAATCACGTTTTATGAAAAAAGGTAAAAAATTGAAAAGAAGTCAACCGAGTCGGGTTAAGCAGAAACGACAAGAACGGTATACCGTTTTTACAAATAATAGGATTATGATTTGTTAAGATCAAAAAACAATAGAAATACAAAGAAGTCTTTAATCCTACGAAATTTAAATGGATTTACCCTAACTATTAATAATAAGAAAATAATCATTGAAAAATAAGGCAAGGAAAAGATAATCACATAGCTTTGTAAGCAAATAGAGAAGATAAAATAGATTGCCTCTTATGAATCTCAATCCTGCAAGGTGATTCCTTAGTCCTTTTTTTTATCTTTGTTCATCATTGTAAAGTGTTCTTTTGCTGTTTTCATGTCGTATCAGTTGAGCACAAAACTTACTAACTCATAAATTGTGTTGCTCAAACCGTCCTCAAAATTGAATATGGCTTTGTAGTTGTTGTCGATCATCATATTGTCATACCAAGTATGTTTTTCATACGTTTTCTAGATTCTGGAGCCATTAGGGTTGTATACAAGTCGATCCGAGCTGAATACTTGATGTACATGCTTGTTAGTTTAACTTATCAGGCCGAGCCGATCTGAGCTCTAATTTAAACAATTAGAGCTGACCCAAGCTCAAATTTAAACGAGCCAAGTACGAGAATGTTTCATTTAACTTATCAAACAAGATTTTTTCGAGCCGCGCTCCAGTTGCTCGCGCACAATTTGGGTTTTTATGATTGAAGTGAACTTTCATGCACGATTGGTAATGATGGAGTACGTCGTATGAAAGTCTGAAGCGTAATATTGGCGAAAAAATAAAAGTTAAAAAAATCTAAGTTAATATTGAAGGTTTAATAATATGTTTACGAGTAAATAATATATTAATCTACAATTCACAAATATAAACGACTCTTTCACGAACGAGATTGAACGGGTTTGTTTACTTAACAAACTTAAAATGGAGTTTGAGCTTATATATCACAAGCTGAACTTGAACGAGATTTTCCCCAAACCGAGCTCGAAGTGTTCTCAAGCGGCTTGTTCATTTATAGCTTTGGGAGCCATCATCTTTATGTGAATATATGGTCAGACTTTGATGGAAATCCACATGTCATATTTAATAAATCGAATATAAACTTTCATTTCTCTCATCCAAAGAAATTAGCTCGTCCCATTGAATAAGGGAGCACCAAAGTCACCAAGTCGCATCATGAAATTTTTCCAAAAACAATTTTTTCAATATTTTGGATCCTAGTGACTTAGTTTTAAATATTTTAAACTTAAATATTAATAAATAAATTATAGGGACTAATTTACCATTTTAATAAATATTAGGATTTTAATTATAATTTTAATGAGTTTTAGGGACTTAAAAATTGTTAAATAAATTATAGGGACTAATTTATAAATTTAATAAATATTTGGACCTTAATTATAATTTTAATAATTTTAGGGACTTAAATATTGTTTAAATAAATTATAGGATTAATTTATAATTTTAATAAAATATTAGGACCTTAATTATAAATTTAATGATTATTAGAATCTTAAATCATGTTTAAATGATATACACAAATTAATAATTCTAATATATATTAAATCCTTAATTATAAATTTAAGGATTTGTATAGACTCAAATATTATTTAAACAAGTTATAGGGTCTTATTTACAATTTTATTAAATATTTAGAACCTTAATTATAAATTTAATGACTTGTATGGACTTAAATATTTAATAAATATATTGCAGGGACTTATTTATACGTTTGATTAATTATAGGGACCTAATTTTTTTTCATAATTAAACCCAAAACTTTCAAAATGAATTTAACCCCCTAAAATATTGAAAATGTCAAAATAAACCACAAAACTTTCAAAAATATATAAAAGATAGCAAAAACATTATAATATATTCACAAATACCCCCCCCCCCCTTAGTTTGTTAAATAGTAATTTTATCCTCTAAACTTTCAGAAAATACAATAAAATTTATAAACTATACAAACCATCCCTTAAAAACCCCAAACTTTCAAAAATATAAATTTAACCCCCTAAACTTTAGAAATACCAAATTAAACCCTAAACATTTCGAAAAAATCTAAAAAAATAACAAAAACCTTATAATATATTCACAAATACCCGTAAAGTTTGTTAAATAGTAAGTTAACTCCATAAACTTTTGAAAAAAATACAAAAAAGTGCTAAACTATACAAAACATCCCTCAAATCCACCAAACTTTTGAACATATTAATTTAAACCCTTAAACTTTCAAATATATCAAACTGAACCCCAAAACTTTAAGAGAAATTTAAAACATAACAAATCTTAATATATTCACAAATTCATCCCTAAAGTTTGTTAAAAAGTAAATTAACACCCTAAACTGTTGCAAAATGCAAACCATTCACTAAACTATACAAATAATAACTTAAACCGCCCAAACTTTCAAAAATATCAATTTAACCTCCTAAACTTCCAAAGATATCAAATTTAACCCCTAAACTTTTGAAAATAACTAAAAAATAACATAAACCTTATAATATATTCACAAAACTTCCTTTGTCAAACTGTACAAATTATCACTAAAACCAAATCAAATTTTCAAAACTAAGCCCCTAAGTAATATATTCACAAAACCCCCTAGTTTTACTACCTTTGCATTACAAGTCCCTTAGTAATTCAAATTTATCATTCAACCCCCAGAATTTCACAATTTCATATTACAATCAATCATAATTCAAATATTGCAAAAACACCCCTGGAGTTTTGAAAATTCTCAGAATACACAAATATTAACTAAAGTTGACTATTTTAACCTAAATATCATATATTATATACTTTAAAATCAAACATATACAAAAATTGATTAGGATTATAAATTAAACAATACCTACACACATAAATCAAAATAGAACAAATAATGCATACATAAATAAAAAACTAACAATACATATATTAATTAGAAAATTCAATTACTTGGTGGAGTAATTGGTGGAAAAGTGAAATATCATTAACGATGGGATTACAGGCGGTGGAAAAGGAGGCGACGATGGCAGAAACAAAAGTAACGACAGTAAGGGTGAAGATCAAAAATGGGAGAGGGTGGGATATTTAGATTGTCGTTTGATGAAATGGAAACCGCTACTGAGTTTTATAATGTTTTAAACTTTTACCAACCACATCTTGGTCGCTATAGGTAAAGTGAATTGTCGGTAAGCCACGAAATTTAAATAAGAAGGAAAATTTGGTCCGCCAAAAAATTAGATAGGTATTTATCAGCAAGCAAGTGATCGATAATAGTTTATACCTTTAGCAACCACCAAGTAGTCGCTAAAGGTGACTCCTTTTTTTAATATTTTATATAATTATTGTTTGCCTACATCTAGTGGTCAAGGGTGATCGCTAAATTAAAAGGTTTGTGTTGGCAACCACGTCACGCAGTTAGTTGAGGTCTAGACGCTAAAAACGAAAACGTGAGTAATAATAGTGTCGAGTTGAGAAGGAAAAACAATACTTTATCGTAAGAATGGGTGGACAATGTTGTAATTAGTGTCTGCATAAAGCCTTTTTCTTTATTTCTTTGTTCCGAGGCTAAAAATAAAACCTCTATTACTTGAACCAAAACGGGGAAAAGACACTCAAGTCCCTAAGTTTTTTATATTAGGACACTTAGGTCCCTTAGTTCTTGTTTATCTTTTGCCAAGTCCCTTTTTTAACTTAGATGGTTATATTTAACGGTCAAAACTTTGACTCTTTTAAAATTTCCTTTCTACCCTTTATTAACTACTTATATAAATATACATTTCAAATTATATCAAAATATAAAATTCATATTTTGAGACACACATTTTTTTAAATACTTTTTTACCAAAAATAATATAATAAATTTTAATATAATTTTTTAAAATATCTATATTATTTTTAAGGTGATGTATACTTTTTATTTAATTATTTTATAAAATAAAATATGATGAATTTTTTAGATAGTATTTGATATAAATAATACTTTTTAGTATAAAAATGAATTTTTTCTATTTAACTTTTAAGCATTCAATACAAATATATTATATTTTTAAGAATCAAAATTACGTTTACATATTGAGAAAAAAAGTTGGATATATTGTTCAACCAATATTTCCTTAAATCTTTAACTCATTCTACAAAGATAAACACATAAACAATCTCACATATGCATTAAATATCACAAGATTGTTCAAATTTGCTCATATTCATACCAAAATCTTATTCTTTTACTTTAATCTTTCTTCCAAAAAAATTTTAAAAAATATTCAATATTTATATTAGACAAACAGTATTATCGGTCATATGATTATCATGTTCACAAGACATGACGAAAATAACATTCATATCAAAAATTTATTATCCACCATGTCGAGAAGATATTGCCTCCTCCACGGTAATAATATGTCTTGTTTAAGGTGATCTCTTTTCGACATAGTAGATATTTAAATTTTAGTAAGATTGTTATTATTGTCATATCTTGTGAGCATGGTACTCATATGGTCGAGAATACTGTTTATCTGATTTATATGATGGATATAAATTTTGTTAGTTTTTTGAATAAAAATTTAGACAAAAGAATAAAAAAATTGGCATGAATGTGAGAAAATGTGTGATATTGTTTATATGTTTATCTTTGTAGAATGAGGTAAAGATCAAATAGAATATGACTTGGATAATATTTAACTTTTTTTTCAATATGTAAACGTAATTTTGATTTTTAAAAATATAATATATTTGTATTGAATGTTTAAAAGTTAAATAGAAAAAATTTATTTTTATACTACAAAGTAGTATTTATACCAAATATTATCTAAAAAATTTATTATATTTTATTTTATTAAATACTTAAATAAATAGCATACGTCACCTTAAAAATAATATAAATATATTTTAAAAAATTATATTAAAATTTATTATATTAATTTTGGTAAAAAAACATTTAAAAAAATGTGTGTCTCAAAATATAAATTTTATTTCTTAATTCTCTTAATTAAAGAATACAATTAAAATAATTTATAATTTGAAATGTATATTTATATAAGTAGTTAATAAAGGGTAGAAAGGAATTTTAAAAAAGTCAAAGTTTTGACCGTTAAATATAACTATCTAAGTTAAAAAAGAGACTTGTCAAAAGATAATCAAGAACTGAGGGACCTAAGTGTCCTAATATAAAAAACTTAGGGACTTGAGTGTCCTTTTCCCGAACCAAAACCATTCCATGTTTTTCGTTTTTTATAAGAGTAATGTTATATATAACCTTTTTTTATTCATCTTGTATCATGTTTCATGTGTCACTTTATGTATAATTAAATAGAATAGATAAAAATTGATAATTAGAAGAAATAATTTTTTTTATCGATATTTAAAATCTCCACATAAAAATTAATATTACTCTTTTTATAATTGCAATCCTAATGGGTGGTCTTCCTTTTCAATTATTTTAATTTTGGGGTGAATAAAATTTCTTCACCCTAGACTAGGGTTCTTTGTGCATTTTCACGTTTTTTTCATATCAAATGATTTTATTAAAATTTAACATCAAATCCTTACCAGCATTAGCACCCTCAGTTATGGAAAACTCAATAAGCATAAAAGAAAAGAAAATTACAATTTTTTGTAGTTATATATTTGTCTTGATAAGATTTTTTTTTTGAATGTTTAGGTTTTAGGGTGTAAGGTTTAGATTCTCATTTTTTTTCTTTTACTATATGATGAATATGAGTATTTCTATTGTTCCACATATTGAATATATAAACCATTCTGTATGTATACAGCTTCAAGTAACTTGTCTTCATGTTTAAGAATAAAGTTGATCAGCGCGTCCCAAGTATGAGTGTTAAGCAGATTTCCACGTTTTCTGATCCAACCTTTCTTTCAAAATGTTTAAAAGACATCTTGTCACCTTCTATAAGAAATAAACTCAATTCCAATATATATTGTTGGAATTATTAAATAAAAAACAATTTATTTTATTATTCTTTCATACTTTTGGGAAAAGTAGAAAATACAATTTTTGTTTAATAGTTCCACTTTATAATTTGAGAAAAAAAAAATATTGAATTTATTTAATTTTAAATAATTCCTTATTGTTGATGAAGGATTAATGGTTCATTACTTAACTGTTACGGGAGTTACTAAAACTTGGTAAAGAAAAAACGGCTAGCTTTAAATGAGTATTGAAGAGACATTTATGTGAAGGTTTTTTTGTCTTCCTATTTTCTTTATAAATGGTGACTCTTTGTGACTTACATTTTCTAGTGAGAAATAAAATAATTCTAGGAAAAAAGAATATTATTCTAGAATTTCAAAAAATGAAACACTCCCTTCTCAATGATTGGTCAAATCTTTTTTGACATAGAGATTAGAGTAAAAGAGAGATACGATTGTTGGAAATACCGTACTCCCGGAATATCTTTTTCAACGCTGCACGTTTTTGTGTATTCGTATCTAGAATATTTTTGAATATTTCTATGTAAATTCTTTTTCCATTTCTTGTAATAGTTGTTGTATTACGGTTTTCGGGATACTTTTATATTACGATTTTCCATTGTATTGTAATTAGTTGTAGTATTACATTCTTTCGAAATATTTTTATATGAAAACAATTTTTACTTCATCAGTGACATTGTTAGTTTTACCAACAATTTGAATTTTTTTTTTTTTAATATCACTGGTTGTAAAAAAGTTTTTCTATTTCGGCGGTTGCTTCATCCTTGAACGCAAAAGCCTTTCCCGACGTGAATATGTTGGAGTCTTTCAATGGTTCCAACTACAAACGTTGGGCACAAAAGCCACTAATATGTCTTGAACAACATGAACTAGATCTTGCCGTTCCCGAGGTACTACCTGCCATTGTGGCCAATGGGGAATATACCAAAGAACTATATGGTAGGTTTCTGGCTCTCAAAGTTGGGTTCAAAAAAGCTAATTCAGTGGTTAGTAGATGGATCTTGAATAATGTGACGAACTCCACCTTTAATCTAGTAGTCATTGAGAAGTTCGCAAAGACTAACTGTGAAACGACTCATGAAAGGTATGGGGTGATGATTCTAATGAGAAGAAATACGTCACCAGGAAATGCCCCAAAAAGATCTAACCGGTCACATACAAGTCGGAAAAGTAAATCGACTCAAGGATAAGTCCTTAATTTTCTACGTTTATATAAGTTTAAGGATTACTTTGCCCCCTTGTATTACCACTATTTAACCCTTATTGCACTAAATATCATTCTTAACGTGATTATATATCAGTTGGATATGAAATATATATATGAATGAAGATCTATGTGAAAAAATCTATATGGGGCAATATGAAGGGTTAGTAGTTTCAGATCAAGAGGATTAAGTATAAGAACTTAGGAAATCGTTTTTTGTTGTTAAACGGGCACCTTGCAGATGGAATAGTATCTTATATAAAAGATGGATCAGGTTGTGTTACACTTTTGTCAATATATGTATGACATGATCCACTTTTGGTACTTTCATTCATGGGACTTCTTTTATTCTTTTATTTGTGAATAAAAGATGTGGGGGAAGCTGATCGTAAGGATAAAACTCTTTTGAGTAAATAATGGAATATACCTTAGTAGTCTCACTTTATTGAAAAGGTTTAGCTCCGTTAATATAATGTATGGTAAAATTCCTTATAAGACTAGTATTCATGAATAAGAGAATTGTGGGGGTGTGTACCCCTTAATGAATATGAAATAATTGTAAGGATTATGATGTTATCAATGAACTATACTCAACCTGGTATTTCCATATTGTAAAGAGACTCAAGTGTTGAACATTGAGTTAACTTTTGTCATCTAATAAAGTACGAGAGATGTACTTTTGATCTAATCTGCATTTTAAAATGATTCATGTAATTCTTGAAGGACTTTTTGTTACGCAAACTGGGTCACATATAAATGATGAAATGAATGGTTGATTCATTTACTAAAAGACGGGGAACCTATGACTAATAAGTCTATATGATGCACTAACTTTCTATCCATATAGTGTAAATTGTGCATACATGAGAAAATTAAAACTTAATGAGTTCATAGCCATGCGTGGTGGTCCTATCGAGACGGACTTTATGAATTCACTGTTGAGGTTGTTTATATATTTCTCATACTTAATGAATTCATAGCCATGTGTGGTGGCCCTATCGAGACGGACTTGATGAATTCACCGTTGAGGTTGTTTGTTTATTTCTCATACTTAATGAATTCATAGCCATATGGGGTGGTCCCACTGAGACGGACACCATTAAGGATGTATATTAATCATAATATGACTTCAAGGAGACGTCCTTGATGTTCCCAAGGGATGAGCTTTTAGACTCACCACATATTAATTAGCCTGTAAGGGTGGTCCTAAAGATAAAGGACTTGATGAATTCGCGAGACACATGACGAGGTTGAGTTTTATTGCTCTTAATGATCTTAAAATCTGAGAGGGGTCGGCTAATGTGGCTAGACGCTCTTAGAGATCACCTATATGTAAGGAAACGGTGATGTTTGAGGAATTTGTAACTATTAGCCGGGTAGAGTATGTGTTGTGAGGGTCTCAATCGAAAACCGTCAAGTTCAAGAATACGTTCACTTGACAGGAATTCGGTGGTTGCCTTACTTCACTACGTGTCAATTCAAATCGAAAGATATTGTCACTTAGTATTTATAAACACATGTTCACCTTCTTTCCCAAAGACCCTAAGTGGGGGATTGTTGGAATTATTAAATAAAAGACAATTTATTTTATTATTCTTTCATGTCTTGGAAGAAGTGGAAAATATAGTCCCACATTATAATTTGGGGAAAAAAACCATTGGAATTATTTAATTTTAAATAATTTCTTATTCTTGATGAAGGATTAATGGTTCATTATTTAGGTGTTATGGAAGTTACTAAAACTTGGTAAAGAAAAAAACGGCTAGCTTTAAATGAGTATTGAAGAGGGATTTATGTGACGATTTTTTGTCTTCCCATTTCTTCTATAAATAGTGAGTCTTTGTGACTTACATTTTCTAGTGAGAGATACAATAATTTTAGGGAGAAAGAATATTATTCTAGAGGGAAAGAAAATATTCTAGAGAGAGTAGAATACTATTCTAGAAATTCAGAAAATGAAACTCTCCCTTCTCAATGATTGGTCAAATCTTTTTGACATAGAGATTAGAGTAAAAGAGAGATACGATTGTTGTAGATACCGGTACTCCCGGAATATCTTTTTCAACGCTGCACGTTTTTGTGTATTCGTATTTAGAATATTTTTTGAATATTTCCATGTAAGTTTTTTTCTCATTTTTTGTAATAGTTGTTGTATTACGGTTTTTAGGATATTTTTATGTATTACATTCTTTTAGAATATTTTTATATATATGAAAACATTTTTTACTTCATCAGTGATATTGTTATATATATATATATATATATATATATATATATATCAACAGACTTGTGGCTTTTATTTATTAGATAATAAATTCTACAATTACTATGCTTCTGAGCTTAAAGTATTTAAGCAAATTTCATCCTTTTAGTTTAGAGTGTACACGACTAAATAGGGACGGAACTACCTTGTGAGTTTTGGGGCCCAGGCCCCCCCAAATTTTCCAAAAAGTTTTTTTTCACCCTTATAAAATAGTTTAAAATAATAATTATTAAGCTCCGGCTCCCCCAAATTTTTCGAAACCTTTTATTTGGCCCCCCCAAATATATAATCCTGGTTCCGTCCCTGCGACTAAAGAGACATTTTAGAGACATATTAGTGAATTCGATAGGTGAAAAACAATTTAACACCCAACTATTCAGTAAATAATTTTTTAGAGCAATAATCAATGATTGTTTATATAAGAGACACTTGGGAGTGCTAATTTCCCCTTGGTGTTTTCTCCAATTTGGAATATTTTTTTTTTAAACATAAGAGAGCCACTTTGTACTCGGAATCAATCTCGAATATTTTTTTTTATACCTAAATTTTGTTAGGTTCTGCTCAAACATGCTAGTATAGCTAAACCTGCTGCACATATTACAGCTGGAATTGCCGGAGCCCACTCTGGTTGAGCATGGTCCGTACTTCCTCCATAGGCTGGTTGACCAAAAGGCATCCTCTGTTCTGGTTGACCAAAAGGAATCCTCTGTGCTGGTTCAGTGTGGTCCCTACTTCCAAAGTCAAAACCCATCTCAAGCGCTGGTTCAGCATGATCCATAAATGCCGGATAATCCAAATGCAATATTAAGTACTGCCATGGTCAAGTACTTCATTAATAAAATTGCAAAACCAATTTCACAATACAGTTAGTCTTGGAAAGCTGGGGGGTCCAAGTAAAGATTTTAAAATTTGGGGACCAAAAGAAATGAATTATACCTTCCACCCTCTTGACCTTGCATAGTTTCCAGCAACTGTGAGATCTCTATCTGATGCAATTCCAATCTTGATCCCAACCTCATCTTCATACTGGACAACATTAAACTCATGAGTATAGGGAAGTAAATACAAACTTCACTTTTTATTTATAATTTATTAACAGAATCTGAGGGTTATTTTGGATGAGAGACAGAAATCGCCTGATAAAAATTTAACAATGATAATAGTAATAATATAACTTACACTTAACTGCAACTGTGACTTAATCATACTCTCTTCTTCATCTATAATCTGTTTAAAAGTTTCCAGGTTCTCATTTTCTTCTCCAATATAGTATCTCATTCTGTTTTGATCAAACGGCACTTTGGGTTTGAAGTATTCTCTAAACTGAGGTTTAGTGTTAGAAGCAAGAAATGTAAAAGTATATTATATATACTTTACTTTGAATAATAATACTGCAACGAACTTTATTGAATTAAGCAAAAACAATCCAAGTTTAAAGTTTAAAGATCCATAAGAAAGGAAGGGGATATGTATATATGTTAATAATCCCGATATATAGGGCCAATATATATAATTCCTGATTTTTAGAACTAACAATTTTCTGATATTTCGGGATGTTTTCTTGGTACGCAAGCCTCTACCAAAAAATTTCCTTGTATATTATAACGAAAATAAAATTCGAAATTAAATAAAAAAAAATAGTCAATTGATGATAATTGTTTAAATTTGAAATATTAGAAATAAATCTAACCAAAAACATTACTATGTCGTGTTTGAATTATAAAAATAAAATTTGATTTCTTACTTTTACAATAGTGTAGCAATGTTGTTGGTGGTGAATACTTATCTCGTGCAGCGTGATCGCGGTGAGGTAGGACCGTGGCCGCGAGAGGGGTGGAGGGTGAACAAATTAGTTTCTTTTTCACTCGCTTGTTAATTTTAATGGCTTGTTCCCTTAGCTCTATTTCCACCGATTCACTTCGAAAACCAATTTAATTATTTGGAATATAAATCCATTCCATGATGATCTTACTACGATAAAACTTGGTCAATTTTTACTCTAAGAATATATAATAATTGTTTTCACAGAATGCGGTGCGATTTTGAACTCATAGAATCGTTTTTTCTTTTTCTTTTGGTAGGGATAAAAAGGCTCTCTTATGTAGTGCCCGTTTGGAAGTGCTTTTTTGGAGAAGCACTTAAAAGTGCTTTTAGTATTTTAAGAGTTTTTTTGACTTTGAAAAGCACTTTTATGAAAAGCACCTATTAGGTGCTTCTTAAAAAAAGCACTTAAAATAATTTTAGATTTCAAAATTAATTTTAATAATTTTTTTAAATTTTGAATTTTATTCTAAAAGCGTTTTTTTACTCTAAAATAAGCACTTCCAAACGGGCCCGTATATTCTTAGATAATTTAAAACTAAGTTATCCATATATATATTTAAGAAGGTATTGATCCTAGCTAGTTAAATTAATTTAACTGGTTCATGGTATTGCTTTTTGGATAAGTAATGATAAATATCACTTTTTATTTCACTCTTTTATTATTTTTTATGTAAAAAATTTAAATACCAACAAAATCATTTTTTTTCATTCTATCTCTTTTACTTTAGAAAAACCCCCTTTGTGCTAGTATTAAATCTAATGCAGAAATCGTTCTTAAGGCCTTATATTTGCCAAACACAAACTCTTCATAGAAGAACAAAGCTATCCTTGACGACATTAAAATTTTGGCTGCTTCCTCTCCATCCATCCAAGTGTGTGGCATAAGAAGAATGGCGAACAAGGTTGTTTGGCTCGCTTCTATTTTTTCTAAGTCTTTATTATCTCCTAGTTGGTTTTGTAACATTCCTTTTAAACTTAAGGCTTTGGTTTGTAATGACTTTTGTAATTTTGTACTAATACATTTTATTAGTGGTGACTGGAGTGGGCTAACTGCTTTTTTTACATTTTTATTTCTAATACAAGTCCACTTGCTTAAAAAAAACTAGTGTTCTAAAAATCGGCCTAGGCGGCCGCCTAGGCGCTAGAAGGTAGCTGAACTTCCAGAAATGGTCCAGACGGCCTCCAGGCGGTCCCATAAGGTCCTAGGCGGGCCTAGGCAGGTTTAGGCGGCGCTTAGGCGGTCAGAAGCTAAAAAAAATCTATTTTTTAATACAAAAAAATTAAAAAAATTATTTTTTAACACAAAAAATTATATAAATTTAAAAAAATATTTAAATAAATATCAAAACCACCTAGCAAGAAAACGCCTAGGCTTCACCTAGGCGCCCGCCTAGTACCCTGGACGCTCAAAGGTGGTCGACCGCCCGCCTAGCGTCAAACATTTTTTAAAACACTGAAAAAAATAAAATGGTGACACATAGAAGGTGATACAAAAGTGAAACAAAAATAAATAGAACTTAAAAATAAATAAAGATAAAAACTATTTTCGAACAACTTTGTGTTATACATACCTCAGCCTCAGGAGAAAAATAAAAAAGTAAATTGTACAATCAGTCCTTATAAGATACACCCTAATATTTTATAAGGTAATAAATAAAAAAGTAATGATATTTGTTACCTTTTCTTGGTCATCCTTATATGGTAAACTGAAACTGGTCCTTATATGAAAATTGTCCCAAATATTTTTGAAACCAACAAATGAAATTGTATTATATATAATCACAAATAAAATAGTAATCTGCATTATTGGACCATGTATAAGTAAACACCTTTTTATGACTTAGCATTAGATCAAAGAATACCATAAAATTAAGATGAACATATTAGAAAACTATCACCATCTTCATCTCATGGGTGGTTTATGCGGGTCTGACACCAAATCACTTAAAAGAAAATTATAATTGGAAACATCATAATTAATAGAGATGTTCTATTTCCTTTTCTTTGTAAAAAATTTAGAGAAAAAACAATTTAACGTTAAAAAATTAAAAAAATATTACCAGCCATATCAATTTTCTTTTTTTTTACATAGAAAAGTCTTTTTTTAATTCAGAATCATTGACTCGCTGCTGTGAACCTATTTTATTAACTTGGATAACCAGAATTTTAAAAAAGTTTATATCAAAATAACTTTTAGCATAACATTAATGAATTATCTAATTAAATAACTGTAAGCAATTAAAAAAGAATCTTTTCTGAGTGAGTGAGACATAATCTTCCTCACTATCATGTAGGAAGATCCCTTTAATAATTATTTTCCAAAAGAAAAACCATAAATCATATTCTATGCATTGTATATGTCCTGCCTATTTTTAGCAATACATATCCCCAACCCCAACAAAGATGGTAACAAGGATATTTAGGCCATGTAGGCACAACACGTCGTGTCTTTAGCAAACTAGTATACGGTAGAAAATTCCAAATGAATCATAAACAGAATTCTCCAGAAGATTGTCAAATAGGTTGGAAGGATTTTATAGATATATTTAAGAGATGAATATGCATTTTTTTACATGACCTTTTTGATCGCTCAATTGAAATACTTCACGATGACAAATATATTGACCATTTTCCTAAACTTTAAAATATTATGATAGGATTATCATCCAAAGTATAAAAGCATGCGGTTTTATGAGAAATAATATATAGTGGGAAGTTGAGATAAATGAATTAATTTTGTTAAGATATGTGACATGATTTTTTTTTGGACATGGTTGATCTGGAATTGCCTGCGCGCCTAATCCTACGAGAGTATATATGTCTTTTCATATTAATCAGAACTAGGTTCAACGAAGGGTTCGAACCTTGTACTTTTTACTTTACACCTGTTAGGAAGAGGTTTCGAACTCTAGAATCTTCTTTATGTACTAAAAAAATAACAAGGTTCTAGCCAATTAAACCAATCCAACTGGTTACGTGACAGGATGTTTATCTTTAAAAGGTTATATTTTTTATTTTCTAGTTTCCTTTATAATACAGATATCGTATGATCATCACCCGGAGTATAAGAGCATGTGATATTAAGATAATATAATAAGTGGGAAGTTAAAAAAAGAGATAGTGGAACGTTGAAATAAAATGAATTAATTTTGTTAAGACATAAGACACGACCTTTACCATTAGATGGTTATATATAGGGATAATGCCTATTTAAATCATGATTCACATTGTCTATGCCCAAATGTTGACAGGTGAATATTTCTTCCCAAATAAATTAGGTTGTTTCCCATTTAAATCAAATTCACATTGCATAATTACTTTGTTACCCTTCTAGTCAAAGTTAGTATTTTTTTATTTATTTTGCAGCCGACGGATATAAAGGCTTGTTTTTCTCACTTTTCATCATTAATTATAAACCCATTTTTAATGATTAATTTCCAAGTGAAACTGATCTTCCATGAAGCAGATTTTTCTATTAATTTGTTGATATAATTCCGATTGAAGCAGAACCAGACAGTGTTTATATCAAAAACAAGTTTTTGATGAATCTGTTTGCCATTATAGTTTTTATAATTATACACACACGATATATAAATTCATGAATTAACAAGACTTATTCTCCCCTTTTAGTGTATTGCTACAAGAATTAGTATGAAATTCTGTTTATACCTTCTTGCTTCTACATCTTTCTCACTGTAGAGGATCCTTGTAACTGATGGTGCTGGAGTATCCGAGAATGTTGATAATACTTTTATCTGAAACAATGATTAATCCCACAATCTTTATTATGTAAAGCCAATTAAATAAGGATTATGAATCATAAAATCAAATAGTATATTATCACCATAGTGGGGTTCATGAATTGGGTACCCAGAAAAGTCCTCCATAGTTTTGATTGTTGGGTCTTCTTCTGCATCTTTATGTGCCGCTGATGATGATAAAGATGTAGAAGAAATAATGGTGGTGAAGTAGAAGAAGAGCAGAACAATGAAGAATCTCATCATCGATATGATCGATAGTTCTTTTGGCCATCGATCTACTGTAGTATCCTGGTTTTACCATCTTTGTTTTGGTTCCTTTGGACATCGATCTAATTCTAGATGTAGGGTAGATTTGGGTACTATCGACAATAGATTTTTGAAACAGAAGGGGGAACCTGCTGAGGAAAACATAAAGGAAAAACATGAGATTTCAATAGAAGGCAAAGTTTTGTTGGGCAACGGAAAGAAGATGATGGAGCTTTGTTCTCAATGGAAAATGAATACATAATTAGTACTATTAGTGTCTAATTTCTGAAGGATATATGCATTGATGCCAAAAAAGGGCAGTCAAAGAGTACGGAGATTAAACATTGTAAAGGGCATTTTAAATTACACAGACTATTGGATATGATGGAAATGATCAATTTGTTGATGTGCAGAAACTATTCATACTGGTGCAATTAAAGGGGTTAAGTCTTAACATTATTACCTATTTCTGAATGTTTTGTTGTTGAAAGAAGTAGAGGTTGTTTAATGGATGGGGAACGATTTTGTGTCATGATACTCTTGGAAACAGTAATGGAACCAAAGAACAATCTTCTTAATTACAAAATTGATGTTCTCAATTTGTGCACCAAAAATAACATCAATAAAGTACAAACTTTAGAGATGGGACAAACCAGATATGGGACAAATCCCATCTTAAATTTTTACCTCGCGAAACAGCATATCACCATCTCCAACACATTATACCTTTAATTAGTTTTACAACAGAGATGGGACAAATCCCATCTTAGTTAAACAATATAGATGAGACAAATCCCATCTCAGTATTAGAATGAAGATGAGACAAATTCATCATAATCTTAAAATTAGAGATGAGACAAAATCCCATTTAAAAAAAAATCGAAAAATAAAAATAAAAAAAATTCAAAAATTCAGAAAAATCATGGAAGTAGATATTATTTTGTCTCATGTAAAAATATATTTTTTTGATTTTTTTAGAATTAGTTATGATGATTTAAAAAAAATTCCGGACGTGTGCGTACGATAAATTAGTAGTAGGTGGATTTTCACATCTATGATAATGTTTGATTTAATTGGGAATATATATTTGGTTAAAGACAACAACTAGAATAAGGGTATTATTGTAATCTTTTCATTTAAATTAATGTGTAATCTAAATGGGAAGTTAGTCTGTTGCTTTGATTTAAGAGGGAATTAACCCTTATATATATATTTTTTGATATATCATAACTTTACTTTAGCTTTCCACTAGTCCGTTATCTTATAGATAATTGTTACTATTTTAGGGTTGGAGAAAATCACGTCATTATTCTTTGGCAAAAAAATGGCTTGTTTGCCTTCCCTCAGTCCATACGTGTTACTAAGAGCTTAAAAATGAGTTGATATATTTGATGATAATATAAAAAAATTTGTTGATAAAATGTTTGACATTATACAATTAAGTTTTTTCCCTACAAGTTAATTACATTATTTATACCATTGCTGCTTGAAAACGATCTAATGTCGAGTTTCATTTTAGATGTGTATATTTTTTTAAGGATCTTCGGAGAATATTTTTTAGAGAAGATATGCTTTGATGAGAGATAACCAACCCGACTCACTTTTTGTAACGTGTACGTATGTTGTTCTCCTTTGGGAGGTTTCAAGAGTTGATAATGGCCCTATTAAGCACGACTTATTGGGCCATTAAAAGTTTTTGAAGTATGATCGTCTCCCATTGGGGTAGGCATCTTGCGACTCTTGATTAGGGTAGGTCCCATTGTGGACCATATCCCTAATATTTTTATTTGATGCGATTTTAGACTTAACCTTCTTTATTTGGGTGTTTTTAGCTGTCGTTGTCTTACAACATGTAAAAAGACTTAGTCATATGTTTCTTGAGGAGAGGCTTAATCATGGGAAAGGTGTTGTTGCTCAATTCCCTTTGATCTTTCCTTGAGGTGAAGTTGTGCACGTTGTTCCTTGCGTGGGGGTTTTAGGACGAATATGCTTGGTCCCAAAAAGAAGTTATAATAACATTTCCTTGCTCAAGGTTGGTTTCCTAATACAACGATTACACCTTCTTGTTGGGATATTATTGGTCAAGTGGTATATGGATACTCTGACTTGTAGCTAGTTAAGGGTCGTGTGCCCTAAGATGGTACGATTCATAATCAACGATGATGAATTTCGTAAGTATGTTGGTCGTTGGTCCATCCATACCTTTTGAAGTAGGAGCTTGAGATAGTCTGTTGGCTTGAAGCTTTGATCATTGAAACGTCAAATATAATCTCCGTAGGGCCATACATTGATATAAGATCTCAATTTAATTGAGTGTGTCCATGAAGATTAGATTTGTTGAAATACTTGTATCGATGGAACCCGTTTCGCAAGGATGGTTTCAATGATCCAAAGTTGACGAGGGCATCATCGTGAGGGACTATAAGCCATGTGCATCTTTGTCTATGAAGAGTATGTCATATTCATTATTTGGACCGTAAGAGAAGGGATACCTCACCCTCATTTTCCATACTGGTTTCTCCCTAATCTTGTATTCCACACAAAAAAACCTTCAGCAATGGTTAGAAATTTAGGTTTATGAGACTAGAAAGGATACACGGTGTCACAATTACCTCGTGAGGGTGTTGGACGTGATAAAGTTTACCTCCACTTCACAATCCTTGGTTGGCGGGTTATCTCGATCGTCCTTTCTTATAGGATTCTATCACGTCTTGAATTGCGTCTTCTCTTGTTCTAACTTGATTGTCTTCGTCTTGGTAAGTCTCCGTGAGAGAAAAATTGTCACGCTATGAAGGTACCCTATGATGAGAGCTAATCTGCTCGCTTCTACCCCCCCCTGTGTAGATGGAGGGGAAGTTTTCCTAAGTTTTTTAGACACCTGATTTCTTGATGTGAATGCGACACTCGTAGGTCTCATGTCTAATTTTTTTTTATAGAAGTGAAAATATCGAGACTCTTCTCATTTATTTGGATCACTAGCATCTTTGACGACCATCGAACGTTTAGGCCTCTCTCAATTTTCATATCATATCTCTTGGTGATATTCGGTGGCCTCTTAGGTGATTTATTCTCTCTCACTCGTAGAAGTTTCTTGGTTTGTTGTGGTAGACACCATCAATGCCTTTCTTCATATTACTTTTGTCTGTGGTAGGTGTTTTTTTCCTTTTTCCAGGGCATGGTCGGTGCAAGTGTCCCTTAACTAGTGCTATCCCATCAAAGGTTGCTACTATATCTTCTAACTCATAATAGATTTAGCTTCATCGAGTATATCTACAAGTGTAAATCTAGGTGGGGTTGCTATATAAATACATTATTCCTATATTCATAACCCATGGGTGTATACCATCCTTGTGATTGTGTTATCGAGGACTTTCACTTTGTAGGAAATGTTGCCGAATTGATTTGCATATCTTCATAAGTTTTCATTCTTTCATTGTAATAGCTTGAGCAAGGTTTAAAAACCGTACCCATCCTTTTGGCTTCTCAAAAACTTGTCTTTTAGTCTTTCACAAGTTGAAAAAGTTGCTGACAATATGAGACTTGAGTTTTGAGAGTCATTATTGTTCCCAATATGATAGTGTGGATGGAAAACCCTACAATAATCAACATCGGAATTAGTCATGAGTGAAGCTTATATATTACTATGTGGGTCTATATTAGTTGACCCGTCCTAGGTGGGTAGTATGGGAGTTTAAATCCTCGTGGCGGTGACACATATAAGACCTTACATGTGAATAAACTGTCTATGTTGACTAGAGCATCCCAGTCACCGTGATAGGCTGACAGTTGATAGTTTTCGTTGCAGATGATTAAGACCTTGGTCTTCATGATAATAATGATCAGTTTGACGATGTGAGGATGCTCTATCTTTGACATGGAAAAGGGTTTGTCGTAACCTCCTTGCACGGGTATACGCAACCCCTTTGAAGGAAACCTTTGGGAGATAGACAACTTGGCGTAACCGAGTGAATGTTGCCGACATTTCTTGGACATTTTTCAGACCATGTCGTATAAGATATGATAATCATGCCCGTGAAGTAGGGGACTATCGGTGGAGATGCATACCCAAGTGCATGACTGTGTAAAATAGGTTGTTTCATGTTAATTTCCTAAGTCTCGCGGTGTAGGTAAGTATCATAGACTCCTCCGAATTATATGGTTCTACACCTGGTTCCTTGACAGGGGATGGCGGAGCGACTGTGAATGGGTTGTTACTGTATGGTTGAGCTGACGCAGTCGTGGATGCGATTACTACATCTACCTCCATTTGTGATGTTATGGTACTTTGTCTCACTCCTCGTCCTTGATCTCTACAACGACCTTGGACGGTAGGAGCGTGTTCATCTGACATGGTATTCTCAATGGGCCTATTGACATTTCCCACAGTCGCTGCCAAATTGGTAGTGCAAAATTTTCATGTTTCCGATATTGATATCATTAGAGGCTTGGAGTTGACACATGATCAAGGCAGCTAGGAAAACTCTGAAGAAGGAATTTATACAACCTGAAACCATCAAATGTAAGTGGAACAAAGGGGTGGGGTTCCCATATTTGCTCTCCGACACTCAAGTCATTGAAGTGTAAGCCAAAGATGACTGTGTCTCATGTATAAGAACTTTTTTATCCTACTGAGGTTAAATTCCTAAGATAATATATTTGCATATAAGAAAAATATTCAGAGAGACATATCATGCAAGAGTGTGAGCTCTAGTACTTCTATAAAATACGTGTGACTTTTTCTCTGAGATAAATGATCTATATATAGGTATTGATTGAATAGAGAGCTAGTGCAAGCATTGGTACGTGTGTGAGAGATCATGGTCTAACCTCTAGGGATAACCTCTTTCTACCTAAAATATTGCCTTTATTGTCGGTTGAGGGTGACACATGTATGCCTTAGCAGGTGGGTGTGTAACTGCCTTGTGATACCATCGATGGAGCATAATGTTTTAAATATGTCAATCCCCTTAACGATGGAACTAATGGCCTAAAAAATAGCTGTTCTTTATCATTTTTTGATACTTGAGGGAGATCAAGTCCTTCAATGCTTTGAGAAATCTCTTGGCATATCAGGGTCAAATATAAAAAATTAAATGATAAAGAATGGGTCTTTTGAGATATTTTCCCTTTGTTTTATAGGAGTTACATAACATACATACACAAATCGATCAGAACGAGAATGAAATGTGCTGGTTAATTGATGCATCATTTGATAACTTGCGGGAAACACTAGGAATTACTTCAGTCGATGCCAATAAATAAGGTAACATCGTACAAAATGTTACAACACATATGCATATCAAATATGTTGCGATGGGTGATATATGGACCTTATTGGGTGCTATTAAGTGGACAACCAAAATGAATCACCTAAGTAATTTGTTCTACTCAAATAATCTGGAAGTTATTCAAGGAATCTTTGATCTGCTCGCGCCAACTAGAGTATCCATCCTATTATGTGAAATTCGTAGATGGTTTTGCAAGTTTTCAACTTGGAGAGTCAACCATATCTGTAAATTTAGTAACAGTATTATCGATATTTTTGCCAAATATACTAGACACAACATTAATTTATCTGCTTGGGTAGAAAAGTTTATGGTTCAATAGCTTTAAGGGAAAATACACATGTGGGTACCCAGCGTTTCAAATTTTAACTTTTGGGTGTCTAAGTTTTTAAAAGTGACAAATCAGTACCCAAGGTTTCATTTTGTGACTCTGTTAGTACATGCCGTTAGTTTCTCCGTTAAGTGTCACGTGGTGCATACGTGGCGCATGTGTGGCAGATTTTCCACCGCCACGCAGGCACCATGTGACATTTGACGGAGAAACTGACAGCATGTACTAATAGAGTCACAAAATGAAACCTTGGGTACTGATTTGTCACTTTTAAAACCTTGGACACCTAGAAGTCAAAAACCAAATTTGGTGGGTACCCCCAAAGGAATATCCCTAGTTTTAAATTCTTTTTAATTTTGTACGAATATAATTCTATTGATTAACCATAGTTTGATTTTTTTTTGACGAGTTTACTTTGAAAAAGAAAATACATAGTATAGAATAGAAACGTAAGGTTTGACCTCCCACCACGCTGCTGACATCGATTTGATACCTTGAATTAGTTCAAGGTTGTCTGAGAAAATCATCGTTTAATGGAATGGCCGACAGAGTCGCACGGGGCGCTAGGCAGCGGACTTCTTCAAGGGAGCAGCAAATACAAATTACCCTTCGTTTCAGAAGATTAGGTATTGGCTGAGTTGATTAGTGGATTACTTGTCCGGGTGTAAAAAAAAGAAAAAAAGGATAAACCCATACATACATTTTAGTTTTAAAAAGAAAATCATGAATGTGATCGACTCACTCGCCTAACATCGTTAAGCATTAGACGGTTGACCAATATTTCGTTTGACGTTAGACGGACGTTACTAAGTTTTAAATGAGGTTTGGGTAATCTTATCCTACACTGGCATCTCATGTAATCTAATCCTACCATATATTACAACAAGAAAGTACACTAAGCTAGTATAATCATCAATATCAAAGCACAAAATTCACGACCTTTTTGTTCTCTCTACTCATAACCAAAATCGCACCTTCAAGTAGAATATAGCAAACAACCCATCACACAAGAAAGCTTTTTCAGGTACTTTTTAAAGATTTATTTTTTCCACAAATTGAAAGTTGAATCTGAGTTGGTTTCTTTAACCTTTTTCTTTAGCCTATACTTTAACATTAGCTGAATTTATAGGGGTATGTGATGTAATTGTAGAAAGAATTAAGAGCGATACTCAAAATTTCATCTTTATGTCATTTCATTTCTGAAATTGGAGCTGTTTTTCGTCTTTTAATTGGGTTTTACCCACTATTCTCTTCTGGGTATATCTGGATTTTCCTTTTTAGTTGGTTAAAGTGTAACATTTTTTTACATTCTTGCTTCAATTTTTTGCTTTTTCTAATGAATTTTTCCCAAAGATCAGAAGGGTTTTAAGCTTTATTGTAGTGATAAATTTTCAATTCAATGGGTTTTCTTATAATAATTACGTTTCCTATTTCTATTCAACATAATTTGGAGAAAATAGTTAACTTGGGTGCAGAGAAGTAGGATTGTTGTGTTATTATTTATCTCTTTTTGTTTTTTAATATATTTCCAATTTTTATTATGAATGCAGGTACACATATACATACATAATGGGTAACGATATGATTTTATCAGTTGATCGTTTAATTACATCTCCATTACTTCAACCTCTACAAGGATCTAACACATCAGGTTCTTCTACAAGCTCTCACACCATTGATTCCTCTACTTCCATTATCAATATTCCCGAAGAACTCGAAAATGATGAATCCGAAGAAGAAAAGCCTCTTCTTCTTCAAACTATGGAATGTCGAATCTGCCAAGAAGAAGACACTGTTAAAAATCTCGAAACCCCTTGTCACTGTAATGGTAGTTTAAAGGTACATTATTAATTCTCTATGTGTCTGTAATGATTTGTTTATAAAATGTCTTATTTACCCTTCTCTTTTGTTGGAACACAATCTAGTTTGCTCATCGCAAATGTGTTCAGAGATGGTGTAATGAGAAAGGTGATATAATTTGCGAGATCTGTCATCAGGTATGTTTTTTTTAATTTTTTTAATTTTTAAAACTTTTTTAACAATTTTTTTTTTAAATTCTTTAATTTTTATAATATACAGACTTATCAACCAGGCTACACTGCTCCACCTCCACGTATTGAAGATGCCTCAATTGATATCAGGCATTTATAAACTTTATATATAAGGGAACTATAATAACACTAAGTACAAAGATAAGGGACTATAATTGTAATTATTGTAAATTGCAGTGGAGGATGGAATCTTGATGCAGATCCTCGAGTTTTAGCAATGGCGGCAGCTGAGCGTCATCTCCATGAAGCTGACGATGACATGTACGCTGACTCAAGCGCAAGTGGGGCCGCTTTTTGTAGATCAGCCGCTTTAATAGTAAGTTAATTGCATAAAAAGTCCTTTATATTATTATGTTTACTAATCGTTTCTTTTCATTACAGTTACTAGCTCTTTTACTACTAAGGCACGCTTTGACTATTACAAATGCTGATGGGAATAATGAAGATGATATAATCACGTTCTTTTCTGTAAGTAATGTGTTTGTGTTAATGTTTGTGTTAGTATTTGACTATTTGTATTGATTTGTTTTGGTAGCTTTTTTTGCTACGAGCTGGTGGGTTTTTACTACCTTGTTATATTATGGCGTGGGCTATAAGTATATTGCAAAGGCGAAGGCAAAGACAGGAAGAAGCGGCTATGGCGGCAGCTGAAGTTGCGTATATATTACAAGCGGCACAACAAAGGGGATTGCAAGTCACGATAGGTTCTGGACATGGTGTGGTTCAAGAACAACCACTTACTCCTCGTCCTGAGCCTGTTTAGTAATGAGGGTTGTGTGTGTGTTGGATTTGAGTTTATTGGTATAAACTTGTATGTTTGATTGGTTATGTATTATTATGTTTAACGGCTGATAATTCTGAGAATTATTATGGATATATTGTGAGATTATGAGTGTGAATTGTATTTTTTAATGGTGTATGTGTTTTCCTTGGATCTCTAGCTATATCGTGTTTATGAGTGCACCCAAAATTATATTGTAAAGTTAAGAAATGAATTGTTATCGGAGCACAAGAAGGGGGAGATATGGTTTCATCTATTAGGTTTTTAAGTTAAATTTTACTAGAAGAAAATTGGTTCGTCATAATCTATAAATGGTGTAAAGAAATGCATAATGGCAATCCATTAAGCAACCAAGACTCCATTTTAGATTCATGGAGAGGAGAACTTAGAATTTGTAGCAAGCAAATAAAACAACGCAATTGGTGTTTCTTGAAGTGTTTTATGTTCCTCATGTTGTACATATATCTGGATTTTCTTTCTAATGTTTGTACAGTGACCTAAATATAGATTTTTTTTTTGACCTAAAAGGTCTTGGAGACAAGTTAGGGGCAATAGACCCAAGGCCTATGGGCATATGAGTTTCTATTTTAAAGCCTAAACTAACCAGCTGGTTAGAATGGGTTAAAAACTTAAAATTATCCTCCCTTTTTCTTTTACCACCGTGAAGAAACAAAAACATCAAACCCATAATAGGCTAAGCTTGTCTATCTCTCTTTTCTTTGATACACACCGACCATTTCCCTCTCTTTCTTCTTTGATAAATATTGCCCCTTCCCTCTCTCTCTCTTCACACTCAGCCCTCTCTCACCATCACCATCTCACCAATCCACCCCATCACCATCCTACCGATCCACCTTCTCAGCCCCTCTTTATCACCATCTCCATCACCATCAACATCATCACTGACCTTCCCACCAACAGCCTAAGCCCCTTTAAATTCTCTCACTCTCCTCCACCTTCGAACCAAGCCCAAGCCTTCGTGGCCATTCTCCACCATCAACAAATGTTCATGGCCTGATTTGATTTGAATGATCCATGAACCTGATCCACCACATGCACAACAGCAGCGCCCCACATCCTCTTCAGCCCGTATATCACCACCGACGCCACTCCGATCCGCCACCATCAAAGCCGGACCTCCATCGACCATCATCGCTTGATCTCGGTTCAAGCCCAAGCCCGTCAGCAACTCCGTTCATCCCAAACAAATAACCATGGGTCCAGCCCCACTACCATGGATACAACCCCACCGTTGAAGGCCCGCCTCTCCTCCAACATAGGTACAGGCCAGGATCCAAGCACATACGCACCATGGGTCCAGTCCAAGCACATCAGCGGTGTGGGTACAACCCCGTGAAGCCCAATTCAAATTTGCTTTTTGTTTTTTTCCATTCCTACTACAATTTTTTTTTTAAAACCAGCGAGTGTGAATGGAGTTGTTGTTCTTGTTTGTTCCAATACGTCGATCGTTAAGACATTTCTTGATGTGTTTGTTTATATGATGATGATTGTGCAACGAGCTGTAGTTGTTTCTTTGGTTCCTTGATTTGTTGGTGAATTTAATTTGTTGTTGTTCAAAATTGAATTGTTAATGTGCAACGAGTGTGTAGAATGATGGTTAATAACATTTTTGGGCTGTATAGATTTTTATTTATTGGTTTTGGTCATGGTGGCTACAACCCACGAACTAGGGGCTATAGTAATGGGTTGTACTGGTCCATGGGTACATCCAGTTGTTGTGACATCACAGTCATAAATCCCGAACATGGTTGCGAGTTCTCGTGGGTCCGTGCCCACGAAAAAATGAAAGGTATGATTTTTTAGAACAACGAAAGGGTAAAAAAGTACAAAACCAAGCTAGGGGATTAAAATTATGTCTTATAATGTATGTTTTTTCAAATAGGTCTTATTATATAAAGTAGGCAATTTTTTGGCCTCATTTTGTGTTCTCCTCCAAAAGTTAACCGGCAAGAAGGATTATGAGGGAAAGAAAAAATTGTTCTTACCAAAGGTCACAAAGTAAATTAATGTGTCTAAATATTAAAATACGTCCAAATAAAACAAAGACCATATATAAAGATAAAATATAAGTATTAAAATAAGAGATTATTACCCAAAGGGTCTTGAAAACACCACCTCGTGACCTAACAAGACCACCTCTTTTGACTCTTCTTACTAAAGGGCACAAACTAATTTTAACACTATAGCCTAATTTCTCAATTACTTTCCTACCCTTTTTTATTCTCTATATATACTAAATATTATCATAATATCTTTTAAATCATAAATTACATTTTCAGAAATATTTCTCTCTCTTTCTACCTCTCTCCTCACCTCTTACAATCAACGCCTCTCTTCTCCACTCCATAATATTCCTTCTTTCCATTGCTTCACTTGAAGCACGCAGCCACCAAGCAACCAAAGAAGAGAGCGCGGAGAAGAAGACCGTTGGCATGAACTTCGATGAATACCGCAGTGAAGGTGGAGATTTGACCGATCCGAAATAGAGTTTCGATCTAGGGTTCCGCCATGGAAGGAAGAAATTGATCTGTTGCACAATAATCTCTAAGATCGGATTTGAAAGCCATGGATAAACGAAGTTGTTTTTGTGCTTATATTTGTGAAGAAGAAGCTTGGATCTCCGGTAGCAAGTCGATTCGAGATGCTCAGCAAGTTTATGTAGCAGATTTGTTCTTGCTTCGTGTTTCTGTTTATTTTTTTGGTCTTTTGCGCTCAGAACTTTTGCGCTGAACTTTTGCGCTCAGAACTTTTGCACACATAACTTTTTGCGCTCAACACTGTTGGCGATTAAAAATCTGGCGTTAATGGAACTTTTGCACTCAGACTCAGAACTTTTGCACTCAGACTCAGAACTTTTGCGCTCAACACTGTTGGCGATTAAAAATCTGGCGTTAATGGAACTTTTGCACTCAGACTCAGAACTTTTGCACTCAGACTCAGAACTTTTACAATCAGACTCAGAACTTTTGCACTCAGACTCAGAACTTTTGCGCTCAACACTGTTGGCAATTAAAAATCTGGCGTTAATGGAACTTTTGCACTCAGACTCAGAACTTTTGCACTCAGACTCAGAACTTTTGCACTCAGACTCAGAACTTTTGCACTCAGACTCAGAATTTTTGCACTCAGACTCAGAACTTTTTTCCAGACTCAGAACTATTTTCCAGACTCAGAACTTTTATCCACGCTCAGAACTTTTTCCGGCGGTGGCCGGCGGTGATCGGTGGTTGTGGTCGGAGCTGGAAAATATTTGATAATTAATGAAAGAGGAGAGAGAGAAAATGATAAAGGAGGAGAGAGATTAATGGTAATGGAGGAGAGAGAGTAATGGTAGTGGAGGAGAGAGAAATAATCTATTTTTTTTGTCTTATATGCACTAGAAGGGTAGTTATGGCATTGCACATTTTATTGGCCTCTAAGAAGGAGAGAGGAATTGACTAGCTCCTAAGTGGCACATTGATTTTTCTCAAGTCTCCTTGGGTAATTGACCCATAAAATAATCAATAAAAACATGTCTAGAGAGTCATTAAACCCAACTATTGTTCACTATTTTCCACCGTCCATCGTCGTTGTGCCCTAATTTATTATTTGAGAATTATGACATGAAATTCGAGATTATGATATTTAATTAAATTGGTGAATTACGGTGTTCTTATTTTTTGTTCAAAATATTGAATTCATTGCCTTGATCACGTTTACGAATTTTCATAACTCTTAAACTATCCCCGGGGGAAGGAGGGTTGATTTGCAGACTTAGGATATGAATGTTTGATTTAGTTTCGAGTCGAAAGATCATAACATATCGAAAAATCACATAAGGGTATAATCTTAACAAATTGGAAGATTCGTAGGATCATTCAGTAGAAGTTCATAACATTGGATGATAACCCTTAATTACTTTGGAGAGATTTAAGTGGATTTTAAAACCCCGATTAACGGTAAAATTCCCAAATCCACCCTTAAATCATACATAGTCCTAAACAATAGTTTGTGGTAATTACGAGCATTTTGTGCCACTCTTTCTTACTTATCCTCATATATTATTTTTATTTGCAATACAATTATAGAATTAGGATTTAGAATTGTTTGTTTTAATTTGATTATAAAAGTTTTTTCAAATATTACATATTTTAATTCTTTTTTTAGCATAACGAACATTCGGACTAAAAATTACATTCATGAAATTAGATTTACATTCCATGTGAAGAACGATAAACTTGCTCTTTTTTACTTGGAGCGAAACGTACACTTGCGATGAGTTACTCTCTCGGGTGCATAAATCATCTCATTCCCGGTGGAATACCAACATCCCGCTATAACATGTCCAATTTAACAAGTTGTTTACCCTTCAAATCGAGACTCGCCTCGAGCTCCTGGAGCCTTTCCCAATATTTATGGTTGCTCCTCCATTTGTTGTTTCTTCATTATCAAACTTCTACTCCCCATCCTGTCAAGAATCATTTTGCATTGCTGAGCATAAAATGCCCTTCGCTGACTCCTACAAATTCTCAATTATACCCTCTACCCTTATGAGTTTCCCTTGCAAAGACTGCAACATATTGACCAGCTTATCATTCTCTACCCATAATTGTGAAGCTTGTGATCTACTCGATCCATCCATGAATAATAGCTACTTGTTCTGTTTTTCAAGTTAAAAATTTATGGAGGCCAACTTTTCTACCTCAGCCACCAGTCGGTTATTCTCACATGCTGCTTCATTTGTTCATTCACGAACCCTATTCAACTCGATTGATGCCACCCTACCGTTTGTTTCCAATGCAAATTATGCATACCTACTCGGTTATATGTCGGGCAATAGAGTCATTGTAACATTAACAAGTTATTGCTTATTCTCGATGTCCTCAACCTCATATATGACTGTAGGATTTATCATATTAGGGTGTTGCGACGACTCTTCAAGATGATCTATGTTCTTGTCCACCATCCAATTTATATCCATCGCATCTAAGAAAGATTCAACATCTTCTGTATAAAAGCTCCCATTTTTTGTGCTACCGTCATCATTACCTACATCCAATACTAACAACCTCTAGAAACCATTATCACTAAAGCTCTCCCCTTCCCTTTTCTATAATCCTCACCCAACACACGATTCCATCATTGTCACATCTCTTAGAAACTTTATCACCAAATAAAGAGACCTCAGGGCCTTCCTCGAACCTTTATCCATCCTATCCATCAACATTCTCCTCTCTGCTTTGTCCTTCGTGTTTTCGTCTCTTAGTTGAAGCAATTCGAGCTCCCCTTTTGTCGGTCGAGATTTGCCTCCATTACAAAGATATCCAATCCAGTCATTAACGACACAATCAATACTATACAATCCCAAGTAAAACATTTATCATCTTTTGTACATGGTGAGGTTGAACGTTGATCGGATTTATTCTAGTCGTTCCTTTCAATGTTCCCAATGCAAAAGCCAAGGAGTAGCACCTGTTTCCTTGACTCTACCCATCAATATGTATTCATATAACCATGGCGGGATACAAACTAAAATAATAAAATCACATTTATGCAAATTTATATAAGTAATTTACTATATATTTCCACAATACTTACCCCTATAACAAAAAATTTTCTGGTAACCGAATGGATTTGTTATCTTCGAATTGACTCCAACAACCTTTTCTTGATTCCCATACCCAATCATAACTCCTAAAAATATCCAATTCCTTACATACTTTAACTAACAAGGTTTAATTTTGTATTGTCGATCAATGAAGCATAGACTTTTTAACGCATGTATGGACATAAAATCAGCAAAGTCTTGCTTTGTTTTCTAGCTTATCGGTGTTACAATCACCGTTACTATTATATCACCAATTACTTTCAGGTTTAGTTCAGTAGCGTCCCCAAAATTCCTTATATCACGAACTTTTTCATGATTGGTTGACTAGATAAGTGCTCGGGCTCTGGTCACAGTATAATTCAAGTTTTGGGTTGGTTACTCTTCATTGGAGAGGACAACTCACACATTGGTACGTGGAAATCTCATTGGAATCAATGAAATCAAACCTTGTAATTATGAAAGAGTGTATTGGAAGACACATGATTGATTTGGTATCTTCAAGCCATTAACTCAAGGGTTGAATGACCTCTCTCCTCCTCTTTTGAGTCCTATATAAATAGGACCATTAGCTATCATTTTCAGCAAGTAAGAGAAAGAGAGAACCACCTAGAGAGCTCTGCTGTAGATCTCCCCGCCAAGGCGTCAACTCCCCCCAGCCGCTTACGCCTAATGAAAATTCTAGGTGTTTTTGCTTAGCGCCTTAGTCGCCGTGGAATAGGCGCCTAGCCCGTCTAGGCACCGATAAATGGAAAAAAATGACCGCCTAGGTGTCGATTAATGGAAAAACATGCCCGCAGAGACCTTTTTTTTATTTTTCTTATTTTCGAGAATTCTTTAGTTGATATTATAACTCAATTTTTAGTATTTTTATATTTACTATAGTGTTGTTAGATGAATTTTATGACTTAAATATTTAAAATTGCTATATTAATACATATATATTACTAAATATACAAAACTACACATCGGGATTCAAAACCATATAATTCCGCCTAGGCACCGTGTAATCCCGCCTAGGCGCTAGTCCCTGGTCGACCGCCTAGCACCCAAAGCCGAGATCTACAACATAGCTAGATAGTGATATTTGAGAGCACAAAAGTTAAAAATTCATAGAGGAGTTTCGGTAAATCCCTCTGCGACAAAATCTTGAGAGCCTCGTTTGGATGGTCAAATCAAGGCTGATCAAGACAGAATTTTAACACGATGTTCTTACACATCGAAGTTCAGATCCAACGGTGGGATTGTTTTCTAACGACGGGAACTAAAGTTTTAATCTCATTTCAGGCCTGGCGAGTTTGTTTCAGTGCTGTGCATTCCATTAGTTGATGTATTCGGTAATCCTCTAGTGTTGTCTAGAGAGAACCTCTTGTAATCCCATTATTATATTGTTATAGTGGAGTATTTGGATCCTTCGTCCACCCATATTTTTTACCTTCTCCTTGTAGGGTTTTCCACGTAAATATTTGTATCGTTTACTTTCTTTTCTTGCCTATTCATATCATACAAGTGGAGGAAAACAAGATCCAATCTATTTCTGATGCGTTTATTAGTGTCTATTCCCAACATCAAACACCATTTTGATCTATTTGGTAGTTAGCTTGACTAACTTACCACCAAATATAAATTCCAGGGCCTCAAAAGCACACAATTCGATGAGTCTCGTTGTTTGGTTTTGATTATTTAAAGTTTGGGAATTAACGCGTCTTTCAAACAACGCGTTGAAGAAGTGATAGAACAGAGTATTAGTGTACACTTTGAGGTGCGACGTTGTCAATCCTCCTATCAACATTAGCTCAAAAAGGACTTTTATGCTTTATATATGTTGCAACTTCACATTCCCCATCTACAAAACACGACTGCATACCAGTCATCATACAATAATACACTATCAATGTCATCTAGAACCAAGACATATACCCACACACAAATTAATCACATAGGATTGTAAAAGTATCTAGAATTTCACTTGTGAGAGGGGATAATATTTTATGCTAAAACAAAGATTGGGATTATTGAACTATGTTCAACAATTTCAGTGCCACTTCTCTGAGCATGCTTGACACTTATAATGCTCATGGACCTCATGCCCCTTAGTCTTCCCCGGGCTTAGTGTTTTAAGCTATATAACAATTGCTAACACCCTTTGAGCCTAGTAAAAACACTGAGCCTAATATCACTGAGCATGTTATACAATGCAACATGCTCTGATAGATAACACTAAGTGGTTATGCACATTTTGTTGTTTGAGGCCAAAGTAGCTGAGCAAGTTAGGCCCTGCAAATGCTCAAAGTTTTGTTTCAGTCACCATTCAAGCCGCACACATGCAACTCACATGCAAACATTCGACAAGGCTTTCTGATACAACTCCAAAACAAAATTTATACATACATACATACATACATACATACATACATACATACATACATACATACATACATACATACATACATACATACATACATACATACATACATACATACATACATACATACATACATACATACATACATACATACATACATACATAACAACCAACAATTGCTTCCAAACTAACTTCCTATATAGAAACCAGACCAACAAAACTAACAACAACTCCAATTAGTTAAAACAACTATCATTACACACTAAATATAGCAAAAATCTACCTAACAACACTAGCACAAAAATAATAAATAAACATAAACATAAAAAAGCATTAAACCTCATAAAAAACTAGGGTTTCCAAGCCTTTGTAACATGCAATGACTATTTACAAAATGTGAGTAAGGCCTTGAAGATTCAAACTCACTAAGCCGGCATTTGTGAGTCATCATTGAGCTTCGCAAATTTGGTGTTCGCTTTGACTTTGCAAAGAAAAAATAATGTTTGAGCTTTTGCTTTTTTACAGTTAATGAGTTTAAAATTGTTTCTTGAGAACAAAAGGTCTATTTATACTCTAGTAGCATTTTGGAATAAACATATTTTAGGGGTCCTTAACTCAAAATATAGATTTCCTTGTTTACTAATTAACGAATAAATCAATCTCCAAGATCCGTTGGGTGGAAAATCCTAATTTTCAGTTTAAATTATAAGTCTTATAGTTGAGTACACAGGAAATTATTTAGGACATAAAGAGTATTACTGCTTATTGTAAATATAAATTTTATTCATATTTATATTTTTTTTGATAAAATACACATGATATATATATATACACACACACACATATATATATATATATATATATATATATATATATATATATATATATATATATATATGTATATATATACTAGGTTAAACCCGTGTCTGAAAACACTCAAGAAAAAATTTATTCATTTATATATAAAAAAACTAAACATTTCCTCCCTTCTCCTTCTCTCTCACAACGTACCTATGAGTTTGGGATGATACAATGTGATTAACAGAAAAACTTCAGAGGAATAGAAAGACAAAGGCAGTAAATTTTTGTAAGTATTCCTTGTGCTTTATATGTTAAAGATATTTAGGGAAGCACAATTTAATTGTATCATTGGTGTTCAAATCTCCTTGTAATGTAAAAATAGCAAACCCAAATTCGTGGGGGTTAACATATTCCATGAATTGTATGTATATTGATCCCCATACAAAATTAAGTAAAAAGAGAAATTTGATGGGATTCAGCGTTGGATAAAAAATGAAAAAATTACAATTACTTCATATCATGATATTTTCTTTTTGCACTCTCTTGTTACCTTTATGCCTCTTCCCTTATCTTTTGAAATAAATCCATCATCTTTGATATTTGGATCGTATTTCAAATAAATCTTTGCAAGCTTTTGGAACAACACTCTCCTTCCCTTGAAAGACTAATCTCAGAATTTTCCTTCTTTACTTAATCTTTGAAACAACTGCTTTTGAAGTCACATCTTCTCTACCATGAATCATATGTAGTGGCATGCATTTAATATACCATCATTAATACTTTCATACAATACTATTGAATTTCTCCCCAGCAGCCAGTTCTCCGTGGGACACTATCGAAGCTATAAGTGTCAAATCCGCATCACACGTGTCTTCTATATACTTGCGTTTTACGACTGGTTCAACTTGTACAAATATAAATTGAAGAGGTCAGTTAAATACATACATATATGGATTTTGAAGAATGGTGTGAAGTTACCATGGCCTAGACACATAATACAACTCGCCTTCTAAAGTCTTCCCAGACAAATCTGCCTCGGCAGCTTCTTTCATCATCACACGCTAATCCTTATAACTGTCACATATTGCATTGTTGCGTGCCATTTCTTGAACGAAGAATTCTTTACAGTTGTGTGCGGGACCTCCATCACACTATATAATTATATATCCGTTAATAGACATGTATTGTATGTAGGTAGGAATATCAACTAAAAGATACCTTAGATTTAAGCTTGGTCCATACTTCAGGTGAGATACACTTCATAAAGCTTGCTTTTGAAACTGTAACATTTCTGTGTCTGCATTCAAGCAAAGTGTTATCGATGTGCCTGAAAAGTATCAAATAAAGATCATCTATTATTATAGTCACTTATAAAGAAAAGTGGAAAAGTGATATGGATAGAAATAAGGGATAATTACACCATTGGTCCCTGTGGTTTGCCACATAGTTAGATGTATAACCTATTCTTATAATTTTTCAGATGATGTCGGAGGTGATGTCGGAGGTGGCGGCTATTAAGACTTGTAGATGGAAAAGGGAAAGCTGAAGGGAATAGAGTATGTAGGAAATGGAAAAGGAATGAGAAAGAAAAAGGGAATGGGTTAGGGTACCGGTTTTTTTCTAAATGTTTTGTTAGTTTCTTTTTACGTTTTTTTAATACGATTAATGCTGGCGAATGTATGTGTAATTTATTTATTTTTAATTAAGTTATAGGAATTAATTAGTGGTATTAATGATAAGTGGGGCCAAAATCAATCATGGCCAGCACTTATGTTTAGCCAGATTAAATCCTGGCCACCATTTATGTTTGGCCAGATTTAATCCTGGCCACCACTTATACGGGTAAAACTGGACCGTAGAAAAAACACTAAAATATAATAGAGAGAGAGAGAGAGAGAGAATATGCTTAGTTATTTAAAGAGTTCATGACCTAACAATTGTTGCCCAAAGGGTCCAACTCAATCAAAAGTCACAATTACTCTTATTGCTAACATTAACACATGCGACACGTTGTTCACGCGCCCATAAATTATGGTACAACCATATCTAATTAACCCTATTACATGGAAAAGATCAACATTTCCATTTCAAAATCGTAGAAACCCTGAAATCACTTCTCATTTCAACAACGTTAACCAAAAATTAGAAAGTATCTTAATTAAATTCCTTTAGATGGTACCATTTCCAACTGAAAAACTACATAAAACACCATGAAATAGGATTTAAAAATAAAATACCGCATAAACAGTATTCAGTAAAAACAATGGGATATTTGTATAGGAATAATGAGTTATTATTACATATTCATAGGTTATCTTCACAAACTGGTAGTGGTGTGAAATCTGTGTGATGTTAAGGTTATTCAGTGGGTTACACATAGATAAAAAAATGGGTTATATGTTTATAATTATGGGTTATGACGTTAAACTAGTTGGTTAGTGTTATACAAGATGTGTGATGACCCGATAGTTCAGTAAAATGTCAACCTTATTCTCAGACTCGGATGAAAACCTATAAGTTACCCTTAACAAAATCAAAAAAGTCTAGAATGAAACCAAAAAAATTTATCAATGAAACAACGAAAATAATGAAATCAAAACAACAAAAAGAAGAAAAATAATATACCTAATAAATGAAAACAGCCTATGTTACATCAAAACAGCGAAAATAATAAACATGATAATTTAGCCAATGAATGTTTGTGTATAGTTTAGTCGATGAATGTTTGAATACAAAAAATAAACAAAGCAAAATCTATGGAAGAATGTGATAAATTAGGCAACTACTCAAAATATATGTTATGAGATAAATCATCCATTTCGGTTTTATATATTTTAGGATTTGATTGATTAGTATTTTGTTAATATAAAATGATATAAAGTTATCATAAAAAAATAATGGATTTTTTAAGAAAAGGATCATTTTTTATTGGACATTTAAACTATTAACTCATAAAAAATACTAAAAAAATTTATAATATTATATTTATTTTATGTATAGTTATATAATAGATAAAATTAGACAAATCTAATTTTATTTTAAGATAAAAAAAGCGTGTCATGTTAATAAGTAATTTAAAAAATCTATTAAATACCATATAAAAAGAAGTCAAATATTAACAAATATATTTAAAGTGACGTACTGGAAACTTCTTAAATAAGAATTATCTTAACTTAAATTTTTTAGACATGTAACTAATTTTTTTTCTCATAATTCAACTATATAATTTTTTCTATAAAAACTTCAAAATTTAAAGTTTCATTCAAAATATTCAAATTTTCAATTTTTTCAATAATTCTCATATGTACTTTCATTAATAATTAATAACTAATGCAAAAGTGCATAGCATAAGAGAATAAGAGAATAACATAATCTTGAGATATGGAAAAGATAGTTTTTTATTGAACAATTTATACTTGCGTGTAAAATATATAAAATCTAGTACTCGACAAATTATATTCTCAAACATGTTAATATTGTTATCTCTTTCTTTACTCTTTCTGCTGTTTATATTCCTCATAATCTTTTGACACAGGAGATCTAAATAGGTGATCACAAAGGTGAATGACCATTAAGGAAAACGTGTTATCTTCTATATCTATTTGTCTGATGGAGATTCAGTCGTGTAGACAATCTCTTCCATTAGACCTAGATGGATACTGAATTACTTAAATTCAAAGTGTTTACTATATTTCTTAAGTTTCTCCCCCATTTTCATCCACTTCTCTCACTTCACACCTAAGAAGTATACGAGATACCCTTTCCTTACAACCTAAAATGCATGAACAAAAATATACATTACTCCAAATAGTCAAGAACATCTTCAAATGGTAACTCAATCTCATCGCTAATTATACCCTGAACACAATGACTAAGCTATGTTGTCAAACAGACGATTCGAGGAAGGGGTGTTGATGTCTCCCTAAATGTTCTAATTTTATGTCCTTGGGAGACATCATTTTTTGTGTTTATTTAATCAATTTGATAGACTTTTGGACTAAATATGCAATATTATGATTTTCCTCTTTTATTTCTAGCATTTTTAGTTTATTAAGCTTTTGCGCGTAATATTGGTATTTTTAGTGTAAAGTTTACAGGTTTTAGATGTTAGCTAGAAGAGGAATCCGAGGAGAAAGTCAAAAATCAAAAGATAGAGTCAAGACTTGAAGATAAATCCCGAAAATATTATATTTAGAGCTGAAAATCCATTTTCTAGGCCATAGATTGCTGATTCCGAGGTGCTTAAGTGATGATTTAGCCGCTGACCTTCGAAGAGAAAACATTCCTTATCGAGTTACGAAACTTTAGCAACTGGAATGAGGTCAATCGGAGTCATAACGCATAGGGAAAAGCCGTTTTAGTGAAGGTGTATCAGTAGTTACGGGATTTTGGGCTTAGAATTTGGGCTTGGACTATTAATTAATGTTTTATTCTTAGGTCCAAGCCCTAATCCGTTTTTACACATATAAAACCAGCCTTTGACTTCTATTTTCAAGACAATTCACATTCTGCAAGATTAAACACCAGAGAGAAGCAACAGAGGGAAGAAAGAAGAAGCTACAAGAGCTGGAGAGGGTCTATATCTCCGTTCGTAGTCATTCCTATTCCGGAAATTAGGTTCTTTTTTTATCTTTAATTTTGTAATCAAATATGAATTCCATTTATTTTAATTTAGTTTTTCGTTTTAATATGGGCTAAACATTTCATAGTGCTTGAGAACAATTAATGGGTGAATCCCAATCGTATTGAATAACGAATGTTGAATTTGGGTTTTTGTTAAATTAAACTAGATTGGGGCTTTTACTCTTTTCGATAAATTGAAAATATTTACTGTTTTTAGTGTCATGAACTAGGAACAGGTGTTACTATTTAGGCTATTCCAATTAGTGGCGATTGGATCATCCTGACGGAGGGTTTAGATACAGAACCATTTATTCAATCTAGGATAGAAGCTATTGATTCTGACGAACTTAGCTAATCCTAGGGCCAATGAGGTAATAAAACTTAAACATCCAAAGGTGGATCATATTTACCCTGACGGGACTAGTGACACTCTAGGATCGCCTTATAGTCCACCCTGACGGGGGTATAAGGAATTTAGAATCCCGACCATTGTAATTGACCAATTTAGCCCTTAAACAACATAAGTTAGGAAATAGGATTGGGAGGATCCTTGCGTTCTCAAGTGCTACTTTTCATATTGCGTTTCACATCATTTTACTTGCGTCTTAGCTTTTATTTGCATTTTTAATAATTGTCTTTCATTTACTTAGCATTAATACAAAACCAAACAAACATATTATCTTTAATTGCTTCCATAAGTGCATCAATCATTAATAGATAAGCATTGTAGTCAACCATCCCGTCCTTGGAACGAATCTGTTTTATCATACATACTACTTGGGACAACCGTACACTTGCGGTTGTGGTTCGATTATTATTTGCATTTATTTAGAACACACAAAGGACCACCAAGTTTTTGGCGCCGCTGCCGGGGACGGTAGCGTGTGACCACCGTGTTTATCCTTTAGTGATAGTTGCATTTATTTTATTTTATCAGTTTTACGCTTTTTGTTTGTTAGCTTTTTCAGGTTTTTAGGTTTGGTGTATGCGAAGAAGGCTATTCAAGGATCTAGAGCCAACACCTCCGATACTTAGTAATCCAGAATCGTTGATCAGACTTGCTAACAAGAGAAAGAGAGAACGAGAAGCTTTAGAGGTAGCAGAATTAATTAACAGAATGGAGGAGATAAATCTTCAAGATCAACAAAATAACCAACCAGGTCAATTAGGCGCAGGTGGCCAACCTTTAGCACCACCTGGCCTTATTCCTCCAATTGCACCACTTAATCCTAATCCTCAAGTTCAGATAGTAATGAATCAAGATCCATGGTTTACTAATGGTCCTCCAGAAGTTCCATTCCGTGCTCCTGCTATAGGAGTAGGTGCTCCAGATATTAATGGTTCACGATTCCGTCCAGATTCGGGTATGTTAGCTTAATTCCAAAATTTTGATAATTTTCGTGGTAGACCATCAGAAGATCCTCTTAGAGCAGTACAGAAATTCAAGCAGATATGTGATTCTTATATCACACAAGGAGTTTCAAGAGAACAGATGTATTTTGATGCGTTTAAATTTTTTGTTATTGATGGAGCAAGTGAATGGCACGATACACAAGATCCTACGAAGATAACCAACTGGGACCAATTAGAGACTGCTTTCTTTGACAGGTATTACCCAAGTAACATGAGATTAGATGCTGAATTAGAATTGACGCATTTCCGTCAAGAATATGATGAAACTGTGGGTAAGAGTTGGACGAGATTTCAGATGTGTTTACGTAGAGTTCCCACTCATGGCTTTTCAGAACAACAACAGCTAAAGATCTTTTACAGAGGCCTTGATGGGACTTCGAGAGAGAAATTGGATACATTATGTGGTGCAGGTTTTCTTCAAGTTCAACCCGCTCATGCTAAATCATTTTAGAGAGAACAGTCAAGAATGAAGTGGGATGGAATTCAGTAAGAACACCGGTCAAAGGAGTGAATAATGTTGATATGGAAGAAAAATTTGCTACGCTTGAGAATAATATTCAGAATACTATAGAGCAACAATTGAAGCAGCTTACTTTAGCTGTAAAGGAAGGATTTTCGGGTAAGAAGGTAGCTGTGCATGCTGCGCAAGAGGTGTATATGTGTTCGATTTGCAGAGTAGATGATCATGATGAGGAAAATTGTCCGAATAACCAAGAGCCTGTGATGTTTGTGTCCAACAGAGGTAACTTCAACTCAAGTGGTAATGGATATCAGCCTAACAGAAACCATCCTGGGTTTCAATACTCAAATCCTAATGGGGCAGCCAATCCTACATATGCGTATCAGCCGCGTCCCCAAGGTAACAACTATAATCCAAGACCACACAACAATTATCAAGGAGGACAGAATCAAAATTATGTTCAGAGACAAGCTCCTCAAGACAATTACGATGACACAATGAATCAGAAAGCCTTACCTGCCTATCCACAAGAAGGTGTAGTTACCCTTCAGAAAATCGCAGAAAGTTTAATTGCTCTTCAGACACAAGCCATGGAACGTCAACAAGCATCTGAAGCAAACATGAAGTTATTACAGAATCAGATGAATCAGATAAATAAACAGCTGAATCAACGTCCACAAGGGCAACTCCCTAGCGATACTGAGAATCCAATCCAAATCGAAGACTGTAAAGCTATTACTCTCAGAAGTGGTAAGAACCTTCCTCCACCTCCTTTCCCGGTTATGAAAGAAAAAGAAGTTAGAAAAGAAAAAGAGGTGGTGAATGAAGATAAAGAAGTTGAAGTGGAAGAAGTGGAGAGGTCTAATGAAATTCCGAAAAAGAAAGATGATACTATAATAAACCGTCCTGGGTGGTCCTTTGTGTGTTCTAAAATAAATGCAAAAGTAAGAGAACCACAACCGCAAGTGTACGGTTGTCTCAAGTAGTATAACTGATAATACAGATTCGTTCCAAGGACGGGATGGTTGACTACAATGTTTATCTATTAATGATTGATGCACTTATGAAAGCAAATAAAGATAATATGTTTGTTTGGTTTTGTATTAATGCTAAGTAAATGAAAGGCAATTATTAAAATGCAAATAAAAGCTAAAACGCAAGTAAAATGATGTAATACGCAATATGAGAAGTAGCACTTGAGATACACAAGTATTTCATCTAACTCTTATTTATTCCATGTTTCGTTTAAGGGACAAATTGGTAAAAAGTAATGGTCGGGATTCTAAGGTCATCCTTACCCCCGTCAGGGTGGACTAAGGAGCTACTCTTAAATGCTACAAACCCCGTCAGGGTGATTATAGTCCATTCTTAAGTGATTAAGTTTGGCCATAGGATTAATTACGCTCGTCAGAGTCAAATAATTTCTATCCTACATTCATTAATTATTTCTGTACCTAAACCCCCCGTCAAGGTGATCCAATCGCCACTAATTGGAATAGCCTAGATACTAAGACCTATGATTGGTTAATTACGTCAATAATAGTTATTAAGAACAAATTAATGAAAAATACCTAATACCCAATTTGATTTCAATTGTAAAAATCCCAAATACAAAAGCATAGAATAAAATAGAATCAAAATCAATCCATAATGCGATCTCAAGCACTAATTAAAATTAGCTCATAATTGGAAAAACTAAGAAAATAAATAAAAAGGAATTCATAATCGTTTTACAGAAAGGAAATAGAAACCTAATTAGGAAGATGAATTGGCTGCAACGTGGAGATATAGACAGTCTCCAGCTCCAAGCTTCTTTTCTTCTTGACGCTCTCTTCTAATGATGTTTTAATTTGAAGAATATAATGAGAGGTGAGAAATAATGAGGTCAAAAGCTCCTTTTATAAGCTTAAAAACGGATTAGGGCTTGGACTTAAGAATAAATCAATAATTAAATGTCCAAGCCCAATTTCTAAGCCCAAAATCCCGTAACTGCTGATACCCCTTCACTAAAACGGATTTTCCCGCTTCGTTACAACTCCGTTTGACCTGAAATCAGTTGCTAAATTTCCGTAACTCGATAAGGAATGTTTTCTCTTCAAAGTTCAGCGGCTAAATCATCTCTTAAGCACCTTGAAATCAGAAATATTTGGCCTGGAAAACAGATTTGCAGCTCTAAAATCGAATCTTTCGGGATTTATCTTCAAGCTTTGACTTCATTACACGATCTTTGACTTTAATCTTTATTCCTCTCCTAGCTAGTATTCAAAACCTACAAGATTTTCACTAAAAACAACCCATATTACGCGCAAAAACTTAATAAATCAAAAATACTAAAATCTAAAGAGGAAAATTGAATTATTGCATATTAGCACCAAAAGTCTATCTAAATAATCAAATAAACACCAAAAATGATGTCTCCCAAAGGTATAAAATTAGAACATTTAGGGAGACATCAAGACCCCCAACTCAAACCTTTGTCGTCCCGACAAAGCAAAACTAAAAACAAGGGGAATGAAGTAGATGCAAGAGAAAATAGAAGCTAGCAAATAGACCCTAAAGCAATGCTAAAGATAAATCTCATATAGCAAACATTAAGAACTAACATACACATACACTAATCATGCAACATCAAACATAAATAACTTCAATCATAAAATTAACTTTGCAATGCTAGAAGGTTACACTTGTACTTATCTCATTATGATGGCTATAGTTTGTTCCTCGATCCTTACTCGCTTTGAACGCTCCACTTAGTATACAAACTATTAACTTACCATGTACTTAGGAATCACGAGGACTTTACGGTTTTAGCGTAGGCTTAGGGACGGTGTGGTATGTATATTTGGCAAATTTGAAGTGAGCTTTTGGCTCTCTCCTCACTTACCATCAACAACTATCCACGAGCTTGAGTTTACACTCATATAATGTTCTCACTCAACCCATTTGACGCCCTAATGTTGCGTCCCCATGTCAACCCAATATAAACTAAGATGATTTTTCAAAATATTCCACTTTGCCGGTTTATTTTATTCTTTCTTTCTTTTTATTTTCTTTTTCTTTTTCATTTCTTTTCTTCTTTTTTTTGTACAAGATACCCATGACCCTCGTTTTGATGTGAAAGGTCATGTCTCTTATAATATTTTTTCTTTTTCTCTTTTTTTCTTTTCAAATCCCGACAAAGGGTTACAAATAATAATATCATCTTTTATTTTTGTGCCTTAATATAAACACATATAATCCCTTCCCAATGTATCTTCCCAAATATGGACCCTCCACCCCAAACTCAAGCTCGAGACAGGTCTCAGGAATGTGATTCAAGTGCGGGTCATTTGGTCATGCCTAATAATCTAAGGGATAATGGGCTTATATCGTGGCTACAAAAGAAAGGCTTAAGGCTCAAAATTGGGCTAAGACGGATAAAATTATAATAAGGGATAGCAAGCTAAAAGGCTTCAAATGGCTAACAAAGAACTGCCCCTATCATTTTCCTAACTACATGGTTCGTCTCTAGTTCATATCTAAGTGGGTTCTCTACTAATTTAGATCTCACGTTCTACAAACCAAACATTTTCCTTAAGTACAAGCTTACTTCTTTTGCATTGTTCATTAATTTTTGCTATTCATTATCTATGTTCGCATGCAATTGTAAGTGCGTATTATGTTATTCCCTAAGGTGCACTATTTACTATCATAGATTCATCACAAGTATGCTTAAAAGGGACATTTAAAATCTTCTACAGTCGAACGCAACTCCTAATTATTTTATTGAAAGCAATTAAAAACAAATAAACACATAAAAACTGGGATGAGGCAACGAACCCCACCCCAAACTCAAAAATGAGTCGTGTCCCCACGACTCGAAAAGACTCAATAAAGCAATTAAACTAATATACACTAAATGAGAAAAGGATTGGAAAACATATCTGGATCGACACTAGGCCGATTACGTGTAGTCTCATATTAGGGTTTTGAATACTACTTCATCAAGCTTTAAAGATCATTTAATTATTGCATCCATCTTGAATAAAGTGTTCTTCATTACCTCGAACTCTTTTGCCATATTTTCCAAATCTTCATCATTTCCTATCTCTCTAAATCATCATCTCTTCTACGAAAATCTTTCCTCAACACCCAACTTTCTATCTTCATCATGTTCATCATACCTTTTCCAACCTTCATGGTCATCTTTGATGACCCCAAACTCAATTTTTCACCTACTTAAAGATTACTTGCAAAATATATAATATTAATAGGCTCAAACAATTCACAATTCCTCCGCTAAATAACTAAAATAAATCTTAATTTCCAACTGGTAATAGAAAGAAAAGAAGAGTTCTAGCTATTTTACCGGATTGGCCATGGAATTTATGATGACTTGATACCTTGCACTTGCACTTGCAATCTCCAACCTTCAAAGTACCAAAGCTATTGATGAAATTTGTGTTGCTTGATATTGTTGAAAGTGGCACAGTAGTGGAATTGGTGATTTATTTGAGATGGGTATTTAATATCTATGGTGTTGGAAAGTTTTAAAGGATATTTAAGCTTTGGTGAAGAATTTTTTGGATTAAAACTTGAATTTCTCGGTGTTTTTGGGAAGATTTGTGATTGATTTTGTGTTTGAATGATGTTTAGAGCGATGGATTGGTGATATTTTGGTGTTTTGATGAAGAAATTTGAGTGCTTTTGGAGCTTTGGTTCGTCATCAATGGTGTTAAGTGGAGACGCAACCACGAGACGCAACTAATGGCGGGTCTCAAAACGCTGGGTCAGAAACTTTTAGCTATTCATACAAAATTTTTGACTTCACCATTGGATAGAGCTCGAAAAGTTATGTGGTTTAGGCTCAAGAAAAAGTTAATTCTAACCTCCGAGCGTTAAGTTATGATCTTCCGAAGTTTTGATACCTGGGGTACAGCACCAAAAACGGGTCCCCGCATTCTACAAACCGGGTACCCGGTTTCTACTGTATTGGAACCCAAAATTTTCATTCTTTTTCGTTCTAACTACCCCAAACTCGTGACCTTCACTCCTGTAATCATCAAAAACACCAACCTTCCTCATTTCTTACAAATAAACACTAAATCAATAACCATTACTCTAATTTACACTAAGAATTTAAAAAGACATGAAAGCAATTTAAAGCATGGGTTGTCTCCCAAGAAGCACTTTTGTTTATTACGTCTTTAAGTTCGACGCGTTACCTTCCATGAAGATGGTATTGAGGCCCTTGCGGTGTTCCTCCGCTTAAACTCGCCTCTTCCTTGATGTAAAAGCCTTAGAACCTTCCCCCTTTGATTATTATTCAATCGATCTCTAAAAGGGGGTGGGTAAGTACTTCGTTTCGCCTTTTTATTTTCATGACGAAACTCATTTTCCACCACATTGGAGTAGATAACCGTTCTCAACGGTATAAGATCATTTTTATTCCTTGTTTCAATCTCGGATTCATCTTTAAAATGTGGTGGGTAGGTGCTCCTCCTTGCCTTTTTTCTCTCGCGGTGTGGCACCTTGCTTGTATAACACATCTTGATCATTTGTGGTAGTCGAGGTGATTCTGATTTTTCATCTTTAATAATGATTCGTGGTAGAGATGGTGATTGGTGAACTTTTTGTGGTGGATATTCAATTTCTATTTTATTCTTAACCTTTAATTCTTCAATTGATTCTCCAACCATTTCTTCACTTTCAACCCACTCTTCCACTATTACCTCATAATATTCTTTCTTTGGATTTTCTATAGCCTCGATCTCCACCTCTTTTTGTTTGTGTTCTATATCTTGATCATGTGTATACACCTTAGGAATAGCAATCTCTGTGTTAACTTCTAGGATTTGCGTTGCTACTCCTTCTTCCACCATGCTAACAAGATCCTCAACCACATGGTGGTTTTCATTTACAATTGGCACGGTGTTCATATCACTAGAACTAATACCTTCCTTCAACACCTCCTCCTCAACTATTTCTTCCGGTTGATCTCTTTCATCTTCATAAGACTTGATACTATTGGCAGAATGCTGAGAATTAATTATGGATTCTATTTCGTTTAGCTCTTTTTGCAGTCTTTGCAAGCGGGAATCTCTTTCATCTGCTAACTTCTGTGATTGTTCATATAAGCTCATGAGTTCTGTAACTGATCTATATAATTGGGAAATTTGTGGTGAAGGTGGAGGTTGTTGAATGTTTTCAACCCACTGGTTGTTCCATTCATGTTCTTGTTGATAGTGATATGGCTCTTGTTGTTGATTATTCCCGATCCATTGATTGTTCCATCCTTGCTCTTGCGGGTATTGATATGGTTGTTGGTAAGAATTTATACCCCATTGTTGTTGTCCCGAAGAGTCTTCCCAATAGTCAAATGGACCAGGACTTGGGTAATGTTCTCTATACATCTTCAATTAAATTTCTTGATCATTACCTGAATAAAGCACCTGTAAAAATAAAACAAAGCAAACACAAGCGTAAAACTGAAAAATAAAAATAAATGCAACTATCACTAAAGGATAAACACCGTGGTCACACGCTACCGTCCCCGGCAGCGGCGCCAAAAACTTGGTGGTCCTTTGTGTGTTCTAAAATAAATGCAAAAGTAAGAGAACCACAACCGCAAGTGTACGGTTGTCTCAAGTAGTATAACTGATAATACAGTTTCGTTCCAAGGACGGGATGGTTGACTACAATGCTTATCTATTAATGATTGATGCACTTATGAAAGCAAATAAACATAATATGTTTGTTTGGTTTTGTATTAATGCTAAGTAAATGAAAGGCAATTATTAAAATGCAAATAAAAGCTAAAACGCAAGTAAAATGATGTAATACGCAATATGAGAAGTAGCACTTGAGATACGCAAGTATTTCATCTAACTCTTATTTATTCCATGTTTCGTTTAAGGGACAAATTGGTAAAAAGTAATGGTCGGGATTCTAAGGTCATCCTTACCCCCGTCAGGGTGGACTAAGGAGCTACTCTTAAATGCTACAAACCCCGTCAGGGTGATTATAGTCCATTCTCAAGTGATTAAGTTTGGCCATAGGATTAATTACGCTTGTCAGAGTCAAATAATTTCTATCCTACATTCATTAATTATTTCTGTACCTAAACCCCCCGTCAAGGTGATCCAATCGCCACTAATTGGAATAGCCTAGATACTAAGACCTATGATTGGTTAATTACGTCAATTATAGTCATTAAGAACAAATTAATGAAAAATACCTAATACCCAATTTGATTTCAATTGTAAAAATCCCAAATACAAAAGCATAGAATAAAATAGAATCAAAATCAATCCATAATGCGATCTCAAGCACTAATTAAAATTAGATCATAATTGGAAAAACTAAGAAAATAAATAAAAAGGAATTCATAATCGTTTTACAGAAAGGAAAATAGAAACCTAATTAGGAAGATGAATTGGCTGCAACGTGGAGATATAGACAGTCTCCAGCTCCAAGCTTCTTTTCTTCTTGACGCTCTCTTCTAATGATGTTTTAATTTGAAGAATATAATGAGAGGTGAGAAATAATGAGGTCAAAAGCTCCTTTTATAAGCTTAAAAACGGATTAGGGCTTGGACTTAAGAATAAATCAATAATTAAATGTCCAAGCCCAATTTCTAAGCCCAAAATCCCGTAACTGCTGATACACCTTCACTAAAACGGATTTTCCCGCTTCGTTACAACTCCGATTGACCTGAAATCAGTTGCTAAATTTCCGTAACTCGATAAGGAATGTTTTCTCTTCAAAGTTCAGCGGCTAAATCATCTCTTAAGCACCTTGAAATCAGCAATCTTTGGCCTGGAAAACAGATTTGCAGCTCTAAAATCGAATCTTTCGGGATTTATCTTCAAGCTTTGACTTCATTACACGATCTTTGACTTTAATCTTTATTCCTCTCCTAGCTAGTATTCAAAACCTACAAGCTTTTCACTAAAAACAACCCATATTACGCGCAAAAGCTTAATAAATCAAAAATACTAAAATCTAAAGAGGAAAATTGAATTATTGCATATTAGCACCAAAAGTCTATCTAAATAATCAAATAAACACAAAAAATGATGTCTCCCAAAGGTATAAAATTAGAACATTTAGGGAGACATCAGTCCTCCTCCACCATTTCCATCGAGAGTTCAAAAGAAGGGTGATATGGCTGATTATCAAAAATTCTTTAACAAGGTAAGAGGTCTTAGCATAAATATTCCTCTATTAGAAGCTATTAGAGATGTACCCAAGTATGCTAAGTTTCTAAAAAGATCCCTCACCAACAAACGGCCGTATTGTGATAATGAGATGATTGGTCTCCCTGAGGAATGTAGTGCTATTTGTCAAGGTAAATTACCTCCAAAGTTAGTTGATCCTGGGAGTTTCACAATTCCGATATCGATTGGAGAAGAATGGAAAGGTAAGGCACTATGTGATTTGGGTGCAAGCATAAATCTTATGCCCAAATCGATCTTTGATAAGCTTAATATCGAAGCAAGACCCACTTCTATGGTCTTGCAAATGGCGGATCGATCTCTTGCACATCCGGAAGGCCGAATCGAAGATGTCCTCGTTAAGGCAGGTACGTTAATTTTCCCCGCTGATTTCGTTATACTTGATTACGACGCGGATAGGAATGTCCCCATTATTTTGGGAAGACCATTCCTAGACACGGGGCGTACCTTGATTGATGTAGAGAACGGAGAAATGATAATGAGAATCCAAGACGAGGAAATGAAGTTTAATGTGTTTAGACCTATGAAGTTTCCGGATTCCAAAGAAGAATGTTTTCGTATAGATGTAATGGAACCGGTAAGAAAAGAGCCAATTAATGTTGTGGACACTTTAGGAGTGGAGGAGAAAGAGCTACGAAAGAAACCACCAATTAAAGCTCCTCCATACCCTAAAAATCCACAACTAAATCATGCGAAGAAGAAAGAGAAAGCACGTGCCACGAAGGTTCCGAAGGAACCTAAGAAAGAAAGAAAGAAAAAGGGGTTCAAAGTAGGTGAAGAAGTAGCTATGAAGAAACCAAATCCCCCTCCAAAGGTACGTGAATTGAAAAGTTCTTGGCTAGGACCATTCATGGTCACGAAGGTTATCTCAGATAAACTAGTGGGCATAAAAGCTAAGGGTTGTAAATTCCGAGTTGCAAATATTGATAACCTCACTCACTGCTGGGGAGGTTATGTCAATGACTAAAGAACGAGGTAACCCGTCGAGCTTAACGACGTTAAACAAAAGCCAATTTCTTGTATATTAGTTTAAGTATTTCAATTTCCGTAGTGTAAATTAGTTAAGTTTTCATTGAATTTAGTGTGTATTTTTAAGAAATGAGGAAGGGTGTTTGTTTTTGATGATTTCAGGGGTATAATGGTCATGAGTTTGGGGTCAAAACGAGGAGAAAACGAAAAATTTTGAAGTCCACAGCAGGTTTGACTGGCTAGCCGGCGAGCTGGCCGGCATACCGGCCAAACGAGCTGAAGGACCCCAACTCTCTGACCACTGCGTCAGCGACGACGCAGCGTTGATGCGTCACCATGCACGCCAGCGAGAATCCGCCGGCATGCCGGTCAATTGACCGGCTAGCCGGGCAAAGAAGGTGAAGGTTCTGGTCCTTGCGTCAGCGACGACGCAAGGTTGCTGCGTCATCATTTGCGCCATCGACATTTCACCGGCATGCCGGCGAATCCGCCGGCTAGCCGGCCAAGGATGTCATGGTTTCTGATCAATGCGTCAGCGACGACGCAAGAAGCTTGCGTTTTGAGGTTAAAAAAATGGTATCATTTTCATTTTCGAAATTTATTTTTCGCCGACACACTGGCCGGCATGCCGGTCAGCTGCTGTGATCGACGGTTTTAAGGGTTTAATCCCTATATTTTTAGCCTCTTTCCCAAGCCTACCTTTTATTACGAATCCTAGCCTCCTACCACTCTGAAAATCATCATCTAAACAACATTATACCATCAATCCTTCCCTCCAAACATCATCCAAGCTCACTATCATACCATAAATCATCCAAAATACCAAAGATTCACACTTTAATCCGAAGTTTTCTTTCACCAAAGCTAAAGTTTATCCATTAAACCTTCCCCAAACCTTGAAACATCCATGACCCAGCTCTAAACAATCCATAATTCAAACCCAAACCTTCAAGAACGCTAAAATCACAATTTTATCCAAACCTTTTGAGGGTCTGGAAGCTTTGAGTTTGGGGTCATCGGAGATGACCATGAAGGTTAGGAAAGGTACGAAGAACATGGTGACGAAAGCGATTTGGGTATTGAGGAAAGATTTTAATAGAGGAGATGATGCTTAGAGGGCAAGTAATAAATGAAAACGTGGGAAATTTGAAGAAGTTCGAGGTGATGAAGAACACTTTAAACGCAACCATTGATGAAGAAGAATTCAAAACCTCGACCTGGACACAACATTGACAACCAGCCTCGCGCTGGTTAAGATACGTTTTCTAATCCTTCCTTTTTAGTGTAAATTATTTTATTGCTTTGAGTCTTTTCGAGTCGTGGGGACACGACTCATTTTTGAGTTTGGGGTGGGGTTCGTTGCCTCATCCCAGTTTTTATGTGTTATGTGTTTCATCTGCTTTCAATAAAATAATTTTCGGAGTTGCGTTTGACTATAGAAGATTTTAAATGTCCCTTTAAGCATACTTTTGATGAATCTATGATAGTAAATAGTGGACTTTAGGAAATAACATAAAACGCACTTACAATTGCATGCGAACATAGGTAATTGATAGGAAAAATTAATGAACAATGCAAATGAAGTAAGCTTGTACTTAAGGAATATGTTTGATGTGTAGAACGTGAAATCCTAATTAGTAGAGAACCCACCTAGATATGAACTAAAGACAAGCTATGTACTTAGGAAAATAATAGGGGCAGTTCTTTGTTAGCCATTTGAAGCCTTTAGCTTGCTATCCCTTATTATAATTTTATCCGTCTTAGCCCAATTTTGAGCCTTAAGCCTTTTCTTTTGTAGCCACGATATAAGCCCATTATCCTTTAGATTATTAGGCATGACCAAATGACCCACACTTGAATCACAACCCTGAGACTTGTCTCGAGCTTGAGTTTGGGGTGGAGGGTCCACATTTGGGAATTTACATTGGGAAGGGATTATATGTGTTTGTATTGAGGCACAAAAATAAAAGATGATATTATTATTTGTAACCCTTTGCCGAAATTTGAAAAAGAAAAAAAAAAGAGAAAAGAGAAATTTTTTTTATAAGAGACATGACTTTTCACATCAAAATGATGGTCATGGGTATCTTGTACAAAAAAAGAGAAAAGAAATGAAAAAGAAAATAAAAAGAAAGAAAAGAATAAATAAATCGGGAAAGTGGAATATTTTTTGATATCATCTTAGTTATATTTGGGTTGACATGGGGACGCAACATTAATGCGTCAAATGGGTGAGTGAGAACATCTTTGAGCGTATACTCAAACTCGAGGACATTGTTGATGGTAAGTGAGGAGAGAGCCAAAAGCTCACTTCAAATTTACCAAATATACATCCATACCGTCCTTAAGCCATTATTAAAACCGTAAAGACCTCGTGATTCCTAAGTACATAGTGAATTTATGATTCTATTGATAGGGAATATGCTAGGTGGAGCGTTCAAAGCTAGTTAGGATTAATGACCACCCTATAGCCATCATACAGATATGAGTACAAGTGTAACCTTCAAGCATTGCGACTTTAATGTTATGATTGAGATTATTTATGTTTGATGTTGCATGATTAGTGTATGTATATTTTAGTTCTTAAATTTTTGCTATATGAGATTTATCTTAAGAATTGCTTTAGGTGTATTTGCTAGCTTCTATTTGTTCTTGCGTTTACTTCTACCCCTTTTTTTGTTTTGTTTTGCTTTGTCGGGACGACAAAAGTTTGAGTTGGGGGTCTTGATGTCTCCCTAAATGTTCTAATTTTATGCCCTTGGGAGACATCATTTTTGGTGTTTATTTAATCAATTTGATAGACTTTTGGACTAAATATGCAATATTATGATTTTCCTCTTTTATTTCTAGCATTTTTAGTTTATTAAGCTTTTGCGCGTAATATTGGTATTTTTAGTGTAAAGTTTACAGGTTTTAGATGTTAGCTAGAAGAGGAATCCGAGGAGAAAGTCAAAAACCAAAAGATAGAGTCAAGACTTGAAGATAAATCCTGAATATATTATTTTTAGAGCTGAAAATCCATTTTCCAGGCCATAGATTGCTGATTCCGAGGTGCTTAAGCGATGATTTAGCCGCTGACCTTTGAAGAGAAAACATTCCTTATCGAGTTACGGAACTTTAGCAACTGGAATGAGGTCAATCGAAGTCATAACGCATCGGGAAAAGCCGTTTTAGTAAAGGTGTATCAGCAGTTACGGAATTTTGGGCTTAGAATTTGGGCTTGAACTTTTAATTAATGTTTTATTCTTAGGTCCAAGCCCTACACATATAAAACCAGCCTTTGACTTCTATTTTCAAGACAATTCACATTCTGCAAGATTAAACACCAGAGAGAAGCAACAGAAGGAAGAAAGAAGAAGCTACAAGAGCTGGTGAGGGTCTATATCTCCGTTCGTAGTCATTCCTATTCCGGAAATTAGGTTCTTTTTATCTTTAATTTTGTAATCAAATATGAATTCCATTTATTTTAATTTAGTTTTTCGTTTTAATATGAGCTAAACATTTCATAGTGCTTGAGAACAATTAATTGGTGAATCCCAATCGTATTGAATAACGCATGTTGAATTTGGGTTTTTGTTAAATTAAACTAGATTGGGGATTTTACTCTTTTCGATAAATTAAAAATATTTACTGTTTTTAGCGTCATGAACTAGGAACAGGTGTTAGTATTTAGGCTATTCCAATTAGTGGCGATTGGATCATCCTGACGGAGGGTTTAGATACAGAACCATTTATTCAATCTAGGATAGAAGCTATTGATTCTGACGAACGTAGCTAATCCTAGGGCCAATGAGGTAATAAAACTTAAACATCCAAAGGTGGATCATATTTACCCTAACGGGACTAGTGACACTCTAGGATCGCCTTATAGTCCACCCTGACGGGGGTATAAGGAATTTAGAATCCCGACCATTGTAATTGACCAATTTAGCCTTTAAACAACATAAGTTAGGAAATAGGATTGGGAGGATCCTTGCGTTCTCAAGTGATACTTCTCATATTGCGTTTCACATCATTTTACTTGCGTCTTAACTTTTATTTGCATTTTAATAATTGTCTTTCATTTACTTAGCATTAATACAAAACCAAACAAACATATTATCTTTAATTGCTTCCATAAGTGCATCAATCATTAATAGATAAGCATTGTAGTCAACCATCCCGTCCTTGGAACGAATCTGTTTTATCATACATACTACTTGGGACAACCGTACACTTGCGGTTGTGGTTCGATTATTATTTGCATTTATTTAGAACACACAAAGGACCACCAGGAGTCCCCTGCTATATTAAGGCAAATTTTTTATTTGGCCATTCCTTTGCTTGCTTAGTGGACCCCATTTGCCTGGAAGCTTCCAAACGCAAAATGAACTTTTTTTCGGCTTTAAGAGGGTAGTATAACTCTCTTGACGAATATCTCCACCCTGAAGACAAATACAGAGAAATAAAACTAGAAATCATCAACTTGAACTAACATATCATTCAGAAATTTCTACATATTCATTAAAGGTTCTGAAATAAACTCCCTATCCAAAGCGTATCAAGAACAATAATTGATTGTTGTAAAATCAGTGGTAAGTATATCCAAAGGTGGTTGAGAAATTTGGAAATATAAGTGGTAAGTATGTTAATATTCCTTTAGTTGTACACTTTGTACTGAGTAAAATCAGTGTCCAAAATCTGCTTCTGAAAAAGTGAAAATGAGCAACATTCCTTACTCTAATGTGATTGGTTCCCTTATGTTTGCTATGATCAGTACCAGACCTAACCTTTCTTATGTTATATCATTGTTAAGTAGATATGTGTCTAACCCTGGACTTGATCACTGGCATGCTTTAAAGTGGGTAGTGGCATATGTTAATAGTACTTTGAATGTTGGGTTGTGTTATGGAAACTGGAATGTGTCTTTTGAGTTGGTAGGTTATGTCGATGCAGATTTTGCTAATGATAGAGATAGTAGAAAGTCAACAACCTCTTATTGTTTCTCACTTGGTAGAAATTGCATTATTTGAAAATCTCAATTACAACCTTTGGTTGCTTTGTCTACTACTGAATCTGAATATGTTGCAATTTGTGATTGTTTTAAAGAGAGTATTTGGTTACATGGTTTGACTAAAAAATTGAAGTTAACTATGTCATTTGTTACCATTAATAGTGATAGTCAAAGTGGTATATTCTTGAGCAAAAATCCAGTTTATCATGGAAGTACTAAACATGTGGATGTTAAATTTCATTTTATTAGAAATTTGCTTGGTTTCGAGGACATTAAATTGTGTAACATAACTACTAAGGATAACCCATCTGATATGGGAACTAAAATCTTGACTGTTAGTAATTTTAAACATTGTTAAAATTGCTAAATGTCAAGTGAGGTATTTTTTTGTTTGTGCAGATAAAAGCAGCTATGTTTGAGACCAAGTGCACTGAACGGTGAAGGACAGCTCGTGATGAAGAAGTGAATCAAAGAGAAGTGTGTACAATTAACTTTAAGGTGGAGATTGTTGAATGTAAAGTCAACTTCAGTCAACTTTTGATGTGGCAACTTATGTGGACTATACATATTGACTTGAGATAATGAGTTACTCATTCTACACACGGTGACCGACTTACTACTATTAGGAACACATGGCATATTCGTAACGATTGATGGATATAATATATGGAGGGCTGAGATTAAAACCCTCCACTACTCCATATCTTTGGTCAGACTTTCTCTTTTTCGTCTTTGACTTCGTCTCTTCTTCTTCTCTCTAAAACTCTCTCAGCAAATATTCTCTTTGGGTCTATGTAAATCAAAGATATGTGTTATAAAGATCTTTGATTAGAATAGATTAGCAGCCTTGATTGTTTGTATATTGAGTAGGATTTCGCAATAGTTTAAGATTTCTGATTGAAGCCTAGGATTTTGTCTATTCGTTGTAACTGCGGAAAGATTCAGTCTGAAGCTGTAATCCCGTTCTTATAGTGCATTAAGCGTATTTCATAGATTGCTTCAGTGTGGATGTAGGCCTTGTGCTGAACCACGATAAATCTTTGTGTTCTTTACTCTTTCTGCATTTTTCTTTACACTTCGGTTTTTCTGGGTTTACACTTGATTTGAACAAACGATATCCTGAGAAATTAAAAAAGATATTTATTATAAAATTACAACAATTCCTCTACTTAAGTTATCAATATTCCTGAAGAACATGAAACTAGTGAAGCTGATGAAGAAGAAGAGCCTCTACTTCAGACCGTGGAATGTCGAATCTGCCGAAGAGGACACTGTTAAGAATCTGGAGGTCCCTTGTCACTGCAATGGTAGTTTAAGGTACATTAGTGAAATCTTTCGTTTGTATCTCTTATGGAAAATATCTTATTTGCCCTTCTCTTTTGTTGGGACAATTCTATTTGCTCATCGCAAATGTGTTCAGAGATGGTGTAATGAGAAAGGTAATTTAATTTGCTAGATCTGTTATCTCCATGAAGCTGACAATGACATGTATGCTGAGTCCCTTATATTATGTTTACTAACCATTTCTTTCCATTAGAGTTACTAGCTCTTCTACTAATGCTGATAGGGATAATGATGATGATATAATCACGTTCTTTTGTGTAAGTAATGTGTTTGTGTTACTGTCTGTGTTAGTAATTGTAGTGATTTGTTTTGGTAGCATTTTTTGCTACGAGCTGGTGGGTTTCTACTTCCTTGCTATATTATGGCATGGGCTATAAGTATATCGCAATGGTGAAGGCAAAGACAGGAAGAAGCAGCTATGGCGGCGGCAGCTGAAGTTGCGTATATATTACAAGTGGCACAACAGAGGGGTTTGCATGTTACGATAGCTTCTGGGCATGGAGCGATTCAAGAACAACCACTTACTCCTCGTCCGGAGCCTGTTTAGTAATAAGTTGTGTACATTATGAGCTTGATCATTTGATTGGTTGTGTATTATTATGTTTAATGGCTGCTTAACTTGTTTTGATAAAGATGTATTGATGAGGATTTCGTCAGCGTATTATGGATATTTTATGATATTATGAGTGTGAATTGTATTCTTAATGGTGTATGTGTTTTCCTTGGATCTCTAGACATATTTTGTTTTTTGAGTGCAGCCAAAGTGTTAGATTTTGTTAGATCTTCTCTTAACATTGTAAAGTTGAGAAATGTATTGTTACCAAAACACAAGGAGGGGGACATATGGTCTCATCTATTGGTTTTCTAAGTTAAGTTTTACTAGAAGAAAGATGGTTATGGGATACATAATCTATAAATGGTGAAAGAAAATCATAGTTGTCAATCCATTAAGCACAAGAAACCAAAACTCCGCTTTTAGGTCCATGGAGGAAAGAACTTAGAATTTTAAAGAAAACGAGCAAAAACAAAGCAACTTGGTGTTTCTTGAAGTGGTTTATATTCCTCATGTTCTACAACGACTCATCTTTATCTAGCTTTTCTTTTCAATGTTTGTACCATGACAAACTCTTGCTAAATGGAGTACAGCTGGTTGATCTTCGGTCACTTCCTTGCGAAACCTCCTATGTAATCCCTATTACTATTTCAAAAAACTCCTCCTACACCAGCTCAGCTCAGGACTTACTCACATCATAAGTACCATCCATATTAAGTTTGATCCCACTCTCCGGTTTAACCCATTTGACAAGAACTTTCTTAGCCGATATAATCATTCCTCCATCCCTCTCAACTCCCCATGCTCGCACATAATCACTCGCCGCATTAGAAACAATAGCTTGTAATTCCCTAAGCGTTTTCTTTCGCGCGGATTGATCAAAAGATCTCGTATTCCTATCGACCCACACGTGTCATATAAGTGCCGCCATAGGACACATACGTTCAGTTCCATTAACTACCGTCTTGCATGACAACACTTGAACCCACCACCCGTTCGTGTCCACAACCCCTAGGTGATTCGCTGGACCTGTTATATTTTCCAAAAGCTGTGCGGGTCCCTGCTGCAGCAAAATACCCCCGCCAAATAAGGCCTGAAGCTGTCGCAAGTATGGGATGTGATCCCTGATGCCACATTGAACCTGTTTCTCCCCAAGATGGACTGATGTTGCAAGACTTCCAGGCGCATCATCTGCAGCGCCAGGTTCAGTCAACACACCATGGCCCTCCCTCAACTTAGAAGTTCCTGTAGCACACGACTTGAACAAATCCGCATACCCGTTACATCGCTGAAATAAATGAACAATCGATTCAATCTCCAATCCGCACCATTGACACATCATATATTCCACAACCCTCTCAAACGGAGGTTCCCATCTGTAGGTAATTGACCTCAAATAGTACGCCATATCAAAACTTTAACTTTTTGCGGGCATTTGAGAAAACAAACTAAATTCCAATTGAAATTATATATTTCACTACCATAAATATAAATTATTAATATTTATAATTTTTTATACAAGATATAAGTATAATAAGTATATATATTATGAAAGCCTATAAAATTGTATTAATTTTATGTAAGTTTCTATACGAAGGATAAGGTGGGACAAATCTAACATTTATTTTAAATAAAAATAATATGACATGTTAAGGAAATTGGGGTAATTAGAGATAAATGCCTCCTTAATGATGTCTTTCATTTTTTTAAGCCTTTAATTTTCTTATTTAGAGATAAATGCCTAATAGAACAATTATTTATAGAAAACATCCCCTTTATATTTTTTATACCTATACTATCCTTATTATTAAATATATTATTTTATTTTTAATACAATATTTATTTTTAAATCTTAAACAAATAATAGGGTATTTCCACCACCTCCACCACCACCACCACCACCACCACCACCACCACCACCACCACCACCTTCACCGCCTCCACCAGCATAACCACCACCATCACCACTACAACCACCACAACCATCACCACAACCATCACCACCTCCACCACCACCACCACCACCTACTACTAATTTCATCACACGCGCGCGTCCGTGAAATTTTTTTAAAATCGCCATAACTAATTCAAAAAAAATCAAAAAAATCGAAAAAAATCATATTTGGATAAATCAAATTAATATTTGAGCCAATTAGAGATTAATGCCTATTAAAAAACTTATTTAAAAAAAGGTGCCTAGAATAAGATTTTTTATAGAAAAATGCCTCATCCCAAACTACCCTTATAATTAACAATTAAAAAAAAGAAAGTAGAAAAAAAACAAAACAAAAACTAATAATCACACGCGCGCGTCCGTGAAATTTTTTTAAAATCGTCATAACTAATTCTAAAAAAATCAAAAAAATAAAAAATTTATATATTTAGATAAAGCAAATTAATATTTACGTCTATGATTTTTTTCAGAATTTTTTGAATTTTTTGATTTTTTGAATTTTTTTGAATTTTTTAATTCGCAGAAAATAGAATTCCATGTTTTAAACATGGAATTCCATGTTTAAAACACGGAAACATGGAATTCCATGTTTTAAACATGGAATTCCATGTTTTGATATAAGGAATTTGTTTTCCGCAGACACGAAATTCACTGTTTAAAACATGGAATTCCATGTTTAAAACATGGAATTCCATGTTCTGCGAATTATAAAATTAAAAAAAATCAAAAAAATCAAAAAATTCAGAAAATTCCGAAAAAAATCATAGACGTAAATATTAATTTGATTTATCCAAATATGATTTTTTTCGATTTTTCTGATTTTTTTTTGAATTAGTTATGGCGATTTTAAAAAAATTTCACGGACGCGCGCGTGTGATGAAATTAGTAGTAGGTGGTGGTGGTGGTGGTGGTGGTGGAGGTGGTGATGGTTGTGGTGGCTGTAGTGGTGGTGGTGGTGGTTATGATGGTGGAGGCGGTGATGGTGGTGGTGGTGGTGGTGGTGGTGGTGGTGGTGGTGGTGGTGGTGGTGGTGGTGGTGGTGGTGGAGGTGGTGGAAATACCCTATTATTTGTTTAAGATTTAAAAATAAATATTGGATTAAAAATAAAATAATATATTTAATAATAAGGATAGTATAGGTATAAAAAATATAAAGGGGATGTTTTCTATAAATAATTGTTCTATTAGGCATTTATCTCTAAATAAGAAAATTAGAGGCTTAAAAAAATGAAAGACATCATTAAGGAGGCATTTATCTCTAATTACCCCTTAATATTTACGTCTATGATTTTTTTCGGAATTTTCTGAATTTTTTGATTTTTTTGGTTTTTTTTTAATTTTTTAATTCGCAGAACATGGAATTCCATGTTTTGAACATGGAATACCATGTTTTGAACATGGAATTCCATGTTTTAAACAGTGAATTTCGTGTCTGCGGAAAACAAATTCCTTATATCAAAACATGGAATTCCATGTTTAAAACATGGAATTCCATGTTTAAAACATGGAATTCCATGTTTCCGTGTTTTAAACATGGAATTCCATGTTTAAAACATGGAATTCCATTTTCTGCGAATTAAAAAATTCAAAAAAATTCAAAAAATCAAAAAATTCAAAAAATTCTGAAAAAAATCATAGACGTAAATATTAATTTGCTTTATCCAAATATATAATTTTTTTATTTTTTGGATTTTTTTAGAATTAGTTATGACGATTTTAAAAAAATTTCACGGACGCGCGCGTGTGATTATAAGTTTTTGTTTTGTTTTTTTTCTACTTTCTTTTTTTTAATTGTTAATTATAAGGGTAGTTTGGGATGAGGCATTTTTCTATAAAAAATCTTATTCTAGGCACCTTTTTTTAAATAAGTTTTTTAATAGGCATTAATCTCTAATTGGCTCAAGGAAATTTTTAAAAATATTTTATATATCTTATTAGTGAAAAAAATCCAAAATAGACACGTTCTTGATTTCATTCTTAAATACTATTTCATGATCCAACTAAACAAAACGAATTTTTTTTTTTACGAATTTTGTTGTTTTTTATTATATTAACTATAAATAATTCATAGTAATAAAAATATTTTGAATTAAAGTTTTATTCAAAATGTTCAAATTTTTAGTATCTCTCTTATATGATTAAAATAGAAAAATAGAACCAGATAGTTTTTAGTATCGCATGTGTGTTAATTGACATAGTATAGGGGTGTATAGCGCAATTGTTGCATAATATAGAAAAGCATAATACAATTTCCAAAAAGGAAAATGTTAGACCGAATGAACTTTGATTTCGAATGTTTTTATTTCTTTTCTAATGTGATTTAGTCTCATTAAAAATATAAGATTGTTTATTAATAAATATAAGATCGTTTCATAACCTCTATATTTAAAAGTAAATAATGGGTAAACGGTGTGCAACCGGACCAGTTTCTCAAGAACCGATCCGCTCTGCTCAAACAAGGAGTGCTATGAAGCAAAAACCCCATATGTTAGTCTTAATTATACTTTTGTGAATTATGATTGCTTAGCTCCACCATTATTGCATACAAGTATCGTCTATTTTGTTTTGCCTAGCTGAGATCTTTTTTCAAGATGGGAAAGAATTCATGTTATATATGTTAGATTCTCTTTGTTAATGGAGTTAATCTTGATATAGAAACCAACAAGTTTAAAAAATAACTTACATATAGGGACTTATAGTGCAAATAACTTAAAAAAAATATATGAATATGTAGTGCAATGTTTGCCTGATGTAGGGATCCATAGTGAAATTGTTGCATAATATAGGTACTTAATAGTGCAAGTGCCTCAAAAATATTTGTACATATAGTGCAACATTCGCATGATACGGGGACCTTTAGTGCAAATAACTCAAAATTATAGGGATGTATAGTGCACTGGTTGCATGATAGAAGGACCTACAGTGCAATTTTGGCATAATATAGTGACTTATAAAGAAAATAACTCAATAAAATATCGAGACTTATAGTTCGATTTATGAAAAATAATAAGGGACCTATAGAGCAATTACGTCTTAAAGTACGCACCATTTCAAATTATCCTAGTTGCAATACTCCATCACGTAGAGATGGTATTAGCAATATTGTCTGCACAAGCATCACATTATAAGTGTCAGATATTTCAAAGGTGCAAATACAACTTTGATCTATACAAAAATCCTGAAATACCCCCTCATTTTTTCTAAGTACATTTGATTTTTTTGCTAATGCTGAATGCATTTTAGTCGCTAAAATTTCAACGTGCTTTTTAATAACTAAATAGCATTGAAGTTAGTATATTTATTATCTTCTGAATATTATATCTATGAATTTGTTTATTTACCTTGGAAGGTTTGGTTGTTGGGTATGGCTAGATCACTTCAAAATGAACTTAATCAGATTGTTGAGGCTGCAGATACATCCACTCTTGAGGGTTTGAGCTAAATGACTCAGGTAAATTGAGTTTTATTTATTGCTAAATGACTCACCCTTATCTTATAACATACACTCTCTCTCTCTCTCTCTCTCTCTCTCTCTCTCTCTCTCTCTCTCTCTCTCTCTCTCTCTCTCTCTCTCTCTCTCTCTCTCTCAGAGTTGTACGCTTCTCTCAACGTTTTTACACAATTGTACGATATTTTTTAGTATTATTATCGGCTATGTGTTTGTGAATTTGGTGTAGTGGAAAGTAAGGGATCAAGCCGAGAATAAGTTAATCTTGCCGGGAAGATGATGACTTTTTGTAGGAATGTAACATTGTCACTCAATATGTATAATTTCTCTTTATTTTTTATTTCAATCACTTTTAGAAATTAGTTCTTGATAACCTTTTTAACTCAACAATTAAAAAGGTTATCAATATGCTCATTTTTAATGGATTTCTGGAGATAAACGAAGCATGAGACTCGTAGGAATCAGAAAAACTGTAAGAAAAATAAGATTAGCGTTTTGATACATTGTATCTGACTATATGTATAATCGAGGCGTGGAAATAGATTATAGTCACAATTATCTTGGGATGAGCAATCCAAAGGCTATCATACGGGTACAATTATTCTCAACACATGTCTTGTTTTGAATTTTTGTATTTCTTCTCTACTGATGATTAGTTCTTTTTTAATTTGACAGGAAAGATTTAGGTAAACACTTGCTAGATTTCTTAGGTGAAGAAGAATATGTTATTTAAACTCAAGCATCAACTTTGATTCCCTTAATTGGTAAGTTTCAAACCTTAAATCTGAACATTTTACTTATTTATTATTATATTTAAAAGTTAAATATTTTATGTTGTATTATTGCAGATGCTTTACTGGTATTACTTGCTATGGTTCGTATAATATACTCTTTAAATGAGAAAATACAATCATATGCTTTTAATACATTCGTAGCAGTGTTGAAAATCACATGAAGAGGCAGTTGCAAAATTGTCAAAACACGGAATTACTTGAACCTGGGTTGCTTGAACTTGTCCCAGAATCATTAGAATGTGAATAGTATTTGTTGGGGATTAAAGTGGGTTTTCTTTGTACTATGCCCGTCCGATCCTTTGAAAAGACCAACCATGAATAATGTTATTTTTATGTTTGACAGTTGTCGCGTAGGTCCAGATATTCCTTCTTCCGCTGATCCGACCACCCTTCATTCCCCGATGTGAGAATTTGCAAAAATTAATTTATTCTATGTATTCTTTAGGCAAAATATATTGGTAGGAATCTTCGTTATCTGTATTTAATTATCATTTTATGGTAATTTGCTTCATTATTTTTCTAATGATGTTAATCTTAGCTAGCCATTTTATGGAATATAATATTCTTTATCTGTTAAATTTCTTAAGTTGTGTTTTTTATGTTAATAATCCGAGATGAATAACACAATAAAACTCCATTTGATGAAAAAGAACTTCATTATACGTGTATGTGTAGTAATAATAGCACAAAAATCAGATTACTACCACTTTGTGTGTAGTAATAATAGAAATAATAGAGGAGCTTCATTTGCAATAATTATTGTCCTATTGATCAATAAACTTCATGATTTTTTAAATCAGATATGTTTTCAATATTAATAATAGATCCACTTGTAATATAAAAAGTTCTTTGGTAATTCATCTGATTCAGTTACTATTATTGTTGCAAATGTTATTGAAATCTATCCAGGCATATTTTGTGGGGAGAGTTTTGACTCAAAAGTTTTAATGTTACTATCAATCTACAAGCCTCTTGGAAAAATAAATTTGGAAGCCCCTACATATAATTTTAGTTTTTTAAATCTTCAAGTCTATACATTTAACACGGATGATGCTTAAAGCTCTACCAGATCCATGATGGTCAAATCACTACAATTCGACAACATGTTTTTATGTTGCTTTTACTACTTATCTATTTCTTTTATAAATTCATAACCTTAAATGATGGTTGAAAAAATAATTATGTTATGCCTAACTCTTTTCTAGGTCTGGGAAGAATCTTTGGGTGAAAGGCTCCTACAGACTCAAATTCTTTCCACGGTTAAAGGATTTTGTTTTCTCTCTCGGTTGCAACATACTGTTTCCTATGTTGCAGGTTAGTGGGCACACTTGATAGCTATAATCATCAATAATTCCCTACTATTAACTATACAAATTCCTGTCCAATGGTAATTGAGTTAGTAAGTTATTTTCTCTATTTTGATCACTTGAAGGTTGGGAAGAATTACTATTATATTAGTAAATTTTTTTAAGATCCTTTTGTTTTTGATGGTTTGTTTAAAATGTATTTACAGGTTACTTCCATTGTTGTTAAACTTCTTGATGCGGTGAATGGGTATATGTCAACGATAGAGGATCGGTTTCAATTCATCCCATTAATATTCTTATTCATAAAATTGCTTATAAAAAATTGAGTGAGATTACTGCATTCCTTATTATGAGATTAACCCATTATATTGTTGTAATATTTATGATGGTGAGATGATATTTACAAAAGATAATACAAAACTTAGTTTGATCCCAAAGAAGTATTTTGTCCAGGCTCCATCCTTCATATAAATGTGTAGATCTTAGTGGAATATTTTGCCAGGCTCCAGCCTTCATATACATGTGATTTATAGCTAGAACACTTCTATGGTAGATAATCATATGTTGATAATATGGAAGAAGTCGATGTGTCGCATTGCATACAAAGGATATGTGTTGATTCTAAATGCACCTTACATTGTGGCGTATTAGATTTACACAGCAAATTCAACATTACATACATGCATTCTATGTGTTGAGGCTAAATTGTAATGCATTAAATTATGTTATTATGAGATTCTAATAAGGGTATTTTTTTTTGTTTTAATAAGGGTAAATCTTATGAAATTGTTTGAATGTGTACAACGATGTAATGTTTTTAGGGTGAATTACCCAAGGGGTCTTGGGGACCATCTTAGTGCCATATAGGAACCAAGTGGATTCTCTGTTCTAATTAGAGGCCTCAAAATTGACAAATACCTTTACTACCCTTATAGTGTATATAAGACAAAAAAAATAGATTCTTCTCTCTCCTCCATTACCATTAGTCTCTCTCCTCCATTACCATTAATCTCTCTCCTCCTTTATCAATTTTTCTCTCTCCTCCTTCATTAACTATTAATAAATTCCAGCTCCGACCTCCGGCCACCGACCACCGCCGGCCACCGCCGGAAAAAGTACTGAGCATAAAGTACTGAGCATAAAGTACTGAGCATGGAAAAAGTACTGAGCATGAAAAAAAGTACTAAGCATAGAAAAAGTACTGAGCATAGAAAAAGTACTGAGCATAAAAAAAAGTTCTGAGTATCGGAAAAATTTACTGATTATTCAAATTTTTTTGTTGAGCCGCTTTACTGAGCATGCTCGTTTGCTCAGTAACTTTGCTGAGCATGCTCGATGAGTTTCGGAAAAAGTGCTGAGTATCGGAAAAAGTTGCTGAGTATTCGAATTTTTTGGTTGAGTCGCTTTACTGAGCATGCTCGTTTGCTCGGTAATTTTACTGAGCATGCTCGTATGCTCAGTAACTTTACTGAGTATCGGGAAAAAATCATTGAGTTCTTGGAAAATTTAAACAAATATTTACAAAATTAAAATTACATTTATTCAGACAAATAAAAAATTAATAAAATACACAAAAAAATAACATTACACTAAATTCAAAACAAAGAAAAAAGAGTTGCTGAGCAAAATAAGTTCCAACTCTGGTTGTTCGTTCTGATGAAGACGAAACCTCCAACCTCCGTTCGAGTTCGTCGGAGAAGATGAAACTCGCGAGATCCTCACGTTAGCAGCTCGGCGTTTATTTTTTCTAAAGCTACTAAGTTTTATAAGTCATTAACTCTCGCTATCTTTGCATTTTACTACCTGTAATTTTGTAGAATTGCATTTAATTTCTCAAAAAATATTATTGATTTACCAGTTCCTAATCCTTACTTTGAAGAAACAAAGCTTATGAAGTCTTTCTTATTCCTCGAAGAATCAATAAAAATGAAAGCTACACCAATCACATGGAAATTCATATCCATCAGACCCTACAAGTATGAAAATTCCATTAATTAATTAAAGAATCCCATTAATTAATTAAAGAATCAATAGGTAACTATGAAGAATGTAAAATGGTGTAAAGGAAAACATACCTAATATGTCTAAATCAACAATGTGCATCCGCACCAAGCTTCCTAGATAAACTTTTCACCTCACTTCTCATCACACAGACATTAAAATTCCAAAATCAAATAAATACAATTAAGCAGCTAACAAATTAAAACGGCAGTTTTAATTAAAAAAAATGCATCTTTTAACTTGATAATCGTAAACTAATACTAAATACAGATATAAAAAATCAAGTTTTCAACTAAATAAACTTTAAATTGCATCTTTGACTTTAAATACATAGATGTAAAATATAAAATTGGAGGCCTGAATTGACCAAATCGGCGCCGGAAAATGCTCTTCCAAGATGCTCAGCAAAAGACAGTAATGAAAAATCCGAGGATCTCAGAGGAAAGCTTTGTTCGCAGAGGAAAACTTCGTTCTAAGGTGTGGACCATGGCCGATGGATCGCAGCAGCACATCTGGAAATTAATCTTCTTCAGCAAGCTCTTGGCCGATGGTTTGCAACTCGCCGTTCGAGGAGAAGACTTCGTTTGCTGAGGAGAAGGTCTAAAGCAGAACAAAGAACAATCGATGAACCATCTCCGGTGGTTTGCAAATCGCCGGCGATTTGATTTGCTTCTCCGTTTCTCCGTTTTGCTGCTAAAACCAATTAAAGGAGAGAGAAATACAATTACGGGATAGGAATATGAGAGAGAGGAGAGAGAAATTAGTTTTAGGGTTTATTAATATATCTTATATGAATTATTATATATAGGGGAAAAAATACAAATAAGGGTAAGAAGGTAATTGGAAAATTTGTCTATAGTATTAATTTATGGCTGAGGCCTTTAGTTAGAAGAGTTAATCCAAGGGGTCTTGTATAGTGTTAATTTATGGCTGAGGTCTTTAGTTAGAAGAGTTAATCCAAGGAGTCTTGTTAGGTCCCGGGATGGTGTGGTCAAGACCCCTTGGGTAATAATCTCATGTTTTTAAATATCATGGCAATACTATAGGGGTAGATCCAAACATCTTGTAAATAAAGCAATACCATAACCTTATATTTTAATTCCTATGGAAAAAGAAATAAATTTTTTATCGTTCATATAATGTATGATAAATATATAAATTGACCTTAATTTTTATTTTGGATTAGTTTCCATCGTCAAAATTCATGAATCTTTCCCTTCCTTCCTTTGTATCAATCGTTATAGTTCTCTATCTAGAACTATTCTATATTCTTATTATGTTCCATTCTTCCATTTATTTTTACGTTTATACATTTGAGTAAATGTCTCACTTACCCCCTGAACTTTACCCGTTTTGACAGTTTGCCTCCCACTAAAATTTTTGCGACTGGATGACCCTTAATCTTCATTTTCGTGACTCGTTAATCATTTTTAACAAATTCCGTCCATTTTTGCCGTTAAATCCGAGATTGGCTTGCATGCGCGAGTGATTTTTTAAAAAAAGTAAAAAATCATTTTTTCAGAATAACTTAATTAAACTTTTATTTTAATATGATAATTTATGGTATTTCTGCATCTTCTTCTTCAAAACTTCTTCTTCTTTTTCAAAGCTTCTTCTCCGAACCTTCTTCTCCATGATCAAAACTTCATATATTCAAATCTTTGTATTTTCAAAAAAAAATACCCAAAAATTAAATTACAACAATATTTTCTCAACAAATATAGTTAATGTATAACCATCTGGAAAGTTTGACCAAATTTTTTTTCTGGAAAATCCCTCTTTCCGGCAATAAAACAAAGTTAGGGTACATTCGGTCATAATGAAACCGAGTGGTTCTTCGTTGTTCTGCTTTAGATCTTCTCTTTGTTTCTTGAACAAAACCGGTAACATCTTTCCCCCTCTTCTTTTATTCTTCAATTTCATCTTTTAAAAAACCCCACTTTCCGACGATAAAACAAAGCTAGGGTACAACCGTTCATAATGAAACCGAGCGGTTCTTCTTTGTTCTGCTTTAGATCTTCTCTTTGTTCCTTGAACAAAATCGGTAACATCTTTCCCCTCTTCTTTTATTCTTCAATTTCATCTTCTAAATACCCCCATTTTCCGGTGATAAAACAAAGCTAGGGTACAATCGGTCGTAATGAAACCAAGTGGTTCTTCTTTGTTCTGCTTTAGATCTTCTCTTTGTTCCTTGAACAAAACCGGTAACATCTTTCCCCTCTTTCTGTCATGGACTATAATAAACTATTAAAAAGTGTTGTGAAATTGAAAAATTACCCTGCTGCTCTTTCTCTATTCAGAGAAATGCGCTTTTTAGGTATTCCAATAAGTGATTACACAATGAATATTGCTATCAATTGTTACTCTTATCTCCCTCTTTTTGTTGTGTACTATAATAAACTATTAAACAGTGTTCTAAAGTTGAAAAATTTACCTGCTGCTCTTTCTTTATTCAAAGAAATACGCTGAATGGGAAGAGGCTAATATGTTAGAAAAAAAGGAATAGTTGATCCAAGGTTTGTGTAATTTTGGTCAGTGGGAAGAGGCTAATATGTTATTGACTGAGATGTTTGTCGAGTTTTTCAGATATTATTGCATACAATATATTGTTGATTCATATGGTAAGAAAGAACTAGTAAGAGATGCAGAGAGTGATGAATATCATGAATAAAAAAGGAACTAAGTCTAATATTATGTTGTCACTTATAATTCGTTGATCCAAGGTTTGTGTAATTTTGGTTAGTGGGAAGAGGCTAATATGTTATTGACTGAGATGTTTGATTGTCGAGTTTTTCTAGTGATGTCTCCTCATTTGTGATAGATTTATATTAGGACGAGACATCATTTTTAGTGATTTAGAAGTCAGGATAGTCGATTTTCTTGAGAAATAGTGCACTTTCCTATTTTGAGTCTTGATTTAGTAAAATAATATTTTTAAAGCATATTGGGTTTAATTGTTTATTTAGTGTGAAGCTTTAAAGATAATTATGGAGATTAATTAGAGTCCAAGTCAAAGACTACAAGATATGGAAAGATATAAGCATGGTAATTGGAGATAAAGGAAAGAAAAGCTAAAAACATGGAAAAGGAAAACCTGCCTTAATCCTGAATTTCTGCACCTACGACCAAAAATCAGCTTATATCTCATAAAGGGTGAGGAATCTGGAGAAACGGTCAAGAGAAAAGTTGAAGATCTTTACGAGACGATGAATTTGGTATATTCATACGCATCAAACGGATGAAAATTGAAGCTGCTAGGACCAAAAGAAAAACGGGCCTGATTGCATGTTTTTAGGGTTACAAATTTGAGTTGGGCTTGGAGTCCATTACTTCCCTTATCCTTCAAGAAAACGAATTAGATCTTCTAAACACCTATAAATACACCCTTATATCACTTGTAAATCATCCTTGCCCCATAGTAATTAGTTCTTAAGGTTTTATTCTTCCAGTTTATTGTAGAGAGCAAGATGATGTCTTTTATTATTTCCTCTAATTTATTTCCCTCAGGTATGAACTAAACTTCCCATAGATTGGGTTTTGCATCATGTATAATCTATGAATTCTAATTTCTTTCTATCTAAGTTTCTTTGGGAATTACATGTTTTAAATTGATATTAGCTGCTTACCTTTATATTTGTTTATGTGTTTTGATTTAATGACTGTTTTCCTTGCGGTGCGCAACGTTTAGGATTACCTTAATAGTAGTTAGATGATCACCTTAGATGGGTGTCTAATTATTGAAACACCACATAACATCTAGTGTCGATATTAGTCCTGACAAAACTGATTCTATCTAGATATTCATTAGGGTATAATTTAATCATTATCACCACGTATGGAAATTGATTGCTTAGGGCCTTGGTAGAACTTGATAACCCTATTTGAACCAGCCTCGTGGTGTGTCTGTAGCCCCCTTAGTCGCTCTCAAGGTCTAAGGAATAGGAATTTAGAATCCTGACTAAGTATACAAGAGTTAATATTCTCCCTTATTAACTAGATCTAATAGAAAGAATTAGAAGGATTAGCGCATACTAGCAAAACCTAAACTATACTTCTCATCTCATATTCTTCGTATTTTATTTTATTGTCTTTATTTTCCTAGTTTTAATTCTTAATTTCGAAATCTATTCTCTTTAATTTTCTGCCTTTTAATTATTTACTCCTTACTCGTTATTGCTACCCATTCGACTAGCACACTAAGTCCCTGAGAACGAACTCAACTTATCAACTAAAACTTGTATACGTCCTGTAATACTTGCTCTGTCTAGGGTGAGAGTGTGTAGTTTTCTAGACTTAATTTTATCTTATTTTTATCACACCCTAGGCGACACCATCCAGATTGTCATACATTCACTATATTTGTTGATTCATATGGTAAGAAGGATTGGTGGAGTATGAAGGTATGAAGGTTTAAAGGTTTGAAGATAAAGATTTGAAGATTTGAAGTTTTGATCATGGAGAAGAAGCTTTGGAGAATAAGATCATAGAGAAGAAGTTTTGGAAATACCAATTTTACCCCTGTTAAAATGATTTTTTAATAATTAATTCTGAAAGAATGATTTTTTAAATTAAAAAAAAAATTAGACGTGTGCACGTCACACTGCGAATTAACGACAAAAATGGACGGAATCCGTTAACAATGGACTATCCAGTCGCAAAATATTTAATGGAGGGCAAACTGTCAAAACAGGTATAGTTCAGGGGATAGTGCATGTATTTACTCTATACATTTTTTTAGGGTGTTAAAATTTGCATAGTAAACTTGAGCACAAGCAATACTATTAGTTCATGGAGATATTTGTGTAAAAGTACGTTTTGTGATTGGTTGAATATTTTTTATTCTTTTTAATCTCAGAAATTGTATATTTATTATTTGATTTAATTTCATTTGTTTAAATTAAATTTTTTAAGTGCCTTCAGGCATGTATTTATATATACTATCTAGTATATACTGAGAGCATAACAATTATCATTCGATTATGGTTCGATTATGGTTAAAAACCAAAATTAAATGTTTAAAAAAACCAAAATATAATGGTTAAAAATTACAAAATTAATAGTTTAAAATGTTAAGTTTTTATAGAAATGAATGGTTATATTATGATTTTTGTTATTTTTGCTAAAAAAACTAATACCATCCTTAATTGATTGTATTTTATATCGTGAGTGGTTTTGAATTTAATGAATTGGGGTGGTATATATCAATTTATTTGGTATGTATTCTTTAAAATTGTTATGGATTAACCGAGTATATTGAAGGAATTTCTTTTGGGTCAAGTAGTTCAATTAGAAAGTATAATTAATTCATGATAATAAGGGAAAAAATCTTGTGCTACCTCCGATAAATTTTAGTTTTTTATTTTGACAAATTTTTTATTTTTTCTAATTTCCAGAAATTTATTAAAAAATAGTTCTTAAAGAAATTAGACTTTTTTTTTTTAATACATATGAGAGACACTTTGGACTCGGGAATCATTTTGACTCCGATAAGATTCAATCCCAGGACCTCTCGGTCTCTGCGGAGTAGCCTAACCACTAGGCCAACTATCGATCTTGAAATTAGACTTTTTTGTATATGAACTTCTTATACAAAATCAAATTACAAGTAAAATAGGTCTCTGTCCCATGAACACTAGTAAAATGGCACTAGGATCATGTGCTTTATTATGAACTGCTAATCAAAGTGCAGAAAAGGAAGAAGATAAATGAGTTGCAATGTATGGTTTTAGATACACGAAGTCTTTTCAGATTGAAAATTCCCAGAAAAGGGATTAAGAAAACAAGGAAATTATGAAAGGTCAAACAAGTTTATCGTAAACTACTTGAATTTTTTTTTTTGGATCAGCAACCACTTGAAATCCTTGTCATATAGAGAAGTTCTTTCTCAGTAAAGATTCAACACCTCAAATGTGAAACTTGAAATTTAAAGGTGTGGTTGAGAAGAAGATCTCGAACATTAAAATTGTGTTATGTTAAGGAAGGTACATAGGATCAGAGCATGAGTTGTGCTGGTAAGGTGATTTAAATCCGTGAGGTCCTCAGATGTAGGAATTGAACTAAGTTATTTATGTATGTATTAGTTGTCCACAATAGGATTTCATTTAGAAAAAGAAACACTTTTCCAATCTTTATAATCACTGTTCTGACAGGATTTAATTATTGTTTTAGACCAAGGGAAATCTAAACAGGTGATCACAGAGGTGAATGGTCGTTAAGGAAAACCTGAGATCTTCTATATCTATTCTTCCGATGGACATTCAATCGTGTAGATGATCTCTTTCGTGCGATCACCTTCCAAATCATATCAACCGCATCGTTAGACCGAGATGGATATTGATATTCAAAGTGTTCACTATATATCTTAAGTTTCTCCCACATTTTCATCCACTTCTCACGCTCGACACCTCTAAGAAGATTTACGAGGTATCCTTTCCTTATGGCATCTGATGAATGAACAAATATACAAAACTCTGAATAGTCAAGAACATCTTCAAATGGTAACTCAATCTCATCGCTAATTATCACCGGAACACAATGACTAGCTATGGCGTCAAATAGACGATTCGATGAAGGGGTGTCCCCGGCTATAATTAGGCAAAATTTTGATTTAGCCATTCCTCCACTTGCTTGGTGGATCCCGTTTGCTCGGAAGCTTCCAAACGCAAAATGAACGTCTTTTTCGGCTTTAAGAAGGTAGTATAACTCTCGACGAATCATTCCACCCTGAAAATAAATACAGAGAAATGAAAGTTACCATCATAGATTCATAGAAGGTTCTGAAATAGACGCGCTATTTTAAGCGTATCAAGGGCTAACAATAATTGCTTATCATTAAAGGCAAAGGCAGGAAGTTTTGTTGGAGGGCTGGCCCGCTAATGGGGTTCGGAGGCAGCACTCTAATTTCTTTTTGAGTTAATTGCACTATAGGTCCTATATTAAGAAAAATTACACTATAGGTCTCTATATTATGTAAAGATTGCACTAGAGGTATTATGCAACAATTGCACCATAATAAGTAGTTGAAAAATTATACCAAGAAAATTGGACATAAAACTTACAGCTTTCCTATAGATTGCTCCTTGGAAGTACATCAAAGTTGGACGATCTTCAAACAAGGGTGAATCACTAGCCGGGATAGTCCTCACCATATGCTTGTAAGGCGCAATTAAATCCTTTTCAAGGTTCGCTATTTCATAAGGGTACCTCCCAAAATCTGCAAGAACAAACATGGCGGAACCGAGCTGCCTTCTTGCAATCAACATGCTATTCGGGTGGTGTGCAACAATCAAATGATCTTTCCCACCTAATCGCTTCCATTCATCCCGACCTTTCAAAAATTGCACTAATCTTTCTTGTAACGCGATGTTGATACTAACTTTCTCCCTTCGGTGTACCTTAGAATATCGATTGTAGCTCAAAGATGAGAAAAACGGGACAAATATAACATTTGCTTCGCTTGAATTATGCACTCGGATCGCAGTACATGGGCCATCCGATGATAGAAGATCAAGGGTTAGCCAGTATTCTATACTATGCTGTATGTTTAAGCCACCAGGGTATCTTGGAATTTTGTTAAGATCAGGCCATTTTTGTTCGTGATCACTAGCTGTCCAACCTAATAATCCAAAATGAAACTCACGAGGCAAATCGTACATATACACTTTAACAAGAGCTTCACTTGGATTACATGTTTTCGAGCTATTATTTTCAGAAGTTGCCTCTCGAATTCTTAAGTCTCTTGAATGAAAATTAGGAATTCGGATATTTTTATTTCTGAGATTAGGTTCTAAGTAAACAGATGAACCATTGACAACAATCACATTAACAAAAGAATTATCATTAATCTGGAAAAGGGAAAACGAGGAAAGGGTTAAAAGAAGCATTGAAATGGCTATGATGCAAGAAAAAAACCTTGAAGGCAACAAGCTCTTTTCTGGGATCAAGAACATTTTCAAGACACAAAATTTAAGATAATTACATAAAATTCTTCTGCTAATGATGTAATTAAGGAAACGAATAATGTTTAAGAACACGATGAAATATTTGAACGAATAGATGGGACGACTAATAGATGTAATGGAAAAGGTTGTTGAGATACGTTCGAGCTGGTACCTTCATGGTTTTCAACACACCTCAACTACTCCATCAACTCACACACATTAAACTGAGACCATATAAACAAACTTTGTCAGCTCAGGAAAACCATATAATCCATCTTAATAATGGTAAGATATAAATATTAAACAAGTTTTTAAGTAAAAGATTAAATCAAGAAAATTACTATAATACCACGTAACATGAAGACACTAGACATAACATGCTCAGATTGAGGTAAAAATATATGCTAAGCATATCAAATGCCTTTAGCTAAGTAGATAGTAGTATTAATCTTTTATTTGTATTGTAAATGAAAAAAATTACATTTAAGGGAATGTCGGGTAATAAAAGGGAATCTTAACTAGATGGGATTAGCTCACTGGCCAGGGCCTTGGTCTACTAATCTAGTGGTGCAGGTTCGAACCGAGTCAATGACTCCGAGTCCAAAATGGCTTTCTTATGTAAAAAAATAAAAAATAAAAGGGAATCTTTTACATGACACATGAACAAATTAGTAATACAATAAATAGATATTTTACTGTTACTTACTTAGTCTTCGGATGACTCTTAGAATTTAGTACACTTGTAATATAATAAATTATAATAAATGTAGTTTGACGTGGTGATACATTTATGAACATTCTTGTCTTTGAGATGACTATTCGGCAACCGATAGAATATTACTTTTTCAATAAATGTATTTTAGCAAAAATATTTAATTAATAGTGATCTAAACCAGTCATTCATTGAAACACCTTGAGGCCTGAGGGATACGCCAAAGAATAAGGTAGGTCTTAAAAAATAAAATATACTTACCTAAAACAAATTTTATTTTAACGACTTTTTAAGTTTTAAGTTTTTTGTTTTAGTAAAATCAAAGATTTCTTTTTTTTTTCTAAAAAAACACTGAACCTAAAACGGTCGCCACCTTAATATTTTTCCTCAAGAGTTGACTCTGAATAGGGAGATTTTTATATCACCATACATTTTATTAATAGTGACTCGTGTACTAACCTTTCCTATCGAGGAACAATTAAACAAGGGGAACCTTAATGGTTTTCTAATTTCACAATCATATCTATCTCCATTCTACTTGATATTTTCTGACAATCACGTGTTTTTCAGTACAATAGTAAAGAAAGACGCACTATAAATATCTTACACGTATTGTGTTGCATCCGAGCAGTCTTTGAACCTGGGAAAGTAATCTCTATATTTTAGTCCCAATGCCAGTACAATCACCCCAAAGAGTCACCATAATGGTGGACATGATGAAGTACTTTGGGCTCCAATAAGCTGTGGATATCCAAGGTTAACGTTTGGCATGGCTACTAGACAAAGTAAAGAACCAATTAAGAGGATAGAAAGGCTTGATCCTCTCTGAGGGAATAAAGTTAACATTGATATTGGCAACTCTGAACAATTTTTCGACATATCATATGTCAACCTTGATCCTCCCCAAGACCATTATTAGAAAATTAAATGCCTTGGTAACAGATTTTTTAGTGAAGCAAAATTGAAAATGCGAGGATTCAAACTAGATCAATCAGGAAACATTAATTATATCATGAATAGACAGAGGTTTGAGGTTGAAAAACTTCAAAGTGTATAACATAACACTAGTGGCTAAACAAGTTTGTAAGATTTTAGAAAACCTAGATACATTAGTCGTGCACACATTGATATGCATATATTCTAAGGTACCCCATATGGGAGGCGTCAATAGCAAAACATGTATCATGGGTATGGTGTAGTCTTATGATAGGAAAAGATACTATTAAGTCGAGCACATATTGTGACATTGAAATAGGGTCATCTATATCTATATTGTAAGCCAAGTGTCAACTAGGATGGACCCTACCTTGGCATACATTCTCGACCCTCCGGTAAAGCTCACTACACAGTGTCCTTCCTTACGCGACTACATTTGTAGTCACGCAAGGTGGAAAAAATAGTCGCAGAAGACAAATTTGGGCTTTCCCGACTACATGTAGTCGTTAATAATTAGTTGTTGAAAAATGGTCTCTAAAGAGTATATTTAGCAACAAATGCACATAAGTAGTCGTTAATACTCATATTACATTAACGACTACAACTGTAGTCGTAAATAATAAATACCATTGCCGACTACAAAATGTTGTCGTTATTTAGTACCATTAACGACTACAATATAGTCGTTATTTAGTGTCATTCTCGTCTACGTATTTCCTTACTGGCCACTAGATTTGTAGTCGTGAATAAGTTATCATTGACGACTACTCATTTAGTCACCAAAGATGACAAACTAGAGACTACTTCCAGATGTCATTGGAGACTACATGTAGTCGCAAAGGACATTAATTTTTTTTATGTTTTTGAATTATATTTAATTACATTAATTAATAAAAATAATAGAATTAATAATTAAAAATAATAATAAAATAAAAATAATTAATTTAAATACCAATAATATATATTAATTTATCGATAAAAGTCAAACAAACTCCAATAAAAGTTAAACACAGTCAAATTAATATAAATAAACAAAAATATAATCAAGCCACCAAAATAGCCCAAACTAACGACTATATAAACGAGTTTCTTCCTCTCCTTCAGAATCATCTTCATTTCCAGAATCACTTCCTTCACCATCCTCATCAGATTCTTCGCCTCGACTCTCAGATGCATCAGCTGCTGAAGGTTGAGTAGTAAGGTTTTGTGGCATAGGAGTGAAAGGGGTCAAACCCTGTTGTATATTCACCTGATTAATCCACTCCATCGCGTTGGTCACAGCCGCCTGAGATTAAACTGGAGGAACAATGCTAGTAGAGGTTGTAGTAGGGGGTATATACGGTGGAAGTCTCTGGGCTACCCGAAGCTAGTTCACAGCTGCCATCATATGCGCGTTGAGCTCGTCTTGGGATGGGGTAGTTGAAGGACCCGAGACACGCTTCTTTTTTCTCGGTTGGACCATACCCGGTGTCCAACCCCCTTTTGGCAAGCCCATACCCTCCTTGCCCGCTTCCTTCACCGCATCTAACTGCTCCTTGAGCTTCAACTCACGAGCTTTGGATGACCTAGTTTGAGTCTGGGTCACTTTCTCTTTCAATTTTCTCTTTAAAACTTTCTGTTTAAATAAAGACATGTAAAAAAATTAATATGAAAGACAATCATTAATAAAATTATAATTAAAAATTTATTTTTAAGAAAACATACATCCGCAGTCTTGAAGTTATGCGTCCTCCACTGTTCGTCTTTTTATCTTTGCCTACAACTTCAGAAAAGCCACCCATTTGTGGAATATGGACTTGTTCTTGAGTAGCCTCATCAGTCACCGTCATCATGCCATATATGGTCGTCTTTAGAATAACCTGTTTCAGTCAAAAAATTCAGATTAATATTCTAAATGAACTTAAAACTTATAGAAAATATTATCTACCTCGTAAATAATATCTCTGATTCGGGAATATTTTCGAGATCCTGCCCCAATTTAATTCTTGAGCTTCCTTCGATTTTCTCTCTGGTGCTGATATATTTATAATCATAATATAGCATTATGTAATATACAAAATCAAATAAATAAAGTAATAGTTTACTACCTTCGCGACAGGCGATCCCTATAGCTTACAACACTTCCCCCAAATCGCATCAGACAAGTTACTCGGGTTCTTCCCAAATAAGTAATAGTGCTTCTTCACATTATGTTTGAAGTCCTTGTATCTGTATCGCATGGTAGTATCTAGATTACCGGCAATATCTGCCCAATTCGCCCTTCTTCTCCAATTCTCTATGTCAAAAAATTCTTATATTCAACATATTAAAGTTAAATAAAATAAATAAATTATCCTATGTATTAAAATTTAAATTAAGTTTAGTAATTACGGATAATCGTTGAACAACTGCATCTTTATTGGTTTGAGGTACTTTTTCCCATGCTTTGTAGCAATGTGGTATTCTCTCCCGAACAGTTAGCCTAATCACTTTACTTACGTGTTTCCCGTATTTATCGGAGAGATTCCACGTTTCGTCGAGTATGCAAAAATCGACAGGCAAAGGATACCTGACTGCCTTTAATGCCCGAATGACAGTTTTTAGGGATGCGGGCCCCCTCAGTTTGCGTTTTACTTTTTCTGGTTTAAATCAGATTTAACTAATGTAAATTTTTAAAAAAAATAAGTATGGTAAAAATTTGTATACCTTGTTGGGTGTTACAGTTTAACAGGTTTGGGTTTGGGTTGTAGTTTGGATCACGTCCCCCACGATCCCTGTCGTGGTTTCTAGCCAACACATCATTTATCTAGTTTTAATCCAAATGTTCAATAAATATAATTAAAATACATAATCCAAAACAAAAACAAAACTAAAATTAAATTATTACAATACATTAAGAAATAAATAAATATTACAGTTAAAGAACTAGACTATTAAATATTACAATCAATGAAATAATAAATAAATAAATACATTATCAAATTAAATAAATATAAAATAAGAATAATAATAATTATACATCACCAAATTAAATAAATAATATAAATAAAATAAAAATATTACATTACCAAAAAAACAAATAAATTTATTACTATTCTCAATCCGTTTACAATTTGTATTAAATTTTTTTTTTAGTCATTTTGTGAAATAAATATATAACTTACTCTTATTCCTAAATAACTTTTAAATTATTTTTTTTAAAAAGTTATTGTTGATAACATCCTCATTAAGCTCTCTAATTATTTTTCTAAGCCTTCAATAATTTATTTTATAAAAAAATGACTAATGAAATAATTATTTATAGAAAACACCCCCTTTATATTTTTCATACCTTTACTACTCTTATTATTAAATATATTATTTTATTTTAATACAATATTAATTTTTAAATATTAAACAAATAATAAGGTACTTCCACCACCACCACGAATACCACCACCACCACCACCACCATGTATTTAATCACCCCTACAACCACCACAACCACCACCACAGTAAGCACCACCACCACCTACTACTAATTCCATCACACACGCGCACGTCCGTGATTTTTTTTTTTTAAAATCGTCATAACTAATTCAAAAAAAAATCAGAAAATAAAAAATTTGTATTTTTGGATAACGCAAATCAATACTTACGTCTATGATGTTTAAAACATGAAATTCACTGTTTGAAATAGTGATTTTTTTTAGCAGACACTCTGCGAAATTTTTTTTATAAAAAATTCAAAAATTCAAAAAACTCCAAAAAAATTCATAGTCGTAGATATTAATTTGATTTATCCAAATATATAAATTTTTGATTTTTTTTTTGATTTTTTTAGAATTAGTTAAGACGATTTTAAAAAAAAAATCACGGACGCACGCGGGTGTTTATTAGTTTTTGTTTGTTTTTATTCTAATTTCCTTTTTCGTTTTTTTAATTATTAATTAGAGGACTAGTTTGGGACGAGACTGTTTTCTATAAAGTATCTTATTGTAGGTATCTTTTCTAAATAAGATTTTTAATAGGCATTAATCTATAATTGGCTTTTGTTTTAATTGCAAAAAAAATCCTTTTTCTTAAATTATTTTTTTTAATTGCAAAAAAATCCTTTTTATTTAAAATTATCACATTTTGGTCTTAAAATTTTATAAAAATTAAAATTAACCATTAAATATTACTAACACTAAATTCATCAAAAATTACATATTAGTCCTTAATTTTATTTAATATTTTTTAATTGCAAAAAAGTCCTTATCCTTTTAAAAACATAAAAAAAACCCAAAATAATCCTAAAATTCTTATATATTATTAACACAAAATGTAACAAAAATTACATATTAGTCCTTATAATTTTATTTAATATTTTTTTAATTGTAAAAAAGTCCTTATACTTTTACAAAGCATAAAATAACCCTAAATAATCCTAAACTTCTTGAATATTACTAATACTAAATTCATTAAAAATTACATATTAGTCTTTATAATTTTTTTAATTGCAAAAAAGTCCTTATACTTTTAAAAAACATAAATATTAACCCAAATTATATTTCCTATGCATAAAACCACTAAAAACCTATTAAAAATATTTCAATTAATTTTTTTTCAATTCTAACATCCAAAATGTGTTACAACAAACTTAAATCACACCCAAAAGTGTTTACACAAATTCAGAATCCAATAAAAACCCTAAATAAAAAGGCAAAAAGGCTTTTCTAAATTTTTACAATTTTTTTTCAATTCTAACATCCAAAATGTGTTATAACTAACCTAATTCACACCCAAAAGTCCTCACATGAATTCGGAATCCACTATTACATGCAAAAATTGAAGAACAAAAAAAAGTTGAAAATCAAAACATAAAAATTAAATCCTAACAAGTTGAAGAAAATCATAAACACAAACAAATAGGTTAGTTTTTGAAAAATTTGATAATATTATTAAATCATGAGAAAAAATAGGAAAAGTGGGTGTAAATGATGATTTCCTTACCTTAGGAATAGATTTGGAGGTTTTAGTAGCTCCAATTGCAGCCGAAAATGTTGTTGTTTAATAGGGTGTTTCTTTTTTTTTTTGATATGGAGGAGATGAGAAATGAAATGGAAGGAGTCAGCAATACTACATATAGTACTTAGTGTTTTGCGACTACTTTTTGTAGTCGTAAAAGATACGTATGTAGTCGGTAGAAACATGAGTGACGGACACGCGTTAGGAAAGTGACCGCCACGTGCCTAATTTGCGACTACTTTGTAGTCGCGAATAACCGGGAGTGAAACGCGTGTCAATTAATGGGTTGGAAAGTGGACCACCCAATTTTAATTGATATAAAATTTGCTTCTAACGACTACTTAAGTAGTCATTAATGATGTTTAGTCTTTATCGACTAGTTCATACGCATGAACTAGTCGCGAATGACCCCATCTTTTGCGAAGATAACTAGCGACTACTATGTTGTCGCGAATGCCAAAATATTTTTTTTCTTTTTTAAATTGAAAGGAACAGTTTTAGTTTTAAAACGCATGTTATACAATAAAAATACTATTATAACCAATTCTACATAATCAAAACACTTTAATCATAACAAATCCACAACCTTAAAAATCAAATTTCAAAAAAACACGAAAATGACAAGACAAAACAATAAAGATATAATAAACATTCTAATCTGTTTCGTAACCACTCGTGTCAACAAATTCCTCATCATTATCAACGTAGATGGGTTCCTCTAATTCATCATCTACGTACTCGTCCAACGTGTCGTAAAAAACTCATCGTTTTCTTCAATAAAAAAATCTACATGCAATAGAGATGGGTCAAACTAGATCTCCTCACCAGTTGTCAAGTGTAGCTGTGAGTAACCCGTCTCCGTGTTCACCAAAGGAATCGTGATACTCTCGTTTTCAATAGGTAGTGATTCTACACCCCATTACCCAGGACTCCATCCATGTCGATCATTGATTTCCTAAACAACTTTCCACCCTTTTTGTGTTTTCCTTGAATTAATCTCATCAATGTAAAACACATTTTTTGCTTGCGTTGCTAAGATGTATGGTTCCTCTCTCCAAAAAAGACTAGATGTGTTAATAAAGGTTACCCTATTCTCTGTCCTCGCAGTGCTCGTTTTATACCACTTACACTCGAATAACACAACTGAACAACCACCATCGTATGTTACCTCTACAATCTTGACTAATTCTTCGTAATACGGGTTCCTTCATACGCGGTACATACTTCGTAATCCCGAGTAACTCTTTTTTCTCCTTTTTCACGAGTAACCCATGTGACACCATTCATAACACATGAATCGTATCTATAAACCAGACCATGAGACTTACTAGCCAATGAAATCATCTCACGGGTAGCAAATGCATCACCGACATTTTTCTTTCATAAACATACAAACGAGAACAATTATAATAATATTGTCTAACATTGATTCTTAATTTGATATTTGAATGAATCTATACCTTATGCATAAACCAATCTCGAAAATTTTGTCGGTGTTTCCTCTTTTTATCGTCTTCAGGGTCCGATAGCGTGGCTTTGTGTTCTCTGCACATTTGAAGACTAATTTCAATACTTTTCATAATGAATGGAAAAATAATAAGCCAAACGTCATTGAATATTGGATCTCGTCGCAATTAAGTAGGATGTACCAGTTTATTTGCTCCTTCTCTATATATGATAAAGCACCAAACTCTTTTTTACCCAGTGGAATACACTGACTCTTAAATACGGAAAATCTTTAGGTTTAGGTACAGTGTCGGTATATCTACCTGGATCGTTGAACTTTGTTTTTTCTTCTTGAAGATAATGCCATATGAAAGTCAAAGTCTCTTCTACGGCATATCACTCGGCGATTGAACCCTCCGACCTAGCCGGGTTTTGTATGTGTTCCTTTAACTTCTTTAAATACCTCTCAAATAGGTACATCCACCGCATCTGAACCGGTCCCCCTAATAAATCTTCTTCGTATAAGTGTATAACCACGTGGATCATTATATCGAAAAACACGGGAGGCAAAATCATTTCTAGTCTACACATAACTTCAACCACTCCCACATTACCCGATTCTAACTCTTTCCTACTGATATTTTTCTTACAAAGGACTCTGAACACATTAGCTAACCCAATAATCATATCACTAATCGATTTATCTTCAATAAGCCCAGGGATACTAGCCACGAAAAAGATACTGCATCATCACGTGATAATCATGAGATTTCATTCCAATAATCTTTCCCGTATCACTTTGAACATTATTTCTCAAACTAGATGCAAAAACATCGGGAAACTTCTGTTTTTTCAACCAGTCAAGAAATATTTTCCGCTTATCCGTTGACAAAATATACTTTGCTTGCTTCAATATCGCTTTACCTCCTCTAGATATCAACCACAAATTTTTCCTAATGTTCATATCCTTAAGATCCGTTCTCGCGTTCACGTTATCTTTGTATATTTTCCCATCAATCCCTGTTACTGTACCCAACAGACTATCGCACACATTCTTCTCGCAATGCATAACAACAATGTTATGTTTTAATAAATGTTTGGACCAATAATGTAAACGATAAAAAATACTATTTTTCTTCCAATTGAATTGACGAGGACTAGTTTTTTCTTCAGGATCTTGCCCCCAAAATCCTTGTGTTTACCGAAAAACACAATGGGCAACCCATCTAACTGTGTCTGAATATCAGCATGACTATGTTTCCTCGGTGGGGCCCTATAATCGATACTCGGGTACAAAACTTTGTCTTTTTTATATCGATGTTTGGGAGGTAACCAACGTTTATGATCAAAATAAACTACCTCTTTCCTCACCTTCTTCGACGGAGTAGAATCCATGCATTCTGGGCAAGCTAAGTAACCTTGACCCTGCCACCCCGACGTGTATGACCTAGCAGGGTAATCATTAGTCGTGGACAACAAACAAACCTTCATTGTAAAATCTTGCTTCGTGTGAGCATCATACATAAGGATCCCTGTTTCCCACAACTATTCCAAGTCATCTATAACAAAGCGGAGAAAGACATCCACGTCCTTACCGAGTGAACGGGGACCCGGAATCAACAAACAAAGCTAATATGTAGTTTCCTTCATGTATTTTTACGGTGACAAGTTGTAGATGGTCAATATTACTAGTCACATGTTGTATGAGTTGTTCTGCATAGAGAACGAACAAAAACCATTGATACCTAGACCCATGAATATATTCCGAGGTTCACTAGGAAACTCGGGATGTAGCTCTAGAAACCTCTTCCAACTATCACCATCAACCAGACGACGCAACACATATGGGTCGGTACTCTTCCTTGTACGGTTCCAAATCATATCTTTGCTAGTGTGTATCGAAGAATGAATTTGCTGCAACCTCGGCGCTATCGGAAAATATCGGAGTTTCTTATGGCTACTTTCCGACCCTTTTTCGGGCCCCATCTGGATTCACTACATACTAGAAAATTGTCAAGGAATTCATTATCCTTGTAAAATAAAGCACAATCGTTCACGCAAACATCGATAGTAGTGTACCCCATACCTAAACTTCTTAACATTTTGTTGCACTCCCCGTAAGACTCGGGCAAGGTATGAGGTTTGGGCAACACGTAACAAAACAATTCAAGAAGCTCGGTGAATGATGTGTTAGTCCACTTTTTCTTCACCTTCATGTGCATTAGCTTCACAATGAAATTTAATGAACTTATTACTGTACATCCAGGGTATAATCCAGTCTCCAATTTCTCGAAAAAAGTTTCGAAACTGCCACGTGTTGAATTGTTTGAGTCTATCATCTCAGTGTCACCCGAATGACTACCACCCTCGTAATTAGGTCTCAAATCTTCATAGACATTAAACATTTCATTTTCTACATATGTAGTCTCGGAAATTTCTAAAATCTCACCATGCTTTGTCCAAATCTCATACGTTGACAAAACCCCGAATCGTAAAAGATGTTCCCTAACCTTTTGGACATTAAAGCGAAGATTATTCGAACACTCATTAAACGGACAAAACAAAGTATCTTTAAAATTCTCTTATTTTTGAGAAAAATTGAGAAATTCTTCTATCCCATTAACAAATTCACGCGGAACACGATGATCGGAATTAATCTAACTCTTATCAATACCCGAAGCCATCGTCTATTAACAATATAATCAAGTACAACAATATAAAGAATACAAAATAAATGTTTGTGCATTTTATTCTCATACAAAACAATAACATGTACAATAGAAAAATAAAACATGTTTCTAACAACCTAATCATACTATATAACATTAAATACACAATTATAATCAAATAAAATATTATTTTAAAAGTTTTAATGAAAAAAAATATGATTTTGGGCAAATTTGGTTGGAGAAAGTGAGAATTGTGTAGGTCCCACTTCATTGCTTGGCCCCGGAAAGCTTTTACACGTGTTGGAATAATATTTGATGATGATGAGGTTTTTGGAGAAAGAAAACTGTTCCGAATTTGGTCCCACTTCATTGCTTGGTCCCACATCCAACACATTTTAACCGGACCTCCTAACTGAGCTTCTTCGTACAAATCTATGACAAGGTGAACCATTATGTCAAAAAAAGCGTGAGGAACAATCATCTCTAGCTTTCACATAAGCATAACCACTTCAGACTTTCCCGATCTAGTTCTTTCATACTTAAATTTATATTACAAACAATTTATAAACATGTTGCACAACCCAATAATCGGATCTCTATATCGATTTATCGTCAATAAGTCTTGGAATACTAGTCACAAAAAGAAGCTGCATCATTATATGATAGTCATGTAATTTCATACCTATAATCTTCCCCAAATCACTCTAAACGTTATTCCTCAAACTAGACACGGATCCATCGGAAAAATTCTACGCCTTCAACCTCTCTAGAAACACATGTCGCTTTTCTGGATGCATCACATACTTTGCGCATGGTAGCATCACTCTACCTCGGCCCTCGGATAACCACAACTCTTTCCTGATTCCCATATCTTTCAGATCCTTTCTCACTTTCTCATTATCTTTGTTAATTTTCCTAGGCCAACCACGGTACCAAGCAGACCATCACACACATTCTTCTCACAATGCATATCGTCAATTTTATGTTTCAATAGAGATTCTGACTAATATGGTAAATGATAAAAATACTCTTTTTCTTCCAGTTAAACTCACAAGAACTTGTTTCCTTTGTCGCCTTGCCACCAAAATCCTTTTATTGACTGAGAAACACAATAGACAACCCAACTACATGCGTCAGACTATCGGCGAGATGATATTTCCTAGGCAGGACCCCATGCTCGAAATTCACGTACGCATATACGTCCTTTCTAAACCGATTTCTAATAGGTAACCACCATATGTGATCAAAATAAACCACACCATTATTCACCCGTAAGGATGACGTATAATCCATGCATTTTGGGCATGCTAAGTAACCTTGACCCGACCATCCTGAAGTGTATGACCTAGCAAAGTAATCATTAATCGTGAACAATGAACAAACCTTCATTATGAATTCTTTATTTATATGTGAGGATCCCCGTACCCCAACAATATTTCCAACTCATCTATACCATGACAGATATATACATCTATATCTATATCTTTTCCAGATGAACCCAGGATCCAGAATCAACAAAGTAAGCATAGATGTGGAATCTTTCATGTATAACCTAGGCGACAAGTTGTAGATTATCAATATAACTTTCCACATTCTATATGAGTTAATTTGCATGGAGAAAGGACAAAACCCATCAATTCCCAAACCAAGGTGTACATTTTGTGATTTACTAGAAAACTTAGAATTTATCTTGTCACACGTTTTCCAACTAGTACCATCAACTATATGACGCAAAACGTCTTCCTCTATACTCTTTTTGATATGGTGTCTAATCATGTATCTGGCGGTGTGCCTCAAAGTGTACATTCTCTGCAACCTTGGCGCAATAGGAAAACAACATAGTTTCTTATGTGACACTTTCTTCCCCTTCTTCGAATCCTACCAAGATTCACCACGTACTGGGTACTTCTCCATTTTTTCATTCTCCTTATATTACAAAACACAATTATTCAAACACACATCGACCGTGATGTATCCCATACCCAAACTCTTTAGCAATCTGTTGCACTCATTACAAGAAGAAGGTAATGCATGACCTTCTGGCAAAACACGACAAAACAATTGAAGAAGTTCGATAAAAGAGGTGTTTGTCCACTTGTTATTCACTTTGACATGCATTATCTTGACTATAAAATTCAAGGAACTCGTCGTAGTAAAATCGGGGTACAATTCTGTCTCCATTTCCTCAAACAACGCGTCGAAACTCCCACCCCTCCGTCCAGTAAGATTCTCGTCACCCATCTCTGTGTCACCGGAGTTACCAACAACATCGAAAGTGGGTCTCAAATCATCATACACATTCAACATTTGATCTTCTAAGATTGGGTTACTCACGGGAATTTCTTATTTTTCACCGTGTTTCGTCCAAAACCTCATACGTTGACAAAAAACCCTATCTAAAAAGATTCGCTCTATTATCGTTAATATGAAATTTTCAATTATTGAAACAACAATTACACGGAAAAAATGAAACCTATACTATCCATGTGTTTTTTGCAAAATTAATAATTTTCCTCATACCTGACAAATATTCCTTCGTAACAAAATTATTTGTTTAATCCAACTCTTCTCAGAGTTCGGATGCATCATCTAAATTAGATAAACATATAATTATAACCAAATAGAAATTGAAAAAACAAATTTTAAGAATAACAATTATTTAAAAGTATATATTATAATCCCTAAAAATCCACAGTAATACACATTCCATTCACATAATCAAAGCATACCAAAACACATAATTAATTTAAACGGATTAGGAATTTTTTTTAATTTTTTAAAATACCTAATTTGGACAACAATTACACAGAAAAAATGAAACCTATACTATCCATGTGCTTTTTGCAAAATTAATAATTTCCCTCATACCTGACAAATATTCCTTCGTAACAAAATTATTTGTTTAATCCAACTCTTCTCAGTAATCGGATCCATCATCTAAATTAGATAAACATATAATTATAACCAAATAAAAATTGAAAAAACAAATTTAAAGAATAACAATTATTTAAAAATATATATTATGATCCCTAAAAATCCACAATAATACACATTACATTCACATAATCAAAGCATACTAAAACACATAATTAATTTAAACGGATTAGGAATTTTTTTTTAATTTTTTAAAATACCTAATTTGGACAATTTAATGGGGTTTTTGAAGTAGAAGTAGAGCTACACGTGTAAGATGGTATTGAGAAATTTCGTTAATGATGTGGCGGATCACGAGTTGTGAATTAGAGAATTCTTTGGAGCAATTAGTGTAGGATTTTAAATTTTTTGAGTAAAGCATCATTACTTAATTGGCTTCTGTCCATTGACAACTAAATACTCGTCACTTACTGGTGACGACATATGTCGTCGCCAGTGATAAAATAATTGTCATGGGTACATAACAACCGCGGTGACATCAAAATCATCGTAGATAAATACATCAATAGAGACTATTCATTTAATTTTAATTTGTTTTTCAATACAAATATTATCGTCAGTATATCCCTCTGGCGACAAAAGTTTTCGTCGCCAGTAAGGATCGCAAAGAGGCGACAATTTTTGCCATCACCGAACTATTTTTGTCGCCATGCACTTTACACTAGGGACGACACGCGTGTTGTCAGGAATGATAACACGTGCAATAGTTATCTATTTATTTCTATTAAATATGAAAGTTATATATATATATATATATATATATATATATATATATATATATATCATGTGTTATACTTATATCAGGGAGAAATAAGTACCACCGAGATACTTTTTTCTCCCCCCGCCTAGGTTAATATCCCAATGATTATTGTAAACTTATATTTTACTAAGATTTTGTCATATTAGATTTTACTTAAAAAGATGAATTTATATTCATAAAAATTAAATATCCAAAATGAAATATTATAACATATATGGATATTCAATTTTGGTAAGATATGCGGCTTAATTAAATGGCAGGTCCAAAGAAATATAATGTTTGTGTAATTTTAAATAAAAAACATATGAGAGCAATTTTTGGATTCCGAATCATCTTGACTTCGATAAATTCATTTCTAAAACCTCTTGGTCTTAGCGGAGTAGTCTAACCACTAGACCAATTATCGATCTTGTTTGTTTAATTACTCAAAAATTAAGTTATATTTTTCTATAAATAAATATATTATATTATATTATTTATCGTAATGTACAAATGATCAATAAATTATTCTTTTTCTGTTCTGTTTTTGACAAATGTTCTTTTTCTATTTATACTTGTATTTTATTTTTAACTTATTATTTTTTTTACTTTGTTTCTTATAGAGGTGTATTCAATCAGGATTTTAAAAACGTCTATTAATTTTTTTATAATCCATAAATTTGCAAAATCTACAGACGTTAAAAGACTTTTTAAAGTCTTATATAAAAACTATCGAATACTTTTTAATTCTATCTAGATTTTAACATAGAATAGGTTAGGATTTTAATAGATTGTGAGATATGTATGTAAAATATATAAGTACAATTTTTTTTTAATATAAGTAAAATATTTGTTTATTTAGATTTTATATATATACGAACAGTGAAATTTGTGTTTATTTCTAAACAACGCATTTAGTCAAAATATTAGAATATTTTTATTAATCCTCATTCAACTTTATCAATTTTGGTCCTTTGTTAAAGCAAAAAAGTAGTATAAGGTTGCATTAATTTTTTCCAATAAAGCAACGTTAAAATAATTTTATAGAAAAGAAACAATCTTACTAATCTAAACAGTATGTCTAAAAAAAAAAAAAAATCTAAACAGTGTAGCAGAAAATTTCTTTGTAATTTCCAAAACTCTAAACATTCGATATTATTTTGTTGCCCTTAGTGTAACCGAATATGGTTTATTATTAATTGATGGTGCTGGACAAACTAAAAAAAAAAAGTAAAATTTCCAACAAAAGAAAAGGTGTAGCAGAAGAAGATTTTCTCTTTCTCTCTAATTCCCAAAACCTAAACATTCGATATTATTTTGTTGTCCTTGTGCAATCGAAGATGGTTTATTATTAATTGATGGTGTACAAACTAGAAACTTAGTAAAAAAAGGTTACATGTTCTATCATTGTCTGTTTGATTGTTAATTTGGTTTTATTTGAAATTTATGAAAATTTTATTTTTACTTGAATGATTTGTAAATGATTTGTTTAGTTATATTAAAATTTTAAAATTCTATAAAATTCAACCAACAAGTTTTAAATAAGAATTTAAATTTTTTTTGATTAAACATATCTAAAATCTTAATTGAATATATCTATATTTCAAAAAACTTTTTAAATTTTTTAATTGATATCTTAGATTAAAGTCTAAAAAAATTCAATAAACTCTTAATTGAATATATCTCTTTAGATTCTCTATTTTTGTGGTCGAAAATGTTTCTTAGATTCCGTGAATCTAAAGAATCATTTTTTAAAATTTTATTAATTTATTTTCCTGTATAAATTCGCACACTCATCAACTGAAACTTGCCCTATTCCTCGCCTCTCGGTCTCTTCACAGGGTTGACAAAAAAAAGGTCGCTTCACAGATATACTATTTCATCATAGTATGGGCTCCGATATTTCACCTGATGTCCCAGTCTCGGTTTCAAACTTTACGTTTGCATTTAACAACATCAATTTCTCAGATAGGATTCTGAAAATTGATATTCTACCTGATTTGTCGGAAGGCGCACGTAATCTGAAGCGCAGAAGAGGAAATGTTTCCTGTGAAACCAGTAAGCTATCACGTCCAAATACATTATTTAATTTACTTTTTTTTTGTTGCAAATAATTGTATATCATATAAAGGTTGGAATCAGAGAATAATTCTGGTAAGAGTGAGAGATTCTTTTGGAATACTTCGGAATCTAAGTTTTCTGTAATTTTTGGTTTGAGAGTATGAGAAAATTTGTGTTTTGATTTTTGAGAGGTTTTAATGAAGTATTTGAGACTAAAGAACCCGAAAGAAATAAGAAAAATAACCTTTTGGTGCCCCATTATAATAGTCTAAACCTTTTCGGGTTGATATTTATGTTTTGTTACATTGATTGGGTTTTCTTTTTAGTGGTGCAAATTTTGTTCCAACTTGTGCATGTGGTGTAATTAGTCAGATTTTTCTATAGGTGATGAAACAACTGAGAGCAATGACTCATTATCAAAGACTTTACGTATAAGTAGACCAATATTAGCTGCAAAAAGTCCATTCTTTTACAAGGTATGTATTAATTATTTTACGCTCAGCAATCTACCTTTTGTTATTTCTATAATTCGATTTTGCGTAGCTTTTCTCAAATGGCATGAAAGAGTCAAAGAAAAGTAACGTAACTTTACGCATCCAAGCATCAGAAGAAGCTGCTCTCATGGAGCTCTTGAACTTTATGTACACCGATACATTGACAACAAAAGCACCTTCAGCTTTAATAGATATCTTAAAGGCTGCAGATAAATACGAAGTTGTTTCATGCATGAGTTACTGCACCAAGTTATTGCTTGACTTGCCCATGACTTGTGAATTAGCTTTACTCTATTTGGACCTTCCTTCTACTATTCCAACGTTCGCCCCATTCATAAACACTGCTAACCAGTTCCTTGTTGACCGTTTCAAAGACTTAACCAAGTGAGTGCTAGCTTGCTAAAACAATTTATCTCAATCTTATTTCTGTATATATATCGTTTGTTTAAAGAAAATTAATTAATATGTTGTTAGATACAAACAAGAGTTGCTCAAGTTGCCTATAGCTGGTATCGAGGTGGTTTTATCAAGCGATGATCTCCAAGTTTCCTCAGAGGACGATGTTTATGATTTTGTCTCAAATTGGGTGCGATTAAATTATCCAAATATGAAGGAAAGACAAAACGTTATGAATACACACCTTAATAATCTCATTCGTTTCCCATATATGACTGTGAGAAAGCTGGAAAGTGTCCTTAAGGTTAAAAACTTAAATTTAACCACACACAGATGCATATCTTCTGCCCTCTCATTTAAGGCTGAAAATCTGCATCAACAGCGTTTGATTGCAGCAGAAGCAATAACCACTCATCGTCAATTTGTAAAGCGGTCATATAGTTTAAAACCAATTAAAGTGATGGAATTCGAATCACCTTTTCCGCAAAGTATTGTTTACTTTGACCTAAAGAAGGAGGAGTGTGCAAATCTCTATCCATCGAGTGAAGTTATTTCACAAGTTTTCCATTTGGGTGCAAATAAATTCACCGTTGATGCATGTTGTAGCACAAATCAACAAAGCAATAGCCATAGTTTCGGGTTGTATTTGACACGAGATGAGAAACAAGTAGAATCGTTAGTCGTTGCATATGAGTTTGCAGCAAGAAAAAACAAAAAAACAAAGAAGTTTGAAGAAGTGTGTAACGGGGTCCATGATGTCAAAAGCAGTTTTGGTTTTAGTAATTTATTTGATATATCTTGGGATGATTTTATCGCTGATGACTCCATTTACTTCATCAATGGAGTTCTCCATCTCAGAGCTGAGTTGACGATTATGCAATAGCTTCTACTTATCTAACGGTTTTTTAGAAAAAATTTGTTACCATCTTATTATTTTAAATAGTCTAATTATTATTTTTGCATAAAATGAAACAATTACCCAATAGTAAATTTTTTTCAATGCAAGTATTTTCCACTAAAATCTGAATATTACCACCTTTATCCAAAATAAGTGATGTTTTAGAATTTTTAACAACACATGTTAAGAAATTTTAAAAATAGGGAAAAATTAGTTAAAAAATAACCAATATATATTCTTATTTAGAAATGTATTTAGTATGTTGAGTTTCTTTAGCAAGAATTTGTAAAAAACTCTAATATGACATATATTATGGATTTTTTTTTTTACTAAAATAATCATTATTGTGGAATGGAGGTAGTAGTTTGGTCCTATTAAAATTAAGACAAGTCTAAGTCACCTAAGACTTAATAAAATCTAGTGTATCTAGTTAGTGTGTCACCTCATTAATTAAAGAATGCCACTTTCAACTAAAACACGGCTACAAAGTTCACCTAATAAAAACAAGTACCTAAAATACATTAGAGAGATAGCTATATACCAACTCATACTTCTACTTCTCTTTGCGTTTCTCGATTGTCTTCTACACATCCAACCCTAAAAGACATCATTTTCCACCACTTTCATGTGCACCTCTACACCTTATCTCTTAGCGTAAACTATTTTTCTTGAAGCTCCGTGTAATATCTCCTATAATGTCTTTATTTAATATATTAATCCCCTTATATATTCTCTAATTGTGTTCCCTCCATATCACATACACTGCAGTGTCATTAGCATTCAGTAGAGTTGAATGTACACTACTAGAATGCACATTACCCGCAACAAGATCATTAGCGACAAAAAGTTACACGCGACGACATAGTCCGTCACATGTTTCAGTTGTTATTAGCTACAAAATCAAGTTGTCGCTGGCAATGTTAGCTTCCTTGCTAGAGATTAAAAAATAAAAAATTAAATCTTTTGTCAAACATTGTCCTCAATAGTGATTGAGGTTAGTCGCGACAAAATAAGTTGTCACTACGATAATATTGTCATTAACGACGATAAAAAGTCGCCGCGATTGATGTCAACGTATTCACTACGATAGTTGGGCAGAATTTTAAAAATGAAACATACCCAAAAAAATTCCCAACCCCTTTCTCAAACCCTAACCCCTATTTATTCTATCATTTCCTCCACCGAGAATCTGTTCTCCGCCACATCATCATCCGCTTTTCCCGAGACCATCTTACACATGTGGAGCCTACTCCTACTTCAATTTCTCCAACCAATTTCTCAAAATTAGGTATTTTTTCAAAATTCAGACTTTTTGCAATTTGTTTTATTTAAGTATGTTTGTGTTTAACTATTTTATGCCATGATGAGGTGAATAAAATGTGTTTTATGGTTGTATATTTATGGTATATAATATAAATATTTGAATACTGATTTTTTATTTTTGATATTGTTATAATTGTATGCTTATATCAAAATAGATGATGGATAAGCGTATCGACAAGAGTTTGATTAAATTAAATCGTTTGGGTTATCTTGGAATACATTAGGGTGTTTGAAATACTAAGTTGTTAGTGTGTGGATTAATTTTATAAAATTAAAATTAGGGTTTTTATATGAAATTGTTTGAAATTTTAGTTTTGCGATTATGTTGAAAAAATTAATAGGTGCCCATTGTTTTAAAAATATTAGTGTCTAACTTATAATTTTTAAAAAGTATAGGGGGACTAAAAAAATAAATTTTAAAAGTGTAGGGTTTTCAGTGACATTTTTAAAACTTAAGGGGTTAAATGTAATATTTAGAAACTTAAGGGACTAGATTGTAAATTTATAAACATACATGAGTCTTAGAGTTTTTACAAAAGTTTAATATCTGATTTTTAAAAAGTATAGGGACTAAAAAATAAATTTTAAAATATAGGGCTTTTAGTGATATTTTTTAAAACTTAATAAATTTCATATTTAGAAACTTAAGGGACTAAATTGTAAATTTGTAAACATATAGGAGCCTTAGAGTTTTATTAAAATTTTAGTATCTAATTTATAGTTTAAAAAAAGTATATGGACTAAAAAAATAATTTTTTAAAAATGTATCGTCTTTAGTGATATTTTTTAAAACTTAAGGGTTTAAATTTCATATTTAGAAACTTAAGGGACTAAAATTTTAATTTATAAACATATAGGTGCCTTAGAGTTTTAAAAAAAATTAGTATCTAATTTATAAACTTAATGAAACTAACTGTTCCTATACTTAATTGACAAACGCACCAAGGTTCCCAGATACTCCCACTATGGTCCTTAATAGACGGATATTTACCGAGAGGTTTGTGATTCATCTCCCAAACCATTGACCAGGAACGTGTGGGAGTTGTTTGGTACAAGTTCCTTACCACTACGATAGGGACGGGTATGAACTTGAACCACACTACTATCTTTTCCACGACAGTTCTGCAAACCAATCAACTCCTTAAATTCAAAAGGCGATATTTGAAGAAAATAAGACACCAATTAGTATATTAGTGTAGGTTTTGTATGCAGTGCATATGTCATCATCGTGAATATGTTGATTTTTAGGTGAGAGATCATCTAGCCACGTGTCATGGTGTAACCTATTAATCATCATTAGAATTAAATGTTTTGCTTATTGTAATTCAAGAATATGTTATCGAGTTTTTTTAATTCCAATATATTTGAGATATGTTTTATTATTCTAAATTAACTTTTTGGATTGCTATTCGATTATTAACATAAATGTATAGATGGCTGATGTGTTTCCTACTTCACATGGTGGGGACGATGACGGTAGTGATCCTAGTAGTAACCCTGATCGATCGCTAGCAGATTGTAATGTCTTCCTAGGTAAATAATATTTGCATCTAAAGTATTTGTTTTATTTTTATCAATTCAATCTTTACCAATTGTATTTAAATACAATCAACAAGAGAAACCCAAGGGCAAGGCAACCCCTGACATCAACGCATAAGGCTTTGCAAGCTTTATGTACGTACTTTCCAGTGGACGTTTGTATCTTATATGATACATGGACTCCGACTTGCGTGTATGGAAAATCCATCAGTCGGATTATAGGGATCACAGTTAGGGAGAGACCTCCTCCATGGTATAGGCTTTGGAAAGAAGTCTGTATGAACTGAAGCAACATATCCTTGATCACTTGGCAGTCATTTTTATTAGAAATTCATTTCTAGATCCATTTAATGTTTAATTTAGATGATGGTTGACTTGTTGTTCTTGGTTACAAGAATTCTTTGATATGGTGGATTTGAAGAGGAGGGTTGACTGACCCAAGGTACATCAAAGCATCGATCGTAGTTGTGCCTAAAGGTAAGGGGACTACAAGTATTAGGTCAAGAAGAACTACTACAACAAGGGGGTGAAGCATGACGACGTTATTGATGAGGATTGGGGGAAGAGATGTGCCAATTGGGATAACAAGGAGACCCAGGTAATAAGGTTTTAACTTGTAAAATATGATTTTACTATATGTTATTAATTTTTTTTATTAAAATAAACCAGAATCAGGCTTCCACTTACGCGACAAACTGAGCAAAACAAACACGCCCTAGTGTAGCCGGGTCGAGGAATTATTCTCGGACTTGAGATATTCTTTATGAGGTACATATTTTTATTTACTAAAATAACTTTTTATTTCTTATTAAAATTATTTAGATTAATCACTACACATTGGAATGCAGCATGAGAAGTTTAAAAGACCATCATGATGATTGGTGGTAACCGATGAACACAACATATCCCAATTCCACCTTTGGGATAATTCTTCAAGCATATCGGCTAAGACGACAAGAAAAAGAGTGGAGGACACTAAAATACGCGAAGGTCAACTTAAGTATTTATAATTCATGATTTATTATATTTTTAAAAAAGGATTCAATGTTTTAAAATTTGATATGTATTTATTCAATGTAACATGTTGAGTTTCGGTCACTGATGAAAGAAAAAGTCACCCAGTCTCAGTCACGGTCTGAGTCATCTACATCTTTATCGCCTACTCATATTATGACGCAGAAGGAGTATGTAGATACGGTACAGGAAGCCACCAAGAAAAAGATGGGCTCGACAACCAGTAGTTGGGCACCCGGTGTGGGACCGCTCCCAAAGATTAGACGCACTAGAACTTATTTGAAACGTGAGCAGGATGAACAATTAAACGGGATGATGGACGCACTGAATAAATTTCTCATTTCATAGGGTTGTCAGTCGTTCACTTCTCAAGGCGGTCAATCCACGAGTTCAACTGTTGGTACCCACTCTCAAGGCGGGCCATTAGTTTTTTTAGTGACCTAAGGGCATGCACAAGAATTTTCACTTCCACTCCAGGCCAAGCTCCCAATTCTCCAACGTGCCCTTTCGACAGACAGCTAGACCGGGCTGGTAGCCTACAACTCGAAGATGAAGCCTAAAGAGTTGAAGATTGTGAAGAAGAACGTTTATTTTATCCTTATTTTGTTGTTGTTTTAATCTATTTATAATGTACCAAACTGTTTTTTATTTTAGTTGATTTTATTTTATTTTCATTCGATTTTTAATCTGACTTTTATCGGGATTTATTAATATTATTTGTTTCAATTTATTTATGCTTTATTTTATCAGTTTAAAAAGCAAAAAATAAATACAAATCAAATTTTATAAAAAATAAATTTTGAATTTAATAAAAAAATTAAAATCATTAGCTACGACATTTTCGTTGCTAATGAAAGAAAACTTGACTTCGTCAATCATATAACCAGCGATGACAATTTCGTCGCTAGCAAATACAATATCAGTGACACCTATTATATTATCGCAAGAACACTCTATCAATAGTGGAGAAATATGTCGTCGCTATAAAAAGTCCATCAACGACGACTATATTGTCGTCGCAAGAGATCCTATTACTACCGACGATATGTTTCGTTGCTTGTGATAGAGAGTTTTTGTGATGACAAACCGAAAGTCGTCTCCGTTCGTGATCTCTAACGACATAACACTGGCGACTAAATTATAGCGGCGACATTTCATCGCAAAAAATAAGTCATGTCTTTAGCGACGATATTTTGAGTAATTAGTGACAATAAATGTCGTCGCAAATGATGAAAAACGCAGCAGTGTTAACCAGTCAATAATATTGAAAAATTGAGGTTTTGGAGAGATATTCCGCTTCTAGAAAATCACAACTTCCAAAACTATGAGGTATATGGATAGTCCCAGAGAAGTTGATGTATATCCTCATTAATCAGGTTACATTGATTTTTTTGGAATTTTCTCGCAAATGTTCGTACATATATTTTGTGTAGAATACTCCATTCTTCGAGGTCGTACATATGATTTATCTTCATTCACTTCAGAGATAGCTTTATTTTATGAAATTTGGATCATAAAGCTTGAGAGTAAGGGACATCTCCAACCTACTTAGTTAAAGAAATCTGCAACTTTGTTGTTTTGATAGCAACTAGAGGAAAGTGAGTTGATACGTAATTTATTCAATATTTTCCATCAAGTTAGCCATGAATCCCACCATAAGAACATGTTTTTACCTTTTACTAAATGTTTTTTATGATCTGTTTAGCTTATGTTTAGTATTTAAGGATCTTTCTCCATCCTTAGGAAGCATCTTGAGCTTCTTTAACTTTCAAGAATGAGTGTCTCCTTATCAAATTGGCTTGTACCCATTTAGACCATATAGTGTTTTCAGGATATTAGCTCGCCCAACATAGCTTGAGTATTCCTACCTTTTATTTTACATATGAAGGTCCTTTATGCCTAGTCCCCTTTATCATAGGGTTTATGTAAGCTAGTACCCTTCCATAGATAAGCACTTATTGTACTATTGATTTTGTTGATCACTTTCTTTGGTAAAGAAAATACCCCACACCAGCAGAGTAACTACTTAGCAAATATCCCATCTTCATTAGGCTTCCTTATGTGATTCGTATTTCTTTGTATACTGCAGCAAAATATCGTATGTCATCAGTAATTCTAGTTATGCTAAACCATGGTGGTAATCAAATCCTGGAACCTTTGAAGCCTTACCCATTATTTTAGCTCTTTGAGGTCATATGTAAATGATTGATATCTCCATATATGTGACAAATAATCTAGTCATATGAGACGTAATTTTAGGTGAATTATATTCTTAGCTGAGGGATTTTTCCCAATTATTTGATAATATTTTCCTTCTTGCCTTATTTTGGAGAATTGTTACTTTTAGAGCATTTTAAGTGTAATTTGTGTGTTAGGTGTAAAGATATTAGGTACAAGGATGATATAAGATGCCAAGACATAGATATGGAGTTGAGGAAAGAAGATCAAAAACAAAATCAAGAGTTAAAGGACAAAAGAAGTCGTTTTTAGAAAGTACAAAAGCTGTCGTCCAGATATGGAAAGTGGATTGGTCTTTATTTTGTGTAACATCGATAGAGAATTTGAAGGAGCCCTTTTATATATAGTTAGCATTTTGAATTAGGAATGCGTGGCCACTAATGGTTTATGATTTGGACCTGTATTATATGAGTTATGAATTTTACAAACTCTATGGACCAACCACTCCACTTTCTAAGGAAAATGTATTTGAGTTGGAGTAGGACTCTAAAACCTAGCCCATGACCTATATTTCATCCAAACCTCTATATATATTAGTACTTGACTTAAAAGATGAGTCCTTTCTTTCATAGGCTCCAAAAATTCATTAGAGAGCAAGTTGACTTGAGGAAGAAGCAATAGAAGTTGTAGCATCACAACTCCTCTTCTCCATCCTTTTCCTCCTATCATTAGGGTAAACTATATTGGATTCTTAGCTTAACTATGTTTCCAATCTCTTTACTCTTAAGTTTTATCTTTTTCGGGAAAAGACCACACGCTAGTGGTACCTGATCTATAAAAAGTCACAAAACGGCCCTTTATGTTATTATTTTGTGACAATATTAGCCCATTTTTACATTTTCGGTCAGTTAACCATTAGTCAACGCCGCGTGACGCCAACCTAGAGCTACGTCATCGCCACGTACTCCCCACATCAGCATGACGTCATCATAATTTACACATCATTAATATTTTTTTTTCAAAATCATTATATCTGAATTTTACGACAAAAAAGAAGAAGAAAATTATCCCTTGAAGGGTTTCTTCCTCACTCACTCGTCTTCTTCTTCTTCTTCAATGGAGCTTGAATTCAATTGATCCTAGGTGTCATTCGTGTTCCATTCTCCATCATCATCAACGATGCTCCTCCTGCACAAGAAAACTGCTGCTCCTCCATCATCAACTGGCATGGCTACTGCATCAACAATCGAAGAACCCAAATTAACGTAAAAACAAAAAAAATCTCTTCACACTCGCCTTCCCACACCAAGCCGCTCTCCTACAAAATAAATCTGTCGCCACTCGGGGACCTTTCTCCACCATCATCACCCGCTTGGAGAAGAACCCAAATTAAGGTAAAAAATTGAACTATTTTTAACCTAATTTCGCCACTTTTCCATCTTTGTGTTTCTGTCCATAATTTGACGGGAAATCGGTTGAAATTGTAGGCCAAATATCACTATATCCATTCGCATTTCTAGCGATCAACGATTTCTCGGCCGCCGCGAGCAGTCGATTGAAGATCATCATTAGAGATCACCAGTGGTCGCTAGTTTTGTTAAACCAAAAAAAGAAAAAAAAGAAAAATTAAAGATATTTTTACCTACCATGTTTTTAACCCATAGCAACCACCAGATGGTAGCTAAAGGTCTCAAACCTTTATCGACTGTTCGATGACTGCTACAAGCCCAATTCAAAAACTTTGATGAATCAACTTTGCATGCATAATTTTTTACAATGTCTTTTAGCGACCACTTACTTGATCTCTAGCGACCACCAAGTGGTAGCTAAAGGTCACGAACCTTTACTGACCGCTCGGTGGCCGCTAAAAGCCGAATTCAAAAAAATTGGCAAACAAACTTTGCCCGCTCAATTTTTTAGAATGACCACTTTCTTGATCTCTAGCTACCACCAGTCCCTAAAGGTCTCGAATCTTTACCGACCACTTCAGTGACCGCTAAATGCACCATCCGAAATTGGCGAACCAAGTTTGTCCACCCAATTTTTGACAATGCCCTCTAATTACCACTTACTTGATCTCTAGCGACCACCTTGTGGTCTCTGAAGGCCTTGAACATTATAAAACACATACTAGGATTTACACTTTATTTAGTTAACTTCCCAACCCCACCTCATTCAATTACTCCCCTCCCTCGCTTATTACATCTCTCTGTCTCTCCAGTATCTTCTTTCAAAGGATAAGTTCTTAACCCTTATAAATTATATATATGCATATCAAATTAAATGTATGTTTTTATGTACAATTATGTATGTATATAGATGCATATTATATTGAAACTTGTACAAGTAGGTAATTATATTGTATTTTTGAGTTATTTATGGATTAATGGTGTAATTTTGGAATTGTAGGGACTAATAGGGGAAACGTCAAAAGTTTTAAGGTAGTGAAAGGTTTTTTCAAAAGTTTTAGAGATTAAAAATGAAATTATGTGAATTATAAGGACTATTAGGGGAATTTTTAAAAAATTTAAGGAGTTGAAGTGTAATTTCGAGTTATATAGGGACTTAGTGCATTTTTTGCAAAATCTTAGAGACCATAGTGCAATTTTTGTATATTAGTTTTGTGAAAGTGTTGTTGAGGTGTTTAATATTTTATATACTTTTTAAAATATATTTTACCTTTAGCGACCGCCATAGTGGTAGCTAAAGGGCTCTTCTTATCAACGACAACCATAGTGGTATCTAAAGGGGCACCTCATCAGCGGCCACCATGGTGGTCGCTAAAGGATCATCTAATCAGCAGCCACATTTTTAGGTGGTCGCTAATAGACCTCTCTCACGACCAACCACTAGCTACCATATTTTAGCGACCGATGTCGGTTGTTAGAGGTAAAAATTCACTTTTACCGACCGACAAGGGCACCTTTAATGATGACCATGTCGGCCGCAAGGTGAATATTGCAATAATGTATGATATAAATGAAAAGAGTAATGTTGGATATCACCCCAATTCTCATCACCCTTTTATTGCCCCTGATATGAACAAATCATAAAAAAATGATAAATCGGAAAAGAGAAATCATATGATTGATCCATTTAGTATCCACATAGGAGGTGATAAAAGGGTGTTTTGATTTGAGATAATATCCAACATTAGGGGTTGTACAACATGTAGCACTAATCGAAGTCGTTCGTTTAGACAAACAAACAAATAAGTTTGTTTGAACTCGTTCGTTTAAAAAGGTAGTTTGTTCGAACTCGTTCGTTAAAAAAGGTAGTTCGTTCGAACTCGTTCGTTAAAAAAGGTAGTTCGTTCGAACTCGTTCGTTAAAAAAGCGAGTTCGTTCGAACTCGTTCGTCAACTGCCTGTTTATATTTATGACCAGTAAATTAATTTTTTATATATTAATAAATATATTATTAAACCTAATATATTATATTGATATTTTTATATTTCTTTAGACTTTAATTTTTTCATTAATATCACACTTTATACTTCATACCACACTTTATCTAATACCAACCGTTCATAAAAATTCCGATTCACCATACAATAAAAATTATTCGTTAATAACTCGACTTCGACTAAAAAAACTCGTTCGATAAGTTATCAAACAAGTTTTAAAAAAATTGTCCCGACTCATTAAAATTTGAGCTCGCCCCGGCTTGAGTCAAAAATATTAACAAACAAGTTTGCACATTTAGTACTCTACTAGACTCGGTTAGTTTACAACCCTAACAACAGGTTAAAAAAACCTGACCACACCGACTAAATTAACTTGAAACTAGATGAGTTGTTTTATTGGACGGGTTGCAATGTCAATTTTTAAAACTACACATTGAAATTCATATTGGTTATTTTACCAAAATAATCATAGAAATTATGTTTTTCTCAAGTTCTATATCTCTATTTTTTTTTTAAAAACTCCAAAGTGGCTCTCAGATGTATTAAAAAAATCTCAAGTTATATTTCCTAAAATCAAAATTTAGGTGTCATTTGATTTTTTTAAGTGATAAGCACCGAATGATGAATAACAACTGAATAAAACTTATTCTGTTAAGCGGCAAGGTCTGAATGAATAAGTCTTAGTTTGAAATGTTAATGAAACAAACCAGTTAAGAGCTATTTAGATATAAGTTGGTCAGGAATAACAAACTGACTCATAATATTGAAATTAAGATCTCATTAAGTGCCAACAAACACCTCTTTAGCTGAGTGTAGATAGATATTCAAAGTTATATTGTTCATTACAAATTTAGTTTGTAAGATATTGTTGACCTGACTATGAACCCGAATACACATCCAACCCGTTTATAAACCCAAGATACCCGTAATGCACCTAAAACCCGTCACACCAGAAATACAATTATTTATATAATTTATTGGGCGAGTGCGAGCATAATTATTCAAAATACATATAATAACGGACCTTTTGCGGGTCAAGTATTTTTTATCGCAAACCGACATGCATATTTAACATTATTCAAATGGAAGATGTTCTTATGTTTTATCTCCATGAATTGGAATTTTCACACTGGGAGAATGTGCGTGGAAATTCTGGGCTCACATCCGAAGTTTGAGGTAAATAATGTTTATTGTGAGGTGAATCTTTGTGCGGATATGTTGGCAAAGAAAAGAGCGGAATCTAGCGTTAGTCCACGTGAGTTGGAAGATCTCCCATAATACTTATGGAGTTTTATCACACGAGATAGGAGCGGGTGTACGACTCCTAGAATTGTATTAGATCATGTATGGAGGTGTTAATTAGCTAGTTTTTAGTTACTTGACGGCTTTAAGCTTCATCGTATGAAAAAAAATATAAGATACTTTTTTTAACTTATTTAAAAAAAAAAAATCCCACATGTCATTACCGTGTAGATATGGATGGATTTTTTTGGACATGTAAGGAAATTACAATAAAATCGAGAATTTAAACTATTCCTAATTTGGAGAATTGACCCCTAAACCGTGACCAAAGATTGTCGAACCTCCGTTGCCCTGTGCATGGCGTGTTTTGCAAGTACATCTGCTCTACCATTGAAGCAACATGGAATATCTTTGAAATAAACAGGCCTTACTTCCGTAGCCAGTCTTCGAATATGTCGTATCCATGGTTTGAGTTTCCGACTAGCAACCGACACTTGCTTGATACCTTGAATTAATTCAAGGTTGTCTGAGAAGATAGTCTTCTCCATATTTATGTATTGTCACCCAACTTCCAATGTCGTTATTATTGCTTGTACCTCTTCTTATAATATTGAATTGCATGACACACTCGAACTATGATATGTTCTTATTCCATAATTTTTGTTAACGTGGACTACCCCTATTCCTATGGGCCAATGTACCTAATCAAAAGATGCATCACACATATACGCGATATTAGTATGAAAATCAGGATTCTCTGTTTTGTGTAGTCGTTCCTCTCCTCGCAGTTCTTGATTTTGGTCATTCATAAACCATATGCTTCCAAATGCTCCAACATGTTCTTATTGGTGGTACGAATGATATCATCCGGTTCTATCTCTATATTATTATGTTTACTTTTCATCTTTGCTTTCCAGAGATTCCAAATCATAAGTAGAACGTATGAGATTACTTTTCGTTTTTCCCATCCGCCATTAACAAAAGACTCCACTATGTGTAGTATCCATTGTCCTAAGTCCATCTCTACTTCATGAATATGGACTTGCAATGTCGATCCTGCCCAAACCATCTTTTCTATTCCACATGTAAGAAATAGGTGTTCTACTGTTTCTTTTCTCATGTTACACCATCTACGCTCCGGGTCCATGTCGCATTTTCTTATTTCCAAATTTATGCCAGTTGGAATCGCATTATCACATGTCTTCCAGTTGAAAATTCTAACTTTAGTGTATACATTTGATCTCCATAGCGTACCTTCCACTAGTGTGTTTGATGATTGGTGAGCTTGTTGAATAACTTCATGACCCGTAAGTATTTTATATCATATTTTTGTTATATATATTCCCCTTTGTTTGCATGTGGCCATATAAATTTGTCGTCTGTATCAGTCGAGAATATTTTTTCTCTTAGTATAATCGGTATGACTGGTTATTGAAAATTTTCATTCAATAGGTCTGTATTCCATTGTGTCGAACCTTCTATCCATAACTCATTGATTTTTGAGATAATGATACATAGGGTCTTGAAGACACACCCCCTTTTCCAATCCCAACCCCTATTTCCTTCTCTTCTTACTAAAGACCTCAAATCAAATCTTACACTAAAATCCAAAAACCCGATTACAATTATACCCCTTTTTGTTTTATTTCCCCTATATATACTAAATATATCATTTCTAAATTATAAATCATTTCTAAACAAAACCCTAAAACCCCTCCTGCTTCTCTCTCCTCTCAACAACCACCACACCACCGAAATGGCCACCCCACCAATACCACCACCTATCTTCCCTCTCCTCTAAACAGCCACCATCACCACCGAAATGGCCACCCCACCAACACTATCACCTATCTTCTCTCTCCTCTCAACAACCACCACCTGCGTCCTCCATGGCTCCTTCTTCTAACGATTGGTGTTTTCTTGCTCGGCGAACAGTGATGCAGCAAGGAGATGCGGTGGTGTTTCACGACGGAGAAGCTGAGCTCGCGTGAGAAGCTCCGACCTCCAACCTCTACTTCACTTCTGCTCGCGATGGCTTTCCAGTTTTTTGGCGAAAACTGCCGAGCACCACCAGCAACACCATTGAGCAACAACACAACACCACCAACACCATTGAGCAGCAACACAACACCACCAGCACCACCGCAGATCTAATACTCATCAACCTCCGATCTTTTTGAAGCAAGGAGAGGCGCGCCATTGTTGCAGCAGAGAGATCCTTTTTTCGGCCATTGCTCAAGCTTTCTGTCTCCTTCTTCTTCGATCTGTTCGTTTTTTCGGTGAAGCAGCAGCGGATCTGAGCTAGCTACTGTGGTCTCCTGTCGCCGGAGTTTGTGAGCAGCCATAGAAGCAATTTCGTCTTCTCCAGCAGCGTCGAGCAACGCTGCACCATTTCTGACGAAAAGCTTCGAGCAACGCTGCAGCAAATCGGAGTTCGTGATGCTTCGTCTTCTCCAGCAGCGTCAAGTTCGTGATGCTTCGTCTTCTCCAACAGTGTCTCCTCCATAGTAAAAGTTAGATTTGAATTGTTTATTTTTTGTAATTAATTTGAAAATTGAAAGAAATGTGAATAAAATATTATTTTGTCTTTTGATTCTTTGATCTTTAATTATAATCATCAAATTTACGGAATACTCCTCAAATTTATGGAGTACTCTCCAAGATTATCTGAGTACTCTCCAAAATTGTCTGAGTACTCATCAAAATTGTCTGAGTACTCAGTAAAATTGTCAGAGTACTCAACAAAATTGTCAGAGTACTCAGCAAATTGTCGGAGTACTCAGCAAATTGTCGGAGTACTCAGCAAATTTAGCCGATACTCTATGTTTTTCCGGTGACCGGTGACTGGTGGTCGGAGGTCGGTGGTCGGTGGTTGGAGGTAGGTGGGTAGTGGTGGGTAGTGGAGAGAGAGGAACAGTGACATCAAATTTATTTTGTCTTTTAGTGTTAGTAAGGGTAATTTAGTATTTGGTCATTCATGAGGTCCCTTGAAATAATTAAGATTTATTCCCTGCTTTATAGAGAAGAATCTTTGTCTCCAATACCCTATCTCTCATTCACCCTTAATTTTTTGCACATTACATCCTATAGGCTTTTCCGATTTTCATTGCGTATCTAACCATTTATCCTTCCATATGGATAGATTTTGAAAACATAAGAGATTGCACGTTGAAGAATAAATTGATGCCCGTCCAAAAAGAAAGATAAATTGATATGACAACAAAAATGATAATTAATATGGATGAGTAATAATCTACATTATAAAAAATTAAAATCTTCTAATTTAATAATTATATATTGTAATTTGGTTGAATGTAAATTATTAATTTTTTTCAATCTAATTTGTCTCTACCAATCGAGGTCTAATTAAATTATACCAAATCATATGTAGTATTAATTTTTTTTTCGATGTATGGGTGTCCGGGCCAGCTTACGCGCACCACGACTAATCCCATAGGAAATATACACGCCTCCTCATGCATACTCCCACTTAATCAGAACTAGGTTACCCATGTTCAGGGAGGAGACTCGAACCATGCACCCCTTGCTTACCCCCTTTAAGGGCTCAAGAAATAACACGGCTGAGGGGATTCAAACCCTGTACCTCCTAGTTAAGAGACAGGGTCCTGGCCACTGAGCTAGTCCCAGTGGTTTATGTAGTATTAATTTTGGTTTGTATATATGTGGATTATTAGTTTTTCTTTTAGTATGTGCGTGGTCTAGGTCAATTTGCGCGTATTACGACTAGTACCACAGAAAATATGCAAGCATACTTATATATCCCATATAAATTAGAACTAGGTTAACAATATTCAGGAAGGAGAGTCGAACCTTGTACCTTTTACTTTACACTCTTTAAGTGCTACCTATATTATAAGAAAGGGGATTCGAGCCTTATACCTTTCACTTCACACCCTTTAAGTGTTGACAAAATAATAACGTTCATGTACATATTAATTTCTTTAATCATAAATGTATAAATTTAAGAGAAAAATAACTAATTAAAAAAATTGAATAATAAAATAAATATATTACTAATTTAACTCTTAACCTAACTATGAAACTAAATCAATTTTCTAAGACATAGTCAACCTAATCTAAATAAATTAATAATATTTCTAATACTTTTCATAGAAAATTAAAGGTACATACATTTTGCCAAGACATCAAAAGATTAGTAGAATATTTAAGGGAGATTTTTTTTTTTTTTTTTGGGTTGGGTAAACGGTTATATTAATAAGAGATTAAAAAACTGTACAATAAAGCTTAAGATAGAAAAGAAAACGATTAACTCATACACTTACCTATTAAATACCTATTAAAGGGACTTATGAATGCTTTTACTTTCGTTTGCCACTTAACTTCCACATGGACACGGATGGACAAAGTAACTGTTTCAAAAGAAGTGGCGCGGACGAAATTATAATCTATGCCCTAAATTTTATATAGTTTTAAATTTACAATTCATTTAAAATTTTAATTTGATAATAAAATGTGCTTTATATAACACCAACAACAAGTCCAACAACATCGTTGAAGTAGTTGTCGTACAAGAAGTTAGTATGAAATGTGACTGAAGTAAATAGGAAATGTGATTGACGTATACTACTTATATATACCGACCATATACTTATACAAGACAACGAACTAGGACACAGCACATGTTCTGACCAAGGCCAACCTTAATCTGTTCTCTTATGATGCTGGTCACATGGATTATGGTAATGCATACCATAATTAAGTGGAGAAAGCAAAGCTCTTGTCTGATTAGACATGAGCCTGTCAATTGGCTTAGAATTTAATGAAATAACAGCCTTTGAGGTGATATGAATTATTTAAATATATAACATAAATCAAATATAATACTATATTTTGTTACATAATATGGATAATATGTGGATTATTTACAAAAAGTATTAAGTGGCTTTTAGCGCATACACTGACCAAAAATATAATATTTGTATAACCTAAGTATATAATAAATAGGGATAAGTGTGAAGATAAAGAGATGTAACTTTGATCAAGAGATATGATGATGATTAGGGAGAGAAAACATGTGGTGAGGGGGAAGAAGTTGTAGTTGGATGGTGGTAATCAACCTTCGATCTAAGAGCGTATTGTAACTATAGAGAAATAATATACTATAACATGAACGTTGTGATTAATGTGCTTACTAGGATTGGGTTTGTTGGTATTGTGTACCCTTTATCGATCAACTGTGGTCGGTATTAAATAATTACTAACTAGTCGTTAAAGGTCTCCTATATTACTTACGATCTTACCTAGATTTAAAAATGTTTTTACCAGTCTTTCTTTCTAGATGGAAACATGGGCTTTCATGACTTTCTGCATTGTGACAGCTTAACACTCATTACTCCATCATGCATAGATTTTTAAATGTTGTCTGTAAGGAAGCTTCATATATAAAAAAGAATGACCTTTTATTTATCTGTGAAAAATCATCTTTCTACTTAAGGTTTAAACCTTTATGCAGCTTGAAGCCTGTGAAAAATGGTAAATCTGCATGTTATCAATAAATTCCTTCTGTATAATTGACAATTCAAAAGAGACTGAAAAAGCAGGCCATTAATCCTACTATTCATGAGAGACTTATGGTTCATTGAGTACCTTTTATGGTGTGGTATATCTCGATCATTACAGGGTGGTGAGTGGTCAGAATCGAGCAATCTGCTGCTTATGAAATTGGGCAAAAGTCAAACCCCTCCCACATGCTAAGCATTTAAGACACCCTTTTAATTTCCCTACAATTTCTGGCAGATGATTTTCCTCCTGAATATCAATGTCATGAGCTCAAATTGACTGGAATTTATTTACTAGCAAACTTATGGGCAAAACAAGTTAGATAGTTAAGGGATATACTATCGATAACTATTGGATTTATTTTTAAAGATAATTTATTTTAATAATTCTTTTATGTTTTTGAAAGAAATCGATTTTTTTTATTTTTTATACGTGGGTTCCGAGCTTACACCCGACTAATCCCACGGAGAATATGACCGCCTCCCCAACCATGTCCCCAGGCAAGTCAGAACTAGGTTACCCATGTTCTGGGAGGGTTTCGAGTCTTGGACGGGGAATATGACTAGGGATGTCAACGGATCTGATTATTACAAACAAATCCAAAACCATGTCCATATCCATTTAATTTATCAAAAACCAAACCCTAACGGATTTAACCATCAGACTTACTTTTCAAAACCATATCCGAATAATTTGGATTCGGTTTTTTAACGGTTTTTCGGATTTTAACCATAACCCGGTTCGCGAGGCGTCTCTCTCGCAGTAGGATTCCTAACCTCGCCTCGCTCTTGTGACATGCCAAACTATAACTCTCTAAATATATTGAAAATATTGAAACAAGATCACAAATACATGAAAAATCTCCAATATATAAAATATTATGTTGATCTTTAATTAAATAACGTTTTGTTAATTCTAATATTTAAATTTTAGTTTTGAGATATGAAAATACTTTTTTATCTATATTACTATAAAATATACAAAAATAGACGATAATAGACGGGTTTTTGGTTATTCAGTTTTACTTTTATCTAAAATTTTAACCTAAAGGATTTAACCATCGGTTACATTTTTCAGAACCATAACCTAACGGTTTTATCCATGATTGCATAATCGATTTTTAATCGGTTCAAATTTTCATCCATTTTGATTTTAAACATAACCATTTCCATCCTTATCTATAGTTGGGTTGAGACTTTTGGCCTTTTGGTAATTAAAAATCAAAAAATTATAAGAAATATGGACTTCAAAATATAAAAATACATGGATTTTAGCTTTTAATAGGTAAAATAAAATCAAATTTTTATATATACACATATATATAAAACGGATTTTCGGGTTTTCGGGTTTTTTTAATCTAAAACCATAACCTAACGGTTTTAACCATTGGTTTCACTTTTTAAAACCAAACCCTAACGGATTTAACCACGGTTACATAATCGGTTTTTATTCGGTTCGGTAATCCGTCGGTTTCAGATTAAAATCGTAACCACCGCCATCCCTAAATATGACCGCCTCCCGAACCATATCCCCAGGCAAGTCAGAACTAGGTTACCCATGTTTTGGGAGGGTTTCGAGTCTTGGACCTAATGGATGATACAATAGAGTCATGTCCAATAACCTTCTTAACTTTCTTCCACCTTCGGGATTCGAACCTTGGACCTCATAGATGAGACAATAGAGCTCTGACCAACAATTTTTTTTAAACTTTTTTCCACCTTCATGATTCGAACCTTGTACCTCTTAGTTGAGCTAGCTCAACTGGTTAAAATATTATTTATGTTTAATAATTTTATTTTTTAATTTGAGGAAAAAATCATTAGAAATTATTTAATATAAAATGATTTTCTTTACTTGATGACAATTTAATGTCTTTTAATTGCAGATTGATAGCTCTTTATTTTAGATGTTACGGAAGTTACAAAGGCTTGGTCAACAAAACGGATGACTTTGATGAACATTGACGAGTATTAATGTGACGGTTTTTTGTCTTCCCATATCTTCTATAAATAGTGACCTTGTCACTTGCATTTCTAGAGAGGAAAAAAAAACTATTCTTAAGAGAATGAAAAAATTATTCTAGAGAGAATAGAAATAAATAAATTCTAGAGAGAATAAAAAAACTATTCTAGAAAGAATAGTTATAAAATAGAATATAGACGAAATTAAGAATTAGAAAAGACTATTCTACCTCTCTTTCAAATATTCTGACATAATATTTATATTTCTATAGAGTAGAAATTGTTAGAGATAACCGGCACGACCGGAATATTTTTTTAATGCAAGTTATAGATCGTGTAATCTTTTATGTATTCCGTGTAAATTTTCTTGAAAAGTATTTCATTTATTTTTTTGGAATTCCAACTTTTTAGTTTTACAAACCAGTGATTGTTAATTTTCAGCAATTTAAAAAGATATTTTTAATATCACTGATAGTAAAATGATTTTTCTATATCGGTGGTTGCTTCAACCTTGAACGCAAAACCCATTCCCGACGTGATTAAGTTGGCGCCTTTCAATGGTTCCAACTACAAACGTTGGGAAAAAAAGGCACTGATATGACTTGAATAACATGAACTAGACCTTGTCGTTCTTGAGGTACTCCCCGCCATTGAGGCCAATGGGGAATATACCAAAGAACTACATGCTAGGGTTTTGGCTCTCGAAGTTCGGTTCAAGAAAACTATTTCAGTGGTTAGGTGATGGATCTTGGATAATTGGTGAACCCCACCTTTTATTTGTATGTCATTGAAAAGTCAACAAAGACTATCTTTGAAACGGTTCAGAAAAGGCATAAGGGTGATGATTCTGACGAAAAGTAATACGTCACCGGGAAATGACCCAACAAGATCCAGTTAGTCCCGTACAAGTCAAAAAGTGAATCGACTGTTTTTTCACCTTTATGTAAGTTTAAGGATTACTTTGACTCTTACTTTCTTATACAACCACCCTTTGACTCTTGTTAAACTAACTATCATTCACAAACATGATTATACATCATTTGGATGTTAAATAAATATGTGAATGAAGATCTAGATGAAGAAATCTATATAGTGCAACTTGAAGGGTTGGTAGTTTTGGATTAAGGGGATGAAGTATGAAAACTGAGGAAATCGTTTTGTATTTTAAACGGCCACCTTGCTAATGAAACAGTATCTCAATAAAAGATGGATCAGTTTGTGCTACAATTTTGTCTATATGTGTATGATAAAATCCACTTTTGGTACTTTCATTCATGGGACTTACTTCTTTTATTCTTCTATTTGTGAATAAAATATGTGGGGGAAGCTAATCCTAAGTAATCCGTCTCCATTTTCACCAAAGGAATCGTGATACACTCATTTTAAGTAGTTAGTGATTCTGCACCCCATAACTCGGGACTCCATCCATGCCGATCGGTTATTTCAAACAACTTTCCATCCTTTTTGTATTTTCTTTGAATTAATCTCATCAATGTAAAACAGTTTTTTTGCTTGCGTTGCTAAAATGTATGGTTTGTCCTGCCAAAAAAAAACTAGATGTGTTGATAATGGTTACCCCATTCTCTTTCCTCGCATTGCTCATTTTATACCACTTACACTCGAATAACACAACTAAACAACCAACATCGAATTTTACCTCTAAAATCTTGACTAATTCACCGTAAAACGGTTTCCTATTATACATGGTACATACTCCGTAATCCTGATTCACTCTTTTTTCCGATTTGTCACGAGTAACCCATTTGACACCGTTCATAACACATGAATTGTATCTATAAACCGGACCATAAGACATACTAGCGAACGAAATCATCTCAAGGGTAGCAAATGCATCACCGACATTTTTCATTCCGTAAACCTACAAAAGAGAACAATTATAACAATATTGTCTAACATTGTTTCTTACTTTGATATTTAAATGAAACTATATCTTATGCATAAACCACTCTCGGAAATATTGTCAGTGACTCCTCTCTTTATCAACTTCAGGACACAATAGCGTGGCTTTGTGTTCTCTACATTTGAAGACTAAAGTAAAGATTTTTTTCATAATGAATGCAAAAATAATAAATCCAAATGATTTACTCACGTTATTGAGTGTTGGATCTCGTCACAATTAAGTAGGATGTACCAGTTTATTTTCTCATTTTCTATATATGACAAAGCACCAAACTCTTTTTTACCAAGTAGATTACACTGGCTCTCAAATACGGATAGACCTTTAGGTTTAGCAACCGTCTCGTTATATCTACCCAGATCGTAGAACTTCGTTCTTTCTTCTTGAAGATAATGCGATATGAATGTCAAAGTCTCTTCCACAACGTATCCCTCGACGAGTTTTGTATGTATTCCTTTAACTTCTTCAAATACCATTCAGACGGGTATATCCATCGCATCCGAACAAGGCCACCTAATAAAGTTTCGTCATATAAGTGTATAACGAGGTAGATCATTATATCGAAAAACCTGGGAGGCAAAATTATTTTTCAAAAATCTAAAAGTAATTGCATACACTTTAATTAAATGAAAACAACCAAATTTTCTTATGGATTTGCATGTGTTAATTGATAACTTAAGAATATGGGAGATTGATTGTCTCACTACGTACATATTATGTATGCAAGTTAATTTACATGAAGATGTACTTTTGTAACTTTATACAGGAATATAGAATAAAGATTGACATTGACAAAGTCATGAGATTTCAAATCTGGGAGTTATATTTAATTAATGGTCTCACATATAAATTTTATTAAGTTCAATCATTCTTAGATTTGATTAGCTCAGAAAACCAATACTATAAAGATTGTATTACGCTGGATAAAATTCAACTAATAAATCTTTGTATACAACTGAAAATTTGTATTCTCATTCTGATTAAGTGATCACTCGTTTACATGTTGTGTATGAAATTTACATGATAATTTGGTTACACTCATGTGGGAGAATATAAGATTTTTTAATATTAAATATGAGTTATCAAATTATATATATATATATATATATATATATATATATATATATATATATATATATTTAATTATGAATTTTTGGAAAGTCATAAATAATGGAAAGAGAAATTTGTTGGCTCTCATATGTATTCAAAAAAAAAGAAAGAGAAATTTGTTCGAATGTATATACCATAGGTGCGTATACGAAAACTGGTACTCCCTCGGTTTCAAAATGTTTGTCCATTTTGCTTTTCACACGAATTAAGAAAATTAATGATTACAATCCTTATTACAAAATTACCCTTCATAAAGTGTCTTGATATCTTAAATATGTATTGGAAATATAAATTTTAATTTTTTAATAGGGGTAGTAATGGAAAAATTGGGAAAAAGTGTCTTGAAATACTAAGTGGACAAACATTTTGAAACACCAATTTTAGTAAGTGGACAAACATTTTAAAACGGAGGGAGTATTATTTTAATGTCTAGCATACCGCTCGTGGGGTGCTACCTAGGGGAAAATCCACACAATTTGTCATAACAATGTCGTGGACATTAATTTAAATTAAACATTTATAATTATAGTAATAACAATAATTTTGTTATATTTTTATTCTTAGATTTAATTTTTAATATTTAATAATTAATAATATTTTGTAATATTATTTTATTTATGATTAATTGATGAATTATCTCCTTGACTTCCTACTTACTCACAAGTTAAAGAAATTACTTCCCAGCTAAACTAATCACCAACAACTAATTTCATCACACGCGCGCGTCCGTGATTTTTTTTAAATATGCATAGCTAATTCTAAAAAAATAAAAAAATAAAAAAAATGCATTTTTGGACGAATCAAATTAATATTTACGTCTATAAATTTTTTTGATCTTTTTTTTTATTTTTGAATTTTGAATTTTGATATTCTGTTTTATGTAACACACAAAATAATATAATTTATCTAAAACATTACCTTCTTTAACAAAGTTATTTTTTTCTCTTAATTAATCACATATATCCTATTTTTACTTGTTTTTAATATATTGATATATTATATTTTTTGTCCAACAATCTTTTGTTATATTGTGTGTTGTAGTAATACATAAAACAATTATTTGTGTATTACAGCAACACACAAATTTACCTTTTCTCTTACCGTCAAGTCTATTCCCAATTAAACATTTTGTCTTACTTAAACACACCACATACCTTCGTAACTATGTGTTGCATCAACACATAATATTTATTATTACGTGTTTCTGCATCATACAAATTATTTCTTGCGACTTGCAGCATCACACAAATTGACTTACACACTTGTGTTTGTCTTACATCCCTATCGATGTGATCTATGTGTATCCTATACACACAATTTTAGAGTTTAGCGTTTAATATGGTTGTTTTGTGTGTTACTGTAATACACAAATAAATATTTTGTGTAATACAGCACACAATATACCAAAAAAAGGTTCGACAAAAAGTTAATACATTAAGATAGTTACAAACGAATAAAAATATTGTATATGTGACTAATAAAGAGAAAAAACGATTTTGTTAAAAAAAATGTTTTAAATTGATTTTATAATTTTGTGTGTTACAGGAATACATAAATATATTTTTGTGTGTTGTATGAACACATAAATCTAAATATCAAAATTTAAAAATAAAATTTAAAAAATCAAAAAAAATTCTCTGATGTAGATATGAATCTGCCCCTTTTCTGATTTTTTTGTATTTAATTATGATTATTTATATAAAAAAAATATACGTATGCGCGCGTGTTGTGGAATTTGGAAAATCTATTTTTGTGTGCAACACAAAATGGATTATCTAAATTAAAAAATTAAAAAATAAATAAATAAATAAATTCAAAAAAAATCCATAGACGTAAATATTAATTTGTCTCGTCCAAAAATACAAATTTTTTATTTTTATGATTTTTTAGGAATTAGTTATGATTTTTTTTTAAAATTTTATGGGCGTGCGTGTGTGATGAAATTAGTTGGTGGTGATTGGTGGTGGGGTTGTATGGGTGGTTGTGGGTGGGGTGGTAGTGGATGGTGTTGGTGGTGGAGGGTGGGGGTAGTGGTGGTGGTGGTGGTGGTGGTGGAGGGTCGGAGTGGTGGTGGGGGTGGTTGTGGTGTTGGTGGTGGAGGGTGGGGGTAGTGGTGGTGGTGGTGGTGGTGGTGGAGGGTCGGAGTGGTGGTGGGGGTGGTTGTGGGGTTGGTGATGAAAGAAAATAAATAAATAAATATTATTATAATAAATAGTGAAGATGTAGGAATTAAATGGTCTATATAATTAAAGTAATTAATTAATAGGCCTATGGGTATTTTGTAATCTTCCAATTTTTTGTGCTTAAGTGAAAATTAAGTCGAATTTGTAATTAATTGAGAATTCTTACGCTTTTTGTGTAATTAACTGAGTGTTGTCCCTATTATCAAAGGTATTTGTTTAGTTTAATTATTATCCATTACCTTTTTTACTTTTATATATATATATATATATATATATATATATATATATATATATATATATATATATATAAATAAAAAAGGTAATGGATAATAATTATATCAAACAAAGTACTTTTACGAATTTTAAATTGTAAACTTTAATGAATTTACGATTATATTAATCATTTATAAAAATAGTTCATTCACAATACCCTTAGGGTGCGATTGGTACGCAGTAATGAAATAACATTCCTTAATGAATTTTAGTCCTATACTTGGTAGGAGTTAAAAAGAATTGGACATTTATTACCATAGGAATCTTAATCCCATAAATATAGTAATATCCATTCTATCCACCCCCATGGTATTAGATCATTCCATTTACATTAGGAATGAAATTTGGTTTTTTAATTGACAATATATTATTAAACCTATAAATCTTGACAACATGTACATAATTATAATTAACTTTATAATCAAATTCTATTTAATTGATAACGAAACAAAACTCAGTTCGTCATTAATCAATTCTTATATCTAATGACTAATCACCTAAAAAACCTACTATATATATTTATTTTAAACATCAAATTTTTTCTACGATATATTAGTATTATCCAACATAACAAAATTAATTCTTAATCAAAAGAGTTGCTTACTTTTTAAAATTAACATCTATCATTAATAGATAAAATTATTTAATTAATTTGTTAGAAATTAATATAACTAGGATAGTTTTATTATTTTTATACAATGTTTACTAAATTATAATACGATGTTATATTATATCAAGTATATGATAATAATTAATTAATTTTTTCATTTCTATTCTTATGACATACCAAGTATGGTATAACAATTACCAAATCTATTGTATTATCGTGATAATTCTAATACTTGACTTATTTCATTCCCATCCAAATTCATTACTGCGTACCAATCGGACCTTTATGGTTTTATACCACATGAGTTAGATGGAATGACTAATAATAATATATATGTGGTAATGAGATTGTTATAAGAATGATATCTTCACTTCTATTCAAATTTACCAAGTATCGGAATTGAAAGTAGTTAGAAATCATATTTCATTAAAAATATATTTTTGCGTACCTATTACGCATTGATGATTTAGCAACGAAAAGAAAATCATATAACAAGATCAAGATTCTGCTTTAAAATTATAAAAAAAATTAGAGAACTAAGGCGGTCGTGTATTCAGCCTTGCATCAGGGCTGACCTTGATTACTCGCCCCAGAACAAATAAATACCGCCTCAAGCAAACAATCATAATTACGATCAAATCTTCTTTCGTAATAAACGACAAAAGATTTTCCTTATACGATAAAATTTCAAAATTGTAAAGGTATTCCTGTAATGGTATATAAGACAACTTATTGTATCATCCTTCTATCTACTTTCTTGCGTATGTGCAATGGTTTAAGCATTTCAGTTCTCTTCCAAATTAATTTATTTTCTTTTTTAGTTATTATCATATAAGCTTGCACATAAGAGGTTTTTATATTATGATTAAAATAAATGATATAAATATTCAAATTATTTGTAATTTAAAATCATTCAATAACTAAAGATAAAAACAACTTACTTGAATATCTCTAGCGTAGTATTATTTCTGTTATTAATTTCTATATAGACTTTGAATCAAAAGAGTATTATGTGGCACTAGTATGTGAGCAAGGAAAGAATTACTGAATTCTAATTTTAAAGAGGAAATGCACTTAATGTTCCCTGAACTTTGGCATGTTTGGCACACTTCCCCCTATATTATATTTTAAGTCTACCCCATACTTTAATTAGTTCCTAGTTACCTCCAAACTTTTATTTTGTGCTCCATTACCTCTCACACAATTATTTTGTGACCCGTTACCCTCCAAATTTTTATTTAGTGCACAGTTACCCCTTCTTAACATGATTTAAAATAATTTTAAATGACTACAATAATTATTTCTTGCCAAAATTGACACAAAATGACATTAGGGGTAATGGGGACGTAATACAAGTTTGGACGATGGGGGAGGGGGTTAAGAAGACTTAAAATTCAAAGTAGGAGGATTCATGTAAAAGATGTCAAAGTGGGGGGGGGGGGGGGGGGGGGGAGGGGGAGGAATAATATATATTTTCAAATTTAAATTATATGTTTCTTACCACAAAACAAACTAATTTTTTGTATGTACTAGAAAAGAATAACCCACTATATTTCCAAAAGTGACTTATTTAGATTGTACAACGAAACTTTGAAATTTACTAATTGAAATGTATCATAGGTTTAGTTATTAGTTTTTAGTATTTCTCAACATCAACTTTTTTCTTATTAATTCTAAAAATCACAATTTTTTTAATAAATTTAGCAACTTTTTGAAATATGTTAGATACTTGTTTTACCTTGCATAAAGTCTGATCCCAAATTATATTATCATGGCAGAGTAAGGCAAACCACTAAATCAACTATCCACCTAAAACAACTTTATAAAACTAGTCATGTACTTCTATTTTTTGACATAAGACTTTAATTCTTTAACATGCAAAATAGCAATATAAACTATTTTGCAATGTATACATTAGAAATTAAGTATTCTAATACATGCAAAATATTTGAATAAAACTATAATATGACTGGTAGTGTGCAAATTAAAATTTACATGATCTGAAATATAATTTTCTATTTGAGTATATTTCGTGATTTTTTTCTAAGTCTAACAATTTTATTATTTTATCAATAATATAATATTAACTATTTTAAAGGATGATCATACTAGAAAACATCTCCGGGAGATGGAAAATACTATCATGAAAGATAAAAATACTTACAGTAGGCCCATAACAATTTAGTAATAAATAATTACATAATACAATACGTTTTTATAAGCTAAAACAAGAAAAGGTAAAATAAAATATTAAAACAACAAAAAAGGCTGAAATCTAAAAAGAAGCACACATAAAAACTAGGGCAAAGCATAAACAAGAAAAAGATAGGAATATTGGAGAAAGAGGCCCCTCTAAAACAATGAATTAATATCAAAGCTCGAACAATGTCAACAATGGCATGACATCATCAATAGATGAACAATTCACCGACACAAGAAACCCTAGGACAATTGAATCTCTAGAGTAGTAGAAACAATATTATGAACCATAAAGAAATTGTCTAAAGAAACCAAAATACATCGATCGGAAAGTGCCAAGTAAAAAATCCCAGAGCAACAAAAATGTGGTAGAATTAGAGAATGAAGCACCCTAATTAAAGATAATTGAAACAAATAAAAAAAGTCAAAATAAGATATATATATATATATATATATATATATATATATATATATATGCTAACGGAAGACCCCACACTGATAGGTGCTGAAAACTTCACTTGGGTCCCAACAAGAACCACCATACCACCCCAACAGAAACAAACACCCCAAACTAATTAATGTAATTGAACTAGTTTAGAGAATTTTGTACCATGATTGGGACTTCTACGCAATGAAAAACACTACCACAATCATATTAAACTTATTAAGAAAAATAAATTGAAGTCCAAAAAACATAGTCCACAACCACCATGTAACAACAACCCAATACTAAAGCCCTAAAATCTCACATAACCCTTGTGACAACTACTAGTACTACTACCACCACCACCACCACCACCACCACCACCATGTAGAAACAATGAGTACTCTAAGAAACTTGAAAGATAAAAATACCATGAAATATTGGAATATTGGAGAAAGAGGCCCATCTAACACAATGAAATAATATCAAAGCTCGAACAATATCAACAATGATATGACATAATCAATAGATGAACAATACATCGACGCAAGAAACCCCAGGACAATTGAAACTCTAGAGTAGTAGAAACAATATTATGAACCCTAAAGAGGTTGTCAAAAGAAACCAAAATACATAGATCGGAAAGTGCCAACTAAAACAATCTCAAAGCAACCAAAATTTGGTAGAATTAGAGAATGAAGCACCCTAATAGAAGATAATTGCAATAAAAAAAAGTCAAAATGAGATATGTATGCTACCCGAATACCCCATACTGGTAGGTGCTGAAAATTCACTTGAGTCAACCAACAAGAATCACCATACCAACCCAACAAAATCAAACATCCCAAACTAATTAATGTAATTGAACTAGTTTGGAGAATTTTATACCATGATTGGAACTTCTTTGCAATGAAAAACACTACCACGGTCATATTAAAGTTATTAAGACTAAATTGAAGTCCAAAAAACATAGTCCACAACCACCCTGTGACAACAACCCAATATTATAGTCGTAAAATCTCACATAGCCCTTGTGACTACTACTACTACTACCACCACCACCATGTAGCAACAATGAGTACCCTAAGAAACCTCTAATCGTAAACAATAATAAAAAAATAGAATGGCAATCTCACTAGTGTTAAAAATGACTAACAAAATCATCGCCGATAGAATATATACCGAGGAACACCGACAAAAGTACAACTACTATGACAAAATGTAGAAACTCGTGTCAGCACCAAATATATATAAAAGGAAGGAATTATAAAAAGAGGAGCGAAAAAATAGTACAAAAAGGTAGAAGTAAGAGGCTGAGGGCACAAACATTGAAACTGAGTTAAAGAAGATTAAATAAAATGGACAGGGATAACTTTTTTACAGAAAGAAAAAAAAGATATATAATTAAGTAAAAAAACATATAGAAAGAAGGAAATAAACTAAAAAAATGATCATTATAACAAAAGGGGGCGAAGACCGAGCAATTACTATAGTTGTTGAAGAAAAAAAGAAATGGAGGGATGGAGAACATGACTCATGGAAAGAGAAACAAAACAAATTGGGAATCAAAAGTGAAGAAGAAGAGAGATAGTATGTGGGCCATCATAGTGGATATGAGATGGTCATCGCAATAGTAGTTTGTAGATTTAATTTTATTTTTCTTTTCATCGGATTAAACGAGAAGAAGAATGCTTCAAGAAAAAGAAACTCCACCTTCCTTTACCATTTTTTAGTTTTTGTTGAAAATTGAAATAAGAGGGATGATTCCTTCAATTCCAATCAAAATAAGATGTTTCTAGACTTTTTTCTTGCAAATCAATATTTGTTTGTTATAAATCAAGATAGTTATTCATTAAGGGTAAAATTGGGAGATCATGTAACTGAATTCATGATCATATGAGACTCTCTGTTCATCTAAGTTTAATCGATCTTTTTGGCATACATATATTAAGAAAATTGTATAATGATCTTTTTGTTTTTATTAAAATCGACCTTATTTTGTTGGAAATAACCGTACAAAGCCAGAATGTAACAACAATTTTTATGTATTATTTAAAATAAATTTATGATTTTACAACTTACAACAAGAATAAAATATACATAATATAGTTACAAGAAAAACCAAAATATTTGTAATAGCGTGACTCGAACATTGTCTTAAGAACGATTTCTGGTACAGTCGAGGTATTATACTGGCTGTATTTTTATTGGTCGCTTCTCATCGAATAACTATCACACTTGTCAGATGTGTGCATTCACAAAAACGGATTGAAACTTATAAAATCTCATTTATGGAGGTGTAACTCTAATAGAGTTTGCTGTTGGTGGCGGTGTTGTCTCAGAGGAGATGAGAAGACTTGGTGTGTATATATCCACCAAAGAGCCTTCTCCATAAAGCACCCCAATAAATTCATTTAAAATAGGGGGTACAACCTTAGAAAGAGGATGTTACGCTCAATAAAGTGGGAGTTGCACTCCATAAATGAATTAATCACCATAAATGAACCTGGATGCATTTTTTAACATGGGATCAATGTATTTGACATCATGAACCTAGACACACTTCTTAGCAAGGGGACAATGTATTTGATACCTTATAACCAACCATGAATATGGACATATTTCTTAATAAGGGTCCAAAGTATCCACGTTACGTCCCAACTCAACTGGCATCGTCGTCATCACCGAAGTCGAGCCGTGTGTGGGGTATTATTTATTCTTTTTCTTCCAAGCATGACCATTTTTTATTTATTCTAAGAATCCCCCACTCAGGCACTACGATTAAAAGTACTTCTGAGAAAATAAACGATTGGTAAATTGTACTTAAGCGTCAATATATTTTAATTTTAATTGACACGTAGTGAAGTGAGGCAACCACTGAATCTCATCAAGTGAACATACTCTTGAACTTAATGTTCTCTGGTGGAGACCCCCACGTCACATACTCTAACCACTTGTTTTTTTTACAGATTTCGTGATACTCACAATTTTTCTCATGAGTGCTCTAACAAAACACATGTGTATCTTAACGAAAGCGACCACCACCTTCACTCACATAGGTGATCTTCAATTATCTCTATCCAGGGTAGACTAGCCCTCTTGAGCCTTGATATCATTAAGAGAAATATAACTCAGCCTCATCACGTGTCATTAAATTTCAAGTCCATTCTCACTAGGACTGCATCCTTAAACTATAAAATCATTTAAGGTAGAGATTTAACAATAAAATGATTCATTAATTACTTTCTCATTGGACCGTCCCACTTGGCTATGATTTTGGTTAAGGATCTAACTCATACTTAAGTCAATAATTGTCTGTCTTAACATGACTACCATTTAACGACCATTAATTCATTTAAGAGTTCTCAACCTTAGACTTTACTCAATAGTAGGTAAATTCATCATGGTTGTCTCAACATGTCTACTATGTAATGGTTATGAATTTATTAAGAGCTCTCAAACTCAGTCTTTACCCAACAGTTGGTGAATTCATCACGCCTTTCTCAACAGGAGTACCATTTAATGGTTATGAATTCATTAGTGTTCTCAAACTCATTCTTTGATCAATAATCAATGAATTCATCACGTTCGTCTCAACAAGACTACTATTTAATTGTTATGAATTCATTAATAGTTCTCAAACTCAACCTTTACTCAACAGTTTGTGAATACATCACGTCCATATCAACAGGACTACCATATCATGGTAATGAATTCATCTAGAGTTCTCAAACTCAGTCGTTACTCGACAGTCAGTTTATGTACACGTCAGTGTCACCATGACCACCATATAATATTTAATAATTCATTAAGAATTCTCAAACTCAAACTTTACTCAACAGTTGGTGAATTCATCACGCCTGTCTTAACATGACTACCATATAATTTTTATAGATTCATTAAAAGTTCTTAAACTAATTTGTCACACAACAATGTGAATTCATCAAGTTTGTCTCGGTAGGACTATGAATTCACTAAGAGTTGTATGCTTATTTTCAAAGTGTATGCCACATGGATGAGAAGGTAATGCATCATATAGGCTCGCTCACCATATGTCCTTCATCAATTAGTTTTAAACTTATCCCCTTCAACATTGTCCCATGTAAACCTTTTTCTTGGGTGAAATCTCAAATTATTTAGCCTTGATTTTTTCTATTGAACCATCATGTCTCAATTTATAAATTTGCTTGCTATAAATTAGTTTACTACTCATAGATAAATCTGTCAACCCCTAGATTTGAGAGTATATTTTGTTTCATTTTTAGAAACTACTGATCACTTATCACACATCTTAGAATATTTCTCAATACGAGATCATGCTACTATTTCTTAGAATCTTTATAGGGAAGTCTTCAATGATGAGGTGAGTGATAATGTCTAGTACAAGACTAGACTCTATGATATGCCTCTTAATTCTTATAGGTTCATTATCATGGAATATTTTGGAACTAAAATAGGGCAAATTATCACTAACATTCTAATCAGTGTTAGCTTGTGAGTTACTACTAGCTAGATAATAACACTAGAAGAAGCATTATCAATTGAAATAAACATATTCACAAATATATTTAAAAATTTCCAGGTTTACATATACAACTTGTCACCAAAGAGTAGGAATCCATATGAATTTTAGGTTAGGTAAAACCTTTCCATAATATAGATGTTTTAACTAGTATTTTATGCGTTAACCTGATGAGCACATAATAGATTTATAAGACCTCTTCCCCCCCACATATGGAAAACCCTGGATGTGTTAACATGGCATTCATCATATATAAATGATCCATTCACTCTTTTAGTTATGCATTTTAATAGGGTTTCTACAGGGTTTTAAGTTCATATACGCTCCTATCAGTTGCACAAAATTTTATAAGATGTTGAAATATATTCTCTACCCCTAAAACTTTTTGCATCTATCAAGTTGTTACTTATTTTAGACACTAGTTTCAACAACTGGGTCTCTTAATGGTCATAAGTTTATAGGTACATTCACATGCTTTTCTCTCTATGCGCATTTTTTTACATCTAACAAAAGTATCGATTATGATACTAAATGTAAATATTAAAGCATTTAACCCTTTAATAAATTTAACAAAACATGTTAAATATCTTCATGCTACATATTAAAATACTCGTAAATATAATCATATATATATTTATAAAAAGTTTTTAATATTTAAAGTTAATTATCAGCGACACTTATCATACTATGTGATGATTAATATTCCCTCACTGAAAAACTAGGTTTTGATCATACTACACTTAGAGGAAAAACCCCGATACAAAATAATATCAGGGAAACTAAACAACATCACATATAACAAGATATATAATATTTCGTGTAAATATTGTTTTAGAGAAAACCTTTAATATTTTGAGGACTCCAATCGTTCCTGAATTTCGAAGTGGTCGTTTTTTGTCACCGACCACCTTCTCGAACTCATGAAAAATCTTGTTGTTGTATAAGTGTGTTGACGTTCTTATGACCAGAATCCATCTACATGAAAATTGCTTCGACCATTATTGCCTCGATTTCCCCTTCTTCTCAGGTTAGATTCGCGTTTAATCTAGATGCAGCCATTATTCAAAAGCATATATAAAATCGTTTCTAAATTGTTGGAAATAATGGATAAGAGTCTAAATGTAACAACAATTTGTATATATTATTTAAAATAATATTATTACGATTGTACAACATGCAAAAATTATAAATATACATAATATAAGTACAACACAACCCAAAATATATGTAATATAGTGACTCGATCACTGCCTTAAGAACAATTTCTGGTACAATCAGGGTGCTATACTGACTGTATCTTCACCGCTAGCTCCTCATCAGATGACTATTTCACCTGCCAGATGTGTACACTCACAAAAGAGGATTGAAATCTCTACATTCTCATTTATAGTGTTGTAACTCTAACTCTTAAGAGTTTGTTGGTGGTGGTGGTGTCTCAAATGATAGGAGAAGACTTAGTATATATAGCCAGCAAAGATAATACTCCTCTTAAAGAGGGTATTACATTCCATAAAGTGAGGGTTACACTCCATAAATGCATTAATCGCCAGAAACCAACGTGGCTATATTTCTTCGTAAGGGGACCAACGTATTTGACACCATGAACTTGGACGCACTTCTTATCAAGGGGGTCAACGTATTTGACACCTTATAAACAGTCATGAATCTGGACACATGTGTTAACAAGGGGTCAAAGTATCAATGCCGTGTCACGTCACGACTCAACTCACCTCGTCACACTGTCGTCGCCGGTGCCGGCGTTGATTCGTGTGTGGGATATTATTTATTTATCTTCTTCCATACATAACCAATAGAATTTCTTTTATTAGTTCCAACACATTTATCTTATATTTTCTATTAGGATGATAGATTACTTTTATTGTAAAATACAAATAATATTAAATATGTTCTTTTAAAAGAGAGACAAATAAACTTCAATGAAGGAAACATTTTTTTATCATTGGAAATATGATTGTTGATGAGTAAACACACTGGATGCCCCATGTACTTTAAAAGAATTGACAGCTTACACCTTCGATCGTATAAAGTGTAAATTTACCCCCTAAATTTTGTCTTTGCGACTCGTTACCCCTGATGACGTAATACGTCCAATTCTTTCGTTAAGTAAGCATGTGCGAGGCATGTTAAATAAAAAAAATGTTTTAAATCATTTAAAAACAAAACCCTTATATCTAAAATGGAAAAAGGGGTATTTCCTAATTATCTCAATTTCTTACCCAAAAAAATTCAAACTCATAATCTTCTCTAAAACACATATCATAAGTTCCCTCCCTAATCAGTTTTATCCACTTCAACACCTCACTAGGCATCATCCATGTATCCTCGTGCAAAAACACCCAATAGTTAAAAATTCCTCGATAAAACTTAATGAATCCCCTGAATCCAACTACATACCATCTACGAAATACACTCCACTTTTCTCCTTCATCACATGTAACTTGAAAGCACTCCCTAAATCAGCTCTATTAACCATAATCTTAACCTCGTTGACATAACTACATCTCGATTTCGAGTCATAAGCTGCTACTAGCTGAGTAATAAAATCAAGTTGAATACTCTTATCGAAATCAACACAAACGATACTTTTATCAAAATCAACACAAACGAAATCCCACACACCTAGATTCCTTAAAAGTGTTTCATGTTTTGAGAAATCAAGCGTCTTTGAGGGGGTAAAGGGTATAGGGCTTAATTTTTTGACTAGGATTTGGAATTTTTTTTCCAAAGCTTGTTGTCTTTTGTCGCTAGTTTTACCCTTCTTGCATTCACTGCTAAGGAGACGCGTTGTGTTTGTGGGTTTGGGTAAAACTACGGGGATGGCGATGTTGCCAGAGTTGGGGACATGGTTATGTGTGGGTGGTGCAGGTAAGTCGATAGAAGAGTGTAAAACGAAGAATCCATACCTTGGTGTAGCTTATCTTCTTCTTGAAGTTGATGGTCATGATGATCGAAAATGAGTTGATTGTGATTTGGATTTTCTAGGTTTTATGGGTTTTGATTATTGTGGAGAGTAGGGGTATGTGTAGGAGTTTGGGTAAGGGTATGTGCAGGGGTTTGGGTCAGGGGTAAGGTGGGGTGTACAGATTGTGGTGGGGTTTGATTTTGTAGGGTTTTTTTGAATAAGATGAATTTAAGGTTAAAAATATTAACCCTCTGATATGTTAAGAAGATGAATTTGATTTAAAGGATTCTTAAAATCTTCGATGTGTGTTATGGAGAAGATGATGAGTTTGATTTTTTTTTTGGGTAATATGAGATAATTAGGAAATACCCTTTTTGCCCTTTCTAATAAATAAGGGTTTTGTTTTAAAATGATCTAAAACGTTTTTATTAACCTCGCACATGCCTCAACGTGCTTACTTAACGGAGAAAATTGACGGATTCTTTCATCAAGAGTAACAAGTCGCAAAAACAAAAGTTAATAGGTATATTTACACTTTATGAAATCGAAAATGTAAGCTATCAAATTCTGTTAAAGTACAAGATGCAAAAGGGATATTTACTCACTATCGATTATCTAGAATAATATTTCTTTTCTCTAAATTTATTTATTCACTCTTTTATTATATATATATATATATATATATATATATATATATATATATATATATATATATATATATTATAAAAAATCATTTAATGATTGTTTTTTTATAATTCCATAGTAAATTTTATCTTTACTGTAAATAAATTAGTGTAGTACTAATGTATTAATAAAGATAATATTAGAAAAAATAAAATATATATTTTTATATATAATAAAAAAAGAAAAAATATCAAATACTTCATTTAATTAAAAAAGAATAAATAGACTTTGACTAAAAAATATATTAACTGGTTAGGATTAGTTCACTTGATAGAAAGTTGGTCATTCAATCTAATGTTTCCAATACTTGATACTAATTGGTCATCTAATCAAGTATTTTCAATTTGAATTAAGTCAATGACTTCAACCTCAAAATGTCTCTCCTATATATATAGTATGAAGTTTTTCACTTCGATATTGGATGGGTAGCTTTTTATAGTGAGAGTAATGATATTAAACCTTGAAAAGCAACTAGTAGTATTGCTTTATTGGAATTGTTACCTACGGAGTAGTCAAGTGCATCACATAAGATGTGAATTCCATAAATTATTCAAACTTTTTATATGAGTACTACGTATATGTCAATTTAATGCGTTTGCACCTCTTTTAATAGCATAAATACAACTAACTCTTTTTTTTCAAAATAATCCACTTAATAAGTTCATTTAAGAAAATATATATTACTTATTTTTGCGTTCATTCTTATATTATTTTTATATGAAAATTTTAAATACTAATCTAATTATTTTTTCTCTTAATTATTTATTTTCTCTTTTTTTTATTTATATCATATAAATAATATATAAAAAATAAAATAAGAGTAAAACAAATAAAAATAATATTTAACAATGTTTTTTATAAAATATACATTTACCAATTTATATTATTTTTACTTTTAATGTCTCGCACTCCCCTTTTAATTGCATAAATCAACCAACTTTTTTTCCCCAAAATAATCTAATTAATAAGTTGTTCATTTACAATAGAATAAAGTATATATCATTTATTTTTACTTTACTCGTGTATCATATTTTATATGGAAATTTTAAATACCAATCGAATTATTTTTCTCTTTTAATTAATTTTTTTTATTTTTTTTAATTAATACCACATAATATAACACATAAAAGATAAAATAAAAATAATACAAATAAAGATGATATATAACAATGCTCTTTACAATATTAAGATACTTGTTACCCTTTTTTTAATTATTACTTATATTAACATATTATTTCATCTATTTTTTTAAACTCTTGTATCGCCTCTTAAATGGAGATTTTAAAACCATCAAATAATTTTTTTTCTAATTATTAAATTTTTTAAGTTTATATAAAGTACCATATAATAGATAATATAAGGATGAAAGAAAAATAAATAATATATAACATTACTCTTATAAAAAATATTTTTAATAATAAAGAATCTAATAATTATATTTTTAATTTATATGAAAAAAATAAACAAGCTTCAGAATCATTTAAAACTAAGAAAAGGACACATAAGTAATGATGGGAAGTCTTTCATGCTACCTTTATTTTATAATAATTGACTATTTAAAAATATTTACACATATAAAGAAATCTAAAAAATCAAATAAAAAATTAGTTTAAAATAACTAACATATCTTTAATTATAAAAAAAAAATAAAAATTTAGGTTGTGAAAGATTTTATAAAAAGAATAAAATTTATTTTGTATTAAAATTCTAAACGTTACATAAAATATATTGTAAAATTCTTTTTTTGACTAAAATATTATTATTATAAAATGGAGGTAGTAGATTACATGTTTTTCTTTTATTATTTTTATATAGATTTTTACTTTCCAATTAATTCTAGTTTAAAATATTTAATTGAATCTTCTAAAACACTACCATGTTATACATACTATACAACTAGACAGTTTTAGCCAAACCCTATCTAGTTTATGGTGTATGATGTCATATATAATTTGTACATATAATCCAAACCATGGACTAATTGCAAGTCCTTCATTCATATTCATTATTTCGTCTATAATTAGATAAACAGTCTGGTCATCTTCTCTGATAGGACAGTAGGCAATGAATTAAAGAGAGAGTACTACAATGTGGTTGGCTTCATTAATTCTAAATTTTCGAATTGAACTAATTTAATTCAAAATTAGAAGTAAAAATTATAAAATTGATAAAATAATATAGAACCAAAAATTAATAAATATTCAACATAAATAAACATCAGATCTACATCATGATCTGAATTATAGAAACTGGAGAAGCATCATTTTGTCAAGCCCTAAACTATTGAACTAAACATGTTCAAGTAATGAACTTATTTATGTATTAGCTAATACATATGCATTACTACAAGTAATTTACATTTTTTTTTTATCAGCTAAAGTAAGATTGATTACAACTTTTGTGCTCAGGCTAGACAGTAATTTCTATAGTTTATAACCTAAAAACCCGAGAGACCACCACAGCAACTCTCGATCTTCGGTTAGTGATATCGGACACTTCTTTGAAATTAATATAAAAAAACCAGAAACTGCTAAGTTGTTTTGAAGAACATAGTTTTCTTCAAAACAAATCAGCAGTTTCCTCAAAAGGCATACACATTAGATCTGGCCCTTGTGTAGCAGCAGCAGCATCATCAAGAAGCCATTTCTCGAGCAAAGTAAGGGGAGTTTGAGAATCCATAATTGGCTTGCTTTCATCTTGGTGGAATATTCCATTTTGATTATGAGTAATAGTCGCTGCTTCATCGACTGTAGCCATGGATTGAGAAATATCAGAGTTGGAAGAGTTGAAACTAAACAGTGAATCAAGACGCTCTGGTGTGGTAGCACTAACAGTGCCTTCACTAGGGCTAGAACCTGTTAAAATCGATCGATTATTATTCGATGAGGTTTGAGTGTTTTCCGAGACAGTTTGGGATGTTTTCGGAGAATCCTTCATCCAATTTTGGAGCAAACGAGCTATGTTTTCAGCACTTGATGCATAAGTAGTAGTAGTTGTTGATGACTGAGCTTGATGATGTGGTACCACTATAGTCTTTGAAGCATCAAAGAAATTAACGTTGTTGTTGCTTGTACTTGATTTATCAAGAGATAAAGCTTCATTAAGAGCTTGTTTAGCCATGTGAACATCTGTTTGAAGCCTTTTTTCCCACTGACCTTTCGAGATTGAATGAGAAACTGAACGTCCTTCTTGGCTTACGTCATCATCAGAACCACCTTGAAGTTTCTTGAGCTTCTTTTTCAAGTGAGTGTTCCAATAATTTTTAATGTCATTGTCTGTCCTTAATGGAAGGTAAGAAGCTATGGCTGCCCATCTGCACCATTAATACAAAAAAATCAACAATATTTTAATCAGATCTAACAATATAATAAACAATACAGTCAAGTATCTACCTAGAGTACATAATATCAGATCTAACCCTAATCTTGAAATTTGCATGGACTAATTTTTATAAATATAGTGAATATAATGGATTTAGTACCGATTTCCAAGAAGTGCTTGAAGATGAATGATAGTGTTCTCCTCATGTTCAGTGAAGTTTCCACGCTTGATCCCTGGACGGAGATAGTTAGTCCAACGGAGCCTACAGCTCTTACTGCACCTAAGCAACCCTGAAAAAGCCAAAACAAGGAAAAGTTTTGAGTATAAGCCATGTGATAAAAAATAGCCGATCTAACTCTAACCATGTGTTTTCATTGAAGAGTATATGGTGAAGTTGTTGTAAGATATTAAATATAGCTTTAAATGATTACAACAACCCAAAAACAAAAGAAAATTAGAGTTGCAAAAAACATTAAATTATTCTATAATCTCTAGAAATGAGATGAAATATTTTACCAGTATTAGTAGGAACAGCTCTCCAATTCCCAGGACCATGTTCTTGGATATAAGAAACCAAGATGATATCTTCTTCTGGTGTCCATGGACCTTTTTTCACACCAATTTTATCACAACAAGGTGGTCTACCCATACTATCTTCAATTAATTGATAATACTAGTTTTCCTTTCGTTCACACACACTAACTAGACTTGACTCTCTATTATTATTTTATCTCTAGTTTTTCTTTGTGAGAGCTCAAAAATTTCTTTTTGAGTATATTGTAAATGATGAGACAAGAGCCTAAAGGCAAGGAGTTTGGTTGTCTATATATATACATAGAAAGATAGAGAGAGAAGAAACCGATGTAGTACTGTTTACGTTGACTAAGAAGGTAAAAGGGTTATCTCCGAATGAGTCAAAATGGACAGCAATGAGCATTTACTCATTTGTTTGAAAAAAGTCAGCTATGTGTTAAGCAATAGGTACTTTATTTTTATCTTTTTCATTCACACACAAACGCGTTATAATTAATGAATTTTTTTTGTTATATTTAGATAAACCATTATTTTACTACTCTATTTAGTACTTAGATGTCTTTTTGTTAAAAAAAGCTACTTATTTTTAGTGGAATTTTAAATTAGATATATACTAGGATCCCGCTTACAATGTTTTTTTTTTTTTTTGGTCAAGACTTCTTACAATTTTGCGAGATACATACATAAGCATTACGGATATTTATGATAGAGTATAAAAAACTAAATTCTCTAATTATTAGTTATGTATATTTGATATATTTTGGTCAGATGCATTTACTAACACCGCGTCCCACCGTTCGCGACTACATAAGTAGTCACGATTGGTGGGGGGAAATAGTCACTAAAGCCAGATTTTCTCATTAGCGACTGCTTGTGGTCGCCATAATTTCGACGCTAAAAAGTGGTCGTTAAAGAGTATCTTTAGCGACTAATGTACTAATGTAGTCGTTAATAATCACGTAACATTAACAACTACAAGTGTAGTCGTTAATTTTTGTTGGACAACAAGTCGTTAATTAATATCATTACCGACTCCATTGTAGTCGTTAAATGTAACTCATTAGCGAGTACAATATAGTCGTTAATGAGTCATCAATAGCGACTACATTTGTAATAGTTAGAGATAAAAGATTAGCGACTACTTACACTTTAATATTGGTGACAACATGTAGTCGTAAATGACTTTTTTTTTTTTAAAATAAAATTAAAATTTTGTTTTTGAATTAAATCTAATTCCATTAATATAAATAATTAATAAATTAAACTAATAAAATATTAAACCATACAAACAATTAATTAAAATATCAATAAAATATTAAAAGTCAAACCAAATCCAACAAAAGTCAAACCAAAAGTCAAACATAGTCAAAATACGATAAACAAACAAAAGAACAATCAAATAACCAAAATAGCCCAAACTAACGGCTATATATATGAGTTACTTCATCTACTTCATCATCTTCATAACCACTTCTTTCATCATCCTCATCAGATTCTTCATCTCGGCTCCCAGCTGTACCAGATGTACCAGTTGCTACAGATTGAGTAGTAAGGGTTTGTGGCATAGGAGTGAAAGGGGTCAAACCCAACTGTGCCCTCAACTGATTAATCCACTCCATTCCTTTGGTCACATCGGCTTGAGAGTAAACTAGAGGAACGGTGTTAGTAGAGGTCAAAGTAGAAGGTACATATGGTGGAAGGCCCTGGGCTACCGAAACTCGTTCTCGGCTGCCATCATATTCGCATTGTGTTCGTCTTGGGCTGGGGTAGTTGAAGGACCCGAGACATGCCTCTTTCTTGGTTGGCACAAACCTGCTTCCCAACTCCTTTTTGGAGATCACATACCCCCCTTGGATGCCTCCTTCACCGCATCTAACTGCTCCTTGAGCATTAAGTCACGAGCGGTAAATGGACCTTCAGATTACCCAGATTGAATTTGGGTCACTTTCTCTTTCAGCTTTCTCTTTAAAACTTTTTGTTTCATTAAAGACACATAATTACAAAAATTAATACTAAAGACATATATTTAATAAAATTATAATAAAATACTAATTTTTAAGATACACTTACATCCGCATTCTTGTACTTATCCGTCCTCCACTCCTTAGTCTTCTTATTCCGGCCTACAACATCAAAAAAACCACCCATTTGTAGAATAGGGATTTATTCCTGAGTAGACTCATCGGTCACCACCAACGTGCCATCCAGGGTCGTCTTTAACTTACCCTGTTCCATTCAATAACAATTACTATTCTAAATAATTTTAATACTTATAAAAATATTAACTACCTTGTAAATAATATCCCTAGTTCGAGAATATTTTCAGGATCCTACCCCACTTCTGTTCTTTAGCTTCTTTCGATTTTCTCTTTTCGCCTTAGCTTGGTGTTGGTTCATTTTTTATAATAAGATTAATAACATAAAGTAATATAGTCAAATAAATAAAGTAATATCTTATTACCTTTGCGGTCGCCGATCCCCAATATTTACAACTTTTCGCCCAATTCTCATAAGTTATTTCACTCGGGTTCTTCCCTTTCAAGTAATAGCGCTTCTACAGTTGATGTGTGTAGTCCTTATATCTATATCGCATGCTAGTATCGAGATTACCAATCTGTTCGTTTCCTCCAGTTCTCTATGTAAAAAATTCCTATATTCAACATAATAAAGTTAAAAAATATAAATAAATTATCCTACATATTATAATTTGAAATATTACGGATAAACATTCAACAACTGCCTCCTTCAGATCGGTAGGCACTTTTCCCATGATTTGTAATAGGGTGGTATTCACTCCCAAACCGTTATCCCGATCACTTGACTTACGTGTTTTCCGTATTCACCTGAGGGATTCCGCGTGTCGTCGAGTATGCAAAAAATCGACAGGTAAAGGATAACCGACGACTTTTAATGCCCTAAGGGTAGTTTTTTGGGATGCGGACCCACTCAGTTTTCTTTTTACTTTTTCTGTTTTAAATCACATTTGATCAATTAAATAAATAATTATGGAATAAAAAATGTATATACCCTGTTGGATGTTACAAATTGCCAATTTGAGGTTCGGATTGCGTGAAAGATTACGTCCCTCATCGTCCCCCCACTCTCCCCGTGGTTCCTAGCTATTACATCAACCATCTAGTTTGCAATTCCAAATGTTTAATAAATATAATAGAAAAAATTATGAAAAAGAATAACAAAATTAAAATTAAATTATTACAATATGTTGAGAAATAAATAAATATTATATTTAATAACTAGTTTATTGAATATTACAACCAATGAATTAATTAAAAATATTACATCACCAAATTAAATTTAATATAAAATAAATACGATAAAAATATTACATCACCAAATTAAATTAATATAAAATAGATACAATAAAAAATACGTTTATAACTATTCTCAATCACTTTACAATTTGTATTAAATAAATAAATTATTAGTCATTTTGTGAAATAAATATATAATTACACCTTAGTCCTTAATATTCTTTTAATTATTTTTTAATTGCAATAAAGTCCTTATACATATAAAAAAAATTAACCCTAAAAGTTTATTACAAATTTTCATAAAGATTATATTTTTTCTAATTCAAAAAAGTACTTATTATCATTTAAAATTACATATTAGTCCTTAATATTTTTTTAAAAATTGTTTATAATTGCAAAATACTCCTTATACTTTTAAAAAATTATAATTGACCCTAAAAGTTTATTACAAATTTTCATAAAGATTATATTTTTGTAATTAAAAAAAGTACTTCTAATTATTTAAAATTACATGTTAGTCCTTAAAAAAATTTAAATATCCCTTTATTGCAAAATAGTAGTTATACTTTAAAAAAAATTAAAATTAACCCTAAATAATCCTAAAATTATTAAAAATTGGATATAATCCTAAAATCATCAAAACTTATATATTAGTCCTTATAATTTTTTCAATTATTATTTTTAATTGCAATAAAGTCCTTATACTTTTTAAAAACTTAAAAATAACCGTTATTAATCCTAAAATTCTCATAATTTCCATATTAACCCTAAAATCATCAAAACTTACATATTAATCCTAAAAAAATACTCAAAAGTTTCATACAAGTATATACATATTATAATCCTACATTGCATTCTAACACATAAATCATAATAATTATGGACAATATCCATTAAAACCCATAAATAGAAAGGCAAAAAATCTTATTATTTAATTTTTTTCAATTCTAACTTTCCAAATCTGTTAAAACTAACATAAATCACACCTAAAATTCACCTATAAAATTCGGATTTAGCTATTTCATGCAAAAATTAAAGGACAGAAAAAATTGAAAATGAAATCATACAAATTAAAACCTAATAAGTGGATGAAAATCATACCTTTTTCGTGTGTATGATAGCTCCTTTTAACTAGAATCCATGGCCATTACATTCAATCATAAACACAAAAAAAAAAAGTTAGGATATTAAAATTGTGATAATAATAATAAACCATAAGAAATAATAGGAAAAAGTGTGTAATTGATTATTTCCTTACATTAGGATGAGATTTGGAGGTGTTGATCACTCCAATTTCTGAATGGAGGTGTTTTAATGGGAGTTATTTTTTTGGTGTAGTGAAGGAGATGAGAGAAACGAGAGCTCTCGGCAAGTACATATTGGACATTTCATTCTCAACTACTTTTATATAGTCGCGAAAGACGTTGAAGTAGTCGCTAGAATTAGGGGTGACCGACACGCGTCTGGAAATTGACCGTCACGTGCCTCTTTCGCGACTACTCTGAAGTCGCGAATAACGGGAGTGAAACGTGTGTCCACTAATGGGCGGGGAAGTGGACCGCCTTTTCTTAAATGAATATTTAATTCCATATTTGCGACTACTTGTGTAATCACTAATGACTTTTCATCTTTTTTTACTAGTTCATGCACATGAACTAGTCGAGAATGATTCTTCTCTTTAGCAACTTGTTCATCACGTCTAGCGACTACAATGTAGTCGCTAATGCTCAAATATGTTTTTCCTTTTTTTTAATCATAATGAACAGTTTTCTTTTTAAATCACCTATTATAAATTCAATAACACTATTGTAATCAAATATACATAATCAAAACAGTTTACTCATAACAAATCCACAATCTTAAATATCATATTTCAAAAAAACACAATGACAATATAAAACAATAAAGCTATAATAAACAATGAAGATTGGAAAGCTGGATCAAAATACATCGGATGCCCAACACACTTTATCATCAATACTGAAGATTCGACTCCAAGTGTATAGGCCCATATTTTCAGACCGGGTATCCGATATGGTGTGACTAATGGCTAGAAAGGACACATATATAGTCATTAGTGTGATATTTTTCCAAAATATGTTTTAGCCACATCACTAGGTATCTGACCAGAAGACACTGATATTTGCATGTTGAAAAATCACCTAATCAAAAAGCAGCATATGGATAAAGATATTCGAAGATTCTACCTATATATAAAGGTAATATGTGACTCCATTAAGTGGATCTTATCTATACACAATATAAAGTTTCTCAAACCTATCTTCAAAGAAATTCTTAAAGTAATATCATTTGTAGATCCAAATATATTGCTTTGTATACTGGCCCAAATCAACTTTTCATATTAAGTCATTTAGATTTTAGACGTTTAGAGGCTTGCCAAGGTAGACTAGATTTAATCATAAAAACTAAGGTTTTACTCTTGGACTAATGAAAAGTGTATTCTTCAATAGACTAGACAAGGGTGAATTAGAGCTTGTGTAGGAGAGACACATCGCTTAAAGGCTTCATGGAGTAAAAAGCGGTAGATTGGGGTACATATTGTCTACTAGTCTTTGTGTGGTGATACACAAGAGAAGACTTCACTGGCTTGTGAAGTGTCATATAAGGAGTGGAGATCATTCACTTATTTCCTTAGTGTTTTTGACAACACTAGTATGGTCATTTGAAGAAGATTTTGAAGAGAGTGCAAAAGTTTGTGCGCTCACTTTTAAGAGACACGAAGAGTTTTAGTGAAAGAGTTGAAATCCAAAGGGTGCTTATATCTTACGTATTGAAGCACTACTCTAAATCTCGTATTATTCTTCTATCCCTTAAATCTCAACTTTTAACATGCCATTTGTTTGATTTATTCTCTACATGTTGCATATATTATTTTGGCGTAGGATATTGCATGTTGAGTTCTTGTTCAATTTCTTCCTTTGATCTTTGGATAGTATTTATCATAGAATAAATTGACATAGAGCTTGATTTAGTATTTCTACTCATATATCTTATCTCTAAGTGTTGTTCTAGCCATTGTATCTAAAGTTCTCAAAGATTGGTTTTAGGTACGATCAAAAGATCTGGTTCTTGTTAGATTTTTAAATTCACATTATCCTATTCACCTTCACTTAACATTATCTTGGGTTTCATATTATAACTTCGGTATTTTTACTCGATAACCTTTCCTGAGGCTTAATTGAGTATGCTATTTTTTCGTTTTCAGTTATTATGCTAATATACATATGTGATTTAGAATTTATGTTTTGAGTTTTTCTTAATTGACTTTTAGGTCATTTTTATATTTTATTTTAGAGTTTCGTATTTTAGGCTTATTAGAGTTTTGCTTTTTGCATTATTTAAAGAGCTTATTTTTTCATTTGAAGACAACTTTTGAATTATTTAAAAGAAAATTTGAGTTTTATTCTTTTAAAGTTGTGCTCTTTCTTGTTGCGCATATTGTTTTTACATCAACTTCCCTGATCCCTTGTTTTTTAAACAGACTTTGAATAATTACTAAAATTACCGACAACCACCCACGGTCTATCAAAATGATTACTATGTTCCCACAAATCTAGTCTTTTTTTAAAATTATTAGGAGTATGAATAAACACCAAACACCAAAACGATCCATTAAAACCCTTACAAAACTTTATTCCATTTGATGACATGAGTAGGCATTGAGCAATCTTTTAAAAGCAAAGGATATAATCATTTAGTTTTACTAATACCGGGAGTTGTTTAATTAAGGAAGTATAGCGGTAAAAATGTAATTTAATTTACGTTATTGTAAATAGCATTGCTCTATCAATGGAATCATCTTTTTCTTTTTTGGGTTACATGGGTGATCCGGGCTAGCTTGCGCGCTCACACGACTAATCCCACGGAGATATACATGCCTCCCCATATATATATATTCTCATTATAAATCAGAACTAGGTTATCCATGTTCAGGGAGGGGTTCGAGCCTTGTATCTCTTACTTTACACCTGTTAGGGAGGGGATCGAACCATGGACCTCCCCATTAAGTGTTGAAGAAATAGCAAGGCTCGGCCCAATTAAACTAACCCACCTAGTTATGAAATCATCTTTTTTGAATCAACGCCATATTTTTTTTCTTTCCAGATAATCAGGGCCATATATAAATGTGAAATAGCATCTTTTGTTTTGGTTGAGAAAATGTGAAATAGCTTTGGACTTGTATTGAGGTAGGGGACCTGCAACCTTTTGTCACATTTAATCACCTACATAATATGTCTCTATATAATTTTACGGCTACTTAAGTCACTATTTATTAATAATTGATCTCACTAAAGGATCTTTAGTAAAGATGTGTAAGCCCGTCAATCACAAGATAAAGCTTAGTGAATTGTAAACGAATTAATTGTTTGTTTACTTCTAAAATTAAGGGTCCAAACTTTATTAAAAATAATTTATAATTTAAATATCCTCAATAATTTTAGTTTTAAAAAAAAAAAAAAAAAATTAGGGTCAATTACCTAAAAGGTCTTAAGAAGCATCTTAGTGTCATAGAGGAACCAAGTGATTCATCTCTCCTACTTAGAGACCTTAAAATTGACAAATGTCATTACTATCCTTCTAGTACATATAAGACAAAAAAAATAGATTATTCTCTTTCCTCCATTACCATTACTCCCTCTCATCCATTACCATTAATCTCTCTCCTCCTTCATAATTTTCTCTCTATCTCTCTCTCTCTCCTCCTTCATTAACTATCAATAATTTTCAGCTCGGACCACCACCGACCACCGCCGAAAAAGTTCTGAGCATAAAGTACTGAGCATGGAAAAAGTTCTGAGCATCAAAACAACATGCTGAGTATTCGAATTTTTTGTTGAGTCGCTTTACTGAGCATGCTCGTTTGCTCAGTAACTTTACTGATCATGCTCGTACGCTCAGTAACTTTACATACACAAAATTAATTACACCAATTACATACAAAAAAAAAGTTCTGAGCATTTCACAAAACTTCTGAACATTTAACAAAAATTCTGACAAAACACAAATCCGGCATTTCACAACTTTTCTGAAAAAACGTAATCTAATCTAACACAAATCTATTACATTTCTGGAAAAAAAAGTAATTTAATCTAGCTTTAAGATGTTGAAACTTCTGAGCGCAGCCTTCCAGAAACTTCTAAGCGCAAAACTTCTGAGCCTTCTGAGCGTAAAACTTCCGAGCGCAAAACTTTTGAGCGCAGCCTTCTAGAAACTTCTGAGCGCAATAACTTCTGAGCTGAGTTCAAAACCGACGGATCTGAGCATCTTCATGGTCGAGTTCAGCAACTCCATTTTCGCCGGATTTAAGATCTCAAACGCTCATCTTCTTCACACCTTCAAATCTTCATGAAGCTATTTTCTTCACGAATCTTCTACGATGACCATGGCTTCTTCACAAATCTGATGCGGATGACTTCTTCACGGATCTGCCTCAAGTATGGACGACTGAGCTTTACGAACGGAAAACTACGCTTGGTTCTAGCGGTGGTCATCATCTTCTTCACCATGTCCGCCGCGCAAGAGAACAAGAAAAAGAGATATTTGTTACGTGAGGGAGAAAGAGAGAGTGGGCAAGAGAGAGGAAATAGAAGAGAGGAGAGAGAATGTAATTTAGGGTTTTAAATTTTTTTCTCAATAAAACTAGTATATATAAGAAATAAAAAAACAAAAAAGGGTAAAAAGGTAATTGAATTTTTATCCCATAGTGTTAATTCTGGTTTGTGGTCTTTAGTAAGAACAGTTAATTCACCCGGTCTTGTTGGGTATTGGGGTAGTGTCTTAATATTCTCAAAAAACTATGATTGGGTGTTAAAAATATCATTCAATCTCAACATATTTACAGTCATCTTACCAAATGCTAGTCAATTGGAACTATGAAAATGATATATATACTATAAATTAAATAGAGTGTCCCTAAACTTTTATTTAAAAATTTAACCATAATCACGATTATTAATTTTTTGAATATATTATACTGTAACTTACATGATTAAAAAATAGATATTTGTTCTTCAAAATATTACATAATGAAACTGGAAAAGAAAAATAATACATATGTTTCATGATTCAGGCACAATCATTCTCAATAATCGCAATACTTTTAGGTAATTTATTACCATAAAACATTGATACCGTCTCAACCTCTATTATCGATACCGTCTCAAAAGCAATAATAACACAAACAATTAACTAAACAGTATGATCACTGATAATGGAAGAGGCAAAACTTTTATTCGTCACAGATATCCAAGAGGTATCACAATTGATTATAGAACAATTTAAGGAAGGTCGTTGCCATAATTATTGTTTTTTAGTACGATGAACTTTTACTAGAGTTTTTACTAACAACATCCCTAACAAATATATATGACAACCTCATGTGAATGAGTCTACTCAAGGCCCATTTCCTTTGTCTTTAAACATTTACTATTTGAAATATTGATATCTCTTTTTATCGAATAAATAAAACAAACTAAATAATGTTATAGTTATTACACAAGTTATAAAAGAAATTAAAATATCCGACAACCGATGGATCATTCCATCCAGAGATATCAATTCTTCTTCTGACACACTTTGCAAGCGCATCATCAGTGTAGTTAAACTGTCTACTAATATAGGAAACTTTCCAAAGAGAAAATCTATCAATCCATCCTCTTATCTCGTCAACCAATGGCTTAAGGCTCCAGTGAAGCCTTACTTGTTTAAAGATACCTTGAATAAGCTCAAGGTTGTTAGAGTAGAAAGAACTACTCTGAAGGCACAGAGTCCCTGCAAATCTCAAGGCCAAGAGGAGAGCCCGTGCCTCTCCTTCAATAACGTTCTTAATATAACATCTACATGTTCTTTACTATCTCACATTTTCCCCTTATCAACTCCAATTGCTACAATAGCCGCGGCGTCCGATTCCTTTGTAAAGGATGTATCACTAAACCAAACCATTTCTGCCTTGTCATTAATAGCCAGATTATCAGGTAATCTATTATTATTAGAAGCATTATGCTTGTCTTTCTGCTTTTGTATCTGAATTGGATCAAATAACCTGGACATTAATCTTTTAGATTTTTCCGTAATCTGGAATACTTCCCATTTCTTTTTGTCAACATAACCCCCTCATTCTTTCTTTCCATATATTCCATGTTGTGATAAGAATATTTGCCGTAATAATTCTTTTATCCAAACCACTTTTGGATTTTAATAGTGAACAAGAACCATTCGGCAAACGACCTTTTAAAGTCTCTATCAATTTTTATTTGCATGGCAGATTCGGCCCAAGCTTGTATACTAAACGGACATTGGAAAATAATATGTTCAATATCTTCGGTGCCTAATTCACACCATTCGGAAGTTTTATTATCCATGCACTTCCTCTTCTTAAGATTTTGTTTTGTAGGTAAAGATCCATTACATATTCACCACCTAAAATTTCTTATTCTAGAAAGTATATTCGCATGCCAGATAGTATTCCATAACACACTATTATTCGCTTCTCCATCTCTTGAAGTTTTCCCTTCTTTTGAAATTTCCTCGTTAATCAATGTATGATAACCCAATTTTGTAGTATATATTGTTGGACAAATGGGATTCTACCCAAGTGTTGACCATGTTTACGATGTTAGTCGGTGACTCAATTTAAATGAAATGATTCGGATATTAATACGTTTATTCAAGTCGTAAAGATTAACGTAATATATTCACTTGGTTAAAATCATTTGAAATTGAATGAGAAATTGAGTCATGTAATTTGGAGAAATTAAAAGAAAAATAATAATAATATATGTTATTTTATTTCTTTTTTGATAAAACAAAGAAAGAAAAAAAAGGGCTTTGTTGGGCTTTTGGGCCTTAGGTCTATACCTTTGTTGGGCCTTAGGTGGGGTATGAACTTGGACCATCTTCTTTGTTGGGCTTTTGGGCCTTAGGTTCATACATTTGGACCAGCCCAAGTTTTTTTGGTCTTTTGTGGTTTTAGATGTAAACTTTTTTTCTTGCACACTTGGGATTAGTTGGAAAAGTTTGATGCTAAATCCAATGAAGTTGTTTTCCTTGGCTACTCGATGAAGGGTAAAACTTATCATGTGTACAACAAGCGTACTAACATCATTGATGTATCTATGCATGTTTATTTTCATGAAACTACTCTTTTTGTTAAGGAAAGGACAATTATGGTGTTGTAGGAAATGCAGCCACTCCTCAGTTCGAAACTCAAGTTGAACTATCAGAACTATCTAATCTAGGAGACGAGACTAACAAATATGAAGAAGATGTTGAATCTATTACACAACCATCAAGAGAAGTGCATGAGGGATTACCAAGAAGTTGTTAAAATGTAAGAGGTCGCCCAAGCAACTAGATTCTCGGCGATTCAACCAAATGGGATAAGAACTCATTCTTTTATTAATGAATTATGTGCTCACTATCATTTCTTGTCCCAAGTTTAACCTAATTACTTCAAATAGTCATTTCTTGATGGTTATTGGATAAACGATGTGGATGAAGAGTTAAACTAATTCAAGCCTAGTATAGTTGGAACCATGTTGAAAAACTAGTGGGTCATACCATTATTGGTACCAAGTGGAAATTTTAGAGAAACTAGATGATTATGGCATTCTAACAAGGAACATAGTTCATTTGGTGGTACAAGGATACAACCAAGAGTAACAAATATACCTTTTCCTTAGTAACTAGTCTCGAGTCTATTTGTATACTTCTTGTATTTGCATGCTTGATGGATTGGAAAATATATCAGATGGATGTTAAGAGAACATTTAAAAATAGATTTATTGAGGAGGAAGTGTATGTGAAACAACCTCCAAGTTTTTAAAATACAAAGTTTCTGAATCATGTGTTCAAATTCAAAACGAACATGTATGTCTTGAACCAAAGTCCAATAGCGTGGTATGATTAGTTGAGCACTTTCTTAACAACCAATGTCTTTGAAAGAGTTCAAATCGATTTTGCCTTGCTGATCAAGAATAAATCAAGTATGTTTTACTCATTCAAATATATGTAGATGACGCCGTCTTTGGACTTACAAATGAATCACTTGAAAAATAATTATTGAGGAGTATGCATTGTGTGTTAGATATGAGTATGATGGGTGAATTAAACTTCTTCCTTGAGTTCTAAATGAAGCAAATACAGGATGTTATTTTTGTAAATCAATCCAAATACATGAGAGAACTTATCTAGAATTTTGGACTTGAAGATACTAAGAAAATTGGTACCCGGATGAACACCTCCACAAAGCTAGTCAAAGACGAGGATGGTAACGATGTGGATGAAAAAATGTATCGAGGTATGATGGGTAGCCTCTTTCATCTAACCCTATCTCGTCCAAGTAATATGTTTTTAATATGCTTATGAGTTCAGATTCAATTGTGTCTAAAAGGAATCTTTGTAATGGATTTTGAAAAAATAAAATAATAGGAATGGATGATTTATGTACAATATAAGATAAAATCTTCCTGAAAGGAAATTATAAAATGGAAATCACAGGAACATATATACATATATATATATATATATATGCACACACATATATATATATATATGTGTGTGTGTGTGTGTGTGTGTGTGTGCGTGTGTGTGCGTGTGTGCACGCGCGTGTATTGAAGACAATAATTTTTATATTGTATTATCTTATCAATATAGTAGGAATTATATATATATATATATCTTCATTTAACCATTACAAATAAAAGATATAATCTTGTAGATAATAAGGAACGGTTTCTCTTTTTCGGCCTCGACTTCTTCAATTTTTTTTAGAAGTACCATTATATTAGTTTCCCCAATGGAAAGAACCTTATCCTCAAGGTCCAAGTTAGTATTTTCATCGTCCAAATATTCAATTTGACCATATATGAAAGTGATATATGACAAAGGAGAAATGCTTTCAATACTATCATATTATAGAAGAAAAATTGGATTGTTTATTGTACTCCCAAATTTGAGAAGTATCATTATATAAAAGGTTGAAATCTGGATACTCTGATTTAGCAGGTTCATTTTGGGATTGGTTTCCATTAAAATATTGGCACGATAAATTATTCCCCTAACAAAATCAATCGATACGCGTAGGGCTCTTCTCTTTCAAATTTTATTAAATAAATTGTGTGTTCATCCATGAATTTTTTTTCACTTTCTTGAATAAACATTCCTTGAATCAATTGAAAAGATTTTAAGATTGATAACTTGATCAAATTTTTCCCAAATCTTACTTTCCGTGGAATTGATATTTGTCGCCGAGTAGGGACTCGTTGGCGCAAAAACACCCGTTGAATTGATATTTGGTGGTGGTACGGCCTAGGGTGTGATAAAAAGATATATAATTTAGATGCAAATAATCACCCTAAGCTAGCACGGTTCTGCAAGTATACAGATCGTATGCAAGTTTTAATGAATAAGTAGAATTCGTTCCTCAGGGACTACGTAGGTTAAGAAGAACGTATACAAATTATTCAAGTGCAGATATAAAAGATAGAAAAGATAATACACAAAGAAAGAAAAGGAAAATAGATATTTTTTTGGTTTTTATAAAGAAAAAACTAAACTAATTAATTAAAAGACAGCAAAATAAATAAAAGAAAAGAAAAGAATATAGTATGAAAGTTTAGCTTGAGTAAATAACATGTAATCCCCACTAGTCTTGCCATTCTAAACATGTAAGGGTGAATTATGTAGTATTTCAATAATCGATTCCAATTACGCTAGGTAGTTTTAAATAGGATTTACCTGTGTCAATAAGGCTTCCTAAGCAAACTGTTCCTGTAATTGGTAAATAGTCACATGTACTAAACCATAGTGATAATCTAGTTAGGTTGATTTGTCAGATCTAAACCGAATACTAGACGTTATGTGCTAAACATGTAATTAAACACCGTTGTCAATGGTGACCTAACTACTAGATGGTAATTCTATATGGCCGCGGTTCCACAAGAACACAGAACATAAATCCAAACACATAAACAGAGAATAAAAACAATAATTCAATTTAAAACATAGAAATCCCAAATTAGATAGATGTCAATCTAAACTAGGGTTCATACATATATGCTAAAACTCAAGCTAAAGAAATTTAGTTCATACTAAGAAGAGAAAAGAAAAGAATTACATAATTAAAGGTCGAAGGAGACATAATTGTTGCACAGCTCCTTCCAGACTTCTCTTCTTGTGTTGTACCTTCTTCCTGACCTTAAGGTTTGGTCAAGGATGATTTTCTAATGTTAAGAGGCTGTATTTATAGCGTATAGGTTGACCTAATTCGTTTTCTTGAAGGAAAAGGTAAATATGGGCTCCAAGCCCAACTCAAATTCGTAGCCCAAAAACATGCAATCAGCCCCGTTTTCCTTTTGGTCCTAAAAGCTTCAGTATATATCCGATTGATGCGTATGAGTATACCAAATTCATCGTCTCGGAAAGATCTTCAACTTTTCTCTTGACCGTTTCTCCAAATTCCTCACCGTTTTTAAGATATAAGCTGATTTGTGGTCGTAGGTGCAGAAATTCAGATTTAAGGCAGGTTTTCTTTTTCCATGTTTTTAGCTTTTACTTCCTTATCTTCAATTCCCATGTTTATCTTCTTTCCTTTAGCTCTTTTTACCAACTTGGACTCTAATTAATTACCATATATTTCTAAAGCTTCACACTAAATAAATAATTAAACCCAATATGCTCTAAAAATAATAATTAATTAATTTAAGACCCAAAATAGGAAAGTGCACTAAATTAAGCTAAAATCGACCTATAAACTAATAAATACGCCTAAAATGATGTCTCAAAAATAGATTTTATTATCACAAATGAGGAGACATCAAGACCCCCAACTCAAAGTTGTATCGTCCCGATACAATAAAAATAAAGAACAGTAGGGAAGACAAGAAGAAGAAGTAGGAGGAGAATAAGAACATAACAAAATGAATGATCCTAGAGCATAAATATCTAAAAAGTCTCATTTAGTAATGCTCAAGAAATAATGCACAAGTATGCTTAATACACATGTAATCAACAATCCATAAATTCAAGTCCAGATTAATTTCGCAATGCCCGAAGGAGAGGATGATAATTCATGTTAATGGCTATAGGTTGGTCATAGGTCCTAATATAGCATCCAAAGGTCCACTTACCTATTACCTAATAGCTCAATTTTTTCTCCACCAAGTAGTTAGAAATCCTAAGGTCTTTGGTTATAACGTGGCTTAGGGACGGTGTGGTATATTTGGATAATGAAAAGTGAGCTTTTGGCTCTCTCCTCACTAGCCATCAACGAATCGCCCTAGAGCTTGAGTTTTTACTTGAAGATGTTCTCAATCAACCCAATTTTTGATGCTTTTGATGTGCATCCCCAATAATTCCAATTAAAAACCTTTGATGATATAGAATCCACTTTGCCGGTCCGAATATATATTCTTTTCTTTTCAAATCAATTTTTTTCTTTTATATAGCTATGATTCTCTTTTTGATGTGCGAGATATCACGCTATTTTTTCATATATATTCTTTCTATGCCCTTGTTGGCAAAATTAGCTCGTAGCTTCTTTTTCATTCACTATTACCCCGGCAAAGGGTTAGAATACTTACTTTTTCATCATCAATAAAATCACAATTACAATTCCCAAACCCCTTGTTCCCTAATGATGAAACCCACCACCCCAAACTCAAGCTCTAAAAACGACTTGTTTCAGGTTTTGCGATTCAAGTGCGGTTCATATAGATAAGTCCTACAAACTAAGGGTAAGTATTATAATGTGGTTCAATAAAAGGCTTTAGAAAGGCTCAGCGGGGCTAAGACGGATAAATAATAACAATAATCAAATAAAAGGGTGAGAAAGTATAAAAGGCTTCAAGTGGTTTTATCATGAAAGAACTGCCTTATTCATTTTTCTAACTACATGATTTTGTTACTTTTTCACTACTAGTTCATAGATAAGTGGGTTTACAACTAATTTCAAACCTCACGTTCTACACACCAAATAACTCTCCCTAAGTTTCAACTTAACTTCTTAGCATTGCTCATTAAATTTTCTATCTTTTATTTCCTGTTTTCATACATGCATACTAAACATATTTGTGACATCTTTCAAAACATAGTACTTACTATCATTGACCTAATTAAAATCATGCTCAATAGGTACATTCAACATATTCTATGACTATTTCAAACCCTAAATTTTTTTAAATTTTATGTAAAAACAAAAAGGAAGATGAGGACAACGAATCCCCACCCCCAACTCAAAAATGAGCCGTGTCCCCACGACTCGAAAAAGACTCAAGAAAAATAAAATTTAAAATTAGCATACATATTGCACATAAAGAAATGGTAGGGAAGAAAGAAAACATACTCTTCGAGTCTATTACCTCGCCTTATTGACATTCCAAGATAGGATTTTGCTGGTTTTCCTTTAATTGCTCGCAGAGTGTTATGATGTACTCCTTTTCTTCTTTTGAAAGTTGCGTAATTACTCTAAAAAATTTAATGATCCAAGAATGTCAATATTGTTACTCATCTTAAATTCACTTGTTTCTTCTTCACCCAACTTCTTATTCGCTTTCCAATCAAGACACGTGATCATAGTAGGATATTGCATTAAATAACGACATGAGAGAGATCGGAAAATCGTATCACCTCCTCATAGATTAACTGTGCCACATCTTCTTCTTTTCCACTCACAATACAATTCACAAAAAGAACGTTTTTAGAACGTCTTACCATGAGCGTAGACCAACCCAATATTTCCAAATCTCCACGAATCTTCTTGTATTCTCCTTTACCAACTTCTTTTTCAAATACTTTCTCATAAGCAAAAGGTAGTTCCTTAAATTGTTTCTTCGGAGAAGCTATCATGGCCATTGAAGCTTTCTCTTTTTCCTCGGGTGTAGAGTCTTCGATCTATAGAGGTTGTGTTGTCTTCTTCACTAAAGTTGGAATCATTTTGCTCATTGAATCAACACAGCATGCTAACCTTTCTTCTCTTGACTTGTTTTACCCTTTGAATTGGAACTAGGACTTTTCTCACTTGATTTCTTCTCAATTAAATCCAATACCTTGCCTTTCTTCATCTCCCTTACAGTAAATAATGTTTATGTCCTCTTAATCATCTCAGTTGACCCCCAACTCAAAGCTTTAACCACTCTTGAAATTTGAAACTCTTGATTATTGGTTGTACAAGCTTTATTTGGGTCTCTATATGGGTAAGATGGATTCTTCATGGATTGGCTTGGATTTAAGAAATTGTAGGATGAATTTTGAAAATTTAAGCTTTTGATTCTTGGATTCAAGGTGTTTTGTAATGATGTGGGTGGTTGAATCTTCTTTGTAATGATGTGTAGAATAGATGATGTGTTTTCATGGTGATTGGGTAGTGTTTTTGATGATTAGGGAAGGTTTTATGAAGCTTTAATGGAGTTGGGAGAGGTTTGGAGAAGAAAGAGAGGCTTGAGGTTTATTAAATTCAGAATAATGGCATTAACCCTCTTTTATAAACTCGAATCCGCACTTTTCTCTCTCAAGTCGGCGCGCTGCGGTATACCGCGCATATGGTCCGGTATACCTCACCTATCAGCGTTCCAAAAATTTTCGTCTCATCAATAAACACGCGCCACATACCCGTGACACGGGTGTTTGGTCCCGCGGTACACCGCGTTTGAGGTCCGGTATACCGCACCCATCGCTGTGATTTTTTTTGCCTTGGTATAAAACCCGAGCTCCATACCCGTGGTACGGGTTTTTGTCCTCTGCGGTATACCGCGTATGAGGTCCGGTTTACCGCACCTGTGGTCAGAATTTTCCGAAATTTTTTGTTTTCCTTCCCTAACTCGATTTCTCCAATACCTAATCATCAAAAACACTAATACCTTTCTCAAATATGCAATATCAGCTAATATTAACTAAGCTAAACATAAATTAAAAACCTAGAAACATAAAAACATAAAAGAAATTACGGGTTGTCTCCCGTATAGCACTTTTGTTTAACGTCTTTTAAAGTTAGACGTGTTACCTCGATCACGAAATTTCCACCCTTTGCCTCTAATTCCCACGAAATTTTCAGCTCGATTCTTCATAATCATGGATGGTGCCATCCAAGATTTCGTGGGAAGGGGTATTACACTCCTCTGGTGATCCACTCATATCCTCAGTTTCGAATCTTCATTTGTTAGAAAGAATGTCCTTCATGAATTTTAGATATTTCGGCATTCTCTTGAGAGCTTCTACAAACGGTATTTTAACCTCTAACTTGCTCACCATGTCAACAAACTTCTTGAATTCCAGGTCATTGTCCTTTTTTCTGACACGTAAAGGGTATGGTAGTGGAGGACATGTGTTGTTTACCACTGGGCTCTCTTTCTTTTCTGGTGTCTTCTCTGGGATACTTGTTGGTTCAACTACCTCTTCGACTGTATCATTTGTTGATTCTTCTCCCCCTTTTTTTTGGAAGGTTCTGGTCTTGGTGGAGGTAGTTGTTTTTCACTTCTTAATTCAACTGCATGACAAACATTGTTTTCTGGAGCACTAGTATCACTTCGGAGTTGCCCTTCTGCAAAGATTTGAAGTTTATTCACCATTTGTGACATTGTATGCTCAATATTCTTAAGCGCATTGGATGAGTTTTGGAATCTTTGCTGGCTAATCTCCATATCTTCAATTAGGTTCATTATCTTAGCCATGCTTGAATTCAAACTCGAAGGTTGTTCTTGTATGGTTTGTTGCATTGAATAAGAAAGTGGTTCTTGATAAGCTTCATTATAAATTGGCACTTCTTGATAGATAGGTTGTGGAGGATAGTAAGATTTTGGTCATGGTTGATAATAAGTCTGTTGATTTCCGACCCAGTTGAAATTCTGTGGGGGCTGATAATCAGCGTAATTTCCTTGGGATTGATAATAACCATCATAATAATGGTTTCTTTGATAAGGTATGAAGGAAATTGAAGCTGTATTATTCATGCAATTCTCCCACGAATGATTTCGTGCTCCACAATTAGGACATGAAGGTGTGGTATGTGCTAGATTTCCCTGAGCTAATAGTTCGCGTACTTCAGCGTAGCGCTGGTTTATCTCATCCATTTCTGCAGGATCTAGTAATACGAAACTTCCTTCTCCTAATAAATCTGCTCTCGCCTAGAAAAAATCTGTGAAACAAAAACTAAAAGAAAAGCGTAAAGTAGAACTAACTAAAATATAAGCACAAGATAATTGCACAAGGACTAACGATGTAGTCCCCGGCAGCGGCGCCAAAAACTTGGTACGACCTAGGGTGTGATAAAAAGATATATAAATTAGATGCAAATCATCACCCTAAGCTAGCATGGTTCTGCAAGTATACAGATCGTATGCAAGTTTTAATGAATAAGTAGAATTCGTTCCTCAGGGACTACGAAGGTTAAGAAGAACTTATGCAAATTATTCAAGTGCAGATATAAAAGATAGAAAAGATAATACGCAAAGAAAGAAAAGGAAAATAGATTTTTATTTGGTTTTTATAAAGAAAAAACTAAACTAATAAATTAAAAGACAACGAAATAAATAAAATAAAATAAAAGAATATAGTATGAAAGTTTAGCTTGAGTAAATAACATGTAATTCCCACTAGTCTTGCCGTTCTAAACATGTAAGGGTGAATTATGTAGTATTTCAATAATCGATTCCAATTACGCTAGGTAGTTTTAAATAGGATTTACCTGTGTCAATAAGGCTTCCTAAGCAAACTGTTCCTGTAATTGGTAAATAGTCACATGTACTAAACCATAGTGATTATCTAGTTAGGTTGATTTGTCAGATCTAAACCGAATACTAGACGTTATGTGCTAAACATGTAATTAAATACCGTTGTCAATGGTGACCTAACTACTAGATGGTAATTCTATATGGCCGCGGTTCCAGAAGAACACAGAACATAAATTCAGATTTAAGGCAGGTTTTCCTTTTCCATGTTTTTAGCTTTTACTTCCTTATCTTCAATTCCCATGTCTATCTTCTTTCCTTTAGCTTTTTTTACCAACTTGGACTCTAATTAATTACCATATATCTCTAAAGTTTCACACTAAATAAATAATTAAACCCAATATGCTCTAAAAATAATAATTAATTAATTCAAGACCCAAAATAGGAAAGTGCACTAAATTAAGCTAAAATCGACCTATAAACTAATAAATACGCCTAAAATGATGTCTCAGAAATAGATTTTATTATCACAAATGAGGAGACATCAGGTTGGAATTGTTGAATCAGGTATCCTTCATTGTACATAATATAGTTGGAGAAGTTGGCCACAAAATTTCCAGGATTGTATATTCCAAGGACGTGATTTTTAGGCCCAATCTGCTGAAGCATCTTGCAATTATTAAATGGCCTCATCCAGTAGTTTGAAGTAAGTAGCATCGTCCATATCATTTAATCGGCCATACCAACTTAGTGAAAGCACCAAATTTGTAAGAAACTCTGAAGAGTAACATAATAAATGTTGTATTGAATGGATGAATTATGTACAATGAAGAATAAATTCTTCATAAATGGAAATTACATGAGTTAGAAATTTTAAGAAGTGGAACTTAAAGGAATATATAATTATATTAAAGATGATGAATTTTCTGATTGTCTTCTCATGTCAGTACATTAGGAATTATATAGATCTTTATTTGACAATTAAAAATAACGGATATAATCTTGTTGATAAGAAGGAATGGTTACTATTTCATGGACGGGCTTCTTCAAATTTCCTATGATGTATAATTATCTCATCAAAGTAATGTTAAGTGTATCTTTAGATATTTGAAAGACGCCTTGAATTTAGAACTATTGTAGCTTAATAGTTATTTAGATGTTGACTATGTCAGGATTAGACTCGATAGGAAGAGCACAAGAGGAAGTTGTCATTTTCTAGGCAAACCCCTTGTATATTGGTCTAGTAGGATGCTAAACAACGTTTCCCTATAGATGACCAAAGTTTAATATGTTGCGGCAAAAAATTGTGTGGCCCAAATACTTTGGGTGAAGTAAAATTTTCTAGATTTTGGTCTTGGCTATGAGAGTGTGTTGATTCGATGAAATAAAATGAGTTCTAATAACCTCAAAAAGAATCTCATTCAATAATCGAGGAAGAATCACATTGGGATGCAACATCAATTTATTCATGATAACACTAAAAACTTAGGCATCGACAAATAAATTAGCTGACATATTTATAAAACCCTTCCTCGTGATTAATTCGATAAATTTTGGTGTAAGCTGGACATGCAAATTGTGTAGGTACCTCCCTACATACTCCCTTCTTTAACTAGTTTCATCTCTTTTATGTTTCCAAAGGTATAGAAGAACATTAGAACTTAATATTACTATATATTTATGCTTATTGTTGCATATCACTCTACATGGGAGTCAATAGTCTGCATTATTTATGGGGGAGTCAGGTCTCGTTATTTATTTTAAAATTAATATATGTTTATTGCAATGGAATTCATGATATAAATGTTTCAATCATGCTTGACTATGTTTTATACCTACGATTACATTGTGTGAAAAAGTTTGTAATCATCATAAAAAGGGAGAATGTTGGTCGAGTATTTATTTTGATTGATTGATTGTATTAGCTCTTATCCTTGTGTTTGGTATAAATATTTCTTTGAGTATAATCATCTTTGTTAAGTCTATCTTAAGCAAGCCATAGGGTGTCGAGACATCATCTTAAAAGCTAAATTGTAATCAAGCTCAGTCTAGACCTCCGAGGGATGAAGATACAAGACCATCAAACCTCGTCTGAGAAAACGATCAAGAGAAACTAAGTTCAGACCTCTGATAAATTGGAATTTCATATCACCGAATGTCATTTGAAAATTGAACCTCTGAAGAAGCTACATTGAACCTCCCACATACCAAACAAACCTTACCACCAAAACCTATGTGAGTATTCTTCAAAGATCAGCTCAAAGAGCGAACCTCGAAAGAAAGAGAGCGGACCTCCAAGAAGATTGAGGGAGGGAAACAATATTTAAGAAGTATGGGCCTCTGTACTAGATCTAAGAAATAAATCATTGGGAGACCAGAACTCCGAATCAACTAGATATCCCACATTCAAACATCAAACCTCCGAGAAACAACGTGCAGACATCTAAGCCAAAAGTTTACAAATCCGTACATGCTACCTAGGATATGATTGTGTCATCTCTTATTGATTATCTATACATGTCAATTTTTGGGGAAAATAAACTCTAGTAATCATCACCTTTAAAGCCCTAAAATTAAGTTTTCAATGAGGCTTCATTAGCATACAAAGCCAATTTGTAATCATCTTTTATTGTTACTCAATCTCATTTGTTCTAACTACCTCATAAAGAAGTATAATGCTAGATGGATTATCTTTAAATATAAAACCTAGGTTTTTCTTCACGTTCTAGATGATAAGTCAGATCTTCAATATGTGAGAGAGAGAGAGAGAGAGAGAGAGAGAGAGAGAGAGAGAGAGAGAGAGAGTTATATTTTATTATTGTTTGTAATACTTGGGTCCTTGAGTTCTGGTTACACAAGTGAAGGATTCACGGGATTATGAAGTGATTTGTAAAGGTTTATCTTCTCACATTGGTTGAAAAGACACAAGATATTAGTGGATATCTTGTAGACCTAAAGGTCAAATAGATCTTAGGTTGTGGACTTAAGCCTCTTGGAGTTGAAAAACTATATATTGTTGTTTATCGCTTCTCTTCCCTTAGACTTTTACTTTATGTGTGCTAAGAGTTTAGTGATTTGGTTCTTACATATCTGACGTTGATAGGTTATGAATATGGCATACATATCAAGTGTTTATTATATTTCTTATTATGTTATCCTTTATATTACTTTTTATTAGAATATTTTTAATTGGTCATAGTCCTATCACCCCTCCCTCCACACCCCTATCTAGGATTATGTCTTATCTACATTTACAGTTTTCTACCCAAATTGTATCTCCACATTCTTCCATGTCCATTTCCAATCCTCTTCTTCTAATTCTTATAAAAACTAATTATTGTCTAATAACAACTCCACACACACCTAAGTGCTTTTCATCCATCCTTCTTAAGTTGAACTTTGCCAACTCTAGTAGGCAACCTCCTTCTTAATTTTTTCCTCCTTACTCCCCTCCTTAGGCAGCTTTCTAATTTTTTTCCTAATTATTAACTTCCCTCTTGTCCTCTTCTTCTTACCTTTCTATGTATGGATCCCTTTGTTTTTTGTTTGTTTACCACCATTTACTGTACTTTTATCAGTTTGTATTGCATCTCTTCCCACTCTCTGTTAGTTAACTTGTCTTTTCCCCCTTCTCAATGTACTTATCACTCGAAAACTGATCAATCTCACCATTGAAAATATTATCGGCACTTTAGACTATGTATGATTGTCGTCTATCAAGGTGTGATAAAATAATCTACTAATCAGCACCTCGAGAGATCACTCCCCGCAAGTGTACGAGTTGTTCGCAAGTAATAAGTAAGTATATACGATCGTTCTCCATAAGGACTATGAGGTTAACTACTATCATGTTTTAATAAAGTGATGCAAATTTAGTTGCGAATACTAAAAGACAGAAAGTAAAAGATATACTATTTGTTTGGTTTTTCAATGATTGACTAAGATGCAATAAATTAAACTAAATTATAAGTGAACAACGATTAATGTAAATAAACTAAATAGAATACAATATGATAAGTATAGCTTGAGTCTTGCTAGTAATCCCCTATAATTTCAAATGATTAATTGTAGTTATAAGGGAAAATTGTGAAGTTCTCGTTAGTCGAGATTCTAACTTCCGTATAACTCCCTTCTGGGTAGCTTAGAAGGCTACCTAACACCATAATAGACCTTTTACGAGTAAACTCTCAATGAATGTTTGGTTCTAATGGTAATTACCTTATACGATTATCCGGCTAGTCAAGGCCGTCAAGAACACTAACACACGCCAGTTGTATATGAATTTGTTCTATTCCCTTCCTCCCCCCCTTCCCGTCATGGTGATAGTCTAGGGAATTAAAGCAACCTAGTATGTGATCAAGATATTGGCATATAAATAATTTCAATTTATATACAAAGGGAATTTATTACCCAATTCAGTTAAATTTAAATAATCACAAAAATAACATTAAAACCATCCAATAATCAACTATGGTTCTTACATAATGGCAATGCCCAAGCTACTAAATGTTTAACACATAATGAAAGAAATAAAAAGAAAGTATAAAAATAGCAGCATCATTTTTAGAACATGAAACTAATACATATTATCCTAATAATGATGAAAGATAGGTGACGGAATGGTGTAGAAGGGTAGAATAGGGCTCCAACTTCTTTTTTTTCTTCTTTGGCTTGTTTTTCCCCATCCCGTAACGTGTAACTCATATTTTTTATTCCAAATTCTAATATATTCAGTTTTCAAAATGTTTTTGAAGTTATGGGCCCCCTTTAAATGGCCCAAGTCAGTCCAAAAATATTTTTAGGGAATGTGGACTAGTTTGAACCATGGCACCGGAAAATTTACTAACTCTTTCATCGTAACTCCGAATCACAAACTGTCACCTCTCACGCGCTCCTGACTTCAAGTGTTATCATAAAAACAAATGGCTCACTTATAATATTAATCGATCACATGTGGTGTCTCTTTTAAGTCGATTTCCAAGTCTTGTCGGTTTACGCTCTAGGTGTCCAAATATGGATTTTTGTTCCTTTAACGCCTTGACTTGAGGTTGAACTTGATTTCTAGACTCATGTCCTTGTCTTGAGGTATAATATAATACAAGTACCTAAGATTTTCACACTTAACACACAATTAACGCACAAACAGCACTAAAAGTAATAAAAATCCAAAATAGGAAAGAAATAAGAATCTGTCTAAATATGGGGATTAATCCCTCAAATAAGTCTAAATAACCCCTAAAAATATGTCTCATGATATGATTAATCTATCACATAAAAGGAGACATCAATTCTACATCCTTATTATTAAATTTTGTGTCACTTAGCTCCCATAAGGGTTTTTGGCTTGATTGGGATAATATTTAGCTTCTCAAGTAGGATATTGTACCCCTTTGTATAAATAAATGTATGTATATTAAGTATAGGCTGAGAAAAAGTTTATATTAAGTTATGTATGATACTTGTTATACCTCTCAAAAAATTATAAGGAACATGCAAAACTACGACATTACCACAAACCCCTCCAAATGGCTAATAATCACACTATATATTAGTTTTTTCACTGCCAACATATTAGAAGTTATTGTAGTGTGGTTTACCCTCTTTATACTCCACCCCTAGGTTGTCCAATTCTTCAGTTGAACCCAAATAGCTATAGAGAATAAAGATAATTTGAAATAAGGTCTTCATAATATGTATAGTTTTAGTTTGTACCCAGAATGATAACAAGTTCCATTTCTTGTAGTTAAACATCCTTCTTCCATTACTTCTTGATAAAGTGTCGACCATCCATTAATATTGGACCCAGCCTCCAAGTATAGAGCCTTATTAAAATCATCTCAAACTCAATAATGAAGGTGTTTTTGTCCAATCTATACTCTATCATTTCTAATATAACATCCACGATATATTCCATCTTGTCACAAACTTTTTTCTTGTGGATTTCCTCATCTGTGATTACTTTACGTAGGATTGAGCGCTCGACACATTCCATCAAACCATCTAGAAATTATTTTTGTCTACGCATAAGCAAATCAATATTTTCTTTGTGTGTGTTGATTTTGAGTGTCAAAATCTAAACCTATTTTTTGAACCATATTTATGTTTGTCTTGGAAATAGTTTCAGATATTTTGTATATGTCAATATTTAGATTGGGGTTAATGTTATTTAACTCTATACTTTCTCTCAGAATAAAAACTAGTTATCAACCTTGGGCTACAAAGTACTTGATGGTGTGTGTGGTAAACGAAATGCAACATTAATCAATTGTTAGTTAAACATAGTTACCAAGTCACTGTAAATCTTAATCCCAATAATACAAATGCATTTAACACTCTACTTAGATGCAATAGTGATAATTTACTCTAAAATCAGTTGTGGTGATTGTGGGATATCATAAAAGCGCCTGATAGATCGATGTTCCATTTTCTTTAACGTAAGATATTGTTCTTTTAGTTGCATGTAGTACTCTTTACACACACTCCATCTAGTTTGTTCACTTTTTTCTTGGTTATGTGCCGATAAGTATCTTATAACCCCTCCCGCTCATCTTTTTAAGCTGATAACTGACCTTTAAGTACGTATTAAGTTTGAGGGTTGAATAACCTAATGGAAGCAAAAAAGAAAGGGATCCAGAAAGTGTCCAATTATCTAATAGCTCTATGACCTTGCAATAGTATTCATACTCCATGCTTTTGAAGAATTGAAAATTTAGCAACCTTGAAACCAAGTGAATCTTTCCCACGTATGGTATCAGAGTCTTTACTATTTGCATGCAAGATAGTTTGGCCCAATTTTGCATACTATGAGATCAAATTTTAATTTTCTTTCTTGAATTTTTTGTGTAATTGATTCCAACAAAGATCTTATTCATATGTAAAAAAATTCACAAACACAATAAAAGATAAGCTTGAATTTGGAGTGTAATTGAGAATGTTGAACAAAAAAAAGTACAAATAAGAAAAAGAATTAATATAATCTTAAGAAAAATAGGTTAAAGAAGTTTCATACTTCCTCTCTATCAAAAAGATATACTCTTAATTAGACATCCTTTTTGGTTGAATCATAATTAGACTCGAATGTGCTACATTGCACTACTCACCTTAAGCTAGCACCATAGTGGTCTCTAACGGTGTTCTTATTGATATATGAAAGTAGGTTTTTATCTCTAGCGACCGACCTTGGTCGCTAAAACTTTGTCACTAGTATCTCGTCATTAAAGAGGTCTATTGGTGACCACCTGAAAATTCGTCTGCAGATGAGACGACCCTTTAGCTACCAACATGGTGGTCGTAGATAAGGAGAAACCTTTATTGACCACTATAGCGGTCATTAAAGGTAAAATATTTTTTAAGAAAAAAATATAAAAAATCAAAACCCTCCATAACACTTGCACAAAAATATTATACAAAAATTGCAATATGGTCTCTGAGTTGCTAAAAAATGTACTATGGTCTCTTTATTACAAAAAGTTGCAGTAAGTCTCTATATAACTTGAAATTGTACTTCAACTCCATAAAATTTTCAAAAATTCCCCAAATAGAGCCTATAATTCACAAAATTTTATTTCTAGTCCCTAAAACTTTCAAAAAATCCCTATACTGCCCTACAACTTTCAATATTTCTCCTAGTAGTCCTTACCATTCGCAAATTGCACCAATAATACCTATATAACTAAAAAATGCAACATAATTACCTACCTTTACAAAATTAAACAAAATAAATAAATAAAAATACATACTTTCCAATTAATTTTATTGTATATCTATAATCAATAAGGGTTAAAAACTTACCCTTTGATAGAAGATAACGGAGAGAGACGACAACAAGAGTGATGGCATCGGAAGAGACGGCGGCGGCGATATAATTGACGACGGTGGGGAGTAAGTGAAGGGGAGGGGGTTTGGGAAGTTAAGTTAATGAAGTGTAAAAGAGTTTTAGTGTTTTATAATGCTCGAGACCTTTAGGTACCACCTGGTGGTCGCGAGAGAGTAAGTAAGTGGCCGCTAGATGACATTGTCAAAAATTGGACGAACAAAATTGGATCGCCAAATTTTTTGAATGAGGTTTTTTGCGGTCACCAAAGTGGCCGGTAAAGGTTCAATACCTTTAGCTACCACATGTTGGTCGCTAGATATTAAGTAAGTAAGTGACCTTTAGAGGATATTATTAAAAATTGAGCCGGTAAAGTTGAATCGCGAAATTTTTTGAATAGGTTTTTTATTGGCCCCTAAATAGATGAAATTTTGAATAGGGTTTTTATTGGCCCCCTAAATAGGTGGTAAAGGTTCAAAACCATTAGTTACGACCTAGTGATTGTCACAAATTACTTATGTGGTTGGTAAAAACACTTTTAATTTTTTTTGTTTAAAAAAACTAAAGATCAACCATGGTTGCTAATGATGATTTTCTGTCGACTACTTATGACGATTGTTGAAGAGTTGGTCGGTAAAAATAGAAATCGTGTTTCTGTTGCTACGTACATTTGAAACAAGATGTGTTAAATTGGGACGGGATTTCACCCGTTCTTAATTCGAATTGTACATTTTTTTCCCTAGTTTTGTTGGTGATAACCTACAACAAGTAAGAAGCAACTTGTTTGCCTCAAGTCAAAACATCATTAAAGAAAGACCTTTTCTCTATTAATGTCAAATTCTTAAATTAAGATTAAAATTATAAATAGTTAATTAAACATTCATCTTAATATTTATTTTTAATTTGAGAAAAAAGCTATTTGATTAAAGTCATGTATAATATTAGTTTTGATGTTTCCAATATATAATTCAAGATCGTCCAAAAAAAAAATATATATATATAATTCAAGAATTCTAATTTCATGAAAAAACATAATTCACCTAACACTTTAAAATATTATATATATATATATATTATAATTACATTTTAAAATTGTATTGGAAATTCCGCTGTTGCATAACTGAGATTCGAACTGTCTGCAAAATCAAACCATAAATTATAGATAACCCGTCAACTTTTTTGTAAAAAAAGACCTATTGAAAGGGCCAACCTCCTTCAACTGAATATTAATTAAAAATAAATGATCTGCAAACATTAATTGTATGATGCAAAAACATGAGATCGTATGTGGTGAAATCATCCAAAAATTATTTTAAAATTCATCAACTAACAAATTGCATTTTGTGTTTCCATATTTGGTCTTGACGTTTTGACTTAATTAATACTAAAGATGAGTAAACTCAAGAAGATATATTTTAACTATTATTATAGGGAACAGAAAGAAGGCTTTTCTATAATGGGACATACAGATTAAGGGAAAAGCTTCGCACTGACACAAAAAATGGTAATCAAGGGAGTATACCTAGTTATCAAGATCAGAAGTGTCCATCAATTTATGCAAGACTAACATATTAGAGTGAGAATTTGAAGGGAATTTTCTACAAGAAAAACAATGAAGGCTCTAGCTAATAGTACAAGAAAGTGAGGTCGATTGGAGGAGAATTTTCTGAAAACAACCAAGCATTCCATGATTAAGTTTTTGTATTTGTTGTTATAACAGGCTACCTATAATGGAAACTAGAGAGGATTTGGTTTTACAATGCTCAGTCACAAGGAGGATTTCATTTTTGGTGCAAAAGATATAAGTTGCAAACAGGGGTGGATCCAGGACAAAAATTGAGAGGGGGTTTAAAATATACGGGGGTTCGGGAGCAGCGCCCCCGATTCTTTTTTTTGGAGACGTAGAGTAAATTTGGGTACATCTTTTTTTTTTATTTAGTTATTTAATACTAGTACAATATTTATATAAATATCAATACTAAAATACTTTTTATGTAATAAATGTAAATATTAGTAATATTAGTAATATTAATTTATTTTCTATGTACTATGTAGCATATAGCATAGACTTCTATAGAGTTTTGGTAATGGATTAAACTAAAAGAACCAAAATTTAGGAAAGGTATTAACTATTTTATTCATATGCAAGAAAAATTAAATTTTCATTCAATAATTTTACTAATAAATTTTAAATTAGTATAAAAAATTAATAATTTCTGTACAGTTATCCAAATTTTTATAATATTTAGTTTTTATGAAAAAGTAGAGAAATAAATCCAAAACTATTTTTAAATTTGATTACATTAATATTTGTAGATATAATACTATGTATTTAAATATATTAAATAAGATTAAAGAATTATCTAACTTACAAAAATTAGAAAAGAAATTTTTTAGCAGCAAAGCAAATTATTGATATAAATATAGGATAAACTTTTTTTTTAAAGTGAGGGGGGCTTGAGCCCCCTCTGGGCCCAATGTGGGTCCGCCACTGGTTGCAAATGCAGGGGGAAAATTGGTATATGTTGGTCAACACTAGTACACGCGTGACATGGGTGTCGTCACCGGTGATAAGTGTCTGAAGAAAAAAATGTATCGGCGATGACATAAATTGTCGCTTGTTTGTGTTCTTTACCGGCGACGATAAGTTTCAACGTCAGTGCGTGTCAACTGCGACGTTATTCGTATCGATAAAAATTAAAGAATTAAATGCGTGGTCGCTGTTGATATATTTATTTGCGACGATTTTGATATCTCGAAATTGTTAGTTACTCGCGACTACGTACTAATTAGTCACCGGCGAAGACATTATAAATGTCGTTAGGGGTGAGCATGATTAGGTCGGTTCGGTTTTTTGCCAAAACCGAAACCGAATAGTTTGGTTTTTAGGGCTGCCGGTACGAAGCGAACGGTTTTTATCGGTTCGGTTTTGTCGGTTTTCGGTTAGGTATATGTCTAGTTCGGAATTTTTCGGTTTTGGTATGTATTTGATTCGATAGTAGGATAAATATTAAGGGTGTTTACTATAAATGTTTTATTTTCTAACGAAACCATATATGAAGTGTTTGATTTTTATGTTATTATAACTCATGTAAGAAAATTGCATTTTCGAAACTGAAATACCATGCATTAATTGTAAATATATAATTTCAGAGGGATATTTATATAATTTAATGTGTATACGTTACCCTCAATAAATTTCAATAACGTAGCATATTTTAAGATATATCAACTACTTCATCCGTTCTTAAAAGGTTGTCACTTATACTAAGAATAGTTGTTTCAAAAAAGTTGTCACATTAGAAAATCAAAACAGTTTTTTTTCTTTATACCACTTTTACCCCTAATTAAATATTATAATATATAATTCCAATAAATATTCAAGATATCAAGACACTTTAGTAATCACATAGATAAAAAATGACCTTTCTTAGTTTGTGTGCAAAAACAAATATGGAAACCTTTTTGGAACGGAGAGAGTAATGACTTAGGTAAAGACATGTTGCACATTATGACATTTTTAGGGACGCTGCAATATGCCATACATGAGCATTTTTGTTTTAAAAATTCACTCTATTTTCTATCCCTTGTCATAATATCTTCAAAAATATAAATTAAATTCAAGAATGTTTTAATTAAAGATAAATGATAGATTATTCAAAACTCAAAAAAATTAGGGACATAATCTAGTTTTTGTATTATTTTCGCTTTGGTTTTTCGGTTCGGTTTAACATAGAAAAATCGTACCGAACCGAACTTTTTTGGTTTCTTAAAAAACTTATACCGAACCGAACGGTTTAGTTTTGGTTTGGTTTTTGGTTCCCATTTGCTCACCCCTATATCTATGTTGTAGATCTCGATTTCGCGGCTTAGGCGGTCGACTGGGGCCTAGCTCTTAGGCGGGATTACACGGGGATTAGGCGAGGTTAGACGGTTGTGAATCACTATAAAAAAATTAACTCTTTAAGTCATAAATTCATCCAACAACACTATGGTAAATATAAAAATACTAAAGTTTGAGTTTAAATATGATCAATTGAAGAATTCTCGAGTATAAGAAAAATAAAAAAGACCTATAAGGGCATTTTTTCCCATTAGTCGGCGCATAGGCAGCCATTTTTTCCCATTGATCGGCGCATAGGCGGGCTAGGCGCCTCTTCTACGGCGACTAATGCGCTAGGAAAAAACGCCTAGAATTTTTACTAGGCGTAAGCGCCTGAGGGGGGAAGTTGACGCCTAGACGGCGCCTAAGCGCACCTAGTCGGCGATTTCTATAGCATAGTTCTATATGTAGTCGCCAGTAAATGACGAGTATTTAGCTATCAACGATAGAAGATCATTAATAGTACCTTTACTCCCAAAATTTAAAACTCTACCCCATTAATTGCTTCAAAAAATTATCTGATTCGTAACACGTGATCCGCGACATCATTAGCAAAACTTTCAAACTCCATCATACACGTGCGGGTCTTTTATATTTTACTTCAAAAAATGCATTAAATTGTTCAAAATAGATATTTTTAAAAATTTCATTTTTTTCCTAATTTGTTTAAGTTAAATATTTATTTTACTTTAATTGTATGAATGGAATATGTATTATTGTGTGTTTTTAAAGATTATAATATATATATATATATATATATATATATATATATATATATATATATATATATATTAGATTTAGTTGTTCTTGTTTTATAAAAAATATTTTTATTTGATTAAAATTATATTTTTATCTCAATTTAAATGATGGATTTAGTTATTGAAAATATGTGGATTAAAAACTTTATTATTATCTTTAGTTTTATGAGTATTTTATTATACAACAATTAATAAGCATATGAAAGGATAGTTTTAATTCTCCTAGCTAGCTAAGGAAATGAAGAAGAACAACTCTCAATTGCTATAATTTCACTATTTTAATCATAACGAGTTTTGTATTTATTTATTTTATTTTATTTGTCTTCTTAATGAATATGAGGATCTAAACACCTCATGATTTTGGATGTTGACAAGGATTTGTTTTATAATTTCTAAGTATATTTATTTGAGGTTTTCGGCATATAATTGTGTGTTTATATATGTTGAATGCTTAAAGAAATTCCTAGTCTAGCATGTATGTGCTTGTAGTCGTTTTTATATATTGATTCATATTTATAACCTATTAGATTGCTTGTAACATTGAAAGATTTTTTTTAGTCAAATAAACTTATATTAAAGGGATCAAAAGGGCTGGAAGTAGTTAACCTACTCCAGTAGAGTCAAGAGCCATAGAGTCATTACAAACAACAGAAATAAAGTCATAAGGCAAAACACTAAACCAATTAACAGATAATAAATTCCTAGAATAAGCCTTCACAATCCAATCAGCTGCTTTGTTAGCACTTCTTCGTATCCCACGAATCATAATCTGGGGGTGGGCTTTAGTCATGCTTCTAATATCTTCAAGGATGGGCCTAACCTTCCAATGGCAGGACGCGCTTGAAGAATGCACGGCTTGAAGAACTGCTTCTGCATCAGACTCAATACTGGTGCATGAAGGAACCTGTTCAATGGCAAACTGAAGAGAACTTCGTAACGCCATTGCTTTGGCTTCAAAACTAGAACAGGCTGTAGAGGACATGGCAAAACCAGTAACTACATCACCTACACTATTACGAGCAACTGCGGCTGAGAAAGCTTTCCCAGGAATAAACGAGGCATCCACATTGATTTTAATTTCATTAGAGGGAGGTTTGATCCAAATAGGGGATAGGGACTTCCATGTTGGCAAAACTTGCTGATGAGGGATTTGAATCATATCTTGTTCTTCTTCATTGTAACAAAAGATATCCCTGCAATTTAAGTTCATAAGAGTTAAGCCTGTGTCAAAGTTAATAGGGACATCTTCAATAACTTTTTTATTTCGCATTATCCATATAGTCCACAGACAAGCTATAATGGTAAGAAGGATATGAGTTTTTTCTTTTTTATTCTGTCCTCGCTCAATTAAATTTCCTATCCAACAGTTAAGACCAGCCATAGATGAGGGGTTAACACTACAATGTAGAGGGGATAAACACCACATTCTCCTAACCCAATCACAATGTAAAAATAGATGTTCAATATTCTCTTCCTCCTTAAGACAGATTTTACACAAGTCAGAACTTGTGCAATTTCTAACAAATCTGTTTCTTTCAGTTGAGAGAGCATTAAGAATAACCCTCCAAAAGAAATACTTAAATTTAGAGGGAGCTTTAGAGGCCCAACTGAGGGAAAGAAGGTCATGGTTGGGGAAAGAGGATGGAGTGGGAAAACTAGGGGGGGAATATAACTCTCTATCTCATAAGAATAACCAGATTTACTGGTATTCATACCATGGTAAGTATAGGGCCAGATATAATCAATTGGAACTTCAGTCCAAGGTATATTAAGCTCAGTAATTTTCTTAGTTATATCTGGAGAAAATAGGGAGTTAAGAGTATCAACCTTCCAGGTTTTTGTATTTGTATCTAATAATCAAACACTACTAATTATCTAATAAAGACCATATTTTTTTCTAGCTAATTAACTATACTTCTACAGGATATACCAACTTATGATATAATATGACTTAGAAATAATTTCAAAGATTATAATAAAAGCCTGTTTGGAAGAGTTTTTGTTAAAGTAAAAAAAAAAATAGAATAAAATTAAAATATTTGAAAAAATTATTAAAAATAATTTTAAAATTTAAAATAATTTTAAGTGCTATGAACATATAATGGGTGTTTTTTTTAATAGTATTTTTTAACCTAAAAAACATTTTAAATTCTAGAAGTAATTTTAAGTAGGGATGGCAATGGTTCAAATATTAACCGTAACCGATGGATATCCGATCCGATAAAAAATCCGTTAGTGGAACCGATGGTGCATCTATGAGGGTTTGGGTCTCATAAAAGGTAACCAGTGGATTATCCGTTAGGATTTGGTATTTTACAAAAATCCGACGGATAATCCGAAATCCGAATAAAAATATACAAAAATATATATTAAAAAAATATATACTATATATAAAGATATTCTTTATACATAATATCGGTCAAATATAATTATTACATACATAATTAGCTAATTGATTATTATATATTTTATTACTATATTGTCTAATATCATTTTATGGCCTTCCAATAAATTTGAAGCTAACTATAGAATTTTTAAAACATTTAATATATTATTTTATTTAAATCATTTTAGACGATTGCGGATACGGATTAACCGTGGATAATCCGCATCCGTCGCGGATGCGGATTTGGTAAATGATTCTAAAATCCGATGGTTAATGGATGCGGATTTGGTTATTGTTTTTCTTAATGGATGTGGATGTGGTTATGGAATTTTTTGAGGATATCCGATCCGTTGCCATCCCTAATTTTAAGTGCACCTCTAAACAAACACTATAAGTTTAATCTTAAACTTCAAGATATTCAAAGGACAATAATAATATTAATAATAATAATAATAATAATAATAATAATAATAATAATAATAATAATAATAATAATAATAATAATAATAACCTTGGTTACGTATTTCATGTCTTAGTCGTTTCGTTATGGCATAGGAAATCCCAAGTAAAACTCATGAACATGTCGAAAAGTCTAGTTAGAATCCCAAGTTAACCCTAAAATCATAGTAAAATCCTTCTTCATTTAATTAAAATTACGTATTCTTCATATCTAATTAATATTGGATAAACAATTAGACCCCTACTACTACACTAATTTTATATAATTCAATCTAGATTATATTAATTCTCAGTGAATCGATCATTACACCACTTCATGGTATATAATAATTTGTTATTGAGCGTAGGCGCGAGATTTATTAGCCTTTATCTTGATCAAAACGAAACGACCACACTTTCCACATTGTAAATATATCAGTTTTCTAAAACAAGGGCGTCTAGCCGCTTAGGCGTTCCGTCTAGGTGTTTGAATGTGCGATCCGTCTAGAATTTCTTTCGAAGGTGGCTCAGTAGTTCGTCTACGCATGGTCTAATTAATAAACTACCCAATCAGATTAATGGATCGCCCAACTCGAATACTACCTAGCACGCTAGCCCATAAATAATTATTTCAATCTAATCCAACGCAACACTTAAGCAAAATATAAATAAAAAATACTTGGGTTTGAGTTTGAACGCACGAGAAAGATAAGAATGTCGGATTTTTCAAATTTCAAGTCTAGATTTCTTAAATTGGTTATTTTTTAGGTTAATACTAATGAATTATTATTATTTTATAGTTAAATATATGTTCTTTATGTAGAATTAATCTACTTAAAGTATATTAGAATGTAAATATTATTCAAATTAATATATTAGTGATATATATGTAATAATAATGATATAAAAATCTCATAGGTAAAACCTGTCTAAATTCCGATCAATGGGCTGCCTAGCCATATAGACGCTCGAAGGTAGTCGACCGTCCTTGTAGCGTTTAGCGCTTTTTAGAACCATGAAAAGTATTATTATTTTCTTCTCTTGTTTATCTACCCTTCCCTAAAACCTCATCGATACCCGACCACCTTAAAAAAATTCTAATCAAAATTCAACGAAACTTCAAATCTGAAACTAAAAAGACTTGTAACTGAAGCTTTAATGGAGACTTCGATCTAAAACTCTTTTGTTTCAGATTTTTTGAGCTTTGATTATGAAAGCTTGCGGTTAGAAAATATGATGGCCAGTGATGGTGGTTGAATATAGTGGCAAGAGAACTGGTCATGGTCTATATTGTAGAAATTGATTTCGAGGCCTAGGCAGTCGACCAGGGTCAGACACCCAGATTGGAGTACAACATTGTCTAGGTGGAACTAAGTAGAATACATTTACTTATATAATTTTTTATACATATAATAAATATAACAGTTATATATATATATATATGTCACAAATTTACCTATTTAAATATAAAAATATATTGTACATTTTGATAATATATCACTTAAAACAATACTTAAATAAATAAAAAAATAAGATCTCTAAATAGTGTTTAACTTAGGATTTTATTGGGCAAAAAATATGTACATGCGAAATAAATTATGACAAATGATCTTAAAAGGTCAATTAAAAACATACTCAAACCTAATGCGTATTTTGGGATTGATTAGCAACTAAATGGTTCTTAGAGTGTAATGTACTCAAAAAAAATATTACATTTCTAATTTTGATTTCATATGTGTGTTTTTGTTAAAATGCTTCTCGAAATTTGTTGAGGAACACTACAACATTCTTTAGTTGTTGTGAGGACATTTGTACTCACGTTTGCCTAATAAAATTCTCACTAAAAATCTGATTTTAGCTTTAGTGAGAACATGTTCTCACTTAAAGTTCCTCACTAATAATTGGTCACAAGAGATACTTTACGTGACAACTTTAGTGTGTCCTCACAAAAAATTAAATCTTTCGTGAGGATATAGTGTCCTCCCAAAAAGTTAGCCTTTCGTGAGGACATTAGTCCTCACGAATGGTGTAGTAATTGTGAGGGTTTATGTCCTTACTAAAGGTGTAGTTATCGTGAGAATTTATGTCCTCACAAATGGTGTAGTAATCCTGAGGGTTTTTGTCCTCACAAAAAGTGATTTTTTGAGGATTTTTTTAAATTACTATTATTAACGCATTATTTTAGTTTTTGTTTAATTTTTATTTTGTTTTAATTTTTATTTTGTTTTAATTTTTATTTTGTACCATTTGTTTATTTATTACATAAATCTCGATAAACCGAGAAAATTAAAAGGATATGATTTAAGTCAAAATATTACAAAATCATAAAGTCATACGATAGAAATAAAAGTCAAAATAAGTCAACAAAATCGAATATTACAAAATAAGTCAACTAAATAAATACTACAAAATAAAGTTAAAGTCTGCATCACTAAGCCGCTCGTCCATGAGCATTAACTCCCGGATGGGCTGTGTTGCTAAACGACCAGAACAAGTAGGCTCAGAAGTAGAAGGATCGGTAGTGGAAGGTGGTACATGAGGAGATAGACCTTGTTCTACCCTAATTCGATTAACAAATTCAATAGCTGTAGTCAACTAAGTCTCTAATGTCTGGCTCGTGGCTCGGGTGGCACCTATAGAGCTAGACACTTCTTCCTCCGGAACGTATGGATTCATACCCACAGAGATAAGATACTCATTAATGGCCCTCATCATCGCATTAAAGTCCCTAACCATCTTCTCAGATGGATAACTAATACTACCACTACTCCTCCTCGAACGTTTGGCCCCGGTAGTTCCAACTCCAGGGACCCGATTCCGGGTCCCTTTACCCATACTTAGTCGGGCTGCCTCCACTACTGCTTGTACCTGATCCGTTTGTGTGAGGGAAGGTGCAGATGATGATGTGGATGATGACATGGATGATGGTGACTGTGATTCCAAAAGTTTGTCTTATAAAATGGCTCTCGGAATCCCCTGTTAAGTGAATAGATAACCAGTATAATTGAATGTTCAAATCTGAATAAAAAATGAAATCGTATTGTAATTACTTACATCTGCTTATTCATGTCGTTCGGTCCTCCACTAGTTTTTCTTCGTGTCATAGCCAATCTCTAAAAAGAAGTCACCCATCCGGGGAAGGGGGACCCGCTCTTGTGGACCGTAAACTGGTGCTCCAATAGTCACCGAGTTACTTTCCCCATCCTTTAAAATCAATAATTTAAGTTAACGAGTGTTATTAATCGATGTTATAAAGTTTTGATTTTCTTTACTTACCAAAAATAACCCCTCCCTTTTCCGGGAGTAAGTCATCAAACCTGTCCCACTTGAGCCTTTTTTAATGAAAGTGAGATCCACAAGTGCACAATGCAGTTCGAGAAGCCTATACAGTCAAAGTATAATACTTTAATTTCATATTACAAACAAAAAATAAAAAATAAAAAATAAAATAAATTAGAGAATACCTTATTTAGGAGGATTTGATGGATAATTTTGAATAAAAGTGAGATCCACAAGTGCACAATGTAGTAGAGAAGCTTATACAATCAAAGTATCATAAATTAATTACATATTACAAACAAGAAATAAAAAAATTAGAAAATACCTTATTTGGGATAATTTGATGGATAATTTTGAATGAAAGTGAGACCCACACGTGCACAATGTAGTAAAGAAGCTCTTTTTTTATGGGTCTAATCAATTTTAATTTTTGGCAAAAATTTTTGAGAGAATTTATGAAGGTTGGGAGTTTTTTTTGGGTAAAATCACCATTAATGGTGAGCTTCCCATTGATGTGTTTGATTATACAAGCCACTTTTTAATGAGAACAATGTCCTCACAAAAGTTCTCATATATTCTCACAAAAGGTTATTCTTTAGTAATGACAAATGTTCTCACTAAAGTTCTAGCATGTTCTCACAAAAGGTTGTCTTTTAGTGAGGATAAACATGTCCTCACAAAAGATAAAACTTTTGGTGAGAACATAAGGTTTTCTTTTTTTTTTTAATCGAAATCTTTATAAGTGAGGACATTTGTCCTCACTGAAAAATGTTCTCATAAAAGTGTCTCTTTTAGAGAGGACATTCATGTCCTCACTAAATATTTCCTCACTTAAGCCTCAATCTCTAGTAGTGGAGAAACACTAAAACATTTTAAAATCTCATTTTTAAACGAATCTAAAAAAATTATGAAAAATGTTTATAAGGTTTTTGGAAAATGAAAAATCAAGCTAACAATAACTTACAAAAATTATATTAGATACTTTGCAAAAACAGAGTTTAGATGGGGTAGGTGGTCGGCTAAGGCGCGGGGTAAAAATACTTAGCTTTTTAGTTAGGCCGGACGGTTGACTGTGGCCTAACACCTAGATGAATTTAATATCTCGTTTCTAGAACGAAGACGGTGGTAAAGAAATAAAGAAGATAAATATATGTAAATATAATTTATGAGGTTATTTCAATGTGCCATTAAAATTATTTAATGGAAATCTCTAAAAATATGCGAGTAGCATTGAAAAGATGGTGTGAGGGATATAGGCGGGCTTGAGGTGAGAGTGGCGGCCATATTATATATTTCTCTTAATATTTTGTAATTAGTTCGTATATTTGGTCTAATTTATTCCAAAATAATTATGAAATTACTGCCCACTTTTTATTTCTTTTTAACAATAACAGCGCTATCTTTATACTGTAAATGTAAGATCATCGTACATGTGGATATGGTATAAAAAAAGATACAAACAGAAATTCGGAATAGTTGAAGACTGCATTAGAAGATTATGAACCATGCATATGCATGATGTATCTAGTTTGTATGGTCATGCATCTTTCTCGTTTCTGTAATAAATGTACGATCAATTTGTTCATGATTATCGTATAAAGTTATATGTATTCTTGAACAGTTAGAGTGATCATACTCCTTTAATGTGTATACACATTAGTGTGATCTAGCTAGTAAGCAGAAAGAAATGTGAATGCAATGTTTTGGATACTACAAATTAACTGTATTTTGACGAATTCTTCTTTGTTGGTGTATACACAATTTATTGGCCTGGCGGGATAATTGGATGTGGATTGTGGATTCATACTAAAATTTGTGACATAGCTACGTATACCCATGCGTCAATGAGTTGTTATCTACATGACCCTCCTGTCACTCAACATTCAATATGATTTGATATTTCTAGCTCTTGATTCTATTTTTTAATTATATTAAGTCTTTTACAAAATTAATGATGGCCCCTAAGGTCTTAAAATTTATTTATAAGGATAATGAGATGTCTAGTGATTAAGCATATTTGAGTTTTTTTTTTGCATAATCGAGTTTTTCATTGTTTTTATGTTAGGATTAGATACTAAATATAATTTGATCAAGATTCATATATTTTGGAATTAGTTGAAATAGTTCACTTCACAGACGAATACAGTATATATGCATTTATAATTCAAGTTATATTCTACAAATTGGGGAATTGGTAAAAAGTAAAGTCACAATTTCTTTTTTAAAAACAAGATCTTCATGTAATTTATCTTTAGAACATCATGTCATATTTAAATTGAGGAGGCATAATCCATGTAATATAAGGATACGATGAGTTTACATTCAATCTTTTTGGACCCCACCCACTATAAATTGTTTCAAAATTAGTTGTGATACGGCTTGAAACATTTCTAATGGTCTTGAGGTTGTGGGTTTTATTTATAAGAATGCATGTGAAGTTATAATTAATGGTAAAGTTTGGATGTATAGTGCGCGATTTCCGGTGAAAGCAAAGACCTTAGTTATAGTTTTTGCGTGTAAATTAGTTGAACACTACTTGAAAGGGATCATCACCATAAAGAATGATCCCCCACTGTTATACAAGTCGTCTTGGGCCCAAATTTTGAAACTAATAAATATTATGTAATAGTTTATCAAGATTTTAGTCAAAATTAAGTATTATAAAAATATGTATAATATGTCTTTCTTTTTTGTACATAGAAAGAAAAACCTTGTAACTGATTGTGTACCAAAAAAAAATTTATATGGGATTTTGTTTATCCATTGGTTGGCTTCTACCCTGTCCCAATTAGCTTGTGTATTAGTGTTGGAGTTATGCCTTAACCCCGACCGTCTTGTAGAGAATTGAACAAAAGTGTTCATTGTACACGGTAATAGTTATCCCTACAATATTGATTAAAGAAATTGTTTCCTTGAATTTGTGACAATCATTTATGATGATGGTATGTATCTACATAATATAAAGGGTTGTCCTTGATTAAGTTATGAAATAGATGTCGTAAGGAGCTGTGATAATGAGAATCTAGCTCATTGGACTAAATCTGAATAGTTCTTAACAGTAGGCCATCGAATTAGGACCTTGATGATCCAGTTATATTAATATATAACTAACAAGTATTCATTGGATAAATATCAGTATTTCTCATTTACCAACTTAGGTGCATAGATAATTCACATACAAATGTGATTATCGAACCGACTAAAACTAGAGATTTTCCTAATGGTTAGTTACCTTGAATTTTCAAATAGGTTAATCTTTATAAGGACTTAAATGCTTGTAATCCTTTGGCTTGAGATCATCTTTATAGTTACGTATGTGCTTGTTGTGTATAGATACTGGACTACTAGTGTGCCAGAATGCTTGTACAAAAGGATATTGGACATAGTTAATTACTTGTATTACTAAGGTGAGTTAAGATGAAATCTATCAACTCTATGTAAAGAGTTTGATCTCTATAATGTCATACAATTATAAGGATTGTATCAAATCATTGTCCAAGGTTAGAATGAATGAAGAAATGAGTTTCTTAGGTAATTCTTCATTCATCAATCATTGATAATCGTCGTGTAATATAGTTGATTGTCCCAGGATGATTAGGAGCTGTAAAGATAGAGGGAGTACATGCCTAATCCTTTATCGGGTTTTTCATACAAAGTTACTTCATGATTTCTGGTCGTTGAGAAGTGTTGTTAGACGCCAAGCTTGATTATTAGTTAAATCAGCTAGTGAATTACATATATATATATATATTTTAAACTCTTTCAACACAGGATGGTGGAGAATGGATAGGAGTGGCGGCGATTTTCTTGTGCGTGAGAACGAAGAAGAAGAAGAAGAAGAAGAAGAAGATGGGTTTAAAAAAAATCAATGAGGTGTAAATTCAAATGACGTCGTGCCTAGGTGGAGCAGACGTGGCGTGAGGTGGAACTGACGTGGCGCCAGATGGCGTTGACTAACGATCAACTAACAGAAAAATGAGAAAAGGGCTAACGGTGAAAAAAAAATTAATTAAAGGGCTTCTCGTGGAAATTTTGAAGATGCATGGCGGCTACTGCACTTTGGCCAAAGTAAGAGGGCTTCACGGGGGCTTCACCCTTGAAATTATTACCCAAGTTTTGTTGGAAACTAACCTCAGCAATCTCAAGTGCTTCTCTAGCTCTTTAGCTCTCTCGGAGATATGTGAATAATGTTCCTTGTTTAGCTTCCTCAGATCTACTTTCAATGCCCGAAGTGTTTTAACATATATTATATTATTTATTTTCATGGATTTGACTTTTGTTCCATCTATTTTCAGTCACATTATTATATTCCTTATGCTCCACCCATATATTTTAAAATCTAAATGGTGTGAATCTACTTACTTGTTGTAGAAAAAGTGATACAATACAAGGTGAATGATCCGAGACGCTATATTTCATCAAAAAATCCACATTAACATAATGATCCAAATATGCATTCTCCGATTACCCAAGGCTCAATAAATATGACTAAGAATGTGACTGGTATCCCAAGTAAAAAAATTGCCCTGAATATTGTGCCTCCTCCAAACCAAGACTATTACAATAATCCGTAAATTCACTATAATCTCCCATTGTCACAAAATTACCATTTTTTCTTTTGTTATGAGCTGCAATGTTGTTGAAATCCCCAAAGAGAAGCCACAGTTCATCAAAAGTTGTATCAAAATCAAGAAAGTTCTTCCATAATTCTATTCTATCAATTTTATCATTAAATCCATATATAAAGGAAGTGTAAAGACTGATAGAAGTTATCTTACAAACAAACTTACAATTGATGGCTTGTGGTATCCTTGAAAGTATCTCCACATCAACTTTATCCGAATCCCACACTACTAGAATCCTTTAATGTTCAACCAAATCAAAATTATCCACATATTTCCAAATCATAGTGTCCATGAATTTACCTACAATTATTTGGTTTCTTCCCGTATCCAAAATCCACAAAATATCAGTACTTTTTGCCTAATGAGTCTAACAACACCTCGCCTTATGGGTTGAGTCAAAACCCCTTCTATTCCAAGATGTAATAATCATTAAACAATATTTCTTTATTAGCGCTCCCAACAATTTCTTTTTTATTCCTCCAAAAATTTCACTTGAGTCTAGCTTTCTCTTTCTTATCTAGTATAACCGGTCTCTCACTAGCATCTTTCATTCATGTTCTTTTGCTTACTACCAATATAAATGGATTATCAATCTCTTTATCTATTTCAAAACATGAATCCTCTTTACCCAAGCCAAGAAAAATACTCGAAAGACCCAAATAACCCGAATTCTCTGCCAAATGCTCTTTACCTAGTCTTTTCACGAACATTTTGTTAACCAAATGAACGAGGCAATATTTAGCAATGTTACAATCCCCAGTAGCAATATTTTGATTAATAAAGATGAGTATCTTGCATTGGAGTATACAAGATCGTGGAAAAACCGGCCTGAGAAGATCGTTAACCACAAAGACACCGTGGAATTTATCGGCTTGTGAAAACCTAATCGTGGTCATAAGGTCAACCTGGATGGGAATTGTACTAGTAACCGAGGGTTAGGAGGAACATGTGGGGTGCTAAGGGATTCGGGGGGCAAATTGGATTCGAGGGTTTTCTATGAAACTCATTTGTTCTTTGTCGGTGGTTGCAGAATTGGTAGCACTTTACGAAAGTTTGCACATGGTAGAAGAGATTGGGGTTACAGATCTTTGGTGGAGGTCGACTCGCAGGAAGCTTCAAACGCGGTTTTGCATGGAGAACATGGTAAAGGGACAACCATGTTTTGGATTGAAGGAATCTGGGATATTCTTGGATGGAACAACACCTTTGTGATTAAAAATATATAAGCCAATATGTGCGCGGATTAGCTTTCTCGGTCGGGTTTGCGTCAAGTCTATGTACACTCCACATTCATTGACCCCCCGATGGGGTTTGGGGAGTACTCACTCAAAACATAATGGGCTGGAAGACACCATAAAAATTTTATAGTGAGGGCTTATCTAATATATTGGTGTGATGAGCTTCGCTTGGGATGTAAATTATGGTCTTATGACCTCTCATGTATATAAAAAACAAATGCAACATTGTAATTGGAGATCATTATAGATATAACAATGATGATGAAAGGGAGGATCATGTCTTAGATATTCTGGTTAAGTTCATGAAAAATATGTTTAAGAAGGTCTATAAACGGGTTAGGCTTGTTTGATTTGTTTACATGCCTCAATATCTTCTAAATTAATAAATTTATGCTCAAATATAAAATATTCGGATTTGTTAGAATTTTCTGCGCTGATAAAACGAAAATGAATTGCATGAATTATGATGATTATTTTGTGAGATGGATTTTTATCGTAATGGCTTGATGGTAATTAAGCATGGTAGGATGATGATTTCAGAGAGGTTAAACGGAGAAGAAAAGGTGTGGTGGTGATGATGGTTTTGATATAAAATACAACCCAATGAATATCATAAATCAAGCTTGATGTCTCCCTATTTGTGATGATTTAATCTTATTTGGAGACATCATTTTTAGGATTTTAGGAAGTCTAGTAGTCGATTTTTATATGATTTATTGTATTTTCCTATTTCTTGTCTTGATTTGATGATTTATTATTTTTAGAGCATATTTGGTTTAATTTATTTATTTAGTGTGAAGTTTTAAGAGATATATGGTAATTAATTAGATGTCAAATCAATTCTAAGAGATAAAGGAAAGAAGATTATGATGGAAATTGGAGATAAAGGAAAGAAAAGATAAGTATGGAAAGATAAAGTTGCCAAGTAAATCTAAATTCCAGCAGTCGCGTCCATTAAATTGATCATAACTCTAGATTGACTAGGAATTTGGAAGAATGGTCTAAATCAAAGTGATAGAGCTTTCCGAGACAATCAGTTTCGATATAAAGAACGCGTCAATCGGAGTTGAAACGAAGAAGTTACAGCCAAAACAGCGGCAGTTTATTACCTTTTCTATATTTTAGGGTTACGAATTTGAGTTAGACTAGAAGTCCAATTACTTGTCTTCCACTCCAAGAAAAAGTTTTAGGGCTTCTTAGACCCCTATAAGTACACCCTTTAACATTTGTAAAATCATCCTTACTCAGTTCTAAACCTTACGTTTATTCTTAGTCATTCAAGAGAGCAAGATGACATTCATGTATCTTTATTGTAGTTTTATTCCTTCAGGTATGAACTAATTTTCCCATAACTTGGGTTTTGGATTATGTATAATCTATGAATTCTATTTTCTTTATATCTAAGTTTCTTTGGGAATTATATATTTTAAATTGATTCTAGTTGCTTAACCATATATTTGATTTATGTGCTTTGATTTATTGCCTGTCTTAAACCTGATCAATTTAGGGCTTTGCTAATTGTAGTTAGATGGTCACCCAGAAGGGGTGTCTAATTATTGAAACACCACATAAATGTATAGTGTACGGAATTAATCTTGACAAGATTTGCCTTACTAGATAGTCATTAGGGTTCAATTTAGTCATCAATCATCATTAGTAGGCAAGTATTATCTAGGAACCTAGTAGCGCAAGAACACCCTATTTGAGTCCCCTCGTGATTGTGAGGTCGCCACCCTAGTTCACTCTCCGGGGGTAGGGGGAATTTAGAATCCTGACTACTTATCTAAGAGATATTATCACCCTTATAAAGTGAACTGAAAGAAAGAAATAGAAGGATTAGTGCATACTAGCAAAACCTAAGCTATATTCTCTCATCTTATTTCTCTCATATTTAATTATTAGTCTTTAAATTTATTTAGTTCTTAATCACATCTCTAAATCAATCGTATTTATTTTCTGTCTTTTAATTATTAATTGCTACTCTGATTTATTTACCCATTTGTTAACACATTTAAGTCCCTTAGGAACAAATCTTCTTATCATTAAAACTTGCATATATCCTGTAATACTTGTAGTACCGTGCTAGTCTAGGGTTCTTTTTTGCGTTATTTATTCTATTATTTTATCACACCTTAGGCAACACCAAGTTTTTTGCGCTGTTGTTGGGGACTTGTGTCCCGTTAGCGTGTGGGTTATTTAATTTTAGTAGTAGTAGTTTTTCATTAAATTTTTATTTTCCATTTTTTATTTTTATTTTTATTTTCCAAATTTACGCTTGTTGGTTTGTTTTAGTCTTTTTCAGGTTTTAGCAGTGCATCCTTGGCCTCCTCTTGCGGATTCCGAAAGGAGCTTCAGAGCTTATAAACGTATCAGAGAAGACAGAGGCCGAAGAAGAGCTATGGCAGAACATCAAGAAGCAATAGATCCACCACTTGGTCCTTTAGGACATTTACCACCACCACAAGGAGATAACAGAAACAACATCAGAATTGAACAAGATTTCCCAGGCTTGGGAGCACCTTTTCAAGTTCAACCATTAGGTTATCGTCCTCCAGAGATCCAAAATATCAAGTTCAGACCCGATTCTGGCATGCTCAGTCAATTCCAAAATTTTGGACTCTATAGTGGTGCAGCAATACAAGATCCGGTAAGAGCGATTCAGAAGTTCATGCAGATTCGTGATGCCTATGTTACTCCAGGCATTACACGCGAGCAACTGTTTTGTCACATGTTTTCGTTCTTTTAGACCGGTAAAGCTGGTGATTGGCTAGACAGACAACCACCAGGTACAACTACTACTGGGTAGAACTTCAAGCCGCATTCTTTAACTGTTATTATCCAAAGAGTATGAGACTCAATGGTTGGAGCGAGCTTGCTAAGTTTTGTCAAGAGAATGGAGAAGAAGTAGGAGATGCATGGACAAGGTTTCAACAGAATTTAGCTAGATGTACACTCCATGGTTACACCTTATTTTTACAATTATCTATATTTTATCAAGGTATCAATGCCGAAAGGAGACTGAGGGTAGATAATCTTGGAAAGGGAAATTTTGTGTCCATGGATCCTACAGAACCCGTCGAAGGTATGGAAAACATTATAGAAACAGAAAGGAGTTGGACACTTTCGCGAGCTTCTATTACAAACACCAGAGGTACGCCTCGATTAGAGGCAGAAACTGCAAACTTAACTAAATTTGCTGCGTTAGAAAATCAAATCAAAGAAATTAAGCTTGAGATGCAGAAGAATTTAGCTGCAGTGAATGTAGTGCAAGAAGCAAAAGGTTGTCCATAGTGTGGGGTCATGAATCATACATGGGAAGAATGCGAAGTAAATACAGCATCTGTTTATTATATATCCAACCGAGGAAACTATCAATATGGTAACAGACATCCGGTTATGCAGTATTCAAATCTACAGGGGGCCGCTAATCCAGGTCATTATCAACCTCGTCCCCAGAATAACTCTTTCCAACCAAGAGGCAAGCTCCATATCAGGGAAATCAGAATGATAATCGACATGCTCCTCCAAAACAACCTGTTAATGATGCATATACCGATACTTTAGATCAAAAGGCACTACCACAATATCCTCAAGAAAGAGTTGTGGGTGACCAACAATTGAAGAATTTTATGGATCTTATGACCAAAAATATGCATTCTGGTGTGGCCTAAGGTGTGATAAATTAATGATATAAATAAGTGCAAATACACACCCTAAACTAACACTGTACTGCAAGTATTACAGGACGTATGCAAGTTTTAATGATAAGAAGATTCGTTCCTCAGGGACTGACGAAAGTTAGAGAGAACTTATGCAAATTATCAAGTGCAGATATTAAAGATAGATAATAGTACGCAAGTAGAAAGAAGAGAAAGATAGATATTTATTTGGTTTTTTTTTTATAAGAAAACTAAACTACTAAATTAAAGACAGAAAATAAATAACAGGAAAGAAAAGAAGATAGTATGAAAGATATAGCTTAGGTTTTACTAGTATGCACTAATCCTTCTAATTCTATCTATGGATCTAGTTAATAAGGGAGAATATTAGCTCTTGGTATACTTAGTCAGGATTCTAAATTCCCCAAGCTTAGACCTTGAGAGAGACTAAGGGGGCTACGTCACAACCAAGAAGTAATTTCAAATAGGGTTATCAAACGCCACTAAGGCCCTAAGCAAATACTGCAATCTTGGTGATACGGTGATTAAAACAAACCCTAATGACTATCTAGTTAGAATTATGTTTTGTCAGAACTGCTATCGACACTAGACGTTATGTGGTGGTTCAATAGTTAAACACCCAGTTACGGTGACCATCTAACTACTATTAAGGTAATCCTATACTCGTGCACTAGCAAGGAAAACAATCATTAAATCAAAACACATAATCAAATATAAAGGTAAGTAGCTAATATCAGATTAAAACATATAATTCCCAAAGAACTTAGATAGAAGAATTAGAATTCATAGATTATACATTATGCAAAACCTAAGCTAATAGAATTAGTTCATACAAAGAAAAGAAGAAGAAAGAATTACAAAATAAGAGATTGAAGGAGACACAGTTGTTGCACAGCTCCCTCCAGACTTCTTCTTTTGTGTTGCAGCTTCCTCTTGGCCTTAGGGTCTGGCCAAGGATGATTTTAGAGTGTTAAGAGGCTTTATTTATAGGTTATAGGAAGACCTAATTCGTTTTCTTGAAGGAGAAGGAAAGTAATGGACTCCTAGTCCAACTCAAATTCGTAAGGAAATAAAGATAAACACTGCTGGACCGTTTTGAGCATATCTTCTTCGTTATTGGTCGGTTTGAGCTCCATAAGATACCAAAAGAATCGCAACAGAATTATCTTGACCCTTTAGAAGGAAATTACCAAATTCGGCCTAGTTCTTAGGTAAAAACGCATATCTTTGGACGTGTATGCAGAATCCCAGATTTAGGCAGCTTTTCCTTTTCCATCTTTTTAGCCTTTGTTTCCTTATCTCCAATTTCCATGCAAATCTCTTTCCATAAGTTGTAATCTTTGACTTGGACTCTAATTAATCTCCATAATTATCTTTAAAGCTTCACACTAAATAAACAATTAAACCCAATATGCTCCAAAAATAATAACTCTACAAATCAAGACTCAAAATAGGAAAGTGCACTAAATTAAGCTAAGATCGACCTATAAACTAATAAATAAGCCTAAAATGATGTCTCTGAAGTATATTATATTATCACAAATGAGGAGACATCACATTCATAGAACGAGAAGTTAAGAGAACAAGAAGCTTCAATTCAGATTTTAGGTAGAGAGTAGAACAAATGAATAAATTTCTAACTAGTATTATGGAAGCGGAAAATTGAAGGTTGTCAAAGGAGGTGATGCCAATGTTGGGTTCGAAGCTTGCAAGGCTATTTGCCTTGAAATTGAAGATAATAAGGAAGTACTGCATGCTGCAGAAATTATCGTGGAAATTCCAGAAACTAAATAAGAACCAACCAAGTTTAGCCCCAAGGACTCTGACTGTTCTGATGATGAGGATCCAGGAAAATCCAAATTTATATAGCTTCTGAGAGATATGCAAGAATAAATTAGATCAGTTATGGAATTACAAGCTGCTAGAGCTAAAGAGAAAGAGGAAGAAGCCTCAAAAGAGCTGAAAGATGAAGTTGCACCTGCTATGCAAGAAAAGAAAGAAGAAGATAAGGCGGATTCGCCACCAGTTGTTCAAACAATGTCACCAACTATTCCTTATACAAATTCGAAGGTTGACATTGAACTCAAGACATTTGTAGCGGCGTATACTCTAGAAAATATCAACGCCCAGATGCTTGAGATTGCGAAGAAAGGGCTTACACCGCAACAAGTATTCACGCAAGTTATTCCAGAGAAAGAAGCGAGTGTAGAAGCCAGGAAAGAGACTGTGGCTCATACTGAGGGAGTCTCGAGAAAAGTAGAGAAAGAGTTTCGAGTGAAACTCAAAGATCCAGGAAGCTTTAATCTTCCTATTCAAATTAATGGTACACTCAAGATGAAAGCTATGTGTGATGTGGTTTCAGGTGTGAATATTATGCCAAAGTCCGTGTTCGATAGACTTGGACTTCAGAAATCAGAAAAAGCTCCAATGAAGTTGCAGTTTGCTGACAACTCAGTTACCAAGACATGGGGAACAGTGGAGGACGTACATGTCCGATCAGGTAATATCACCATCCCTACTGACTTTGTTATACTTGATTTCGATGCAGATAAACAAGTTCTAATTATACTTGGTAGGCCCTTCATGGCCATAAGTCAGAGCATAATCAACTTCCAGGAAGGAACAGTTACCCTCCATGCTAAAAATATATCTGAGACATTCTATGTCTGCGGTAAGAAACCAAGGAAGTAAGATCCTACCGTTCCAATCATCCCCAGCCTTTCATATCATCGTGTCCTTGAAGAAATCCACGCAAAGCCTATGGATACTGAGCCAAATATTGAGTTTGGGGTCGGCCATGAAGTTGTATGGAAAGCCCACAAACCAGAGAATAGGCCACGAGGTGACAAGGACTCGTGGATGGGACCATTCATAGTCACTGAAGTTGTTTCAGCTAAGGTGATAGAGATCAGGCCCAAGAGGGGCATCAAACGGAGATTAGTGAATGTTCATAGCCTTGCTCGTTGTTGGGGAGGCTATATTCGCAAATCTTGATACAGGTAACGCGTGTTTTAAAAGACGTTAAATAAAAGGGTTGTACGGGAGACAACCCACAGTTTTTTATGTTTTTATGTCTTTAAATTTTGTTTAGTTTAGTTATCTTTACTTGATATTTCATTATTGAGAAAGGTATTAGTGTTTTTATGCTAGGTATTCAAGAAATTCGAGTTAGGGAGGAAAACAAATTTTTTTAGGTCATTCTGATCAACTCACAGGTATTGCCGGTGAAATGACCGGTATGCCGGTGGGTCACAAACCCGTGGCACGGTTCGTGAAATTAGGTTCCATGCCAAGACGGAGATTTTCGAAAAAATTGACCACCGGTATGCCGCTCACACCGCCGGTATGCCGGCCCGAAGAAAAACCGTGGCACGGTTCGTGAAATTGGGTTTATTGCCGAGAGCTATCATGAAAAACTGTGGGCGCAATGGTCGACACAGTCTGGGACCGGTATGCCGCCCTTATGACCAGTATGCCGGCCAGCGCCACTGGAGAGAGAAAAAGTGTGTTTTTTAGGTTATAAAGAAGAAGGGGTTAGTTCTATTCCGAAATTTTTCAATTCTTAAGCCTCTCTTTCTTCTCCAAACCTCTCCCAACTCCATTAAAGCTTCATCAAACCTTTACCAAACATTAAAACACTACCCAATCACCATAGAAACACATCAAATCCTTTCTCCACATCATTATAGAGAAGATTCAACCACCCAAATCATATCAAAACACTTCGAATCCAAGAATCAAAAGCCTAAATTTTCAAAACTCATCCTACAATTTCTTAGATCCATACCAATCCATCAAGAGTCCATCTTACCCATATAGAGAATCATCATCAAAACACACTTTCTAATCCAAATAAAGCTCGTTCAACCAATAATCAAGAGTTTCAAAATTCAAGAGTGGTTAACGCTTTGAGTTGGAGGTTAATTGAGATGACTAAAAGAACAGAAACATTATCTACTGTGAGGGAGATGAAGAAAAGTAAGGTATTGGGCTCTATTGAGAAGAAATCAACTGAGAAAAGTTCAAGTTCCAACACCAACGGTAAACAGGTCATGAGAAGAGAGGACAGCTAGCTGTGGTGAATGTAATGGGCAAAAAGGTTCCAGCTTTCGTAAAGAAGACACCACAACCTCTACAGATCGAAGGTCCTACACCCGAAGAAAAAGAGAAATCTTCAAGGGCCATGATAGCTTCTGCAAAGAAACAATTACATGAACTTCCTTTTGCTTATGAGAAAGTATTCGTAGAAGAAGTTGGTACAGGAGAGCACAAGAGATTCTTGGAGATCAGTGAAAGATTGGATTGGTCTACGTTCATGGTAAGACGTTCTAATTTAAGCCATGAGTTAGTTTCCGAATTCTATTTAGGCCTCTTTAGCCGAGATAGTGAAGGTTGTGTTCCAGTTAGAGGCAAGTCAGTTCCTTTTACAGTTGAAGAGATTCGAAACCACTTCCAGTTTAAGAATTTGGTCGGACCATGTAAGTATAGAGAAGCGGTGAAAAATATCAAGACTTTCGATTGGAATTTACTTTTTTAGCAAGTCTTAGATAAAGAAGAGTGTAGTCACATAAGGGAGAGTTAAAGGCACCTTGGCCTTACAAATGTCCCCAACCGGATACAAGAGTTTAGCACGACTTTCTTACAACTAATGCCTTTGGAAACACAAGAAATTAGGATGTAACTAAGAAGAACGCTAACTTGTTGAATTGTATATTGAGAGGAGAAGAAGTGGATGTGGCACAGTTGATCTTTGAGGAGGTGATGCGATTTTTGGTCTCTCCCATTTCGTTATTTAATGTGAAATATCCTACTATGGTCACGTGTCTTGTTCGAAATCGAATGTGATTATGGGTGAAGTATAGAAACTAGAGTTTAAGACAAGTAAGAATATTGACAATGCTTGGATCAAGAAAATTTTAAGAGGAGCGGGAATTACGCAACTTTCAAAAGAAGAAAAGGATTGTATTTGGAAAGAGAAGATAGAGGAGCTATTAAAAAAAGTCTAAGCAGCTCGTACTTCCTTGGCCAATGATGTGGCACAAATCAAAGATAATCAAGTGCACATCATGACACTCCTTGAGCAATTAAAGAAAGATCCAGTAAATCCTATCTTAGATGTCGATAATGCGAGGCAATAGCCTCGAGAGTATGTCCTCTTTCTTCCTTACCATTTCTGTATATGCCTTATCTGCTAATTTTAATTTCTTTTCCGAGTCTTTTCCGAGTCTTTTTCGAGTCGTGGGGACACGTATCATTTTTTAGCTGGGCATGTTGGGATTCGATGTCTCTCATCTCCATTTTTTTGTTTTCAGGTAGAAATTAAAATTTTTGATACATGGGAATTAGATTTAGAGTGTGTTTAATAGCTTGAAAGCATAAGCTCCATATGTTAATGATAGAAAGTAGTATGTTTATAAGCTGCTATATTTCGTATGCTTTGAGTATTTGCAGGAAAACACACATTGATAGTAGAGAAATGATTAGTTAGCAATGCGATAGAAAGTATGTCCGATCTCAGGGAGCCATGAGTGGTGTGTTGGCCGTGAGATCCAAGATAGTTGGTAAACCCATTTAATGAACGTGCTAAAGGTAAGAGAATGACGAAATTGCATAGTTCAGAAAGTGATTAAGGCGGTTCTTTCATAATCCCCTTGTTGCCTTTTAGCTTGATGTCCAAATAATATTTTATATCCTTCTCAACCCCTTCTAGCCTTTCCAAATCCTTTTTATTTAGCCACATTATAAGCCATATCCCTTTAGATTATAGGACTTTTCCATATGGCCCACACTCGAATCGCAATGCATAGACAATTGTTTTAGAGCTTGAGTTTGGGGTGATGGGTCCACCATTATGGGAATTGTTATTGGGTTGGGATTTTTTAGCTTATTAATTGTGCTATGTTCTAATATTGATGATGATTCACATGTTTATTATATTGTAGCCCTTTGCCGGGATAATAGTAAATGAAAAAAAGGTTATGAAAAGAAAAGAAAAATTATGAGAAAAAAATAGCATGATATCCCAACATAAAAAAGAAAGTCATAGCTATAAAAAAGAAAAAAAAATAATTTAAAAAGAATATATATATTTGGACGGGTAAAGTGGAATTTTTATGTGAACATCTTATGATTTAATTGGTTTATTGGGGATGCTACTTTGTGCATCAAGAAATAATTGAGTTGAGTGAGGAACGTTTTATGAGAGTAACTTAACCTCTAGGGCGATTCGTTGATGGCTTTATCATACCGTCCCTAAGCCAACATTACAACCTTAAAGACCTTTTGATTCTTTGCTATGTAATCCAGAAGTGATTGAGCCAATATAGAGTAGTTAAGTAGATCTTTGGATACTAGTGAAGTTCGATGAACAATCTATAGCCTCCTTGGGTGAACTGAGTAAAGATCCTTTCCTTCTTACATTGCGAAGCTAATCTAATTTTGGATTCAAGCCGTGTTGATTGTGGATATGAAAAGTGTGCAGGTATGTAGTTTGTAAATATTATTACATGAAATTTTCTGAGTAGTTGCTTTATGTCTATCTATATATTCTGCTATCTTCTTTCCCACTGTGCTTAATTGACCTAGGTGTGTATTTAGAGACTTCCCTTTGTTCTTATCATTATTGTACCGGGACGATACAACTTTGAGTTGAGGGTCTTGATATCTGCCTATTTGTGATGATTTAATCTTAGTTGGGGACATCATTTTTAGGATTTTAGGAAGTCTAGTAGTCAATTTTTATATGATTTATTATATTTTTCTATTTCTTGTCTTGATTTGATGATTTATTATTTTTAGAGCATATTTGGTTTAATTTATTTATTAGCGTGAAACTTTAAAAGATATATGGTAATTAATTAGATGTCAAATAAATTCTAAGAGATAAAGGAAAGAATATTATGATGGAAATTGGAGATAAAGTAAAGAAAAGATAAGTATGGAAAGATAAAGTTGCCAAGTAAATCTGAATTCCAGCAGCCACGTCCATTAAAGTGATCATAACTCAAGATTGGTTAGAAATTTGTAAGAATGGTCTGAAGCAAAGTTATAGAGCTTTCCGAGACGATCGGTTTTGATATAAAGAACACGTCAATCGAAGTTGAAACGAAGAAGTTACGGCCAAAACAAAACAGAGGCAGTTTATTAGCTTTTATATATTTTAGGGTTACGAAATTGAGTTGGACTAGATGTCCAATTACTTGTCTTCCATTCCAAGAAAACTTTTTTGGGCTTCCTGGACCCCTATAAGTACACCCTTTAACCTTTGTAAAATCATCCTTGCTCAGTTCTAAACCTTATATTAATTCGTAATCATTCAAGAGAGCAAGATGACATTCATGTATCTTTATTGTAGTTTTATTCCTTCAGGTACGAAATAATATTCCCATAGCTTAGGTTTTGCATTATGTATAATCAATAATCATCATTAGTAGGACAGTCCCATCTAGGAACATAGTAGCGCAGAAACACCCTATTTGAGTCCCCTCGTGATTGTGAGGTCGCCACCCTAGTTCGCACTCCGGAGATAGGGGGAATTTAGAATTCTGACTACTTATCTAAGAGCTATTATCACCCTTATAAACTGAACCGAAAGAAAAAAAATAGAAGGATTAGTGCATACTAGCAAAACCTAAGCTATATTCACTCATCTTATTTCTCTCATATTTAATTATTTGTCTTTTAATTTATATAGTTGTTAATCTCATCTCTCAATCAATTGTATTTATTTTATGTCTTTTAATTATTAGTTGCTATTCTGATTTGTTTACCCATCTGTTAACACATTTAAGTCCCTGGGGAACGAATTTTCTTATCAATAAAACTTGCGTACATCCAGTAATACTTGCAGTATCGTGCTAGTCTAGGGTTCTTTTTTGCGTTATCTATTTTATTATTTTATCACACCCTAGGCGACACCAAAGCTCTTAAAACCTGGAAAGAATATTTCAAGATCACAAATCCAAGAGAAAGAAACTTTATGGAAAAAATTTATGATACTCAACAAGAAAATAAAAACATTAATAAAAACCAAATATAGAATCTTCCAGAAAGAAAAAAAATACCCCTACTGATATAAGTAATAAAAAAATTGGACAAGCCACCAATTAATTATGTAAAAATAAACTGAAATGTGGCTTTTGCATGTATTGTAAGATATTAATGGAGAGCTTGTCACATGGGCGTGGATATAGCTATTGAGGCTGAAGCGATAGTAGGTTTGGAATTCACTGAATTGGCGAGGTACTATCCAAGAGGAACTGTAATTATTGAAGGGGACACTAAAACTATTATGCAACCTCTTGCTATGAACCATGAAGTCATTTGTAATAGTATTAGTAATATAATTTGTAATATCTATGTCTTTACCGAACAAACACAACCTGCTTTTGTTTAGATCTTGAGAAGAAAAACAAAGTGGCTGACTAGGTAGTCAAAGATGAGCTCTTTAGCACTATGTTTGGTGATTGGTATCAGGTTATTCCCACCCAGTTAGAAAAAATCTTTAGTAACGATAGTTTTCTGAGTGGAATAGGTTGATATTGTAAGCTATTTTGAATTATCTATTTATATATAATATTCTTTTGAAAAAAAATGATGATGATTGTGGAAGGAGATGGGAGATTAAAAGTTTTTTAATTTAATTTAGTAATAATTCTATATAAAATATCCTTAAAAACCCTATAATGTGGTACTTAATAGTTAAAAAATAAAAAGAGTTAGGCAAAAAAAAGAAATTAGATTACCATATGAGAATTTTTTGAAAGAGTAATCATATTTATCAAATTTTATTGGTTCACCCTTATATCACCTACTACATAAATGTTTTAAACACCAAAGAATATTTCTGTTTTTTATTTTTTATTCTTTTTTTAAGATTTAAAGTCATATAAAGTGACATATAAGGGATGATACACGGGTGAATAAAAAAGGATTGATTATATCATGACTTTTCTTTTAAAATTTGAATCCTCGTAGGATAAATGGCTTATCATTTAGGAATCGTATGGAGAATTTTTTCTAATTTATGTGTATAATTCAGTTTTAGTTTCAATACATTTTACTATAGTTTTCAACAGATTCTTAATTGATGATTATACAATTCAGGGAGTTTTTTTCATTTTTGACTTTTTTTTTTTTGAAAAAAATTGGCAATTAGGCACATGGAGAAAAATAATTAGCGTTCAGGCACTCTGGAGATTGTTCGTTGGCCGCCTCAAAGATGAGGCGGTTGTTCGAACACCGTCTTTGTTTTGTCACTGGTTTAACACATGAAAGGCGGTCATACGATGACCACCTCTCACCTAACACACGAGATTAATTAAAGGCGGTCGTTTGACCGCCGCCTTCTTTGTATTTCCGGGAAAAAATAAAGGCGGTTCTTTGACCACCGCCTTTAATAGAAATTTAGGGTTAAATTAGAATTCATCCTCATTCTTACCCCATTTCAATACCCATTTATCACCTACCCCCACACCAACTAAAAACCCATCCTAATTCTTCAGTTTCCATCAAATCTTGGACATTCCATCTTGAAGGTAATTAATCTATTCATTTGTTATTATATATTGTATATAAGTTGGAGGAATAATTATTTATAGGAGATTGTTTCTATTGTTTGTTAAGTTAAATTAGGTTTTATATATTGTCTTTGATTTAATATTGATTAGGTTGTTTTTATTGTGTTTTTAGGTTAATATGAGTTTTATGTGGTTATGTTTTTATGGAGGTAATATTGTTCAGAGTGGACCAGGTGTTGTTGATTATACCGGGGGAGATTGTAAACCGTTTATGACCGGAGGAGATGTTGGGTTAAGTGGTTTAAAATAAGTCGTGTGTTTGACGTTCAATTGGAATGTAAATGAAGTTAATTTCGATTTAATATGGAGATGACCGATTTCGTCAAACCCTCCACAGTTTCATGCTCTATTAGTTGAGGAGGATACGATCAATGCGATGATAGGTGGGGGCGAGTAACGAGCAATATCATGTTATTGAGATTTACGCCGAAATTAAAGTAATCTGAAGAACACAAGCGTCCACTTCTCGTGAAAAGGGTTAAAAAAAGAATTTTGAGCGCATAAATGCATCCATATCTCTTGATCCAATTCACGAGTCAATTCGTGAAAGTGATAGTGAAAATGATAGTGAAAGTGAAACCGAATCGGAGGCATCCGATGAAGAGGGTTATCACATTTCTAGTGATGGAAATGAAGATAATGGTAAAGATGGCGATGACGATGATTATTGTTCTAATCCAACTAATTACAATTTTGGTTCGAGGAATCAGGGCCGGCCCAAGAAACCAAAATTTGCTTGGTTACCTAAAGCAAGATTTCTTTTTTGGGTCTTTTGTAACTAGAAAAATAATTGTTTTGATAAAATTGGGCTTTTTTTTATAAAATAGAAAAGTGGGGTCAAAAGCGGTGGCTTTGCCCAAGGGCCGCCTCTCCGAGCGATAAAGGAGAATGTCATGATTGGGCATTAAGTCAACCATCTTACATGGTGAAAGGATTTAGACTCATGTTGGTGAGCGATGCGCATCAAGGAATGCTCTTATGTTGGACGTGAGTAGGTGGCACCTTAAAAATCACAAGGAATGTAAATTGGGAAGGACAACCCACAAATACATAACACGCACATGTGTACATGCTAGTGCCAGTTACGGATTTTATATTCGTGGTATTTTTATTACTATTAGTAATGTGTGGGTGATTACAAAGTTAGAAGATGATGTCTCCTTAATTGTTCTTATTTTCGACCCTTAGGAAACATCATTTTTTGTGTTTATTTAATCAATTTGATAGACTTTTGGACTAAATATGCAATAATGTGATTTTCCTCTTTTATTTCTAGCATTTTTTATTTATTAAGCTTTTGCGCGTAATATTGGTATTTTTAGTGAAGATTTTACAGGTTTTAGATGTTAGCTAGAAGAGGAATCCGAGGAGAAAGTCAAAGATCAAAAGATAGAGTCAAGACTTGAAAAGAAATCCCGAAGATATTATTTTTAGAGCTGAAAATCCATTTTCCAGGCCATAGATTGCTGATTTCGAGGTGCTTAAGCGATGATTTAGCCTCACATTTGAAGAGAAAACGCTCCTTATCGAGTTACGGAACTTTAGCAACTGGAATGAGGTCAATCGGAGTCCTAACGCATCGGGAAAAGCCGTTTTAGTGAAGGCATATCAGCCGTTACGGGATTTTGGGCTAAGTTAGTGGACTTGGGTCTTTTATATTTCATTTAATTAAAAGATTAGGGCCAAGTCCGAATTTCCACCTATAAAATCAGCCCTTGACTTCTATTTTACATACAATTCACATTCTACAAGAGAAAACACCAGAGAGAAGTCAACGGAAGGAAGAAGAAGAAGCTACAAGAGCTGGAGAGGGTCTATATCTCCGTTCGTAGTCATTCCTATTCCGGAAATTAGGTTTTTCTTATCTTTAATTTTGTAATCAAATATGAATTCCTTTACATTTAAATTAGTTTTTCTTTTTAATATGAGCTAAACAATTCATAGTGCTTGAGAACAATTAATGGGTGAATCCCAATCTTATTGAATTACGAATGTTGAATTTGGGTTTATGTTAAATTAAATTAAATTAGGTCTTTTACTCTTTTCAATAAATTGAGACTATTTATTGTTTTTGGAGTAGCTAACTAAGAACAGGTGTTAGTATCTAGGCTATTCCAATTAGTGGCGATTGGATCATCCTGACGGAGGGTTTAGGTACGGAAATATTTATTTAATCTAAAATAGAAGCTATTGATTCTGACGAACTTAGCTAATTTTAGGGCCAATGAGGTAACAAAACTTAAACATCCGAAAGTGGATCATATTTACCCTGACGGGACTAGTGACACTCTAGGATTGCCTTATAGTCCACCCTGACAGGGGTATAAGGAATTTAGAATCCCGACCATTGTAATTGACCAATTTAGCCCTTAAACAACATAAGTTAAGAAATCGGATAGGGAGGATCCTTGCGTTCTCAAGTGCTACATCTCATATTGCGTTTTACATCATTTTATTTGCGTTTTAGATTTTATTTACATTTTAGTAATTGTCTTTCATTCATTAGCTTTAATAACAAAAAAACCAAACAAACATATTATTATCTTTTACTTTCATAAGTGCATCAATCACTATTTGTTAGACATTGTGATCAACCATCCCGTCCTTGGAACGAATCGGTATTATCAGGTATACTACTTGGGACAACCGTACACTTGCGGTTGTGGTTCGATTATTATTTGCATTTATTTAGAACACACAAAGGACCACCAAGTTTTTGGCGCCGCTGCCGGGGACGGTAGCGTGTGACCACGGTGTTTATCCTTTAGTGATAGTTGCATTTATTTTTATTTTTGTTTTTATCAGTTTCACGCTTTTTGCTTGTTTAGTTTTCTCAGGTTTTTAGGTTTGGTGTATGCGAAGAAGGCTTTTCAAGGATCTAGAGCCAATACCTCCGATCCTTAATAATCCAGAATCGTTGATCAGACTTGCTAACAAGAGAAGAAGAGAACAAGAAGCTTTAGAGGTAGAAGAATTAAGTAACAGAATGGAAGAGATAAATCTTCAAGATCAATAAAATAATCAACCAGGTCAATTAGGCGCAAATGGCCAACCTTTGGCTCCAGGCGCTATTCCTCCAATTCCACCAGTGATTCCTAATCCTCAAGTCCAGATAGTAATGAATCAAGATCCGTGGTTTACTAATGGTCCACCAGAAGTTCCATTCCGTGCTCCTGCTATAGGAGTAGGTGCTCCAGATATTAATGTTCCGCGATTTCGTCCAGATTCGGGTATGTTAGCTCAATTCCAAAATTTTGGGAATTTTCGTGGTAGACCATCAGAAGATCCTCTTAGAGCAGTACAGAAGTTTAATCAGATATGTGATTCTTATATCACACAAGGAGTTTCAAGAGAACAGATGTATTTTGCTGCGTTTAAATTTTTTGTTATTGATGGAGCAAGTGAATGGCACGATACGCAAGATCCTACGAAGATCACCAACTGGGACCAATTAGAGATTGCTTTCTTTGACAGGTATTACCCAAGTAACATGAGGTTAGATGCTGAATTAGAATTGACGCATTTCCGTCAAGAATATGATGAAACTTTGGGTAAGAGTTGGACGAGATTTCAGATGTGTTTACGTAGAGTCCCCAATCATGGCTTTTCAGAACAACAACAGCTAAAAATCTTTTATAGAGGCCTTGATGGGAATTCGAGAGAGAAATTGGATACGCTATGTGGTGCAGGTTTCCTTCAAGTTCAACCCGCTCATGCTAAAATCATTTTAGAAAGAACAGTCAAGAATGAAGTTGGGTGGAATTCAGTAAGAACACCAGTCAGAGGAGGAGTCAATAATGTTAATATCGAAGAAAAATTTGCTACGCTTGAGAATAAGATTCAGAATACTATAGAGCAACAATTGAAGCAGCTGACTTTATCTGTAAAAGAAGGATTTTCGGGTAAGAAGGTAGCTGTGCATGCTGCACAAGAGGTTTATATGTGTTCGATTTGTAGGGTAGATTACCATGATGAGGAAAGTTGTCCGAATAATCAAGAGTCCGTGATGTTTATGTCCAATAGAGGTAACTTCAATTCGAGTGGTAATGGATATCAGCCTAACAGAAACCATCCTGGGTTTCAATACTCAAATCCTAATGGGGCAGCCAATCCTACCTATGCGTATCAGCCGCGTCCCCAAGATAACAACTATAATCCAAGACCACACAACAATTATCAAGGAGGACAGAATCAAAATTATGTTCAGAGACAAGCTCCTCAAGACAATTACGATGACACAATGAACCAGAAAGCCTTACCTGCCTATCCACAAGAAGGTGTAGTTACCCTTCAGAAAACCATAGAAAGTTTAATTGCGCTTCAGACACAAGCTATGGAACGTCAAAATGCAGTCGAAGCAAATATGAAGTTATTCCAGAATCAGCTAAGTCAAATTAATAAACAACTGAATCAACGTCCACAAGGGCAACTCCCTAGCGATACTGAGAATCCAATCCAAATCGAAGATTGTAAAGCTATTACTCTCAGAAGTGGTAAGAACCTTCCTCCATCTCCTTTTCCGGTTATGAAAGAAAAAGAAGTTAGAAAAGAAAAAGAGGTGGTGGATAAAGATAAACCAGTTGAAGTTGAAGAAGTAGTGAGGCCTGTTGAGGTTCCGAAAAAGAAAGATGAGACTATAATCAATCGTCCACCTCCACCATTTCCATCGAGAGTTCAAAAGAAGGGCGATATGGCTGATTATGAAAAATTCTTTAACAAGGTTAGAGGTCTTAGCATAAATATTCCGTTGCTAGAAGCTATTCGAGATGTGCCCAAGTATGCTAAGTTCTTGAAACGAGCCCTCACTAATAAAAGGCCGTATTGTGATAATGAGATGATTGGTCTCCCTGAGGAATGTAGTGCTATTTGTCAAGGTAAATTACCTCCAAAGTTAGTTGATCCTGGGAGTTTCACAATTCCGATATCGATTGGAGAAGAATGGAAGGGTAAGGCACTATGTGATTTGGGTGCAAGCATAAATCTTATGCCCAAATCAATCTTTGACAAGCTTAATATTGAAGCAAGACCCACTTCTATGGTCTTGCAAATGGCGGATCGATCTCTTGCACATCTGAAAGGCCGAATCGAAGATGTCCTCGTTAAGGCAGGTACGTTAATTTTTCCCGCTGATTTCATTATACTTGATTACGACGCGGATAGGAATGTCCCCATTATTTTGGGAAGACCATTCCTAGCCACGGGGCGTACCTTGATTGATGTAGAAAACGGCGAAATGATTATGGGAATCCAAGACGAGGAAATGAAGTTTAACGTGTTCAGACCTATGAATTTTCCGGATTCCAAGGAAGAATGTTTTCGTGTAGATGTAATGGAACCGGTAAGAAAAGAGCCAATTAATGTTGTGGAAACCTTAGGGGTGGAGGAAAAAGAACTAAGAAAGAAACCTCCGATCAAAGTTCCTCCAAATCCTAAGAGAAATCCACCACTCAATCAAGCGAAGAAGAAAGAGAAAGCACGTGCCACAAAGGTTCCGAAAGAACCTAAGAAAGAAAGAAAGAAAAAGGAGTTCAAAGTAGGCGAAGAAGTTGCTATGAAAAAGCCTAAACCTCCTCCAAAGGTACGTGAATCAAAAAGCTCTTGGCTAGGACCATTCGTGGTTGCAAAGGTTATCTCAGACAAATTAGTTGGAATAAAAGCTAAGGGTTGTAATTCCGAGTTGCAAATATTGATAACCTCACTCACTGCTGGGGAGGTTATGTCAATGACTAAATAACGAGGTGACCCGTCGAGCTTAACGACGTTAAACAAAAGCCATTTCTTGTATATTAGTTTAAGTATTTCAATTTCGTAGTTTAAATTAGTTTGATTTTCGTTAATTTAGTATTTATTGTTAATAAATGAGGAAGGGTAGTTGTTTTTGATGATTTCAGGGGTAAAAGGGTCATGAGTTTGGGGTCAAAAAGAGGAGAAAACGAAAAATTATGGAGTTAACAGCAGGTTTGACCGGCTAGCCGGCGAGCTGGCCGGCATACCGGCCAAAAATGCTGAAGACCCCCAAACTCTCTGATCACTGCGTCAGCGATGACGCAGCATTGCTGCGTCACGATTCGCGCCAGCGGAATTTCGCCGGCATACCGGTCAGATGACCGGCTAGCCGACCGATGAAGATGATGGTTCTGGTCCTTGCGTCAGCGACGACGCAAGGTTATTGCGTCTCGATTTCCGCCAGCGACATGCCGCCGGCATGCCGGCCAGCGAAGGAGGACTTTCTGATCACTGCGTCAGCGACGACGCAAGAAGGCTTGCGTCAGAGGTAAAAAAAAACAAAAAAAAAGAGTACAATTTTTTTGAAAATTTATTTTTCGCCGCCGCACTGGCCGGCATGCCGGTCAACCGCCGGCTAGCCGGTCAACTGCTGTGATCGGCGGTTTTAAGGGTTCAAACCCTATAATTTTTTACCCTCTTTCCCAAGCCTACCTTTTATTACGAATCCTAGCCTCCAACCACTCCGATAATCATCATCAAAACAACATTACACCACCAATCCTTCCCTCTAAACATCATCAAAGTTTACAATCATACCATTAAACTTCCAAAATACCAAAGCTTCACACTTTAATCCGAAGTTTTCTTACACCAAAGCTAAAATTTATCCATTAAACCTTTATCAAACCTTGAAATATCCATGACCCAGCTCTAAACAATCCATAATTCAAATTCAAACCCAAACCTTCAAGAACACTAAAATCACAATTTTATCCAAACCTTTTGAGTGTCTTGAAGCTTTGAGTTTGGGGTCATCGGAGATGACCATGAAGGTTAGGAAAGGTACGAAGAACATGGTGACGAAAGCGATTTGGGTATGGAGGAAAGATTTGCATAGAGGAGATGATGCTTAGAGGGCAAGTAATAAATGAAAACGTGGAAAAAATTGAAGAAGTTCGAGGTGATGAAGAACACTTTAAACGCAACCATTGATGAAGAAGAATTCAAAACCTCAACTTGGAACCAACACCGACACCAGCCTCGCGCTGGTTAAGATACGTTTTCTTTCCCTTCTCATTTAGTGTAAAATTATTTTATTGCTTTGAGTCTTTTCGAGTCGTGGGGACACGACTCATTTTTTAGTTTGGGGTGGGGTTCGTTGCCTCATCCCAGTTTTTATGTGTTTATTTGCTTTAAATTGCTTTCAATAAAATAATTTTCGGAGTTGCGTTTGACTATAGAAGATTTTAAATGTCCCTTTAAGCATACTTTTGATGAATCTATGATAGTAAATAGTGGACTTTAGGGAATAACATAAAACGCACTTACAGTTGCATGCGAACATAGGTAATTGATAGGAAAAATTAATGAACAATGCAAATGAAGTAAGCTTGTACTTAAGAAATATGTTTGGTGTGTAGAACGTGAAATCCTAATTAGTAGAGAACCCACCTAGATATGAACTAAAGACAAGCTATGTACTTAGGAAAATGATAGGGGCAGTTCTTTGTTAGCCATTTGAAGCCTTTTAGCTTGCTATCCCTTATATTATAATTTTATCCGTCTTAGCCCAAGTTTGAGCCTTAAGCCTTTTCTTTTGTAGCCACGATATAATCCCATTATCCTTTAGATTATTAGGCATGACCAAATGACCCGCACTTGAATCACAACCCTGAGACTTGTCTCGAGCTTGAGTTTGGGGTGGAGGGTCCATATTTGGAAATTTACATTGGGAATGGATTATATGTGTTTGTATTGAGGCACAAAAATGAAAGATGGTATTATTATTTGTAACCCTTTGCCGAGATTTGAAAAAGAAAAAAAAGAGAATAAAGAAAAAGAAAATTATAAGAGACATGACTTTCACATCAAATGATGGTCATGGGTATCTTGTACAAAAAAAAATGGAAAAAAGAAAATAAAAAGAAAGAAATAATAAATAAATCGGCAAAGTGGAATATTTTTGGAAATCATCTTAGTTTTATTTGGGTTGACATTGGGGACGCAACATTAGCGCGTCGAATGGGTGAGTGAGAACAATTTTGAGCGTTAACTCAAGCTCGAGGACATTGTTGATGGTAAGTGAGGAGAGAGCCAAAAGCTCACTTCAAATTTACCAAATATACATAGATACCGTCCTTAAGCCATTATTAAAACCATAAAGACCTCGTGATTCTTAAGTACATAGTGAATGTTGATAGGGAATGTACTAGGTGGAGCGTTCAATGCGAGTTAGGATTAATGACCACCCTATAGCCATCATACAGAGATGAGTACAAGTGTAACCTTCAAGCATTGCGACTTTAATTTTATGATTGAGATTATTTATGTTTGATGTTGCATGATTAGTGTATGTATATGTTAGTTTTTAATGTTTGCTATATGAGATTTATCTTAAGAATTGCTTTAGGTTTATTTGCTAGCTTCTATTTGTTCTTGCGTTTACTTCTACCCCTTGTTTTGTTTTGTTTTGCTTTGTCGGGATGACAAAGGTTTGAGTTGGGGGTCTTGATGTCTCCTTAATTGTTCTTATTTTCGACCCTTAGGAAACATCATTTTTGGTGTTTATTTAATCAATTTGATAGACTTTTGGACTAAATATGCAATAATATGATTTTCCTCTTTTATTTCTAGCATTTTTTATTTATTAAGCTTTTGCGCGTAATATTGGTATTTTTAGTGAAGATTTTACAGGTTTTAGATGTTAGCTAGAAGTGGAATCCGAGGAGAAAGTCAACGATCAAAAGATAGAGTCAAGACTTGAAAAGAAATCCCGAAGATATTATTTTTAGAGCTGAAAATCCATTTTCCAGGCCATATATTGCTGATTTCGAGGTGATTTAGCCGCTGACCTTTGAAGAGAAAACGCTCCTTATCGAGTTACGGAACTTTAGCAACTGGAATGAGGTCAATCGGAGTCATAACGCATCGGGAAAAGCCGTTTTAGTGAAGGCATATCAGCAGTTACGGGATTTTGGGCTAAGTTAGTGGACTTGAGCCTTTTATATTTCATTTAATTAAAAGATTAGGGCCAAGTCCGAATTTCCACCTATAAAACCAGCCCTTGACTTCTATTTTACATACAATTCACATTCTACAAGATAAAACACCAGAGAGAAGTCAACGGAAGGAAGAAGAAGAAGCTACAAGAGCTGGAGAGGGTCTATATCTCCGTTCGTAGTCATTCCTATTCCGGAAATTAGGTTTTTCTTATCTTTAATTTTGTAATCAAATATGAATTCCTTTACATTTAAATTAGTTTTTCTTTTTAATATGAGCTAAACAATTCATAGTGCTTGAGAACAATTAATGGGTGAATCCCAATCTTATTGAATTACGAATGTTGAATTTGGGTTTCTGTTAAATTAAATTAAATTAGGTCTTTTACTCTTTTCAATAAATTGAGACTATTTACTGTTTTTGGAGTAGCTAACTAAGAACAGGTGTTAGTATTTAGGCTATTCCAATTAGTGGCGATTGGATCATCCTGACGGAGGGTTTAGGTACGTAAATATTTATTTAATCTAAAATAGAAGCTATTGATTCTGACGAACTTAGCTAATTTTAGGGACAATGAGGTAACAAAACTTAAACATCCGAAAGTGGATCATATTTACCCTGACGGGACTAGTGACACTCTAGGATTGCCTTACAGTCCACCCTGACGGGGGTATAAGGAATTTAGAATCCCGCCCATTGTAATTGACCAATTTAGCCCTTAAACAACATAAGTTAAGAAATCGGATAGGGAGGATCCTTGCGTTCTCAAGTGCTATATCTCATATTGCGTTTTACATCATTTTATTTGCGTTTTAGCTTTTATTTACATTTTAGTAATTGTCTTTCATTCATTAGCTTTAATAACAAAAAAAACCAAACAAACATATTATTATCTTTTACTTTCATAAGTGCATCAATCACTATTTGTTAGACATTATGATCAACTATCCCGTCCTTGGAACGAATCTGTATTATCAGGTATACTACTTGGGACAACCGTACACTTGCGGTTGTGGTTCGATTATTATTTGCATTTATTTAGAACACACAAAGGACCACCAGAAGAACATAAGTATCAACCGGGAATTCTTGTGAAAAATCATCGGCAATTGACTTCGGATTTTGTTAGGGATGAAGTATTCGCAATGGTGAACACCGATATAGCTATGAAAATTGGATTTGATACAAACATATATTCATAAGGATTACGGCCATTACATTTCATATGGTAAGGCATGACGTGGTAAACAAAAAGTGCTCGGAAAAGTATTTGGAACACATGAAGGCGTGTTCACGACTTTACCAAAACCTTTTGGTGCTTTACGAATCACTAACCAGGGAACAATATATGAGTTTGAGTATAAACGCGTTGTGGGTAACAAATCTATGTTTAATATGAATTTTTGGGCATATGGAGCTACTATCCAAGGTTTCAAATATTTGATGTCTGTGGTTAGCATTGATGCAACCCACGATGCGGACAATCGACTATATCCTTTAGCTTATTCGTTAGCCGATGTTGAGTCGACAGACACGTGGAGTTTTTTTTTTACTTGTTTAAAAAAATATGTTACGAAGGACCGAAAAATATGTTTATTCTCGGATCGACATAAAGGTATATTGCGAAGCGTGGCTAATGTGTTTCAGGATTCCGAAAGATCCCACCGATTTTGTGCACGTCACTTAGCTAGCAATTTGAATCACAAATACAAAAGTCTGTTGGCAAAGAAGACTTTCATTGATCTTGCTTACATGTTGGATATGCATGAATTCGATAAGTATTACCAAAAAAATTGCGAGTTAAATGACAAGAAATACAAAGGTTGGGTTGAAAATATCCCGAAGGAAAGATGGTCTCTTTCACATGACCGCGAGTACCGTTATGGTAATATGACGAAAAAGTTAATAGAGGTTTTTAATAAAGTTTCAAAAAGGAGTTAGGGGGTTGCCTGTAACGGCTATTATATTATTAAAACATTAAAAACATTCAGAGGTTTCCTGTACCGTCATATGGTCTCTAATTAACCTATTTGGAGGAAATTAATAAGTTAGAAAATTCAAACTAAAAACATTCAAAATACCCCATCTGATCGGGTTCTTGGAGATCCAAATCATCACGATAACATATGAGTGTCTGACAGACACTCTCGACCCATGTCTTTGATCCATTCCAACTAATACTTACTATGTAGTAGCGGGAATGTGAGTCATAATCTCAACGTGATTGCGCAATTGGGGATTAATATGCAAATAATCCCAACACCAAAGCTATTAAAAGTATAATAAAATCAATGTTAGTTTAATAAAATTTGAAAAGACAACTAAAATAAAATACCTGCAAGAGTAGACCACAACCTTAAGGGTTCCAATATCTCCTTCGCAAGCATGACATAAACCACTATATAAATACGAGAGGGTAGCAGCCGAACCCCAATAGCCAGATGTCTCATTCAAATCCCTCAACAGTGGGAGATACATAGTCGATACATGATTTTGTTTGCCATATGGGAAATGGAATGTACCAATCACGTAAAGAATATACCATGTGGCATAGTGTTGCTAAATATTTTCATCCACGTTCGCTGGGGGGGCAGTTTCACCAAACGTTTTCTTTAACCAAGCTACTTTCACAATCTTTCTACCCTCGTCAACAACGACTTCACCCCCTCCTTGGCCCCTTGATATTGCTGACCTTGTGGAGATCTACGTACCGATTGTTCAGGTAGCTGCCCGAACAAGTGAAGGCATGTCTCCTCGTAGTAAAAATACATGGTCTCTGAATCCGTAACTGCCTTAATTTCAATTGGAAGCCCCAATGTCATCGAGACATCGCGTAAAGTAACTGTCATTTCACCAAGCGGCATATGGAACGTATGAGTCTCGCGTCGCCAACATTCGACCATCGCGGATAATAACGCGTGACGATCTATTTTTGGAATCTCGCCAAACCCTCTCTAATGCAACATAAGAAATGACCCAAGGATCCAATTTCCACGGTGTAGTAGAAAGTGGTTTGAGAGTCGTACTCGATAAACGACCCTATAAAGAAAACAATATAGAAATACTAACAAATAATTTATAATATCTTTAGTGTAAGTATAAAAAAACTTACATTTTTAAACACTTGTTCACTTTTGTGGTTAAACCTGCTTTGTCTCCATAAAAGTTCACTAGTCTCGTTACTAGATGAAGCCATTTAACTGCACAAATCAATAGGGACCAAATATGCAATTAAAATACGTACAAGGACTAATTGCAATAATATAAAATTAAAAGGAAAATTGTACAGTGTACTAAAGAAATGAAATACAGTCTACACAAATGATAGGGACAAAATGTGCAATTAATAAAATTACAGGGACTAAAATGCAAAAACAATAAATTACAGGGACTATAATGCAAAAACTTAAAGTTATAGGGACAAAATGTGCAAATATCTAAACTTATGAAAAAATTATAGAAAAACCTACAATAATTTAACATCACATAACACTTCAAGGACCAAACATGCAATTATATAAAAATTAAAGGACTAATTGTGCAATTAACTTAAAATATTAACTAATCACACAAAATACTACCAATTAACAAATATATTACTAATCTAATATCATAATTGATGTAATAATTATAGGACAAGTAATATATAATCGAAATTAAAAAAATTAAATAGAAGAGGGTTTAGAACTCTTACCTTGATTTATAAGGTTAAGGAGAAGATGAGACTTGCATCAAGGATTAACCGGCCTGTGGGAGGAGTGTGATACACAGCGGCAACAGGAGGCGCGGCGGAGGTGATTTTCTTTTGGGGTTTAACAGTTTTTATGAACTGCCGGACAGTTCTTATATTTTGCGAAAATGACCGTCTCTCATAAAACACGGAAATTGTGCTTACGGCAAAAAAATTTACACAGAGAGTGAAAGATTCACCGTTTAAAACGAAATAGAAAGAAAAGGCAATTCAAACAAAAAGTGTAAACTCAATTTAAATGTAAACTAACTATTACACGAATTGAGATTACAAACGAAAATCAAACTTACACATAATGAAAAGCGAAAACAGTAATACACGGAAGTAATCCTAGCGTTAAAAAGATATTCCGGCATACCGGTATCTCTAAACGGAAAGACTACTAGTTCCCATCTCGGAGAAGAGAAGTAGAGAGAGTGTTTTGCTTTGTTGTGATTTTCGTAGTAAATACTGGTGGAGAATGGGGTCTATATATAGGGGAAAGGAAGACCCAAACCATTCTGAAACATCCCCATTAAGTCCCACGATTCCCTCCCGGAATTGACTTGATTGGGCTGACAGTTTTGATTGTCTTGTAACCTCCACGTTTTTTATTTTTTGTAACAGCTTTGACCTTTGATATTCCCACGTGTTGACTAAGTGACAGCTGCTAGAATATTCCATTTCTTCTAACGCGTGCGAGATTGGTGGAGACTTGTCTCTACGTTTAAGTTTGAGTTGTCAATGACCACTATAAGAGCTGGTAGAAAAATCCATTTCATTTTTCATTTTTTGACTCTCCAAACTCCCCAACGACCCCACGACCCACTAAGTCTACTGACGGCATAGGCAATATCGGGTCGAGTGTAGTTCATTAAGAACGTCACACTACCTATGATTTTGGCATATTCATTTTGGGATACAGCATCCCCAGAATTTTTAGACAAATGAATACTAGAATCATAAGGAGTGTTTACAGGTGTCACCTCAAAGGAGTCGAATTTCTTCAACATCCTTTCTACGTAATGAGACTGATTTAGGGAAATACCATTACTGCTCCTAATGATTTTTACTCCAAGAATTACATCTGCTTCTCCCATGTCTTTCATGTCAAACTTAGAAGACAAAAAGCGTTTGGTCTCATTTATGGTATGAAGGGAAGTGCCGAAGATGAGCATGTCATCTACATATAGGCAGATGATGGTACCTCTGATCCTGTTACTTTGTAGTAAACACGCGAGTTAGAAGTGTTGACCACAAACCCATTTGAAATTAGGGTACTATCGAGTTTTTCATACCATTTTTTTTGGTGCCTGTTTTAAGCCATACAAAGACTTTTTTAGTTTGCAGACTTTATCCCATTGACCAGGAACCACACACCTTTCAGGCTGGGCCATATAGATCTCTTCATCTAGGTCCCCATTCAGAAACGCAGTCTTAACATCCATCTGATCTATGACAAGTTTGTGAATGACCGCAAGAGCGATGAGGGTCCTAATGGTGGCGATTTTGGTCACATGGGAATAAGTGTCGAAGTAATCAAGGCCTTTCTTTTGGGTGAAACCCTTAATAACAAGCCTAGCTTTGAATTTTTCTATTGAGCCATCTGGTCTCAACTTTTTCTTAAAAATCCATTTGTTGTTGATGGGTTTGCTGCCTTTAGACAAGTCAGTCAATCCCCACGTATGCTTACTTCTAATAAACTCAAGTTCACTATTAATAGCTTCTTTCCAAAAACTAGCATCTACCGATCTCAAAGCATCGGCATAAGTTTTTGGGTCTTCCTCCATGAGGAGACAGGTGACAACCTGTTCACTTATTAGGTCAATGTGAAGATCTTCGGTAAGAAGGTTGTGATAAAGTCAGGTCTGAAGCTGGACTCGGTCCTACGCCTCTTACTCCTCCTAAGTTCTTCCTCAGGAATACTACTAGGTACATAGGAGGTAGAGGGTCCAGGGGCACTATCACACAAAGGTACATTAACATTATCAGATAAGTTACTAGAAGACAAAGAAGCATCAACAGTATTCACAGTTTTCAAAGGGAAAATGTTTTCAAAGAATTCAGCATCTCTAGATTCAAAAACGGAGTTATCATCTAATGATAAGAATCTATAGGCTGCACTATTCTGAGCATACCCTATGAATACAGAGTCTATTGTTTTGGGTCCAACAATGACTGTTTTAAAATCGGGTAGTTTGACTTTGGCCAGACACCCCCACACTTTTAAAAATTTCAGGTTAGGTGGAAAGCCTTTCCACATCTCATAGGGGGTCTTATCTAGGGATTTATGGGGTACCCTATTAAGGACATAACATGCTGTCAAAACAGCTTCCCCCCACATGTTCATTGGTAAACCTGAACTTATTAGCATAGCATTCATAGTCTCTTTAAGGGATCTATTTTTTCTCTCGGCTATGCCACTTTGTTGGGGTGTATAGGGGGCACTAGGGCGGCAAACGAACCGAACCGAGCCGAACTTTAGCTTTCTTGAGTTTGTTTGCTAATATTTTAGTGAGCTTGAGCTTGGTTTGAGTTTGAAACGAAACGAGCCGAACCAAGCTTTAGCTTTCTTGAGCTTGGTTTGTTAACTAACGAGCCGAACTCAAACAAGCCCTTAGCGAACTCAAACTCGAGCCCTTGGTGAGAGTATCGGTTCATTTGTAGCTCTGTAGACTAGTAGTATATTTATTAGATATAAAAAAGAATTACTTATTAGATATAAAATATTTTAGTTATGATTAATTACATAATACAAAAGTTTTACGTAGTTTTGACTTTTTGTATGTATACATATATAATTTTTAATTAAATATATCTACCAAGCCTATTAACGAGCTCTTAAAGAACTCTTACCAAACTGTTCATGAGCTTAACGAATCGAGCTTATATAGGTTTGAGTTTGTCTCGTTTAGTAAACGAGCCTGAATTTAAAGCTTGAGCTTGGCTTGTTTAACTAACGAGCCGAACTCAAACAAACCCTTAACGAACTCAAACTCGAGCCCTTGGTGAGAGTATCGGTTCATTTGCAGCCCTAGGGGGCACTAAGTTCATGGATTATCCTATTTGTTTCACAAAACTCTTTAAGAGAATTAGAACTATATTCGTCTCCTCTATCTGACCTAAATCTCTTGATTTTACAGTCTAGTTGATTTTCTACTTCAGCTTTGTATTTTAAAAACGCGTTTTCCGCCTCGTCTTTAGTTTTAAGGAACTTTAGTGAACCTAGAGTAGTCATCTACAAAGGTTTTATGGTAAAGTTTTCCTTCTCTACTAGCAGAGTTTTTAAAATCAGCTAAGTCAGAATGCACTAATTCTAGTAGTTTGGTCTTTCTCGTGGTCACAGGCTTAAAGGGTTTCTTCACAAGTTTGGACTCTACACAAATTTGACATTTGGAAAAGTCATCTATTTTATTGAGGGGTATTAGTCCAAGTTCTTTAAGCCTTTTAATAGAGGAGATATTAAGGTGACCTAGTTTACCATGCCAAGTGTCAAGAGATTCAACGGCATAAGCAAAATCAGAGACATTCTCATTCATTGGTACAGTATTTAAAACAAACAAACCCCCATTCATGTACCCTTTCCCCACAAACTCATCATTTTTGGTAATAACCATTTTCCCCTCCTTCAAATACAAGTTTATGGCCTACTTTATTAAGAAGAGCTCCGGATACTAGGTTCCTACGGAGACAGGGGACGAAGAGAACATCATTCAACTCTAAGATTTTACCAGAGGTGAGTTTTAGAGAAACCTGTCCTTTACCAAAGACCATGGCGGTTGAGAAGTCACCCATGTAGACAAATTCACCGTTTGTTGCTTCTTCGAATTTCTTGAACATGGATCTCGTTAAGCAGAAATGACGAGAAGCTCCAGTGTCAAGAATCCACTCGGTTTTGTTCTCAATTAAGTTTACCTCAACCATTACTGCAGCGATAACCACTTCGGCCTCGACCAGATTTGTGGCAGGTTTGGGACCTTGATCAGCTCTAAGTTTGCACTCGAAAGCCCTATGTCCGTCCTTCCCACAACAGTAACAAGCTCCTTTGGGTTTCTGAATCTTACCAGAGGTTTTGAACCCACCACTTTTGGAGTTGCCGCGATTCTTGTTTCCCCCAGATTTGGATTTGTTCTGGCCTTGTTGCTCTCCCTTTCCTTTGAACCTGTCTTTGTTACCTTGACCAGAAGTTTCGACAAGATTAGCTTTGGATGATTGGGGAGGGAAAGAGAAAGACCTGTCTTTGAGTCGATTTGCCTCCTTGACTTGCATATGACTAATCAACTCTTCTAGTGTCATTTCCTTCTTCTTGTGCTTCAGGTGATTGCGGTATTCGTTCCAGGAAGGTGGGAACTTTTCTAACAAGACATTGGCTTGGAGCACTTCACACATTTTCATACCTTCAGCAATCACATCCGCGCAAAGGTTCTCATAGACATGGAGTTGTTCGGTCATGGGTTTCTGATCGTTGAGACGAAAGTTATACCAAACCCCAGTGATATATTTCTTCTTACCCGAATCCTCAGCCCCATATATTTTCTCAAGTGTCTCCCATATGATCTTTGCCGATTTTTCTTTGGCAAGAAGATCAAAGTTGAGGTTCGAGACATTGTTTAACATCCAACCCCGAGCCATAGTGTTGGCCCGTTTGAATTTGGCATCAAGAGAACGATACCTAGCCTGTTCTTCTTCAGTGGGAACTCCCTCGTCCACTAAAAGTGGAGGATCTTCGTATAAAGCGAAGTCCAGTTCGTACTGTTCAAGACAGATTAGGATCTTTTGTGCCCAACGCTTGTAGTTGGAACCATTGAGGGGCTCCAACTTGTTAGCATCGGGGAAGGCCTTTGCGTTCAATTGTGAAGCAACTGCCGAGTTTTGAAAAGCCATTTCAGAAAAAGAGAACTGTGATAAAAACAGGAATATCTTTTTAAATTGTGAGTGAAAGATTCACCGTTTGAAAAGAAATAGAAAGAAAAGGCAACTCAAAACAAAAAGTTTAAAATCAATTTAAATGTAAACTAACTATTACACGAATTGAGATTACAAACGAAATCAAACTTACACGGAATGAAAAGCGAAAACAGTAATACACGGAAATAATCCTAGCGTTAAAAAGATATTCCGGCGTACCGGTATCTCTAAATGGAAAGACTACTAGTTCTTATCTCGGAGAAGAGAAGTAGAGAGAGTGTTTTGCTTTGTTGTGATTTTCGTAGTAAATACTGGTGGAGAATGGGGTCTTTATATAGACATTTCCCTCCCGGAATTGACTTGATTGGGTTGACAGTTTTGATTGTCTTGTAACCTCCACGTTTTTTATTTCTTGTAACAGCTTTGACCTTTGATATTACCACGTGTTGACTAAGTGACAGCTGCTAGAATATTCTATTTCTTCTAACGCGTGCGAGATTGGTGGAGACTTGTCTCTACGTTTAAGTTTGAGTTGTCAATGACCACTATAAGAGTGGGTAGAAAAATCCATTTCATTTTTCATTTTTTGACTCCCCAAACTCCCCCACGACCCACGCCCCACGCCGTCGCCGGGCCGAGCGGGTGGTGGTGGTGGTGGTGGTGGTGGTGCGCGCGTGTGGGCTTAATCATTACCTTGCCATGTGCATGGGTATTGGCTCTTTGGAGTTTGTTAATACCACAAGGTATAAAAATAGGCTTTTGCCTTGGCCACCAACCGATGTGGGAAAGTCCCTTTGTTACTTTTAAATGTTCCAACAATGCGGTCATTTGAAGACCGCCTTTACTTAAAATCAGGTTTAAGTATAAGACGGTTTTCTGACAACTGCCTTTAGTGTAACTCACTTAATTAATTGAAGGCGATGGTTTGATCGTCGCCTTTAACGTTGCCTGCACGTCAATTATTTTTCTACATGTGTCTAATTGCCAAAAAAAAATTAAAAAGTCAAAAAAAAAACTCCAATTCAGGTAATTGATAAAAGGGGGGAATTATGAAACACGGTCCCAACAACATGGACCTTTATAATAAAGGTCCTCCCCTCTAAGTGTCTAGTTACACAATGCTAAAAGCCCAAAATGCCCTCCCCATTAGCTTTTATATACTGCAAACCCCAAACACAAAATCAATACCTATTAGGGTTTGTAAGCCCCCCCCCCTCTTCTCTCTCAACCCACCCCACCCCACCGTCCACCATTACCGCCCACTGCGTACCCCACCCCACCGTCCCAAACCACTGCCGCCATCCACACCACCTTCACCATAGCAACCATCGCAGCCCCGCCTTCTTCTCACTCGATCCAGCCCCCACCCTTCTTCTCTCTGAATCCAGCCCCGCTCCACCCTTCCTCCTTCCTCCTTCCTCCTTCACGAAGCACCACGATGGCCGCCCCTTCCATGGCCATCAACAAACAAGCACAACACCCCCCGCTGCTGCCCTGCCGTCGCTGCCGGAGCCACCAGAGAGACCTCGCCGGAGCCCTGCTGCCGCTCCTCTCTTGCAGCGGAGCCCACACCCTACCCTTCTTCTCCGTTCTCTCACTGTAACAACTCACCCCCCCCCCCACTGAAGGTGGCCCCCGATTTCGCCGCCGACCTCGCCTCCGAGATCGAGTCCAACGAGATGCAACAATGGATTTTTGTTTTTAATCACCTTCCACCTTCAACGAGAAGCCAATGAACAGCACCTTTGAGACGGCGTTCCAGCGCTGTTCTTGGCCATATCCCTCCGTCCTATCGCGCTGCCAGATCCACAAAGCTTCGAGTGAACCAGATCGACCTTCAATGTTGCTGCTACCTCCAGATCTGCTGTCACTCAGTATGTTTTGATTCTTTGTTTTGTTTTATAAAATTCTGTGATTTGTTTTAAAATTTCTTTGTTTGTGCAGGTAAAGTATTATAAGCTTTAATGGAGGTTGGGCTTTCCGTGGTGGTGCCGCCGTTCGATGGTGCTTTTCGTGGTGGGGTGCTGCAGATCTGGATACCCAATAACCATTTGGGTTGAGCCCCATCTGGGTCCAGCCCCATCTGGGTACAGCTTTTGGACTACGGGGACAGGGACCTATGAGCAAATTTTACTGCAATATTTTAATTTTGTTTATTTTATTTTATATGCTTTTTAATTGAATCTAATTGAATTTTGCAGAAACAGTGTAGTGGGCACAGCCCCTTTACCATCTAAAATGCGCACGAACCATATGTACAGCCCATCACAGCCCATCTGGGTACAGTCCAAATGGACACAGGCCCACTTGATTTTATACCTATATTAATGGACCTTGCCTGCAAGACAAAAATTGTACAAGGACTTTTATTTTGTAATGCAATAAAGGTAATAAAAATCCACAAATGAACAAAACAATGAATTCTGTAACAATTCAGCCACAAATGACCCTGTAAAAAAAGGTCATGGGTCTATTTAATCCATGTAATGACTTAAAAACATGAAAACACTGACAAAAAGAAAATGTGAAAAATGGTTCCGAAAAACAGGTGGGAGCGTAAATGGGTCTGTACCCGTTTCGTGCGTACCCATGTCGGATTTGGAACTTAATCAGAAAGCATTAATAAATAATAAAATAATTTAAAAATAAAGAGAAAGAGAAAGGGTATATAGGTAATTAGGCAAACTAGATAAAGTAACTAAGAACTTATTTAAAAGAAATAACTAATAAAACCTTAATTTATAATGTTTGGGTGATTTGGACTGAATTTTGTAATTCCCTCTTGATAAAATAAGTAAAACTAACCACCAGAAATCTATAACTACCAAACCGCTTGCCAAGACACTGTCAAAACTATCATGTCCCCTCCCGTTGTGTACTGTAATGCAGGGATTCCCAAATTACTCCCCATCACCTATCACGTCGTTATTTTAGACGTAAAACCATCATTTTGAGCTAACTTTTCCGTCACACGCCCACCGCAAATGTCCAGGATATCATCCAAATTTACTTCATATTTTTTAAAGTTTCATGCACAAATTTAGTTTAACAAAATTATGCCCTACAGAGTAAAATGTTTTAGTAGTTAAATATATAATCGATCGTTAATGTTCAAATTCTTTTTATCCGGTTAAGTAATACACTTGAATCTGTCACTAATAAGCTTGAGTTAACTGCGTCCAGTGATGTGTAGTTGTCATCTTGGTCATAGGAGGCATATAATTAATTATTTTAATGAGCAATAAATATGAAAATGGACGTGGCCAACCAAATAAAAGTCAATAATAAATCACCATATTAATATTAATTACTTCACAACTCTAATTAATTGTCATAATTATAAGTTTACGGAGAATTTAACAAGATTGGCACCAGGTTGCTTTAGACCATTCTTGACAGAATACTGAAATTAATCAACTCGTTTTAAGATTGGTGGAGTTTTTTATCTGAAAATCAAACTTTTCAAAAATGAGATAAAGTCATATTATTTTTTTTCGAAAATCCACTCTTTTTACTTTATATTGAGATATTACAACGATTATCTAAGGTAACAATATTTTTTTGACTCCAATGAGATTCGATCCCAGGACCTCTTGGTCTCTGCGGAGTAACCTAACCACTAGGCCTAGGTAACAATATTTACATAAAAGAAACTATTCAGACTAACTATCGGAACACCTATCATCCAACTATCCCATTGTAGCCTTCTTAGATTGCAAGATGTGCTAGTCGTCGAGAGAGAATACCAATTCGTTCGTAGGTCGCAAGTCTTCTTAGTCCTCCAAAGTGAACCAACATCAAGCACGAACCCTCTCGCGCCTTTCCGAACCCCTGTGAAAAGAACAACACCAACACCACACGAAAAAAACCAAGAACCAGAAGGAGGTACTTAATTACGGTAGCGGAGCTAACCATGACTTGCCATAGTGTAGAACACCACAAGTCCTCCCCTATAAACAAAACCCGAATTGGGGTTTGAACTACGGAGGATAAGACAGGCCAGGGGTTTTCTGTCTTAAATAGACCTTTCCAAACCTTTAATTGCATCTTCCTAGTCCCTCTGATCAAACTGGTAACCAATTTCCAATAGAACGTATAAAGTCTCCTATCCTTACTTCCCATAATTGTAACTAACACTGGATGAGTAAGACAACATTCCTCTTTCGAAATTGTATTCGTAACACAACATGGTACAGGCCCAAACAGGCCCAACAGTTCCATAACACTAGATTCATATACGAGTGATTCATACACGATATTAAATATGATTGTACCTTTCACCTTGGATCTGTCCTTCTTCGGCACCCATGGAAAAAGTCTCCACCGACCCCGACCGTTGCTGCGAACGTCGTGGCCACACCATCGGAACTCCTCATCCCGACCGCCCAGCCCAAGGTCCCACCTACACGACCGCTAACACGAAGGGTGAAACCCTTTTAACCCACTTCGTTGCCGGAGAGGCCAAACCCTCCATCTCCATTGCAGATGCTTCCTGTACCGTCCAAACCACCAAAGGTGGTCCTCCCTGTGCTGCCGCTCCACGTACGCCCTCCTCGATAACCAATCTTCCTTTAATATGCAGACCTCCAGACCATAATTCCTTCTCGATGTCAAAATCCAACCTTCGGAATCAAAGACGTAAAACGAGGGTTTTGATATAATAGTGTAACAATCCGACCAAATAATCAAACACACCAAGAGAATCAAAAGGAAACCCATCGGATTTGGAAGGAAAATAGATTGTTTAAGTGAAATTAGTAAAAAAAAAACCTAAGATTGGAAACTTTCTCTCTCTAGACTAGAGAGAGAACGTCCCGTTTATTGTTTTTCATAAAGTCATACTAATTATATCGATAACTTTTTACCATAGGTACAACTCCTACAAATAGTAACCACCATCAAAATAAAAACTTTATCTCAATAGTCAACACAAGCCAAATCAAAAAAATAGATTAATAATTTAATATCACTTAAACTATGGTATACAATTGGTATATTAGGTGGTATGAATGTGGAATATATATATATATATATATATATATATATATATATATATATATATATATATATATATATATATATATATATATATATATATATATATCATTATTCTAACTCGAATATAAAAGTTAGATGACGAATTCTTTTATTTAGGAAATATAATGTTTATTATGTCAAAACATACTAGTACAACTACTATATATACTAACCAGTTGGGGTTAGCTCAACTGGCCAGAACCTTGGTTTTCCTTCTAAATGGTATAAGTTCGAACCAAGTCAATGACTTCGAGTCCAAAGTGGCTCTCCGGTGTATTAAAAAGAACTACTATATATACTAACACTTGTCTAAATATATGTATCCCCTCGTAGATCGCAATATTATTAGTTATCCAAACCGAGTACCAATTTCTTCATAGATCGCGCAAGTCACTTATTCCTCCATTATGAAATTTTATAAACTATTGAAACCCTCGCACCTCTCCGAACTCCCATGAAAATAAAAACCATCAAAACACCACCACACAAACAAAAACCACAATCAAGATCCAGAGAGAGGTACCTAATCACGGTTAACTCCGCAACAATGACATGTAGCAGTGTACTATACCACAATCTATACTGGTGTCGCCTAGGGTGTGATAAAATAATAGATAAAATAAGTGCAAATAAACACCCTAGGCTAGCACAGTACTGCAAATATTACATGACGTATGCAAGTTTTAATGATAAGTGAATTCGTTCCTCAGAGACTACGAAAGCTAGAGAAAACTTATGCAAATATCAAGTGCAAATAAGAAAGCTAGAATAATAATACGCAATAAAATAAAAGACAAATAGATTTTTTGTTTTGTTTTTAAATAAGAAAAATTAACTAAATAAATTAAAGACAGAAAATTAAATAAGAAAAGGAAATAGTATGAGAGATTAGCTCGAGAGATAGCAAGTAAATCGCACTAGCCTTGTTTAATCTAATCATGTAAGGAAGAATTATGTAGAATTGTAATAACTAGGATTCTAAATTCCTCCCTACCCCCATCAGGGTGGAGTAGGGTGGCGACCTCACAATCACTATGGGACTTAAATATGGTGCTCCTACGCCACTAGGTTCCTAAATGAGACTGGCCTTCTAATGATGGTCGGTGGTTAAATCGTACCCTAATGGTTATCTAGTTAGGCAAGCCCGTCAGGATCACTACTGCACACTAGACGTTTATGTGGTGTTTCAATAATTAGACACCCTTCCGGGTGACCATCTAACTACTATTAAGGTAATCCTATACGTTGCGCACCGCAAGGAAAACAGACAATAAATCAAAGCACATAAAACATAGAATAAAACAATCATTCATTTAAATATCTATCATCCCAAATTAAACTAGATGTAAAACAAGTCTAGGGTTCATACCCATATGCTAACTCTCAAGCTAAAATAAATTAGCCCATACTAGAGAAAGAAAGTAAAACAATTACAAATTTGAAGGCTTGTGAAGACATGATGTTGTGCTCAGCTCCTTCCATACTTCTCTTCTCTTGTTGTAGGCTTCTTCTTGGCTTAAGGTTGGCCAAGGATGTGTTCCTACTGATTAAAGGGTGTATTTATAGGGTATAAGAAACCCTAAAACATTTTCTTGGAGTGGAAGACAAGTATTGGACTTTTAGCCCAACTCAAATTTGTAACTCTAAAATGTATAAAAGGTAATAAATTGTTGATATTTTGTTTTGCCCGTAACTTCTTCAATACAGCTCTGATTGATGCGTTCTTTATATCGAAACTGATCGTCTTAGAAAGCTCTACAACTTTTCTTCAGGCCATTCTTCCAAATTCCTATCCGTTTTTGAGTTATTATCACTTTTGTGAACGTAGCTGCTGGAATTCATATTTATTTGACAACTTTATCGTTCCATACTTATCTTATACTTTCTTTATCTCCAATTTCCATCCTTATATTCTTTCCATTATCTCTTAGAATTGATTTAGAATCTAATTAATTACCATATATCTTTAAAGCTTCACAATTAACAAACAATTAAACCCAATAGGCTCTAAAAATAATAAATAATCAAATAAAGACAAGAAATAGGAAATACAATAATATAAGTAAAAATCGACATTTAATTTATTAAAAAAACCTAAAATGATGTCTCCAACTAAGATTAAATCATCACAATAGGGAGACATCATACACCTAGCATTTTTTCTTTCTCAATTGTTTAATATCCTTCTCTTTAGCTTACTCAAGGGACAACGAGAATTCAACACAGAGATATGAAATCATGTTGGAAATCTAATGTACCTACAAAAGTACGAATTTTTTTTTTTGAAATGTTGTAAAAACGTGCTCCCAACAACGCATAACTTGAAACAATGTCACTGTGTGAAGAATGACTGTTGTCATTGGTGCCCAGAGGATACTAAGTATGTGGTTCATTTGTTTTTTGTCTTGTCCTATTAGCATGCTCATTTGTACAGGGTCAAGCATTCAAATTCGAATTGATCGTGACATACAGAAAAGTTTTGGGAGTTGGCCTCTTAATATCACCAAGTACTTTTAGTAAGGAGGGTAGGATGCGAGAGTGGTGAGAGCATATGTGAAGATCATGGTTTGGAATATCTGGAAGGGAAAGATGAAAGCATTACGTGAAAAAGTCAACATTGACGTGAAAATATTGATCTTACAACTGAAAAAGTTAATGACTGAACTCTTTGGTACCTAGTGGAGCAAACCGGCACAAAACTCCACACGTGAACTGTCGATAAGTCATGAAGAGACAAAGCATGAATGATCTGGAAATGTTGTATTTGTGTGTGATACTTCTTTTTTAAACTCGCGGAAGCCTACATGGATTGGGATATTGGAAATTTCATAAATAGAATGGTGTTCATCTTTCACACTCACACACTTTGTTCTGTTAGTCGGCTATCGAGGGTGAGACTTGTTAGATCTGGAGGCCACAGTATTTTGTGAGCAGTTCGATGATACAGAGAAAACAATTTTCACTGATAACCTCGACGGTATTCGAGGTATAACGCTACCATCAACAGTAAGGTAGTCAGTTCAGCCTATGTTACAGAGCATTGTGATGTGGCGGAAAGGTACGGACCCGTGCACGTTCACCACATCCCTTGACGCCTGAACATGCAAGCGGATACCATAGTAATAAATGCTAGGGACGGGCAACGAGCCTGCTAGGCTCAACAATAACGATTTTCAACTTTTTGAAGTTTGAAACTAGATAAAGTTAGAGATAGAAATGTCATTAAGATAGATTAATGGGGGGAAATTACTCCCATACTTAAGAAGTTGCACGTGGGAGTGGAGTTTGTGAACTTGCTCATCCATCAACTAATGACAGGGACACTACTAACAAACTGAAGAAAAAGAAAAAAGAAATCAAATAAAGAAATGAAATAAGTTTTTAACCAAAACGAATAATATGAATCGCATGAGACCAACAACCAAAGGAAACAAAAGAGGGGCCAAAGAAAGGGGATCAAAAAAAGGGTAGACCTCAAGGAGGAAAATATAAATTAAGGCCCAAAACCAAAAAACTTTTTGATTTAAATCCTACTTAGAAAAACTTATCTTTTAAGGCCTCCTTTCAATTTTCTGGTTGGAATTTTGACCATTTTACCCTTGCTCGTAATGGGTACGGACCCATCACGGTTTTACATTTTATTCTCTTTTTAAATAATCTGTTGTGTGTGTTTTTATTGAGTTTATATGGGGCTGGCCCATGAGGAACAAAAAAACCTTTTTAACGGAAGTGGGCTACCCATGTAGAACAAACAAAAAATTGAAAAACTGTACAGATATTTTATACCCATACCAGGTTGGCCCCATTACCAAACTTTTACATACATGGGTTGTACCCATACTGGAAAAAAAAATTACAAACTAAACCAACATTTTAAACCATAATGGGCCAACCCCATTACCTACAACCAAACTATATGTGTCTGGACCCAATTACGAATGAAATAAAAAAAACTGTGTGAACGGATCGAGCATTTGAATGGCGGTGGATGGCTCGCGGTGGTGCTGGAGTTTGGTGATGAATGGTTTGGTGGTGACGGTGGGGTCTCTGAGATGAAGCAACAGAGATGGTGGGGTCTCTGTGGTGGTGTGGTGGTGATGGTGGGGTCACTGGCGCCAAACTCGGTCACTACTGGACTGGATCTCACAAACTGGAGCGAGGGAATGGGCCACGAACTGGATCTCACGACGGCGGGGTGTCTCCGCTGTCTCGGTGGCGGTGGTGGTTTTATTCAGAGACCAAAGATGAAGAAGAGTAAGATCAGATGGGCGCCGGTGATGTAGCTGTTGGGTGGTGGTGGTGATGGCAGTCTGGCGTCGGTCTTCAGTAGACCCAGGCGGAGATCCAGAGGGTGAAAGGTGTTCTCGCGGCGGTGACTCCCTGGCGCTGAAGAACGGCGCTCTCGTAGCGGTGGCTCCATGGCGCTGATGAAGGTGGCTCTACCTGGCGCTGACGAAGGTTACTCTCCTTGGCGCTAACGAAGGTGGCTACCCCTGGCGCTGGCAAAGGTGGCTCTCCGAGATGAAGGTCAGATCGGGGTTAGTCATGGCGATGAAGGTGGGGGTGATGCTGGTGGGGAGTGCTTCGGTGGTGAGGCCAGAGAGTGGGGGAGGGCGGTGGTGTTGTTTCTGGGTAGTGAGTGGTTTGCTGGGGGCGGTTTTGGTGGGTAAGTATTATACAGTGAGAGAGAGAGAGAGAGAGAGAGAGAGAGAGAGAGAGAGAGAGAGAGAGAGAGAGAGAGAGAGAGAGAGAGAGAGAGAGAGATCGGGGGTGGGAGGTTTCGGTTAATTAATGGGTTTGGGGGGTGAGTATTTTGTGTTTCAGTGTGAGATAAGGTTTGGGGGTATTTTGGCCGTTTACCCTTACTAGTTGGACCTCCTAACTAGTAGTTAGGTTTGGAGATTTAAAATACAAAGTTCACAGGCTTTGGATCTTATAAACTATATACCCCCTCAATATGGTGATTAATCACAGCTTAAACGACAAAAAAGAACAATGTTGGTACATTAAACGCAATTTGGATTTCTATTTTGTGTTTGTATTTAGTCGGGACTTGATATATCAACTTGTAGTGCCATATAAAATACAAAATTCTAGACTTTCTTATTGGTCTTATCATGGCTTCGTTTGCTTTTGGTAATCCCATCCCTACATATAAATACCTCAATCCTTATGATGTGATGCCAAGAGCATTCAACTCTGATAACCACAAAAGAAAAATAAATAATATCTCCATTTTCAACATTGGATGAAATATATCATATTCTAACTGTTAAAATAATTGATAGGAACACTCGTTCTAATATAAATACATAAATTGCCAATTTTCTTTGACCTGTAAAATAACCAATTTGTGGATATTCAACTCGATTATAGTCCAATCCATGAATACTAAAGTTTAGGGTCACCTATTATCTACAAATAAGAGTCTCTACTTTGTAATCCTCATACTCTTTGATTCTTAATAAATTATTATCTTTCTCTCTCGTCCACCTCTTCTTACTTTACATTCAAGCTTACATGTTATCAGTACCATAGTCTTGACCACCATATTTTTAAGCAATTAATTTAATTTGTTATTCTTTTTAATTATGTATTCATGTGAGCTACGATTATTTTTGTATTAATTCATATCTTGACTATTCTAATTAAAAGTCACGCGAATTTTTTTCCACAAAAATAATATCATATATAAGACATATATACAAAATGTATATGTATATTATGAAAAAGTATTTGCATAACCTATGAAAAGAATATTAGGCATATTCATATATATATATATATATATATATATATATATATATATATATATATATATATATATATATATATATATATATATATATATATATATATTTTATGCGAATATTCTTTACAAATCGGGCAAACAATGAAAGAATAATTTTTATATATTTTAGTTATATCATTATTGATATATACCATTTTTTATGAAAAAATATGAATTCTCTTGACAAAAATTATGGAAAGATATGTCTAACGAAAAGCGCAATGGAACATACTATTTTAAGATATAATATATATGTCTCTCTAGGGACGAAACAAGAGTTTCAAATTTGGAGGGGCCAATACAAAATTCTAAAAAATTTGGGAGGGCCAAAAGGTTATTAATTATTTTTATAAGGACGAAAAATTAGTTTTTAAAAATTTTGGGAGGGCATAGGCCCTAATTCTTATAAGGTAGATTTGTCTCTCTCTGTGTCTCTTAAATGCAATTTACCAAAACAAATATCAACACCATATTTGATACATTCAACCTAATAGAAGGGTTTAAAAAATTTGTATTATGTTGTTTAATGACACAAATATCTTAATAAGTGTTTCACTTAGGGATGACAACGGATCGGATATCCTCAAACAATGGCGTAACCACATCTACATCCATTAAAAAAATGATAACCAAATCCGCATCCATTAACCATCGGATTTTAATTTATTTTTTTACCAAATCCGCATCCTTAATTGTTCAATAGGCTTTAAAAAAAATCTTATGAAATATATTTAAAATTATAAAACTAACTACTTAATTATTGGGTGACCATAAATAGGTATTAGGCAATATAATATTAAACTAGATAAAATCGGTTAGGTGCTTTATGTAAGGAATAATTTTATTTGGTCGATATTATGTTTGATTTTTTATATACATGTGAGAGCCACTTTGGACTCGGAATCAATTGACTCCAGTAAGATTTAATCCCATGACCTCTTGGTCTCTGCGGAGTAGTCTAACCACTAAACCAACTATCGATCTTACTATGTTTGATATTTGTATATATAGAATATCTTTATATATTTTTTTTACTTTTTATTTTTCATACTTTATTCGGATTTTGAATTATCTGTTGAATTATTGTAAAAAACTAAATCCTAACGGATTATCCACCGGTTACCTTTTGTGAGAACTAAACCCTCATGGATGCACCATCGGTTCCACTTACAGATTTTTTATCAGATCGGATATCCATCGGTTATAGTTAATATTCTAACCATTGTCATCCCTAGTTTCACTATATTCTTAGTAGATTAATTAAGAATCTACTAAATTTTAAAAATATTCAAAGAAATGGTTATTACATAAAAACCATGAATAAGAATTTATAAAGATCTCTACATTATATCGTTATTTTTTTCAAAAAGAAGTTGAAAGATTATCAATATTATCTTTAGGATTATCACTCCAACTGAATCCAGTAATGTTCATCATATATATTATATGGCCAAGATTTTGTTAATTGTTGGATCATTTTTTTCTTTGTATATTTAATATAGTATAATGGTTTCTTTTATTTTTTCCCTTATAATTCTTATACATTAAATTAATTTGTAAATAATAATTTTTTTCTTAAGAAAACTATTATAACTAATTTAAGGTATATATATTGAATTTATATAGGGCATATATACACAAGTTTATATGTATTTTATACTTATACCCTCTGATATAATATAACCTATGGGAAAAAATATATGACATATACATAAAATGTACATGTATTTTATGCATATATCCTCTGATATAACATAATAATTAAAATAAAAAATAAGTTGTATAAAATAAACTTATCTTATGCAAAAATATATATGCATAACCTATGAAAAAATGAAACAAAAATAGTTATCCAAATAATTTTTTTTATATTGAATCGTCTACTTTTCAAGATAAAATCATGAAATATATACGTGTCTAGCAAATCTATTTATTGAACCATCTATGACGAATTGCTAAGACCATTGCTCATAATACATTCTCCCTGTTAGCGAAAGACTAAAAATTAACTCCATCAAAAATATTTTGATTGCGTAATTTATATTATAATTTCTCCACCACCACGCATAAAGATGGAATATGAGAACATGTTATATATAGTATTATCAAAATTAGGAAAAAAATCTGGAATATAAGAATGGACCATTTATATTGATCCTCGCACAATCATTAAATGATTGAAAATTATGATTTTGCAGCATTATTGCAAAGGTGCAACGACTAAGTTACAAAACCAGTTATTAATGCTCCTACTTAAATATTAGTCTCATAAGTGTTATCAATGTAAATGCGGCTATGGTATGCTTAAAGCGCAATAGATCTATTTGATTTCAAAGATAACAAACATGAGCAACAACATGAGCAAGTTGTGAATTGTGAGATTTTTAACATCTTATAAATATCAAGTAGGATATAACTGAGAATTAAAATATTTATACTAAGTACATGTGTTTGATTAAATATATCAAAATCTCAACCAATTATACCAGTACTTTAAATTATTGGAAACTAACAAAAAATTAATCATGATCAAATATTTATATACGCGTGCAATAGCTATTGATATATAAATCAAGACGGGGATCTTTTTTTTCTAGAATGTCTATATAAAACTGACTGGTCATCAGTGAAAAGACATAGATAAGGTAATTTTTTTGAATTTTACATGTACAACGTGAAATTTTCACAATTGTATTGTGTTATAAGGGGGAGTCTCTATCTAAGATAGTATGTTATAGCACAATAATTTATTACTTAAGGAGATATAGTCTCTGGTGGTGGATGTATTTTAATTTGCCTGATATATTTATGAAAGTTCTCATATAAGTCTAATGGGTGTGTTTTATTGAGTACTTTAAAACTGTTATATATATATATATATATATCATGAGGAGACATATACGCAGTGCACTCTTTTTCCCTTAACATTGGTTTTATCCCACTAGGGTTTCCTTGCAAGGTTTTTAATGAGGCAATTCATATAAACGTATTGAAAAATATTTGGTGTCGCCTAGGGTGTGATAAAAATAAGATAAATAAAGTCTAGAAAACTACGCGCTCTCACCCTAGACAGGCACAGTACTGCAAGTATTACAGGACGTATGCAAGTTTTAGTTGATAAGTTGAGTTCGTTCTCAGGAACTTAAGTGTGTTATACGAGTAGGTAACAAGAACGAGTAAGCAATAATTAATTAAAAGAAAATAAATTAAAGAGATTGAAATTCGAAAATAAATAATTAAACTAAGAAAATAAAGACAATAAAATAAAATACTAAGAATATGAGATGAGAAATATAGCTTAGGTTTTGCTAGTATGCACTAATCCTTCTAATTCTTTCTAAAGATCTAGTTTATAAGGGAGAATATTAGCTCTTGTATACTTAGTCAGGATTCTAAATTCCCATTCCTTAGACCTTGAGAGCGACTAAGGGGGCTACGGCACAACCAAGACGTGGTTTCAAATAGGGTTATCAAGCGCTACCAAGGCCCTAAGCAAACACTTCAATAAATTGGTGATATGGTGATTAAAACAAACCCTAATGACTATCTAGTTAGAATCATGTTTTGTCAGAACTAATATCGACACTAGACGTTATGTGGTGGTTCAATAATTAGACACCCAGCTAAGGTGATCATCTAACTACTATTAAGGTAATCCTAAACGTTGCGCACCGCAAGGAAAACAGGCATTAAATCAAAACACATAAACAAATATAAAGGTAAGTAGCTAATATCAAATTAAAACATATAATTCCTAAAGAAACTTAGATAGAAGAATTAGAATTCATAGATTATACATGATGCAAAACCCAAGCTATGGGGAGTTTAGTTCAAACCTGAAGGAAATAAACTAAAAGAATTTCCAAAAGACATCATCTTGCTCTCTACAATAAACTGGAAGAATAAAACCTTAAGAACTAATTACTATGAGACAAGTATTATTTACAAGTGATATAAAAGTGTATTTATAGGTGTTTAGAAGACCTCATTCGTTTTCTTGAGGGAGAAGCAAAGTAGTAGACTCCAAGCCCAACTCAAATTCGTATAGAAATAAAGATTAATTCTGCTGACTTGTTTTGAGCATATCTTCTTCGTTATTGGTCGGTTTTTGCTCCATAATATACCAAAAGAATCCTCAGCGAATTATCTACATCCCTATGAAATGAATTTACCAAAACCTGCTTCTTTCTTGGATTAATCACCACTTCTTTAGGCGTGTGCTGCAGAATTCAGATTTAGGCAGTTTTTCCTTTTCCATATTTTTAGCCTTTGTTTCCTTATCTCCAATTACCATGCTAATCTCTTTCCATAAGTTGTAGTCTTTGAATTGGACTCTAATTAATCTCCATAATTATCTTTAAAGCTTCACACTAAAATAAACAATTAAACCCAATATGCTCTAAAAATATTAATTCACTAAATCAAGACTCAAAATAGGAAAGTGCACTAATTCTCAAGAAAAACGACTATTATGACTTCTAAATCACTAAAAATGATGTCTCATCTTAACATAAATCTATCACAAATGAGGAGACATCAATATTGTACTCAATTTCCTTTACTACGAATTTGTCCCACTGAGTTTTTCTTATAAAGGATTTAATGAGGCGTTATTCATAAGTGAATATTCAAGAGAAATACAATATTTCAACAAGTAAACAGAGTCCAACAATAATCTATGAAGATCATGCTGCTTGTGTCGCGCTCAAGTAAATGAGGTTACATCAAAGGTGATCGAGTCAAACATATCCCAACAAGATTCTTCTTTACACATGAATTCTAGAAGAAACGTGAAAATAGAAATCCATCAAATTTGCTCAAAAGACAACCTGCCTGATTAATACACATAGGCATTACCTCTACTTTTAAGAAATTGGTACACGAGATTGACATGTGACGATTTCAATATCTTTCCTGAGACGCTGACAAATATGGGGGACAAATACACACTACAATATTTTCCCTCATCAAGGTTTTGTCCTAATAGGTATTCTTGATAAAGGGTTTTAATGAGGTATTTTTAAAAAGCGTATAAAAAAATGTACTATTTTTCTTTCACTAAATTTTTTTCTACTAGGTTTGTTTAGAAAGGTTTTAACAAGACATTCTTAAGGATTGAATATACAAGGAGGGGTTGTTATAAACCCATTTATGGATATTCAGCCTAGTCCATTGATAAATAAGAGTTTATATTTTGTAATCCTCCTACTCTTTAACTCTTAATAATATTATTATATTTCTCTCTCGTCTATCTTTTCTTAATTTACATTCAACTTCATAACATATGATAAAATTATTCTTTTCAGTAACATAAAAATCTCTTGTTAATTTGAAATCAAACAATTGAGATGGTTAAAAGCTTCCAAAATAAATTGTAGATAAAGTAATAACCATAAACCAGTTTGATAGTTATAATAAAAAAATAGATGATCCCAAACATTAATTTGTAGGAATATTGAAAAGAGATCTAAATCATTTTTTGTTAGAATGGAGATCCTAAACGGATCATGAAAAGCTAGCTAAGTATATCCGCTATCAATCCCGGGCTATGGATCATCTGCGGCGTCTTCCATCCCATCCTATCATGTATGATGTTACTTTATATTCCCACGAGGGGATCCATATGTAAACAAAAAGGAACCTTTTGAAATAGTCTCGAACGAGCAAGCCAATCAGCGCATGAATTTCCCTCTTGATAAATGCCTTTGAGAGAGTAAGAACAGTTTCTTACAAGTATTTCTCGAATTCGAGAGATCCATATCGCGCTGGACCTCTTCCATTATCCCCATTATTAATCACCTCAATAGCTTCCCAAGAGTCCACTTCCACCTCTACATCACTCATACCAAGTTCCTCCACCATTTTTTGTCCATCCAAAAGCAAAATGAGCTTTACAATTACTAGCATGACTTGATTAATCACCATTGAGAATCCACGAATCCAGTTACCACTCACATCTCAAATTACACCACCACCTCCATCTATATTTCACCACTTATTGTAGCTACCATCCGTATTTAACTTGACTCCACGGTTCGTTTTACACCATCCAACAAGTTGCACGTGACTTTTCCTAGACGTCGTTGAACCTGGATAGTTACATTACGCTTTAGCGTACTTAGCGGCTACGAATTGCGCCTTTTTCACGGAATCATGTTACCATGAAAAACCATACTATTACGTTCTCTCCAGATAGTCTCAATTAATGTCGCAAAAAATACACTCCACGACACTCCGACGAATAGTCTGTTGTTACTAAGATTTTTCTTCCACCACGCACTGATTGATAAATCCGACAATGGGCCTCCCTAATCTACATCTCCCATCGCGCCTGTGGACCTCAATCCATTAACTCTGGACCATTTCTCACTGTGATGTTACCAGCTATGTAGTACCTACGCAAGACAATCATCTAAAGTTTGTCTAATATCCTCGTCGTTGACGGAAGCTGCTCGCAAGACCTAGTCCTCACACCTGAAGCTACTGTGTGGCAACTGCGGACCTCCTGGTGTGGCCCATTCTTCCCTATATTGTTTGCTACACATAAATTGCATACCAGGTTGTTGTTGTAAAGTACATGTTGTCCAACCAGTTTGGTTCCGGCTGCCCCAAACCTGCTGCCGCGAAGGAAAGTTATTTTAGGTCCCTGTGTTATATGGGTTCCATAGTAGAAGATGTTGTTCCAGGTCCCAATTGTTATTAGAAGAGTCCCCATCACAATACACTTCATATTTTATAGCTTCCCACACTCCCTTAAATTTTCCACAATCTCTAAAAATATGTGTCGCGCTTTCCTCAGTATTACCACAACAAGAACACAAACCAGATAAGTTCATACCACGCAGATGAAGAATTCCTTTCGTTGCTAGCCTCTCTTGAATCACCCTTCATATCAAAACTCGTGCTCGTTGAGGGACTTTTAATTTTCGAATTTTTTTTTAACATATCGCCCCATCTACCTCACTAGGTATGTAGTCCCACATTGCCAATTTCATAAAATACTACCCGTTAATCTCATGGAGCCAAGAGAGTTTATCGCTTCCCTCCGCGCTACCTACTAGTCTGGATCCCACGATCTCAAGTAACTTAGAAACTTGAAGAGAGTGTCGAAAACTATCCCAATCCCAATATCCATCACTTAAAACATAGTCTTTTATTTTTTCACCCCTTCAATCAATTTAATAAAATCATCAATCAAAGGAGTTTCCCCTATCCACACATCTAGCCAAAACGACACCATCTCACCATTATCTACTAGCCATCCGGATCCCCGTCTCACAACAAAAATACCCTCCATAATAGATCTACTCATACGTGAATAATATGGTTTACTTGTATATTGTAGAAGATTGGTCGTGAAGTATTCTTTCCTCATAACTGAAAACCACAAGAAAGAAACATCATGAACAACTTTCCAACCTAGCTTACCCAAAAGTGATTATTCATGTCTTTCGCTAATCGCGTCACCAATCCACCAACATCTTTTGGTCCATAAATTTTATTCCATACTATTCAGCTAATATGCTTTTGTTCTTCAGTATTACCCTAAATAAAGTCTCTCCTAATTTTATCAATCTCAAGACAAACATAATTAGTTAGTTTCTCCACTTGCATGATATAAATCATTATTTTGCAAGTTACCAAAATTTAGCATGGAGATGTTACAAATTATGTGCTGCAACCAGTGTTCAAAAAAGCGGTCTAGGCGGCGCCTAGGCGCTAGAATGTAGTGTACCTTCCAGAAATTGCCTAAACGGACTCCAGGCGGTCTCGGATGGTCCCAGTGGGGCTTACGCGGTGTTTAGGCGGTTTGGAGGCTAAAAATTATAAAAAAAGATACATTTTTTGATAAATAAAATTGAAAAAAACTTTTTTTTTACATAAAAAATTATATAAACCTATTTTAAAAATTATATAAATTCAAATAAATATTCAAATATAGTTGATTTTATTATTCAAAACCGCCTAACAAGAAAACGCCTAGACTTCGCCTAAGTGCTCGCCTAATCTCCTAGGCACTTGAAGGTGGTCGACCGTCCACCTAGCGTCTAACGCCTTTTAAAACACTGGTTGCATCTGAACAAGGACGATTGATTAAAAAATAGTCTGCATTGGTGTTAGCCAATTGTAATCTATATTAAGACTCGAATAGCTTGACAAAAAAAAAAGACTTGAATAGGGTAAACTCTAAGCAGTTATAAATTTTTCTTTTCCTAGTCTTATTATTAAGGCATGTTCTTTTCTTTTTTCTTAAAAAAAAGAGATAATTATACCTAGGGTCTTGACCACACCCCCCTCTTCAAGATGGGGACCCGGCTTAGAGCCTCTTCTTACTAAAGACCTCACCAACTTTTTAACACATGAACCCCAAAACCCCAATTACTAGACTACCCCTCTTTTGTTTTTTTCCCCTATATATACTAAATATTACATTTAACAGCTTATTATTATCTCTCATCTCTTATATCTCTCTCCTCCTCAAAATATCTCTCCTACCCCACTCCCAAACCGCCACCACCACCACCATAAACCTCCACCTACCCCACTCCCAAACCGCCACCACCACCACCATAAACCTCCTCCCAGATCGAGATCCAGGCCGCTAGTTCACCACCACCACTGGACGGAGCTTCATCTGCTGCATCACCACCGTACGAAGCTGCACCACCACCGTACGAAGCTGCACCACCAATGAACGAAAACGAGTTGCAGATCTGAAGAAGGCAGCGCCGGCAACAACCATTTATGCTCTAGCTTCGAGGAGACCGGATCTGCTGCAGTGCCGACGAAACGAGGCTCCAAGCTCCGGCGAAACGATGCTACAAGCTCCGGCGAACACAAGGCTCCAAATGGTGGTGTTTTTCATGGCCATGGTGGTACTCTTCACAGTCGATGTAGTGGTGTTTTCCATGGCCATGGTGGTACTCTTCTTCTCCGGCGAGAAGAGAAGCGAGCTCCAGATTTCAGCAGGCTTTTTTTTCTTTTTTTTTTTACTCGCTCATGTGTACGCGCATTTAGTGTTTTTTTTTTCTTTTTTCTTTTTTTCTTTTTTCTTTTTTTCTTTTTTCAGATCTGGTCAAGGTCAACTTGTAATTAGTTAGTTTTTTTTTTATATATATATTGTAAATGGTTTAAATTTTGAATAGAAATGTTTTTTAATAGATACATATGATTTTTTATAGAGTATTTATTTAATTTTAAGAGTACTCTTAATTTTTTATAGAGTACTCTCTCTATTTCATAGAGTACTCTCTATATTTTATAGAGTACTCCGACTATTTTTATAGAGTACTCTCAGTTTTTTTCGGTACTCTATGAATTCTTGGAGCACTCAACAAATTGTCGGAGTACTCAGCAATTTTAGAGAGTACTCTCAGTTTTATCCGATACTCTCTGTTTTTTCCGGTGACTGGTGGTCGGTGGTCGGTGGTCGGTGGTCGGAGGTCGGTGGTAGGTGGTCGGTGGTCGGTGGTCGGAGGTCGGTGGTAGGTGGTCGGTGGTGGGAGGTTGGAGGTAGGTGGGTAGTGGTAGGTAGAGGAGAGAGAAATAGTGACATCACACTTTTTTGTCTTTTAGTGATAGTAAGGGTAGGAAAGACTATTGTCAAAATTTAGGTCCCTAAGAAGAATGCCATTTAAGAAACTACTCTATAGAGAAGACAATTTGTCTCCAAGACCCTATATATAATTCACCCTAAAAAAAACCTCCAACCAAAAAAATAAAAAAAAAACCACTCCGGAAGACAAAGAATTAAGCAATCCAACCAATTGGGGTAGCTCAACTGGCCAGAACCTTGATATTTATCCAGCCTTTAAAAGGCTTAAAGTAAGAGGTACAGGGTTCGAATCCCCTCCCTAAATATGGGTACCCTAATTCTGATTAAGAAAGGAAATGTATGAAGAACGTGTATATTTCGTATAAGACTAGTCGCGGAACACAAAAGTTGAGCCAGAGACCTATATATATATATATATAAACTAAGCAATCCAAACACCAATCCCATACAGAGTTTAACAAAAAAAAATCCCAGAACATCAAACAGTATAAGCCTCGATTTTGCATAAAAACCATCCTTGGTTTCAAACAATAGCCACAAGTTCCACGTGGCACAAAATCGATGGCAAGATCTACGGCGACGATGGAATCACGTGGTGGCATATTTAATTTTATGAACATGATTGGGCTATCAGATAAAATTTGGAGCCCACAAAAAGAACTGATTTTTCTAAATTTGATATGGGCTTGGGTCCACAAAGCCATGATGCAAATGAATTTAAAGCTGGCCTAGCTTGTAGTACCGGATACAGTATTTGACGGTACCAGTAAGATGACACCTGTCCGACAAAAAAAAATAAAAAAAATAAGATGACACCTGTCATGTTACCTATCATTGACAAATTGACATAATTAAAAGAATCAATTTATTATTCTTCAATGGCTACCATGTATATACTAAATATGGTGTCTACATTACTAAATGTGGTGTCCCAAAAATAATGTTTATTTATCATTTCAAGACAACATTTTCTACTTTTTTCCCTTATTACTCCTACTTTTCTTTTAATTTATAATTATTTGAATTATTATTTTATACTTGATTGCATTTTCCTAGGCATAGGAATAGATCGGTATTACCATTAATTATGACATTTATTAGGGGCGTTTTTGTACATGTAGGGTTCAATAATGACATTTCTTAATCTGTGTGAAAATGCTAAGTGGACATTATTTTCGGGACGGAGGGAGTACATCTTAGGGGTGCACACAGGTCGGGTACCCGACCCGTCGACCCCTAATCAAGAACCAACCCTTACATGTGGGTTTAAGGTTATGAAAACCGAAACCAATCCACTAGTGTGAAATGGTTGCAGGTTGGTTTTTCATGGTTTTTCAATTACGGTTTCGGGTTTGATTGCTGCGGGTTGGTTCAGTTTTGGTTTGGTTTCGGGTTCACTTTGCTTATTTATAATTTGGTCCCTGAAAATTTGAATAATACGTAAACATTAAAAAACACTTTATAACCGAATACCAATACCTTACAAAATACATTTCAAGTTCATATCATTTTACCAACTACTTGAATTACCAAATACACAAAATAAACAACCTTGAATTACAAATTACAACTTTTCAAACTACCAAAACCAAACAGTTAAGATATTACATAGCCAAATCACCAAAGTTATTTGAATTACATAATAATACATCCAAAACCAGAAATAAAGGCAAACATTTCCAGAAATAAACTACACCATTGATTTCTAATTCTAAAAGTTGAGTTTGAAGATACAAACATTCCAAAGGTCCCTTAGGTTTAGCTCTTTATTCATTCCATCCGAAACCTTTTAAATTTCCAAGAGGTGTACAATGCCTTCTTTATTTAGTTCCAAATTCAAATTTAAATAATTTAATGCAGAAATGAAGAAGGAAATTCATAGCCTCATATTATTATATCATCATTGGCTATGAATTAGTGCCTCGGATTATTGTTTTAATCGTCATAGGAACTTTAAACCTAAGGGACAGGGACATGGCCAGCTTTATAAAACAACCTATAATTTTTAACTAACAAATGCATGACAAAAGAATGTCATCTTGAATGAATTCCTTCCTCGGTTTAATTGTACATATAAATAAATCTGTATAAAACAAAATCCACCTAAATTGCATCATAGGTAGTCCATGAGTTGCTATTTTTAGTCTAAATGCACAAGTATAGTGAAATGCAAGTTATTAAAGTTAGATCAATGATAAATTCAGATTCATCATCCATTTTATCACTAATCTGCAATAGTTAAACAAAAACAAGCAAACACGTTAGTACATTCATTACTCAAGTAATTTATTATTTATAGTATTTCAAAAATAACTAACCTAATACAATATATAAAACACCTTCAATCTTTTAATTTTCCAGAAAAATCATTTTCGAAAATATCAAACACCTTGAAAAACTAAGTAATTAACCTCAATAGATCTTCAAATACAATAGTATATATAAGAAATTAAATAATATTACATAAAAGGGAGGTAAGATTCGAACTTGAAAAATGAGTTTTGAAGAACAAAAAACCCTAACATCGGCCTTTTATACCAATCCAAACAAACACTCATATTAACCATAGATTAATCAACTAACCACGGTAAGCACATAAATCGGAGGTTAACAACACCAGAGAGGTCATACGCATTAAATGCGGACCTCAAAGGTTGTTGAAAACCCACCAAATAATTAATACAGAGTACAAAAGGAGGCATAGTGGAGCGTCTGGAGACGGCGAAAGATGGGTGAAGAGACGGGTTGCAGAAAATAGGCAAGAGAGAAGGATAAAGGCTAGGGTTTTAGCCTTAGCATGTAAGAGACGAGAGGGAGCTGGTTAGGTTTAGAAGGTAACGGGAGAAATTGGGTGGAATATAACATTCCACCCTTATATATGACATATATATAAAAAATATTAGAGGCCCAATTCTGCGGGTTGGGTCGGGTACCCGCGGATTGGGCCTAGTCCAAACCGAGATCCGAACCAAAACCACAAAAAAATAATTTTTGGGCCCAAATGAAACCATGGATCGTGCGGGTTGGTTTTTCGCGGGTTGGGTTGGGTCAGTTCCTTACGGTTTTGCGGTTTTCGTGTGCACCCCTAATACAAATGGTTCGGATGCTTTGTTAATTTCAAGTGTATCTATTGACTTTTGTTTAGAGAAAAAAATGTATTGATGATTTTTTTCCCCTAAAAATAAATATATTCTAAGAGTTGTGGGTCACCTGTACCTTATGCTGTAAATATCACCGTCTAGGCGCGTCTAGGCGCCGCCTAGACGTCAACTCCCTCCTTAGCCACTTACGCCTAGTAAAAATGCTAGGCGTTTTTTTCTAGAGTCTTAGTCGCAGTGAAAGAGGCGTCTAACCTGCCTAAACACCGAATAATGACAAAAAGTGGCCACCTAAGCCCTCTTTCAATTTTGTTTTCCTCTCGGAATTTTTTAAATTGATAACTCTAATTTGGTATTTTCACATTTAAGATAGCGGTGCTAGATAATTTTCATGACTTAAATAGATAAAATTATTATTATTAATACACATCAATTACTAAATATATAAAACTACATAACGGGATCCAAAACCCTGTAATCCCGCCTAGGCCCCACGTAACCCCTTCTAGGCGCTAGGTCCCAGTCGGCCGTCTAGGACGCTAAACCAAGATCTATAACATAGATTCCACTAATATAAAACTCAGACTTGCGGAGAAAAAAACAAATCTACTTTCTCTCACCCAACGCGGTCCTGCTTTACGAGCCCTAATCTGCCTCTTTACCGACGTTGACCCCCCTCCCCCCCCCGTCTCAGCCTCTCATTTTGGTCGACGGCGGGGACTCCGATGTCTTTTATACCACTTCTCCTTACCCTTCCTTTTTCCTTTCTCTGTTTCGGTTGTCTTTCCCCTCCTTCCCTGTTTTTCTTTTTTCTTTTCCCCATCGGAACCTCTAACATTTTCTTGTTCCTTTCGTTGTCTCTATGCCATGGAGCTCCAGCCACGCATTGTTGTGTCAAGCTTGTTGAAGCAGATTGTGGAGATTGTGGTGTTTGTGGGCCCAAATATTGGGCTTTGTTGGCCCACCCCACACAGTTGTGTTGTCCAGACTTTCTTTTCTCCTCTCTGGTCCTTGGTGGATTCAGAACCTCCTTCACCAGCGCTACTCTTGAACAGAATTTAGGATTTCCGGCCGGCTATCTTACAGGTTTTCCTTTTCCTTGTTTTCTTTACCCTGGTGTACTGGATTGGAGGATACTTTGGGTTCTTCGTCTGTGGTGGTTTTTTCGCTTGGTAGGCAGGTTACTTTCCTGGTGGGGTTGAGTTTGTGGTTAGTATTTTTTGCCTCGCCTTTTATTATCACTCTCGTTTTCTTTTCAACCCACTAAGAGCTTCTTCCTCCTTATGATCTTTCTCCGGCTTAACAATACATATATTTCCATATCGATACACCATAGTCTTTTTTCTTGCTGGTTTCTTTCCACTATTAATATATTTTTGAACTATATTTTGTATCTTCATCTTAAAGCGTAGTTGAATTTTTCAAAGTTTTGAAGTTTTATACTTATTGTTGCTAATTCTTTGTTACCGTTATTGATTTTCTTAATATTCATACGAATATTCCATATTAATTTTCTTAATATTCAAAGCACTGACTATCTCCACCCCTACCCAAATCTTCAACAACTGGGAATGTAATATTCATCAAATCGGCACAAAATTTCTAATTGATGAAGATAAACTAGAAATAAAATTAAAATATGGTATAATTAACCCTTAAAATCAAAGAATGTATGTAAGGAGAAAACGTAAAAATGAAACCCTAAGAGAGAGTACAAAGTATTTTAGAGAGAGAAGTTATGACATGGTAACAAAATTTAGTTTTATATTATTTTAAATCAAACTCTGGCATACACCCGTTGTACATATTGGTATAGGTATTTTTTTTGTCAAAAGAAGCTTATATTAAATCAAATAAAAGAGTCACAAAGAAGCGTGGTTTGACCAATAAAACCCGGACAAAACCACAAAACGAACAACTAGAACAAGAGACAAACGACTAGGAAATAAAAGAGGGCGAGACAAACTCAGGCAGCTACATGAGACAAAAAATGAAGGTGCCACCAAAGTAGCGGATTGAAGTTCAAGGGACCATGATTATTAAAAAGGATAGTCTCAAGCCTCTGACCGAGAGGAAGAAAACCGAATACCATTCCAATGACCAGCGTGATGGGAAACCCGGTGGCCTTGGTGACAGTTGCATTGACGAAGATCTTGGAAGCCCTCTGATCAAAGGAGGTATCACTAGCCCAAGTGATAATAACGGAAACAATGATTGGAAGAACTGAAAGAGTAAGCAAGCACCCACACAGAAGACCCACAGACTGCTGCTCCAGCCAAACAAAACAAGCGCAAGCCAAGATGGCCCAACAATTAAATCCAAGCCCAAGATACCCCAAATGAACGACATACACTCGAAGCTTCTCAATCCGGATTCAACTGATCGAAAAATCTTGTCTACAAATAAATCACTACCTGCGACTGTATGGAAACATAAACCGAAAGAGCAACACTAACACAAAAAAACCACCTTTTATGCCATACTAACCAAGAGAAGGTCAAACAAACCGAAGAGTAAGATCCTGAACAAAAAGAGTGGCGAGTGAATGACAGAAACCTGGAACTTCGGAAAGCGAAATCCAGCGAACCAGCAACTTTAACCCACGAACCATAGTGCATCACCACAAGCCCACATATTGGGCTTAAACGTAATTATATCAAGGACCAAAATCGAGAAGAACATAATTACAAAACTAAAGAAGAATAACCGTCAAACACGGTGGCAACCATGCACTGACTCTCGAGATCTACTAGGGCGGCGAGTCTAGATTATCTCATTAAACTCACATTTGCAAGTAAAAAGTAAGGATAGTAGAATACACGTGTATGGTGGCGATGTGGGTATTCACAAATCAATTACACATCTAGCAAAGATCAAAGAACACATAACTAAACCGACCTTTCATATTCTCGCCTATATATCCAAGTTAGTTCATTTATTTTCTTGTACTCTCTTTGTCTCTCAAAGCATTAGAAACTTGGTTGTATTTTCTTCTTCTTCTCTCTCTCTCTCTCTCTCTCTCTCTCTCTCTCTCTCTCTCTCTCTCTCTCTCTCTCTCTCTCTCTCTCTCTCTCTCTCTCTCTCTCTCTCCCTCCCTCTCTCTCTCTCTCTCTCTCCCTCCCTCCCTCTCTCCCTACCTCCCTCCCTCCCTCCCTCCCTCTCTCTCTCTCCCTCTCTCTCTCTCTCTCTCCCTCTCTCTCTCTCTCTCTCTCTCTCCTCTCTCTCTCTCTCTCTCTCTCTCTCTCTCTCTCTCTCTCTCTCTCTCTCTCTCTCTCTCTCTCTCTCTCTCTCTCTCTCTCTCTCTCTCTCTCTCTCTCTCTCTCTCTCTCTCTCTCTCTCTCTCTCTCTCTCTCTCTCTCTCTCGGCAACCCATTTTCTCTTACAATTCTCCAACTTTGCTCACGTTTTCTTCTTACATGAACATTAAAGAATATTATGGTAAGTATATCCATATTCTTTACTTTTGTTTTTGTTTTTTTTCAATATAAAACTTGTATTAAGTTTTGTGATTTTTCCCCGTTCAACAAGAATTTTGCATGCATTATGACTTGCAACGGATCGGAGTTAGCAACAATAAATCAAAGTAGGAGCACCAGATCAGAGTTAGTAGCATTAGATCGGAGTTAGTTTTGAGGTGTTCGCACAACTCCATCTTTTCTGGCGAGGTGTTTTTTTCCAGCAACAACCATGCCTTCGACTTACATGGCAGCAACAGTAGATCCTTAGATTTTTCCTTTCTTTTTTGTTTTCTGTATTAATTTTGAAAATTATTAATACATGTAATTTAGTTTTATATTTCCTTAAGTTAGCAGTTTATAATTTTTAATTATGTGATAATACTCAATGGTTTTAGGTAACTTTTGTACCAGTTTTTGTGCCATTTTTTCCTTCATACTTATGTAATTTTTTAGTGGTTTCATAAATACTCAGAGAATTTGCTGAGTGATCAGAGATTTTTTTACCAAGTATACTAACACACAAATTATTTATGATGCAAAATAACTCACAAATGCGTTGAGTACTCATAGAATATGCTGAGTCTAAGAGAATTAACCGAGTACTCTAAGTTATTTGCTGAGTAATCGGTGATTTCTCTAGTAAATTATCTGAGTAATGATTTTACTGGTTGATTTTTAAGGAGTTTTTTACTGGTGAATTCTCTTAATAGTAATTTTTGTGGTGAATTCACAAAATAGTGATTTTGCAGAGTATTATTTGAAATCACTGATTATTTTTTTGAAATCAATGAGTATTATTTGAAAACACTTAGTATCATAAAAAACCACTTAATATTAACACAAAATCACTGAGTATTAGTGCAAAATCGTTGAGTATCACTTAGTATAACATAAAATCACTGAGTATTCCGCAAAATAATTAAGTTTAAATCACTATGTGTTAACCTAATATCACTAAGTATTACATAAAATCACTACGTATTAACGTAAAATCACTAAGTATTACACAAAATCACTGAGTACTGCAAGAATGGCTTGAAGGTGCTACAAAAATAAAGCTCCAAATGCTGCAAAAATGGAGCTTGAATGTGTTGAAAAATAAAGTTTGAAATACTGTGAAAATAATTATCAATATATTTTGAAAATAGAGCTATAAAATCTGCAAAAATGTTAGAGAGAGAGAGAGAGGACTGAAACAAAGAAATAAAAAGGTTGGAGAGTTGATTCCCCTATATATATATATATAAATATATATATATATATTATAGGGGTATTTTTTACTCATAATATTTTAGTCGCCTCTTAGTAGAAGAATGCAACTACAAAGTCCTTTTGGGTCGCACAAGTAGTTTCAAAGACCTTATAGGTCAATCACCCTTAACAATAATGAATTCTACTATTATGATATGATAAAATTGTTGTTTCAAGATGTTCAAGATCCTTATCCTTTAACAAGAACTCCTTACAATTAAGTATAACTAGAAAAATATTAAACACAACGCTCTTTTACATAAAAGTTTAAATTAAGTATGATTATGATAGGGAAGAGTATACGGGATGGGGAACGCGCCTCACGCACGGGAGTAGTACAATACTAGTATTGTTGGCATTTTTTATTTTCTCTCTCTTCTAAACAACTTTTCAAAACTGATTTTAGCAAAAAACCAAAAGAATCTCACACTTTTTGGGATTCTCTCTTCCGAATTCTGTGTTATTTCCCCAAAATCTGGGATCTAACACAGATATCAAACCGTTTTTCAGCCAAAATTTACTTTTATTGTCAGTTCTTTTTCTTTTCTAGCCTAAATTTTACTTCCGCTTCTTCTTTTCAACCCTAATCAAACTATGCCACCAACAAAGCGTGCTATCGTAGAAACATCATAAAGGAAATTTTTGAGGATAAGCAATTGGAGATGGAAAACGTTGAGTTGGGTCCTAACAGCATCGAGAAGATGAACAATAAGAAGACTGGTTCAAATTCTAAGGTGGGTAATATGAAGACGGGTTCAAATTCAAAGATGGGTAATACGAAGACGGGATCAAATGGTATGGTGAATGAGATGAAGATGGGTACAAATGCGATGATGAACAATATGAAGACGGGTTTAAATACTATGGTGAGTAGTATGGTACATGATATGGAGACGGGTAAAGATGCTATGGTAAACAATGTGCAAAATAATCTCAATGTGTAGCTTGATAGAGTGAGTGATACATTGATGGCTAAGGAGAAGACACCAGATAAAATATCTATAACACCAATTGCTAATACAACAAATCGGCAAGTGGTGGTTAACCATGAAGTTGCTCCGAGAGCTAATTGGTCTGCTATTCTCAAGGATAAAGTCCAAGTTCAAACTAATATAAATTTAGATTTCACAAAGTGCAGAGGAAAGAGGAAGGAGTTGTGGTGATTAAACCTCCACAAGAGGTGTTTGATGAAGGTGCTGAGGTGTGGGTGAATTGCCTTATTGCCCAATTCATTGGTGAATCGCCTCCTTTTTACATGATAACAAACTTTATACGCTATTAATGGAAGGATTTTGGAAAGTTCAGAATTAAGTCTAATGGTAAGATGCTAGTATTTGAATTTGAGAATGAAATGTACTGTAAAAAGGCTTTAGAGCAGATATGGCATATAGGTGCTAAACCTTTATTTCTGTGAGAATGGTGTCATGATATGAAATTTGGGCAAGTGGATTATGAGAGTGTACCTCTATGGGTTAAGTTGAGAAATGTGCCTATGAATTTGTGGACTAGGAACAAGTTAAGTTATATAGCTAGTGGAGTTGGGAAGCCTATTCAAATGGATTCCAATACAAAGTCAAGATCCAGGTTGGGTTATGCTAGGGTGTGTATTGAGGTTAATTTGAAAGAGAACCATTAGATAAGGTGTTTGTGGATACTGGAGGTGATAAATTACATGAAGTAGGTGTGGACTATGACTGGAGGCCTATGCAATGTGAGGTATGTAAAAGTTTTGAGCATAAAGTATGTAGAGTTGAGAAGAAGGTTTGGGTTCAGAAGAGAGACAAAAATGTAAATGATAAGGAGGTGAATCAAAGTAAGGGTAAGGAGATAGCAGTTGAAGGTGATAAGACTCAGAAAGAGGTTGATAAGGATGGTTGGACTACTGTAACTAGGAGTAATAAAAGCCAGGATAAGGCTGAATGTAGTTATGTATCACCACACTATTCTGGAAATTCTTTTAATGTTCTAAACAGTCCCTTGTCTGCACTTGATAGAGATGTAATGGAAATAGTCAGAAGTGCAGAGGTGGGAGCAAAACACAAGCCTCCTGATCCATGATCTTAGGATCATGGAATGTTAGGTGCTTAAACATGGTCCTTAGGCAAATGGATGCCTTAAATTTCATGTTTGAAAAAAGAGTTCAAGTCATGTGCTTATTGGAGACTAAAGTGCAATATGAAAGTATGAAGGTTATAATGGATAGTTAGTTTAAAAGGTACAAGTTAACTCACAACTACAATAGTGATCCAAGGGGCAGAGTGTGGATATTGTGGAAGGAAGATGAGGTTAGTGTCACTGTATTAGAGGAAACTTCTCAGGCTATACTAGTGGAAGTGGTCACTGAGGTGGATAAGAGCAAAGTTATTGTGTGTGCTGTGTATGCTAGTAATAATGATAGAGTTAGAACTCAGTTATGGACTGATATGATAAGGTGGAGTATGAAGTATAAGGATGAGAAGTTTTGTTGTGTGGGTGATTTTAGTGAGGTCTTAAGAATTCAAGATAGGCTGAATTGTGATGAATTGGCAGAGTGTGCACAACAATTTATAGATTGTCTTGAAGATGCTGAACTGTATGAGCATCAAACCTGTGGAAACTTCTACACATGGACCAATAGAAGTATTACACATCTGAAAGCTAGTAGAATTGACAGGGTTTTGATTAATGCACATTGGCTGGATAAAGTGCAATTAAATGTGCTTTGTCTTGCTCCATTTACCTCAGAACATTGTGCACCCCTACTCACTATTAAGGGTGCACAAACTAGAGGGCCTTGTTCATTTAAATACTTTAACATCTGGTCTAATCATGATGAATTTTAGGGTGTATTTAAGAAGGCCTAGGACATTGAGGTACATGGTTCTGCAATGTATATACTATCTAAACAAAGATCAGCTAAAAAGGCATTAAAGATTTTTAACAACAAGTACTTCAAGAAAACTCATCAATATATCAATAAAATGAGGGGTAGACTTGAAGAATTACATATTCTATAATGAGTGGTAAATGGACTGAGGTTATTATGGTGGAGGAAAGAATTGTACTACAAAAGCTAGAAGAAGCTATGTTATATGAGCAGCAGATCTTGAAACAAAAAGTAAGGGACACTTGGTCTAAAGAGAGTGACTACATCTCTGGATACTATTATAAATTTATTAAGGCTAGGCAAGCTAAGAACAAGGTTACTACTTTGGTTGGTTAGAATGGTGTTATATTAACCACTCCAGCACAGATACAGGAGGAATTTCTCAAGTTTTATATTGAATTAATTGGTACTGAGGACTCTCATCAAGAAGTGTGTTCTATTAACACGCTAAAGCAACTTTTGAATATTACATTGACTGATGAGCAGATTCAATATCTCAACAGCCCTATAACTAATTAAGAGATAAAAGATGCACTTTTTGCTATTGATAAAACTAAGTGTCCTGGCCCAGATGGTTTCACATATGGCTTTTATAAGGATGCTTGGGACATTGTGGGTGAAGACTTTTGTAGAGATATACAAGAAACTATGGAGTCTACGAAAATGTTAAAGAAGGCTAATGCAACTAACATATCACTTATTCCCAAGACTCTGGTGCCTACTAGTGTAAGACAGTTTAGGCCTATCTCATGTGTAAACACACCCTATAAGACACTCTTAAGAATCATCACTACTAGAATTAAAAAGGTACTGAGTTCTCTAATAAACTATAATCAAGCTGCCTTTGTATGTGATAGGCATATTGGAGATAATATTATAGTAGCTCAGGAAATACTCAATGAGTATGGTAAGAATAATGTACCTCGCAGTAGTACAATTAATGTGTATTTACATAAAGCTTATGATAGCTTGAACTGGAGCTTTTTAATCAAGGTATTGCAGGCCTTCAATTTCCCATCCTTGATGATACAATGGATTAAAATGTGTATATTAACTACTACTTATTCACTGTGCATAAATGGTGAACTAGTGGGTTATTTTGAAGGTAAAAGGGGGCTAAGACAAGGGGGCCCACTGTCCCCTTATCTTTTTGTGTTATGTATGTAGGTGTTCACATCTTTGTTTAATATAATTGGTAGGAACAGATACTTTGAATTCCATCCTAAATGTGAGGCAATGCAACTGAATCATATAATATTTGCAGATGCTCTGTTAATATTTATAAAGCCTACCATTAAATCTGCATTAATGGTAAGAGAGGGACTTGAAATATTTGCTAGACTATCTGGGTTGAGGATGAATAAGGAGAAAATTGATGTTTACTTTGGGAATACAAATTATGTGGTTAGAGATGAGGTGCTGAACATTTGGAATGTCAAAGAGGGTTTTCTACCTGTGAGGTATCTTGGAGTACCTCTAAATTCTAAAAGGCTGAGTTTATGGGATTTTAATAAGCTAATAGATGGGATTTGTGAGAATATTAACAGATGGAGTCATAAATTGCTCACATATGCTGGCAGACTTGAACTAATTCGAGTGGTTTTAATGAGTAAAATTCTTTATTGGTGTTGAGTCTTTCTATTGCCAAAGAATGTAATATATAAATTGAACCAAAAATTGGCTAGCTTCCTCTGGAAAGGGAATCTTGAAGGGGCAAAAGGTGCTAAGGTAGCATGGGTGGAGGTGTGTAAAGGCAAAGCTTTTGGTGGCCTTAACATACCAAACATTGAGATCATGAATAATGTTTGTCTCCTCAGTGTATTTTGGAGGATGTATAAAAGAGGTGATAATTTGCTTAGCCTTTGGGCCTATAATAACATATTTAAAGGGGTTTGTGTATGAAATTATACCATTAAACAAGATTTATCTTGGACTTGGTGTAAGATTCTGAAACTGAGAAACTTGGCTTATTCTTTCATAACACATAAAGTCAACAATGGGAATATGACTTATATATTCTGGGATAAATGGGTGAAAGGTGAAAATGTTAGCTCATATCTGCATAGAGACACACATAATTGTCCCTTGTGGCTTAACAAGACAGTTAGCAGCTGTTTTATTAGAGGGAGATGGCATTTGCCTCCCTCACTCAGTGGGTTAAAAGAGATCTTACCCATTTTGAATGGGGCTGAGGACAGGGTAATATGGAAAACCAGTGTTAAAGGTAAGTTTTCTTCTAAGAAAACAATGTGGGAAATTACTGAGTAAGGGCAAGTATTGGAGTGGACAAGAGTTGTTTGGAATAAAGTGAATATACCAAAAAATTCCTTTTGTTCTTGGCTAGCAAGTTTGGATAGATTACCTACTAAATCTCGTATGCTGAAGTGGGGAGTGCAGACAAATAACCTGTGTGAGATATGTCATGGTTGTATAGAGGATATGGATCACATATTTGTCTTGTGTCCTTTTTCTGTTAGAATATTGCAGAACTGTTTCTTACAATGTGGTGTTAATATGCCAACTATGCAGAGCTGGGATGATCTGATAGAATTTGTATTAGTGCAAGCAAGTGGTAAATTCAGGGAGATTATATACTCTGGGTGGTTTACTTCTTTCATTTATTATATATGGCAAAATAGAAATGCTAACTTACATGGTGGTAAGGTGAGTAATGAGGAAGAGATTAATAGATACAGTATTGCCTCTATATTAAGATAAGTGGTAAGAAGAGTTTTAAGTGTAAAGTTGAGAGGATGCAAATTGCAAAAAAATAGGAGGTGAAAGAAATCTTCAAAGAATGAATAGTTTGTATTGAGTAAAGTTGTGTAATTGTAATAGTTAGAATTGCTATCTTGCTATTAATGTAAATAGTTTAGTTTGTTTTTTCTACCTAATACACTAGGTTTTTTTTGAATGCTTTATAAATGTAAGAACAAAAGTTTAAGCTATAAAATTTTTGACAGTTAATAAAAAAAAGTATGATTATGATTAAAAGGAATTAATAAAAAAGATTGAGTACTTATTTATAATTAAACCTAAAAATTAGTCATTTAACTGAAAAAAATAATCTATGAAAAGATTTTTAATTCAAAAAACGGACGCGTGTTTCATCGTCAACATGAAGGTTATTTATAATGTAGAGTACTTTGACTTCTCAAGCATATATATTTAATTAAATAAAAAATCATTACAAGCAAATAGTATTATATTTCTTTAGGGTAGGATCGTATCTAATTATAAATTGTGATAAAGATTATATTTGGATAAGCTTTATGGTACGTTGACCTCCAAGCTGATTAGTCTTCTATCTTAATATATTATTTTTGTTGTTCAAAGGTACCATATAAATTAATCAGAAGAAATATACAAGCCAACTGAGCTAGGTTACTTGGCCAAAACTTTATTATTTTTTTTACATAATATAAAATAAAAGATAGAGAGTTTGAATTTTCCTCCTTAAATATATACAACTTAGTTTGGTTTGAATCTCTTTTCTAAAATTTTGTAATCTAATTATGTATCTAAAGCCGTGTATATTTTCTGTGGAAATAGTTATGGCGCATGAAAATTGGCTCGTACCATACATGTTATAATAAAAACAAAATACATGAGGGGGCTTGGGGTAAGGGAGGAAAACAAAAGCTAAAAAGACAAAAAATATCAATTCTCCAACAAACCTTAATTTATCTTAATAGTTCTAAGGAATAAGCAACAACAATATATGGAGGATCAAAGATTCAAAAGTAACCAAGATAAACACCATTATGGACATAAGTCGCTCAATTTGATATCTACAAATCGTAACGATGTGAGTCATCGTCTACCATCCATAAAAAAGTAGTAACGTGACTCTAGTTCATATTTGTCTGGTGTGCGGTAGTGATCCTGATGGGTTTGCCTAGCCGGATCATCACATTGGTTAAGTACTTTGGAGCATTGAACTTTTTCTTAGAATAATCTCACCCGAGGACTCCGGTTATAGTTAGGCAGCTTTCTAAGTTACCCTGGTGGGAGTTAGAATGAAGTTAGAATCCTGATTAACAAAGAATTGCCCAACTTCACCCTTATAACTAGATACAATCATTGTCACGATAGAGGATTAATTACAATTTGGGATATACTTTCTCATCTCATATTCTTAGTAGTTTATTTGCTTTAGTAGTAATTAATTAGCTTAATTAAATCTCATCGTAGTTTAAAAGAAATCAAACTAATATTTATATCTTATTTATGCCTTTTAGTTATAAGAAGATAAATCATCTACACTCTTTAGGAACACGAGTTTATATTAACAAACTTAATCCATGTGGAGAACGATATTATTACTTACTTTATTACTTGCAAACGACTTGTGCACTTGCAGGGAGTAATCTCAATAGGTGGTGTTTTGTTAGCTATTGTATCACAATTTGAGAGACGACAATCAAGTATTACCTTTTTCATTCGAATTAGATCACATCTCGACTGCTTCAGACTCCAAAGGTAGTCAATTCATTGGCCCTCCCTACCAATGATATAAATGTCTATAGAAATGATAAGTGAATTAAGTTCATAAAATAAATCATCTTGACAAAGATCCAACTCCAAATTCCTGCAACTAAATTCTTGATGATACACGGTTGCATCTTTCAATAAAATATCCGCCAACAAACAAAGAGATTTCACCTCAAGACCAAAACCAAAAATTAAACTCCATCAAACTATCAAAGATTCCCTAAGAAACTTTGAGACCCTTAATATAAAGATCAAAAAGCAATTAACAAGGAGTTGAATACTATCCAAATTTCTCTTAACAAGTTGTGCACCCACACTACTATGATTCTGAAAGAATGGTTTACTCACGAGATCCTTTAATTCCAACTTGCATTCTCTATTTGAAATCCTAACTGGTTTATGTTTCCAAAATTGAAAAACTACCCACGTATAAACGAAAGAAATTAAGGTATATAACATAATGATTTCTTTCATTTAAGAGTTTAAGGTAAGAAAGACCCATACTCACAAAAAACCCTTAAAAAGAAGAAATTTAAAGAGTGAAGAAGGATAAGAAATTTCAACTTAGGAAGAAAGCAATAATTTTTTACTATTTTAATATTTATTCAAGTGTCAAATAAATTAAATAATTTTTACCTACAAAACTTAATAACTATTATTAAAAGATAAATTGCTCACATTGCCCCTTAAACTTTGGGTAGACTAATTTGCCCCTTATTTTGAAATTTTATGTCTATTTATCTCTTGAATTTTATTTTCGTGACATGGTGCCCCTTCCGTCTGTTTTCTCCGTCAGTCAACTAGTTGACTAACACAAATTCATTTTTTAATATTAAAATCATTTTAAATTAAAAAAACATTATTATAAGATAAAAAATAATTAGAAAATTATAATTTAAAAAGTAATTAAACATTAAAATTTTAAATTATTATTTTAACCTATAAGCTTTAAAATTCAATATTAGTTCCAAATTTAATTATTTTATAAACAACTCCTATCTATCCCATAAGTTTTAAAAAATCAAACTTAACACCATAAAGTTTTAACTATTTATTCAAACAAATTCTATTATTAGGCCATTACTATCTTTCAAAAATATTATTTTTAGATCAAACATATTCAAACATGTCATTTTTAAGACATTTCACTAATTTCGTGAGTTATCTCATAGATTTTTAACTGCAATTTGGTCATTTTAAATAAATTTTTTAGTTTGTGATGTGATCAAATAAATATATCATTATTTTAATTGCCAAAATTACCCTTAGAATTTATAAAATATCTCACAAAGTACGCCTGACCTAAAAATGACACCTTTAAATACGTTTTCCCTTGTGCAGGTTGTCCAGAGTCCTCAATTCGCAAACACCTCTGAAAGTTTTAGAACTAATTTATGGAAAACTGTCTGGAACTCTAATGTTCCCAATAAAATACATGTTTATATTTTGAAAATGTGCAATAATGGTATACCTACTAAGCGAAACCTCTATAAAAGGAAATGTGATGATTCAAATGAATGCATATGGTGTTTTTGTAAGGTAGATACAACTGAGCATCTTCTTATTAATTGCAAAGTTTGTCAAGCTATTTGGGCAGGTTCATCTCTACAGATAAAAGTTGATTCAGATCAAGAAATTAATCCTGGGGACTGGATACTAAAAATTGTTGAAGAATACAATAAAGGGGGTGGGAAAGAAGAATTATTACAAATTATATCATGATCAACATGTGGAATATATGGAAGGCAAAGATGAAGGTTATTCATGAAAATCAACCGATTGATGGTGATAATATTATTTTGCCTAGCACTAAACTCGTGAAAGAATTACATGGATTAGATTGGAGAAATGGTGATCCGACGATTAGTGAAAAAATCCAAGGAGTTAGCTCACGAAGCATGGAGAGCCTTGATAGTGATTCGTCTGTTTTATTTTTTATGATGCGTCTTTAATGTACCATATGAAGAAACATGAATTGGAATTGTTCAAAGAAAATAGGAGAATGAATGGTAAAGTCAAAACCATTGAAACCGTCAATTGCAACACAAGTCTTGAAGGAGAAGTTTTGGCGGTGTTAAATATTTTTTTAATGAAGACAAAACCATCTTCTCAAATAAGCTTGAGTTTAGTCAAGGTATTAGGCAGATGGCAGCGGCTAGTTGGAGAATTCATTATCCAAAAAATCAAGAGATTTTTACCCAAGAGGTCTTGAAGACACCCCCCTTATGTCCTTTCCCAACCCCACATACCTTCGCTTCTTACTAAAGACATCAAATAAGATTTTACACTATAATACAAAAATTCAATTACATTTTTGCCCCATTTTGTTTTTTTTCATATATATACTAATTATCTTATTTTTTAAAACCTAAAAACCTTATTCTGTCTCCTATCGTACCATTCCCGTCAACACATTTCCTCTCTCTTCTCACTCACCTAACTTTCCTCTCTCCTCCATTCCATTTTAATATCTCAATCCTCCCTCTCTCTCTTCCATTACATGAAATGAAGCTCTACTCCGGCATCTCATCTCTCCTTCGTAGTCCATGGAAATGGAGATCCCGGTGTGACCACCACAAATAACCATCGGAGTTCGTCGCCGCCGTCATTGAGCCATCTCGTTGTCGCCTTATTGTTCGAGCTCACTTGAATACCAAGCCAAGCGCACTCCTTTTGAAGATGAAGCCAAGCTGATTTCCTCCTAAAGACAAAGCCAAGCTCGAAGCTCGAGCACTAAATCTGCAGCAGCGGCCATGTCTACCTCCGGCTACTGGATCCACCACGCAGCGGGCATGGCTTCCTCCGAAGATGAAGGTTCGTGTTTCGTACAGTGCTTTCCTTCTCAAGCCAGAGATGAAGGATTCGTATTCTTTCTCAGATATCTTGAGCTCGTGAAGGCTGTGATGTTTGAGCTCCCACAACGCAACCATGGCCGACCCAGGTGGCGGCACATCCAGCTTCCGAGGAGACCACGCCGGAGCTGCGAAAAAGATCAGTTCGTGAAGGTCTTCACTGCCATGTATACAGATCTTTGTGAACCAATCCTTCTGGTTCGAGCTAGCCTGAAGATGCAGCTGCTTGTTCCATTTTTTTTGTCGTTCGTAAGATCTGGTCAAACCCTATCATTTTTTTAAACCGTGTAATGTAGATATAGTGTAACGTGTATTGCATCATGTAATAATTACTTGATTTTTTTTATTTTGTTATTTAATTTATACATTAGTTGTTAGAAATAAATGTAATACTCCGTATTTTTTATTTGAATACTCTCTATTTTTATACAGTACTCTAAATTTTTTAATGAATACTCTATATTTTTGAATATTACTCTTTCTTTTTATCCCAATACTCACTGTTTTAATTTTGATACGCATTTTTTTCGTTACTCTATATCTTTTTTGGATACTCTATATTATTTTTTCCGATACTCCATTATTTTGGTGGTCGGTGATCGATGGTCGGCGGTCGATGGTCGGTGGTCGATGGTCGATGGTCGGTGGTCGGTGGTCGGTGGTCGATGGTCGATGGTCGGTGGTCGATGGTCGGTGGTCGGTGGTCGGTGGTCAGAGGTAGGTGGGTAATGGCCAGAGATGAACAGTGACAACACTCAAAGATTTTTTTTTGTCTTTTAGTGTTCGTAAGGGTATTTTAGTATTTGGTCATGTTTGAGGTCTCTTTAAAGAAAAAGATTCCCAATAGTTAGTCTCCAAGACCCAATATGTCATTCACCCAAAAATCAATCAGATGGCTAGAGAATTTGGTCTAATCACCTTCAAACATATTGCAATAAGGTTGAATGGACAAATAGACCAACTTGCAAAAAATGCTAGACATGGAGCCCCAAGAAGACGAACAAACATCAAGCATATAAATTTCATAAAGTTTTCAAAAAATTAGGAATAGGTTAATTTGTAACTGTTTTTGTATTTTCCTTGTTTTGCTACTTCACCCGTCCAAAAAAAAATACATTTGCCTAAAAATAGAATTTGTTTTTTTTTCAAAGACCTCGCCACCTAAACTCAAAAAATATAAAATATCATAATTAGACCAATTTTTTTTTTCCAAACACCTTCTACCTTAACCCAAGAAAAAAAAACCCAATTTTTTGGAAACTTTTCTAATTACCCTCCCACTTTTCTCCATCATCAACCCTTCTTATTATACCATTAATATACCATAAAGAAGAATAGACCATGTAAAAACTAAGAATCTAAATTACGGTAAAAAATCAATTTGCTCTTAGCATTTTTTTAGTTTTTTTGTAGTTAATTTATTGTAGTGCTTTTCTGAGCGAAGAAAAACTATTTGCAAGAAAGGAAACTTTCCGTGATCGTATCTTGGGCTAAGCTGCAAAAATAGCTTATTAACAACACTGAATCCCAATACTGAAATGGCTTAAATCTTGAAATTCAGGAGTGGGGGATGGAAAATACTAAATGCTTTGTGAATCCCTTGTTTAAGCATCTCGAATGAAACTGTAACCAACATGATTATTCCATCAGAAATATACAACTTTAGGAGCCTGATAAAGTTATCATTTTCCATCGCTAATAGAGTTTCCATTGGAGTGTGTTCACCCTTTTGCGTAACAGAATTGTTTCAGATGGAAATACAGAATCTAATGATTCAATTATGCTAGAATACCCTTGGTTGTAGTAATTTTTTTGCCTGTAAATGTTTGCTGATCACTTTCTGCATTGTAATCAATTGTGTTCAGATCACCAGCAGATGTATAAATCATTTGTTTGCTCTCATGCATTGTGAAAATGTCTTCCTTGAGTTGTTTTCGGCTTTATTTACAAACAAGTTCATATGTTCACGATCTTCTAGCGAATCCCAGTAAAAATCTATGTCTTGTCTGAGAATGAACCGATACTAATAAAGGAAATCAATATTAATTAATTAGCTAAAAAATATTTTGCAAACCATATGAAGCTAGAAAATATAAAGGAATACATTTCATGTTATTAAATATGTCCATACTCGCTCCATTCTCGATCAGATATGTAGTCATCTAGTGATGATAATTTGTAATTGCATAATGCAAAGGAGTGTCACCTACAAAAACAAATTGAAATAAAATTGGATCAGAAAGAATTAAAATATTAGCTAAGTTAAAGATGTTCGAAGATATAAAATACCATTTTCCAAGCGATAATGATGCCTAATTGCATAAGACAAACAAGCTTCACCTACAAAACAAAACCATATGATACAAAAATATTGAACTAAAACTGGATAGAAAGAACTAAGGATACATCAGATAAGAAAGATCTAAGATATAAAGTACCATTTTTTGTTTGTAAATTGATATCAAACTTCAATCTATTAAGATACCTGGTGGTCTATTCTTGTAGATGGTAAAAAGTTTAAAAAGTCTAGGGGTGAATTTTTATTTCTTAACTTTTGGGTTACGGTGGCCAAGTGTTTGAAAAAAATATTGAGGGTTAATTTTGATTTTAAAAATTTATGGATTAGGTTGGTTAATATATTTTTTAAAATTTATGGGTTAAAATAATAATTCTAATTTTTTTCATATATTTTTTTATTTAAAATAATTTTTAATATATAAAAATTAATTCATGTTAGTCAATTGATTAACTAGCAGAAAAATCAGACGACGGGAGGCATGGTGTCACAAAAGTGAAGTTCAAGGGGTAATTAGACTTTATATTTCAAATTAAGGGGCAATCCTTTAATCAACCAAAAAATCAGGGAAAACGGGATAAATTTCCTTACTAAATATATGGTGATTATTTTAAAAAATAATAAATCACCCAACAATTTTGGCCAAACAAATCCATCCCAACATAATCACTAACATTACCGTTTACTTGTCCATAATTCAAGTTAACACGCCCCATTAATAGAGTTATAGTAGTTTTCATGTGCTCGATTAATGTCACACAAACAAAACTATCAACCCGCTTTCCATGCAAACATTATAAACTATTACAATTCAACCACGAAGAATAAAAAACGATTTCGAAAATCATTCACATAAACCAACAAAATCTATACAAAACAGCAAGGATAGGTAAATATTTTTTAGCGGCAACAAAATGGCCAAAACTCTGACGAAGAAATTAGGAGCGAAGAAGGAAAAGATATGGAGTATGCTTTTTTTTTTTTTCGTTTCCACAGATTTAATGCTAGAGATTTGGTGAATGTGTAATCATTGGGTTGTGGGTTAGTGACTTAGTATAATCAATGGGTTTTAGTTGTCAAGTGTGGGTAATGGGTAATAGGACTAAATCTGAATATTGTTGATATTTGGGTAATGGGTATTGTGTTTTTTTATGTTATTTTTATCAGTGTGTTAGGTAATAGTAATCGTATGCTAGTTTTTGTTGAATGTATAATCTGATTTTTGGTATGTTGCTGCCTATTTTGATGTAAGTTTGAGTAATAGTATGTGTGTGTGGGTTATATCGTAATATCTATTCTAAATGAAATCAAAAGAATAGCCCCTAATTCATCCTTGTAAGCTTGAGCATAATTGTGTGTTGTTATGTCGTTTTGGGCGTGTAATGTGAGTTAGACCCCAATGGTCCATGTCCACCTATGTGTGGGTTGTTCTTGTAAGATTGTCGAAGTAGGGGGAATTTTATTTTTGGGGAAGAATGTGTAGGGATTTTTGCAAAAAATACCTAACAACCCATAATAATTCAAACATGACCCATAGATATTACTATACAAATTCACTTATATCCACCTTCAACTCATTTATTTAATAGTGGGTAATATGGAAAACATTGTGGGTTGGCATGTAGTTTTTGTGGGTTTGAACAAAAGAATTAACCAACAACCAAGGGGCTATTAGTAACCCATAGATATTAAACACATAACCCATACATATATATTACATGCATAATCACATTATAAACATTTACAACCCATTGTTGTATTTTTAACATGTTCATTTGTTTGTTTTCTTACAGTTATGTCGACGATACAGTTTCGATCATCACTGGAGTCTGTTTTTACTATGTTAAGCAGTAATAGAGGATACACACGTAGATGCGTGACGTGCATTTTCATTCTATATGCTACTACGTTGTATATAGCTTACAAATGATGAGGTCGAGGAATAAATATGAAAAATATATTTATGAGATATTAAAGATGTATAATGGCGAAAAGTTAGGGTTTATTAAATGAAAGTTAAATACTATAGCTAACACCTAATTTATAATTCAAGATTTAATATTTAAATTTATTGTTTATGATTTACAATTCATAATTCAAAGTTCTAGACTTATGGTTCAAGGTTCATAGTTTATTTGGACGATTAGATGTAATATTTTGTAGTTTTAGATAAAAAAAGTAGTCACATATTTTAGGTTTAAAGCAATTTGAATCGCTCATGAGAATATTTCACAATCAAACAAGCATAATCATACCTTCCACTATGCACATCATTTAACTACAAAAGGTTATTAAATATTGACAATTTGAATATATTCAAATATAATTTAATTCGCTTGGGATAATGCATAAGTTGTAAGACTGTTAGACCATGGAATCTTATAGGAGAAAAAAAAATTATGAAATTTTATTCGAGGATGGTGCTCCACGGCAGGGCCGGCCCAGGGTGTATGCAGAAAAAACGGCCGCTTAGGGTCGTCGGTTTTTTGACGTTTTTTTTACCCTCGATCATCTAAATATATTATGTCTATATATATTTTTGATTTAAATAATTAAACAAAAATAGTATTATTAATTTGAAAATAATGTTGACATGTTTCTTTATATTAGTGTTCAAACATATTAATAATAATAATAATATTTTTATTTATATATAACCTTCTATATTTGTGCATTTGTTTTGAATCTCTAAAAATATTAGGATCATCCCTGATGCTCTGTAAAGTGGAATGAGGTAGAGTATAAGAATCAATTCCCTTTTAAGATATCTAAATTATTCAATTTTCAGAATTATATGTAATATTGCTGGTACACTTTTTATCTTTTTTGTTTTCTACCTCTGTGATCCAGGTGGCATAAAATGATGTTCAAAGCACCAATATGTTGTTGCACATGGATCTTCAGAGAAACTCTTTGTGAAAGAGAGAATAAGAGATACATGCACATACAAGTAACTACACTTGACAATATATAAGTAAATATTGAGTTCTTTGCATCCAAAAATGGGTTCTTTGTCTACTAAGGACTAAAATTTTCTGATGAAATTTGGGCCTCCTATTAAGTTGCTGCATCAATTCCTTAAAGCAACAACTAACACATCACTGACATTAGTAAATGAGATTTTAGTACAAAATCTAGTAAAGCTAATACAATAGCTGGCTATCATGTCTCCTAATTATTTTCAATAACTACCTAGGACCAAGCAAATCCTGAGCGATTTTCTCCAAAAGTTGTGGTTGTCACTGTCAAAAACATGTAAAATGAGAGACAAAATGATTATATGCATAAAATGCAATCACACCATGAGGTTCATGCTGTGCGAATTCATAAAAAATTTCTATCTTTTTTTATGAATGAGACTATTATTATAAAGGTGATTCTTCAGAAGATTTCCCTTAATTTCTGTCACATAAATGATAGAATAGCGATCGATTAGTAGTCGTTAGGTCAAAGACGAGTGTAATTGCAACAGACCCCGGGGGGGGCGGGGAGGGGGGGTTTCTGGTGCAATTAACTCAATTTTGAGTAATGCTACAATTTTTAAACAAAAGCCCCGGGTAAGAGGGGCTTTAGTAGTGAATATCCTCAAATGAAGAGCAAAATATCTGTGAGCTCTATAAGGTTAATAAGCATCACAAACTAAAGAAGAAAATTATGTTGCAATGATTGACACAGAAGAAAACATAAAGATGACAACTTAAAGGAATGACAAGGGACGAATCAACATAAAGTGACGTGAGAGAAGACATGACCAGTCAAGCACATGTCAAAATTTGACACATCTATCAAATATACATGAATTTAAGTAGAAGGTAAAAGGTCTTTGTTGGATCACAGTGAGAACTCATCTACTTTTTGTCTTCCCTAAAAAGCCTTAAATTCAGCCAATTTTTTTGAATATAGCCACGTTTAAAGAAGAACTGTGTAACTATAATATGAAAATAATAAACACATACTCCCATGCTTTTCAATAAGTGTTAACTGAAAAGTCTTGAATCAAGTAATGTATCATGTTCTAACAAGTTTTACACCGAGTAGTAGCTTTATTACTAGTTTCTTTATTACTGCGTCACTTGTACCCACAAAAATAATGAACAAAGTCAATTTGACAAAAAAAATACCATGAAACGAGACGACGCTTAAGGTAGAGAAAGAGACAACAAAATGAAGCTTAACTAGAACAAAATGGAGCTTAAATCTGCAAATAAAACAAAATTTCTAAAGGGATAGCATACTGTTAAGACAATATGAAACATAGCAAGGAATTGGAAACTAGAAAATGTGTTTAAATGTTAAAATTGTAATAGTTATGTTTAGAATGTGTGAATGTAATTGCTGTAATAGCCTGGAAATGGAATTCTATGTTGGAATCTCATGTTAAGTTGTAAAAGACAAAGATGGGCTGATTAATATAATGGTTTGATTGATAAAAAAAAAAATGAAACTCAGAGACATTACTATAAGGAGATCAAAGGCCATAGACAATGCCTAATTCATCTTCTCGCATTATATATGAACAAAGCTGTCAAAGCAGAACCTAGTTATGACGACACACATGCACGTGTATAATGTTATATGTTTTTTGAAATGAATTTGTGTACATAAGTCTTTGATTTCAGTTTGAATTAGATTCCTCAGATTTTTTTTTTTTTTTGTTCTAAGATTCCTCAGATGCAAATTTATTGAACAATTAAGGTTATGGTGAAACCTAGGAGGGCAGGTACCTTTGCGGCCTAACTGTCTATGCAAAGACCTAGACATTTTTGTCTAGTCAGTTTCTTTTAGCCCAAGATAACATATAATAATTTATTTTTTTAAAGAAAAAAATTAATACATTACGTAGCTAAAAGATATAACTGTCTATGCAAAGAATAAATACTCCTATATTATTAACTATTAACGCCAGATTGTATTCTTAAGAAGTGTTATTTATCCATGAAAGAAGCGTTGGGTTGATATTTTTTATTGAAATGTTATTTATCCAAATGAGCAGCCTGGCATAGCTTAAGAAGTTTCACCAGATTTTCTTTCCAAATTCTTTGTTTGTTGTACCCACATATCATAGTTTCAATATACTTTACAAATCAAAATGAGAAAAAAATATCATAATATTATCAACACCTTTATATCTTCGTATAACATAACTATAATGTTTTTATTCGTATAAAAGAAAATCACACTTCATCTTTCATGCGTGAGGTAAATACTATTCACCTCACTATTCTCACATTCTATAATTCACTTTTACTCTTTTGAGACAAAAATCTCTTGTAAAAATTTATATAACTCCTCAGCCACTATCTCAGGATATTCCTCTTGTGGAAGAAGCGCACCTTCCACTTCAACATATTTACTTACTCCTTTTGCCTCTTTCAGAGCTTCCATTTCAGCTTTAGATCTCTTTGGAGCACCTTTAGTAGCCATAACAAGAAGAGGTAATTTTCCCTCTAACTCAGAGAAGAGTTGGAGAAATTCTGCCCGAGACTTGACCGGATCAAGTAATCCGGTCAAGAAAGCAGCGGGCACGTAACGGGCACCTGCCCGTTTCGTAAGTTCGTATCTACTGTCGATTATACTTTGAGTTACGTTTTTGGGGTCCGCGTAAACATGAGATTTGTACTGGGATTGGATTGACTTTTCATTGCTGACTAGGAAATTGTACATCATCCAACCTACAGCTGGGGCTCTCAAGGTTCCTCTAAGCATCCCATACCTGTAATTTATTTCATTGCATATTATGTGCTTGTGGAATTACCTAAACTAAGTTTTTTAACTAATAATACCTTGTTTCCATGTTAGAATCACGACCAAACACAATGGGAAGTGGACCTGCCCACGTGGGTGCTAAAGCAGCAATGGCGATAGGGTTCATTAAGCCCTTCTTTGTGGCACGGATTGCTATAGTAGCACCATGTCCTCCTCCAAAAAGCACCAAATCATTATTAACTGTTTTTTTACAGATTCAAAATATTAGTAAGAAATTACTTGAAAGAAGAATACATACAGTATTTTACGCACCGGATGTACTGACAGGACTATCTGAAGAAGTAACGAAATCAACTAAGAACTTTTCCATTACATCGGAATTGTAATCGAGCTTAGGCCTATCGGAGTAACCTAAACCAGGCCAATCAATTATTGTAGCTTTATAATTAACATTTTCATCGTTACGAGAAACGATATCTTTAGCTACTGATCTCCATTCATCGACGGTGCTAACATCTGAGATAGTGGGTATCATTAGTATATCTTTAGTGGGACTGGTGGAATTTTGTTGAGTGTTTTCGTATTGTTCGAAATAGATGTTGTTGTTTTTGTTGTTGAATTTCCATTGCCAGTTGTTGGTTTAGATTGATGGAGTAAGTGGGGTGGTGGTGACGGTGGCCTTGATTTTTGTACTGAGTCTTGAGGAGTGAGTTGAAGAGGGAAGATGGGTTCTGAAAGAGAGCTTACAGGATGATAATGGTGTTGAGAGATGGAGTATTGCAGTAGTGGCCATGGATCGAGCTCAGATATTTTTCTTTTTCTTTTTCTTGGTATTGGTGGGTCGTGGTTGAATTTTTCTTTTTCTTTTTCTTTTGTTCCAAGTGTGTATTTTTTTTTTTTTTTTTTTTGGACGCGGTGTTCCAAGGTTGGGCAGGGAATAGTTGAGGGTAAGTTGACGGTAAAAATATACTATAAGAGAGGAATCTATAAATAGTAGCCTGTATGTACCGATACACTTCGTCCTTTGCATAGTAGCTTCTTCAAAGTTCAACCCATGTGCTCCCAGGCACAGCCTCCCAAAAAACCCTACCCAGCCCCAACCTTTCTTCTCCGATGGACTATCCAGCCACCCTTTCAAAAACCATTCAGCATCCTATTCAAACAACCACCCTGCTGTCCTTTTAACCCACCCCACCAAATCGTATCTAGACACTACCCCACCAGTTCCAACAGCCTCCACCCCAATGCCACCACTTCCAACAGCCTCCACCCCAGTGTCGAGGGTTTCAACTCCGGCCACTTTTCAGGCCGCTTCAGATCCGGCCACTTTTCAGGCCGCTTCAGATCCGGCCACTTTTCAGGCCGCTTCAACTACCTTTCAAAAATTTTCCAGATCCGGTCAACGGATTCGGATCCAGGTAAGATCTTTCTGCCAGTGTACATTTCTGACCCAGTTATTTGCAAATCCTTCTTCTGTAAGGTGTGCGAACAGATCCACCGGAGAAGCAGGCCCACTTGGTGTTTTCTATTCTGCCGATTTGAATCCATCAGAGCCAGGCTAGATTTTTGGACAGTAGTGAGCGGCCATCTCCACAGTTTTAATCTGTTCCAGCGTGGCAGGCCCATTCAAGACCGAGAAACAGTGATGAACACGCTCCCTTGTCATGTTTTCACGCGTCCTATATTGGCTTCCCTTCAACATGTATTCTCGTTATCTCATGTATCAATTATTTTTAATGTTTTAGTTTTTACTAAAACAAAAAAAGCAGTTTTTGGAGGAGAATATTTTTATTTTGATTTATCATCCTTTAGGCTTGTTATTGAAAAGTGTAAAACTTATAAACAACTGTATAATGTGATGGAAATTTATGTCAAAAAAATTGCTATGGTGGATGAAAAACAATTCATTAACATTTTTATTCTCTCAACAGTCACATTTGTTAATGAAAATTTGTATAAAGCTCATAAGTTTGTACATGAGTATATTAAGGAATTTTCCAAAATGAAAAAAAGGTTTTCTGGGGTTGTTCCTAATCAACCCCATCCCTTTAAATGATTCACATAGCCTGGAACTGTCAAGGTATCGGCAATCCTTTGACAGTCCAGGCAACCCGTGACCTCTGTGCTAAGCATCGTCCGGAGGTTTTGTTTCTATCTGAAACCAAAAATAATTATGAAAAGCTTGTTAATATAGCCAACATTTTGGATATGAGCTTGATTAAAACTATTGAACCTATTGGAGCGAGAGGTGGTCTCGCGTTAATGGGGAAGAAAGAGTTGAAAATAAATGTTATTAAAGCTTCGGCTAACTTTATCCACACTAAAATAGAGGGTTATAATATGACCCCTATATTTTATACTTATATATATTTAAACCCCTATGATATTGATAAAGAGATCTCTCTTAATTTTTTAAATGCTTTAAAACCCCTTAACTCTCCTTGGACCTTAATAGGTGATTTCAACTGTATTAGATTTCTCAAGGAAAAATTAGGAGGTATTGTTTGTCATAAAAAATCAATTAAAAACTTTAATAAGTTTATAAACCTCCACAATTTGGAGGAAACAGCCTCTTATGGTTGTAGATTCACATGGACAAACAAAAGAGCAAATAATAAACTTATAAAAGCTATATTAGACAGAGCATTACATAACTCTGAATGGGATAAGCTCTTTCCAAATGCTTGGACAGCAATCTTACCAGCTATTGGGTCAGATCATTGCCCTTTGGTACTTCATCATGATAAAAATGATAACAAAAACAAAAGAAGATTTTATTTTGAAAGTTTCTGGACTACAGAAATTGATTGTTTAAATATTATTAAAAAATTTTGGAATGATTATAGCTCTCTAAGGGGAAACCCTAATGCAGTTATTAATCACAAGCTTAAAAAATGCAGTCATGCATTAAGAGATTGGAATAAAAAAAAATTTGGAAACAATAAAATCCAAATAGAAAAGCTGATCAAAAAATTAGAAATTATTTCTAATAATAATAACCCCAATTTTAACTGGGATGAATATAATTGTATAACCAAGGAACTTGAAGAAACTTGGAAAAGAGAAGAAAGTTTCTGGAAGGAAAGATCTAGAAATATTTGGCTTAAAAAAGGTGAAAAAAATACAAAATATTATCATGCCTGCACTAAAGAAAGAAGAAGTAGAAACATGATTAGTAACATCACTAATGAAAATGGTGTATGGATTGATAATAAGAATGACATAAAAATGGAAATAGTCAATTACTTTAATAATATTTTTACAACAGTAGGAAAAAGAGATTATACTAGCACTATGAATCTTATTACTAGTAAAATTGATAAAAAATCTGCAGATAATTTGAATATGCATATTAATGAAGAAGAGGTTAAAAAAGCAACATGGGAACTGGGACCTAATAAGGCACCAGGGCCGGATGGTTATAATGGAATTTTTTTCAGAACATACTGGGATATTATTAAACTTGACCTTATGAGAGTAATAAATAACTTCTGGAACAATAAGGGTGATCTGTCTGATTTAAATCAAACACTTATTACCCTAATACCAAAAATCAATAAACCTACCAATATTAAACACTATAGACCAATTAGTTGCTCTAATTTTATTTATAAGATTATAGCAAGAATATTGGTTAATAGATTACAACCTTATATGACTTCCCTTGTTGGAGAAAATCAAAGTGCATTCATCCCTAACAGAATGATACAGGAAAATACTATGATTGCACATGAATTAGTTACCCATATTAAAAGAAGAAAAAAAACCAAAAAATATATGGTTGCAGTTAAAGCAGATATTAAAAAAGCTTATGAATATATAGAATGGGATTTTCTACAAGAACTCCTATTTAAAATTGGATTTAATAAAGATTGGGTAAGGAAACTTATGGCATGTATTACCTCTGTAACCTACTCAATACTTATAAATGGTGAGGTTCACCAAATACAAAAACCCACCAGGGGAATAAGACAAGGAGATCCACTGTCACCTCTACTCTTTTGCCTAATATCACAAACTTTGAATGATCTAATTAGAGATAAAAAAGAGAATTATCTTCTCAAAGGAATTAAAATTGGAAACAACTGTCCAGCTATCACTCACTTACTCTTTGCTGATGATAGTCTTTTCTTCCTTAATGCTGATAATATTGAAATACAATCTTTTAATGATATTATGAATAAATATAAATATGCCACAGGCTTATGTCTTAACCTAAATAAATGTGGGGTCATTTTTAGCCCTAATACACCAACTTTTATCCAAAAGGTAATGGCCAAAAGATTAAATATGAAAAGAACTAACAACCTAGGTAACTACTTAGGACTTCCAACTGAATGGAGTAGAAATAAATCTAAAGATCTCCAATTTTTAATAGATAGAATCCTACAAAAGTTTGAAAATTGGAAAACCCTTTTCCTTTCTGAAGGGGGTAAAGAAATCTTAATAAAAGCAGTCATCCAAAGTTTGCCTAACTATATAATGTCTAACTTTATTTTTCCTAAGAACATTATAAATAGAATTCATTCTATTATTGCCCACTTTTGGTGGGGTGATAAAGGTAAAAAAAGAATACATTGGGCTAAATGGGACCTACTCACTATATCTAAATTTGAAGGTGGATTAGGGTTTAGGGACCTACACCTAATGAATAAAGCTTTGTTAGGAAAACAAGCTTGGAACTTAATTAATAAAAAAGAATCTCTTCTTTATAGACTACTAAAAGGGAAATATTTCAAAAACTGTAATTTTCTTGAAGCTAAAATTGGAAGCTCACCTTCTTGGGGATGGAGAAGTATCCTCATAGGTAGAGATATTTTTAAAAATAATATAAAATGGAAACTAGGCAATGGTTGTGACATCAATATCTATGAACATAATTGGATTTGTAATGAGAAACAATCAGTTATGCCAAAAAGATCTAATCTTATTTGGGTTAATCAATTAATTAAAAATGATAAATCTTGGGACATTGATTTACTCAATCAAATCTATCCTAAAGAAATCAAAGAAAAAATAGAAAGAATGATAATACCTAAGGTATTGTGTGAAGATCAAATATGTATTGATTATTGCAAAAAAGGTACATATACAGTTAAAGAAGCCTACCATAAAATGAAAGAAGATGAAACTATAATTCAACTCATTAAAAATAAGGATAAACCTACATCCTCTTTTACTAGGGATAAAAATCTTTGGAAGTTAATTTGGAAAATGGAAACCCAACCAAAAATTAGAAACTTCATTTGGAGAGCGGTTGAAAACCTTTTATCTACTGAAGAAAATCTCTTTAATCGGATATAGTAAAAATAATATTTGTAAAATTTGTGATAATAACATTGAAACAGTAGAACATATGCTTTTTAGATGCCCTTGGGCAAAAAGTGTATGGCTTACTAGCCCTTTGAATTTAAAAACTGATAATGATACTACTTTAAATGTAGAACTTTGGATTTTAAACCATGTACAAAACATTATTAAAAAGTTTGATAATCATGATAGAATTTTTGAACTTATATGCATTATAATGTGGCATATATGGAAAGATAGGAATAATTTTATCTATAATGGAAAAAAATGTGAACCTTTGAATACAGTTAGGAAAGCTACAGAGAATTGGAAAGAATATTATAAAATTTCAAACCCTAACGATTTAAACTTTCTAGATAAGTTAGAGGAAGTTAATAACATTAATGATATTGGAATAAATATTAATAATAATATTCCACATAATCAAAAATTCAAAGATAAGTGGAAAAAACCTCCACCAAATAAATTTAAAATTAATTGTGATGCAGCTTTTTCCGATAAGGGAGCTGCAATAGCATGTTTAGTTAGAAACTCTACTGGGGAATTTGTAGCAGGTAATAGTTGGAAGATTGCGGCAGATTCGGTGTTAGAGGCAGAGGCCACGGGGATCTTGAAAGCTACTGAGATGGCTTCAAATTATCCTTTTGGAAGCGTGATTATAGAGAATGACTCAGCCACTATTATGAAGTCTCTTTCGTCAGGGTTACCGGTGTTGAGTCATTCAATTAAAAACTTAGTTTGTAATATTTATTATTTTGCCGAACTATCATCTCCTTCTTTTTCTTTTGTGACTAGAAGTAGAAATGGGACAGCTGACTGGATTGCCAAACAGGAGCTTCTTAGCACTCTGTTGGGTAATTGGGGTGCTTGTATCCCTCCCCAGTTAGCTAATTTGATTTGTATTGAAGCCGAGCCCTCCGGGGTGGGCTAAACCTTGTAACCTTTTTCTACTATCTATAAATTATTATGCATTTGAACAAAAAAAAATATAAATAGTAGCCTAAATTAATATTTCATTATTTTTTAAACCCTAGTTAAAAAATAGTTTTAAAGGTCTATTTTTAATTTCTCGTTGGATTTTTTCCAAGATTACCTTTTTCCTTTTTTTTCTTCATAAATTCGTTTCTTAATATTTATATTCTTTCTATTTAGCGGATAGGTCGTACCCATGAGTACGGACCTATATTGGTTTTCTATTTTTTTTAAGGTATGTGATTTTTTTTATAAAGTCTAATTACATTAAGGGCGGTACCAAGCCCCATCTTTGTCTAAATGTATATATCCATGTCTATCATGTCCAAGTCTGTACTATAGGGGTTGTACCTAAGCCCGTTTTGTACTAATTCATATCCAATGAAATCAAAATTTGTACCCCTACGTCTGTACCCAAAGCCCAATTTATTCACCTTTACACATTCAAGCCCAACTACACCCAAGCCCAGTCCAACTGCAACCAAACCCTATGGTCCGTACCCAAGCACATTACCAAGACTGAGTAACTTTATTTTAGAAGGACCGGACCCATGGCCCAAAGGGGCTGGACCTGGCCCAAACGCGAGAATAGCGAGAATGACGCGATGTTTCTCGTGATGCGCTGCAGACCTTCAGATCTGAGTATCGACTGTGGTGGTGTTTTTCCAGAAAAGTGGTTGTGGTGGTGGTTTTCCTGCGCGAGAATATTGGATGTTGGTGTGGAGGAGCGCTGCAGCGGAGGTTCTCTACTGGACCATGCTTCTTCTTCTTATGGTGGTGGATCTGGTGGAAATGGAGCGCGAACGGTGGATCTGGTGGAGCGCGAACGGAGGACTCTGTGTTGCAGCAGCGACGAGGACTCTGTGTTACAGTAGTGGAACGGAGTTTGAACGGAAAAGGACGCGTTGATCGGAGAAGCGTGACGGAGGTGCTGCTGCTGGAGTAGATCTGTTCGTGTTTCTGGTGGTGGAGGTTCACGCGCATAGGTGCTGGAGGTGGTGTGTTTTACTGCTGCTGTGCGTTGTTGGTGCTGCTGCTGTGTTGCTGGTGCTGCAGCGGTGGTGCAGTTCGGAGGGAAAAGGCGGCGATTGTGGGTCTTCACTGGAGCGCCAACGAGGGGGAGGTGATGATGAAGTTGCGGCGGCGAGGGTTGTGCTGTTGTTGTGGAGGTGGAAGGCTATGGGTGGGGTGAAGAAAGAAGGTGAGGGGGGAGGGGGAAGGGGTGGCGTGAGAGTGGACAGTGGTTGGTCACAGGGAAGCACAGAGAAAATGTGTTTTGGTTGACACAAATCTTATAGGGGTTTTTGTTTTGGGTAAAATGGTTTCAGTGTGTATAAGAGGGTTAGGGGTGGTTTTTTGATCATTTTACTCTTTTTTAGTTTGGTTCTAATATGTAGTTGATGCTTAGTTAGGGATGGGCTTTTAAAATGGAACCCCAAGTTGTTGGGGCCTTATTCTATAAATCCCCCCAAAAATTTAGATAAATAAGTTTTAAATTTTATTTTAAGATTATGATATACCTAATATAATTTTATTCTCTTATTCACACGGACCATAAAAATTAAAAAAAAAATTTATAACCAATTACTTCCTCAAATAAAGCAACTACTTATTTGTTACCATAACGACTTCATTGAATTTATTGAAACAATTATATGGATCTTTCAAGATGGACGGATTTTTTGGTCGTTGGATCTTTTAACTTTTTCAATAGTCTTTGTAATTAAATGCTTTGTATTTATTCGACAAAAAATATATATCATCAGACAACGTATTACTTAAGCAAAAAGAAGCAAACTAAGTAGCCCAAAAAACATTCTCCGGAAATAATCCGCGTAATCTTCAAAGTTATCGTGCATCCTAGGTATGTACTTCATTTCACTGAATCCTGTAGACTTTCGTTTGGGTAAACATATTTTTCGAGTTATATTCTTGTTCGAATATTATGGGTTGTTATCATTCTATATATAATCACATTTTAGATGAGTTTTGGTTGATTATATAGGTATGTTTTGTTTTATGGTATGTAAGATTGTTTGTGATATATATAGAAAGAATATAGATTTCATGCGTGTTTGTAATCCAAAATACGGTGTATACTATATACCATGCATGATAACAAAATTAAGTTCTGTAGACATGAATATTTTTTCTTTGATGGGCTATTGTGTGTTAAATACAATCGATTTGTATGACATGGTTTGTGTCCAATGATTGATTGATTAGGTTTGTTACTTTCAAGCATGTAAAACTGTTTGGATTATCTATAGAAAGAATATAGATTTCATTCGTGCTTGTAATCCAAATACGATTTATAATGTGTAGACATGAATCATTTTTTCTTTGATGGGTTATTGTTTGTTGGGTACAATGGGTTTGTATGGCACAATTTGTTTCCAATGGGTTGATTGATTAGGTTGTTAATTATTATAGTAGTTACAATAGGTTGTTTGGAGTTTGAATATAAGCATTGTATGATCATTGATACCAACGGTAGAATCATTTTTTGATGGGCTATTGTGTGTTGGGTACAATGGATTTGTATAATATGTTTTGTTTCCAATGGGCGGATTGATTAGTTTGTTAATTGGGTCGAATGCGATCTGTCGTTTTTTGTTTTCAGGATGAGAAAGCTCTAAAACAACGCTGCAATTTATGTAATAATTTCCTTTAATTCCCTTAAATAAGTACATCCACATTATTTTGTTTGTACCCATCATCACATTTATCACATTTGTTACGCTCATTAGTTATTAGTTACGTTGTTATATTCTTATGATGTATGCAGTATGTTTGTGGTTAATTATCCACAGGAGAACTCCCCGGGCTAACTTCTTTAGAATCAAATTGAACGATGATATGAAGTTATCCTCACACCCTGTGTCCTTGAGTACAAAATACAAAGAAGCCTTGACCAATGTTGCAATGCAAAGTTTGATAATTTAATTTGTTAGTTTAGGTAGCTCAGTGCTCGTATGTTGTCTACATAAAAACTTTAATATTTTAACTTAGTTTATAAAACTAGCTTGAATGACCTCCTCAATGCATGTAGTGCAACTTTGAAGGTTGAAAACAAGTTTGTGAGATAACATTTAACCCAGCCCACCAGCCCTTATCTCACATCCACACAAAAATTCAAGCGCATCCCACTAATTCAAAAACAGCCAACAAATTCAAAAACAACCCACCCTATTTTCACCCTATTGCACGATACACCTTTAACAGGGTCTTTCAAACTCACAACACAATACACCAACACTATGAGTTCAAACCATAAAACAACTATAAGCGGCACAAAAGTCAAACCGAAACCATTACACAAAAGCACCAACCACAAATAGGCATCATAAGGTTCAACAAAAAGTCATTACTCAACACTCAAAACCCAAATTCATCAAAAAAAAACATCATCTAAAGTCATCTAGACATAATAAAAGTTTGACATAAAAACAATAAGCAGAAATAGTCTTTCCCAACAATAAAGTCAATCGAGGTCTATCACACCATCTATTGTCATGACCTGCTTTTCCTAGTGGCATAATGAATGTCCAGAGTCGTGCACTCTGTCTCGGTGCGACGCTACTTGAATCACATTTGTTTTCAAAGGAAAAAACCGCTGGTCTTTTTTGTTTGACTTCTCTGGTACCCACTCGTCTTCTGCATAAGTATCTCCATTCAGTTTTGACTTCTTTGTGTTTCTATATTTCAATAAACTTTTCCCCCTTCGACATCTTGTTGGCTCTTTCTGTGTCTTCAAATCTGCGGGGGGTCAATCGATTACATAATTAATACAACAAAACGAATTACAAGACAAATTATAACAAAATAAAAAAACTGGCATTATACCGGGCTGCTAAACACTGTTATGTTATATCTATGTTAGTATCCATCTTTACACCGGGCTACTACCTTATACACATAAACAGACTGATCAGTTCAGTTAGAATCCTTGCCAGGCTGCTAAACAGTCTTAAGTAACCAATACATCATATAACAAACCTAAAGCCAGTGCAACAACCAGGACAATTCTAAATCATCTAACACACATATGAAAGTACTAATGCATATTATAACTAAGTTTAGTAAGGAGAAATTCTTAGATTAAATCTGTAATTAGCACTTTAAAAATGTGTAATTTGCACATGAAGAAATAAAATCATGAGTGCACAAACCCATTATCCAAAAGTGATTTATACTTTCAATCAAGCATGATCAAGCATTAACAGATCAAGCATCAACAGGAGAAAATGACCAGGAGGCCTAGTCATGATCAAACCAAAGTCACACACACATAAAATGCAAATTCAAACGCAAATCATCACCCATATTTGCGAAACTATGTCATAGAAAAATCAAATCATAAACATACCTTTCTCCTCCACTTTTTGTTTATCTCATCATCACCGTGTACTTGGTTGTTACTTTTTTTTGCTTTTAATCACCTTTTCACGCTCGCCAGCGTCAGGCCGTGCATTGCTCAACCTCGTTCTTAGGTGACGAAGTAGGCTATTATGGTCTTCTTTATCTTCGTGTTCACTCCTTGAAGTTGTAGGTGCCCTCTTTACTGGGCTTTTAACGCATCGAGAATTAATCGGGCTCACCTGTATAGACTTCACTTTCGGACGAGGCCCTCTCTTCATCATGCTACAGTAATTTTATTCTACTTTGATTGGAAGGTTGCATTGTTAATGGGTGTTTAATGTTTTTTGTGTTTTGCAAATACACCCCTTAGGGGGGTGGAAAAAAAATGTTCCCTTAATCAAAGTTTGTCATGATGTTCACGAACTGCGCTTCAACTTTTAATATATCACGCACGTGTTCTATTACTAAGGGTACTATGGATCTTGAATTTTATAGAAATGGGTTGAACTTATTGAAGAAAGTTATTTTGGATGTGGCTTTTTTATTTTAATCACCCTTTATTTAATTTACAAGTATATTATTAGTAAAAGAAATATTTATAGTTAATACTTAAAAGTTTAGAATATTATTTTATTTTCTTGTAATTTTGTATAAATGGTGAAATTGAATAATCTTTTATTTCATATAAGAATGAAATGTCATATATTAGAAAATAATTCAAAATCTTTCAAATACCTCATAAAAAAAGTAATTCAAATACTAACAAAAATAATATTGTTCTTGAATTTTCATGGATACTAATCATCCTTTATTTAAAAAATTTAAATTAAATTTTTATCTTAAATATTATTTTATAACTCAACTAGATAAAATTTCTCTAATAATTCTGATTATAATCATAATAATTATAAGTAAAAATTATTCTTACTTAAAAAAAATATTACTTTAAAATTTTATTCAATATTTTTAAATTTTTAAAAGGCAACAATTTCTGTTTTATTTTATGTTAAAGGGAGAATACAAAGATTAGAACGATTCTCTTTGATGATTTACTTTTATTCTTATACCACGTCTCATCTTTTCACAGTAATATAGTGACTTTAACTCTTTATTCGAAAATGAATAGAATCTCAAGTGTTGATAAACATTACAAAATGGCTATTTGGTAAAATAGTACTGTTGGGAAAGTTTAAATTTATGGGCCTTTTTTAATTTTTTAGAAAATTCAGGGGCTAGTTCGAATTTACTTAAAAATCCAGGGGTCAATTTGAAATTACTAAGAAACTCATGGGCCAACTTGATTTTACCTGAAACTCTTAGGGCATATTTGAAATACCATAAACTTCAAGGACCTGTTTAAAATTTCCAGAAACTAAAGAGACCTGTTCGCTTATTCATGAATATGGACCAATTTGAAAGCTTCTGATTCTTCTGGTTTTGTACTACAAACTTCTGAAAATAAGGGTACGGATAATTTGCTTGAAGAACATGCTCGGATCCTTTTTGGAAGTTTCAATATCTTTATTAGGGGCAAATCTGCAAACTTTGGAAAATAAAGATGCTGGTGAATTGCTTGATATTAATTTTGCAACATCTACCTATGTTAATTGTATATGAAGTCCCTGTATCATTTCTTTTTTGTGAAGTATTTTGGTGATGCTGAGAAAGTTTTTTTTTTTTTTCCCATATAAAGCTTTTCTTTGGTCATATTTCCAATTAGAATTAAAATATTAAAAGACAGATATGTAAAGTTAAACTTAATTATCCTTTATAAAAAAATTCTTTATCTTTTTGTTTAATCCAAACAAGAATAATTCTTTTCTATTTCATTTCTTTATTATAATATCTTCCCATATTTTATTAAAATTTCCCTCCCAATCCAAACAAAGCTTTATTCTTTACGTACTAGTAATACTAGTTTTAAGAACATTGCATTCATAAAATTATATAAAATAAAATTAACTTTATTAATTCAATTCTTCCAAAACCAACTCATCCTTGGTCTTCAACCTTTGCACCCATGTGCATTACAACACCAACAAGCTAGGCACCCGTTCATTTTCTGCATATCCTGAAATCTCACATTCTTCCAAATTACTCGTATGTAATTGGGAATAGTATATCATTGCTTCAAGTGGATCGTCTTTGTTTGGACTGCTACTTAAACAACTGACCATGAGAGATGGACATTTGCTTCTCTACAAGTGCACTTACTGTTAGCTATTATCTATTCTGATAGTTACCAAAATAGTATTGATAAGAACCAGTTGAATTACTTTTATATTTTGAATGTAGACCATAACAATTATAAATACATCATACCAAATCAAAATAGGTTTAATCTAGGCTAAATATTTTTTTTATTCTCTTATAGAAGATTTGATTGAAAGAGCTCTTACAAAAACAAACAATAATCAATTACTAGAGATTTCATTGTGAAAACTACATTATTATAATTAGGTGCAGAAAATATATTTCATTCAATTGATGGTTAAGTCACGTGGGTTGGACCATTGCATTGTATCCCGTCCCATAGGTGAAATACTTTCACATTTTAGATCATAAATCAACCAATCATCAACTTCTCCCTGATTGAAGTAAACACAATTACTTCTACACCCAACATTACTTGCCGTAACCCAAATACAACATTCAGGTTCCAGAAACAATGTTCTATCTCCAAGATTTTCCATTTTAATCCACGCAAGATTTGGGAAATGAAGCCTAAAAATCTTAAGTTGGTCCACTCGAGTAGTTGATTTTTGATAGACGAGAAAGATCAATAGAATCTCTCCATTTGATTCAAGTAAGCACTCTCTGAAATGCCTTGCCTTGATTGAAGGAACAGCCCGTGTTTTACTTGTAGCTGTGATTACTAGCTTTGAATTAATATCCTCTATAACTACAAGAGTACCTTGCAAACTCAATGCATAAAACCTTTCTTCAAATGCTATAGCACTTGTAAATTTCATCAATCGTTTCTCACAATCGTGTGGGTCAATGATCGTGCTATCGTGTCTTACCCAATCATATTTTTCTCCTTTTCCAGTTTGGTAGACTACAAAAGCTGGATTACTATTCCCTGTTAACACCAAAATAGTAGACCTGAAGTTATATATATCCTTAAAAGGTGATTTAGACAACGCTATAAATCTGAACGGAATACTAACATCCCAATGTGGGAGAGATGAATAACATGCATGACCTGCGTCATAGATATAATACTGCGACCGATCAGTCCCTTGAGCTACACATACACCCTGGGAGTACCCCACATAATGTAATTTTTTAGGACCTAGAAAGGGAGGTGGCCAGTAATGGCGTCCAAGGTTCATGGGAAACCTTTCACGAAAGTATATGTTAACAAAGGTTGAGCTTGACTCGGTAGATTCACACCAGTTAATAGCACTAGTATCCGATAGTTGTGGCAATTTTGATTTCCCTTTAATGTTGCATCGGCTTGATGTGTTTCTCCAGGACTTGGTGGTACCTGGATAACTTATGTTGTCCATTAGATTTGGTTGCCACGCGATAAAGTTGAGTAACTGAGAGGGGAGATTAGGCCATGGCTTTCTCCCAATGGCTTCCTTTCGTGTTAACAAACTTCTATCCTTTGGATTTGTAGCCATTGGCAAAAGGAAAAGGCAAAGATTGAGAGAGAGAGAGAGAGAGAGAGAGAGAGAGAGAGAGAGAGAGAGAGAGAGAGAGAGATGGTTTCAACTTTCAAGTGTCTCTGAAGATTCTTATTAACATGGATTGCCTTGCTTACCAAGTGTTTGGGCATGTTGGCAGAATATTATATAGGTAAGAGATAATTGACTTGGATTAACTAACGTTCAACTTGAGGCATTATTGATTATGTATGAATAATGTAGAGCGTGCAATGTTGAGGGATAGCTTTGGCATTATTCTTTATGTATCAAACAATTCAAGAATTTACAATCACCAATATAATTTCAGATACTCACCAATATTATACAATTTAAAATATATACAACTTAGACCGTCTTTCTAAGCCCTCCGATTTTTCGTGTCATGATGTTCTCGCAGCATGTACAAATACGCTTCCACAAATTGAAACAAATATAACATAGTTTCATATGTAATCATGTCATCAGTACGGGTGTAAAGTAAGAGGTACAAGGCTCGAACCCCTCCCTGAACATGAGTAATCTAGTTCTGATTTACCTGAGAATATACATGGGGAGGCGTAATAAATTTTATTACCATATGCATAAAGTGATAAAATACATAACGCATTATGTTGCATAAATAATATACTAATGGTCGTCCAATACACAGTTAATTTCTTTTATTGAACAAAATTGATAACGAAATACATAATTTCAGTTTACTTTACATGAAAGGTGGAATACTTTGTTCGTTCTTGAAGAAATTGCTTGGATCAACCATAGCTTTAACATGGGCCAGCCTCTTGAAATTATTCTTGAAATATTTAAACCCCCAAATACTAGCTTGTTTGTAGCTTGTGTTACCTGCTTTATCTACACCCAAGTCAAGATCCTTCTCATTGTAATACGCTACTCTCGGATTTCTCGAAACATATGGTTCCAAGTAACTATAAAGATCTCGTACAGACGAAATGTGTCTATTCGAATCTGCATTATCCTTTTGATTCCAGTATAAAATTTTATCAAACATGTATAAATTACCACCTCTATGTGGAAATGCTATCTCCGATTCTGAAATTTCTGCGTATCTTCCACCAAAAGGCATAAATTGAATGTTCGCCATATTTTCATCTTCTTTGTGAAGCCAATCTATCACCCGGTTGATACTATTTTCGGGTATCGGTTTTTGCACAAAATCTGATTTTGTCTTGAACGAATGTGTAAATGGATTAGTCCGGTTTAGTAAAACATCAATAGGTAGTTCATGATTACCAAAGAAATGAAAAACCGTAGATTCAACCCAACTCATTTCAATACACTCTTCTTTCATTAATTCCAACTCGGGAAAGGACTTTTGCATCAATGGCAAAAACTCGTTGACACCACCAAGAAATAAAGCGAGAAACGAAGCATAAGTAGTTCTTTTACCCGTTTGAGATGAATTAGCACTTCGTGCGAACATAGCAAGGGAAATTTTTTTATCCATCTTCGGTGAAACATATTGCCATTTATGGATTAATCGAGTCGCATTTTGCTCGGATGTTCTAGTCACATAAAAAGCAGTCACGGTTCGAGGAATATCGACCAATTTTACTGTCCATTCAGTAATAATCCCGAAACCAGCACTTCCAGCACCTCGAATCGCCCAAAACAAGTCTTCTCCCATGGATTTTCGATCTAGGATTTTTCCATTAACGTCAATTATTCTTGCATCAATAATATTATCAGCTGCAAGACCAAATTTACGAGATAGAAGCCCTAATCCTCCACCAGATATATGTCCTCCAATACCTACTGTGGGACACAAACCTGCAACGAAAGCTAAAGTTTTACTCTTTTTCCCTAGTGCGTAATAAACTTCACCAACGGTCGCTCCAGATTGAACGCGTAAAGTTTTACCTTTCACATTGATAGTTATTGAGCGAAGATTTCTAAAATCTATTATCAGAAATGGAACTTTGGAAGCATATGAAAGACCCTCATAATCATGCCCTCCACTACGAACCCTGATTTGTATATTGTGCTTCTTTGAACAAGTGATCACTGCTTGAATTTGTGATTCTCGAACTGGTGTAACAATCAGTAACGGTTTTCTTGGGGAAGAAGAGAGAATCCGTGGGTTATAAGCTGTTGATAGGAATAGAGACGAGTAAGATGAGTTATTTGGAGTGTATATAATTTGTGAAATTTCATTAGGAGATTTCTTTAAAAGGCATTTTTGTATATTATCATGATGATGAGTTTGAGCTGAAACAGTGTAGGGAATCAAAACGAAAATTGCAATAGAAAGTAACAAAGCAGAAAGACTCATTTTTTATTTAGCTAATCGATGAAGAACTAATTCAACTACATAAAATTTATAATTATGTAGTTGTGATTGTTTATAATTTACTTATTGTGCAAAGATTCCTGAGTAGTATACAAGTGCGTTTTTAATTCTAAATAATACATACACCACGTTTCTTGTGAAGTATATTAGAATTAGTAATAGCAACTGACAAAAAATTATAAATCTGTAGTCGCATTTGATAAGCTGATTATGATGAGTTGTTGAGATGAAGAACCAAGTCAATGTTGGGTATCCAATTTTAAGATTTGTATTGGGAAGCTTCATATAGTTTATAGTAGTACATCCACTTGCATAACATGACAATATAAATTAGCAAAAATTCAAATGGTCTTTTCTCTTATCAAAAAAGTTGTCTGCTAAATCCAAACCAACAGTCTCATTATTCATTTGTAGAATAAAAGAAGCCATTATTCGTCATTGCCTCATTGGTGATAGATTTCGTCTAAGTTCTAAAATTATGCAAATTATCCCCACAAAGATTTTAGTTTAAAAGTGATTTTTTCATTTTCTTTGAGTCATTACACCTTAAATTAAAACTTTATTTGCTGAAAAGCTCTTTTAATAAAATTATTTATTAAAAACAAACAAAATATTTGTATATAATCTTTTTAATTATTTTATTATTTATCTTTTAAATTTAACTATCCTATACAACTTCCACTTTCACCACCACCACAACCAATACCCCACCACCACCACATATCACCCCCACAACCACCACTTCACCACCACCACCACCATCACCAACACCACCACCACCATCACCAACACCACCACAACAAAAACCACAACCACAACCACCACCACTTATTACTAATTCAATCACACACGCGTGTCCGATTTTTTTTTAAAACCGTCATTACTAATTCTAAAAAAATCAGAAAAATTAAAAAATTACATTTTTTGACAAAGCAAATTAATATTTACGTATATGGTTTTTTTGAATTTTTAAACATTTTTGTTTATTTTATACGCAGACATGAAATTCATTGTTTCAGACAGTAAATTTTATGTTTGTGAAAGAAATCACTGTTTTGAACAGTGAATTTCATGTTTGCGAAAACAAATCAAAAAAATTATAGACGTAAATATTTTTTTTGCTTTGCCAAAAATGCAATTTTTTAATTTTTATGATTTTCTTAGAATTAGTTATGACAATTTTTTTTTAAAATTCGGACGCGCGCGTGTGTGATGGAATTAGTCATAGGTGGTAATGGTGGTGGTGGCCGTAGCAGTGATAAAAAAATTTATATAGTAGTGGTGGTGGTAATGGTGGTGGAAGTGCCACATTATTTGTTCAATATTAAAAAATAAATATGATATTAAAAATAAAATAGTATATATAATAATAAGGATAGTAAAGGTATAAAAAGATATAAAATATGTTTTCTATAAATAATTATTTCGTTTACTCAAAATTATTTATAGAATCTTTTTACTTGATCGATGTGGACAAAGCCTTTGTACTCCTTCTGTTTCATAATATTTGTCCACTTACTAAAAACATTGTCTCAAAATGTTTGTCTAATTAGAATATCAGACACTTATTCTTTTTTCTTTCCACTATTATCTCTATTAAAATATTAAAATTTATATTTTCAATACATCTTTAAGATATCAAAACACTTTATGAAGGATAGAATTGTAATAGGAAGGGTAATGATTATATTTCTTAATATATGTGAAAAATAAAGTGAACAAACATTTTAAAACGAAAGGAGTAATATTTTGAGGAATTCTAAGCCTAAATCTATTTTTTACTTTATTCTTTTAAAAATCTTTTAGTTTGATACTCAATCTGCCCCAAAATTAATGTCCACGTTACTAAAGATAGTGTCCCAAAATTATTGTCCATTTAAAATATCTGGACAATTTTTTTCAACTTTTTTCCAAAATTACCCTTATTAAAAAAATATAATTTATACTTCCAATGCATATTAGAATATTAAAGTACTTTATTAAGGGTAATTTTGTAATGTGTATATGCAATCTTTAGGTTTCTTAATCAATGTGAAAAACTAAGTGGATATTATTTTTAGGGACGGTGGGAGTATATTCAAAAGTAAATCTGGACCGTTAAAAAACTTCGAAATATATATATATATATATATATATATATATATATATATATATATAAGATCAATATGTTCATTTAACTATTAAATTATTTATTTATTTTTAGAATGCAAGAGCTTAATCTAGATGGTATAAAGCTAAACCAGTCTATATTCAAGAGTCTTTGTCAATTTTTCAAGAAATCTTGTTTATCCGGATTAATGCTCAGAAGTACTGATATTGGAACAGTGAGTATTCTTCTTTATGATACAGTAAAAATTGTTATCTTTCACGTGTTTGATGAAATGCATGACACAATTAACAGGAAGGAGCTGATGAGGGAGAAGAAAGAAAGTTTATTTTGTATATTTGAATGGTGTATTTCAGTCGTGTATTAGCTATGATATATATAGAGAGTGTATGGTGTATTTACAATGCTTATACTACACACTAATACATACATTGTACACGCCTTACTTTTTTTTTTTTGCTAAGCCATCCAGATTTAATTATATATCAAAACAAATAGAGTTTTACACGTAAGCCTTGGTCAAACATTTTGACCAGACATAATAAAACAAATAGAAACAAAACACCCACATTACACGGGCCATAACACAACACAACATAACCACTAGTACTCAAAAGTACAACTCAATCTACTTCAAACCCTAACTCTCTCTCCATATCTTCATCTCCGCTTCGATCTCTTCTCTGGCGAAACTCTTCAGATTCACCATGTTTTCTATCATACGGCTAGAGATCTTCTCCATAATAGCTTCCTCAGTTATAAAGATTTGATTGAAGATGCGGTTATTTCTCTCCTCCCAAATCGTATGAACTGCTATTGGTAAAATCATTTTGGTAATCTCTCCTTCGATTCTTTTAGATCTCTGCGTTCCGATATATTTAAGAATAGAGATCCAATCATTTCTCTGTAATCTCACCCTCGCTTTCTTCTTGCATATGTTCCAAATACGTTTCGTACAAGGGCAATTCCAGAGGAGGTGATCTCTATCCTCGCTATTAATTTTACAAAACTCACAGATAGGGTTTGATATCCAACCCCAACTCAATAATCGTTGTTTTGTTGGGAGTCTGTCCAGATTACCCAACCATAAGATGAATTTATACTTGGGTAAGGCTTTAGTCTTCCAAATAGAAGAATACCATTGATTTTTTATGCCTTTACTCCTAATTTCCTCGTAAATTTCTGAGAATTTGAAATTACCCTTTTTTGTGCAGGTACAGCTAATGGAGTCTCTGCTATTTGAGATTGTAATATCCTTAGTAAGCTCGTTCATGAACCTTAGTTCAGCTGGCCACTTCCAATTCTCTTTATATATAAACTGAGAAACCTTACTGTTTGTATAATAACCTGAAGCCAAATTGCTACAGCTCAATTCATTAAGTGTTCTATTGTTTGGTAACCAATAATCCCACCAGAGAGCTATATCTTTGCCATTACACACCTTACTTGCCTATACATATAACTTAATGTTTTTGTCATCTAGATCAAGAACACGTGATTTATCTAGTGTGTTTGTTGATTTGTTTTATACATCTTATCACCTCCCTTAAACTGAGTGATTTGATTAAGGGAAGTTTGATAATAAGTGAAGAGAAAACGACAGAAGAAAGGCCCTTTTGTAGATGTATAAGCAAGTTGCAGGCTTGAAAGAACATGAACTAATCAAAGCAATTTAGCTTGAACTTGTTCACGAACAAAATGGAAATCCATATCAATGTGACGAGTTCGGGACTGAAAAACCGGATTAGAGGCTAAGGCGATAGCTGAGATATTATCACAAGCGATAGAAGGTGGAACAATAGGAATCTTCAAGCTCTATAGTAAAAACGTGAGCCACTTCAACTCAGCTGAAACATACGCCATAGCACGATATTCCGTTTCAGTTGAGGAGCGAGAATCCGTGAATTGTTTCTTAGAGCCCTAAGATATTAGGTTAGAACCTAAAAATATACAATATCCAATTGTAGATCGACGATCACTTGAGCTGCTCGCCCAATTTGAATCGGACTAAGCCTTGAGAATAGGTGAAGAAGAAGTAAAAGATAAGCCTTGAGTGTACCTTTATGTAACGAACTAAGCGTTTAAACGCCTCATAGTCCAAAATTGTAGGGTTGTGCATGGCTTGACAAATCCAATTAACAACAAACGCTATATCAAGACATGAGATAGTTAAATACTGCAAAAAATGCATAACGCATTAATTATATTGCTTAAGATTTTATACTAATGGTCGTCCAATACACAATTAATTTCTTGTATTGCACAAAATTGACAACAAAAACATAGTTTCAGTTTACTTTACATAAAAGGTGTTTGACTTTAAAAAAAACATAAAAGGTGGAATACTCTGTTCGTTATTGAAGAAATTGCTTGGATCAACCATAGCTTTAACATGGGCCAACCTCTTGAAATTATTCTTAAAATATTTGAACCCCCAAATACTAGCTTCTTTGTAGCTTGTGTTGCCTGCATTGTTTACACCCAAATCAAGATCCTTCTCATTGTAGTATGCCAATCTCGGATTTCTCGAAACATACGGTTCCAAGTAATTATAAAGATCTTGGATAGACGAAATATGTCTATTCGAATCTGCATAATCCTTTTGATTCCAGTATAAAACTTTATCAAACATGTATAAATTACCACCTCTATGTGGAAATGGTGTCTCCGATTCTGAAATTTCGGCGTATCTTCCACCAAAAGGCATAAATTGAATGCTCGCCATATATTCATCTTCTTTGTGAAGCCAATCTATCAACCGGTTGATACTATTTTCGGGTATCGGTTTTTGCACAAAATCTGATTTCGTCTTGAAAGATTGCGTGATTGTATTGGTCCGGTTTAGTAAAACATCAATAGGTAGTTCATGATTACCGAAGAAATGAAAGACCGTAGATTCAACCCAACTCATTTCAATACACTCTTCTTTCACTAATTCCAACTCGGGAAAAGACTTTTGCATCAACGGAAAAAGCTCGTTGACACCACCAAGAAACAAGGCAGTTAACGAAACGTAAACCGTTCTTTTACCCGTCTCGGATGATTTAGCGCTTTGTGCTGACATGGCAAGGGAAATATTTTTATCCATCTTCGGTGAAACATATTGCCATTGATGGATTAATCGAGTCGCATTTTGCTCTGATGTTCTAGTTACAGAAAAAGCAGTCACGGTTCGAGGAATATCGACCAATTTTACTGTCCATTCAGTAATAATCCCGAAACCAGCACTTCCAGCACCTCGAATCGCCCAAAACAAGTCTTCCCCCATGGATTTTCGATCAAGAATCCTGCCATTAACGTCGATTATTCTTGCATCGATAATATTATCAGCTGCAAGACCGAATTTACGAGACAGAAGCCCTAATCCTCCACCAGATATATGTCCTCCAATACCTACTGTGGGACATATACCTGCAACGAAAGCCAAAGTTTTACTTTTTTTCCCTACTGCGTAATAAACTTCACCAACAGTTGCTCCAGATTGAACGCGTAAAGTTTTGTCTTCCAAGTTGATGGTTATTGAGCGAAGATTTCGAAGATCTATTATGAGAAATGGAACTTTGGAAGCATATGAAAGACCCTCATAGTCATGCCCTCCACTACGAACCCTGATTTGTATATTGTGCTTCTTTGAACAAGTGATCACTGCTTGAATTTGTGATTCTCGAACCGGTGTAGCCAGGAGTAATGGTTTTCTTGGGGAAGAAGAGAGAATCCGTGGGTTATAAGCGGTTGATAGGAATAAGGACGAGTAAGATGAGTTATTTGGAGTGAATATAATTTTTGAAATTTCATCATCCAATTTCTTTGAAAGGCACTTTAGTATATTATTATAGTGATGAGTTTGAGCTGTAGCAGTGTAAGGAATCAAAACGAGAATTGCTATGGAAAGTAGCAGAGCGGAAATACTCATTGTTAGATCTGGCTAGTCGATGAAGAACTGAGTCAATAACAATCAAATATATAAATTTACCCTCTTGGGAATCTTGAGTCATTGTTTGAGTTAATCAAATATATAAATATATACCCTCTCGAGAATCTTGAGTCATTGTTTAATGAGATTGAGTCATTGTTTGAGTTTTTAATACATTAACGACGCAACTGAGAACAAAATATAAATCTGTAGTAGCATTTGACAAGCTGATGATGATGAGTGGTTGAGATGAAGAACCAAGACATGTTGGGTATCACATAGTTTATACATCCACTTGCATAAAGTGACAATATAAATTAGCAAAAATTTAAATGGTCTTCTCTTTTTTTTTTTTTGTTCAATCTTCTCTTATTTAAAAGGTTGTATGCTATCATTATTCATTTGTAGAAAAAAATAAGCCATTATTCGTCATTACCTCATGATAGATTTCATGTAGGTTATGAAATTATACAAATTATTTATTATTCCAACAAACGTTTTCGTTTAAAAATGTATTTTTTTCTTAATAACGTGCAGGGGCGGAGTCAGGATTTTTTGTTAGGAGGGGCTAAGAGGGTTCGGTGGCAACGACCTCGAAAAAAATTATTTTACCGTATTTGCACGATAAGTCTAAATATTATGCAAAAATTGCTAGATAGACCCTTATATAATGCTAAAATGCAGTATAAATCCCTATATTGTGTAAAGATTGCAATATAAGTCCGGATATTATTTTTTAAAATTAATCATCTGATAAATTTCCTTTTTTATACAAAATAACATACATTTTGTTGTAAAAAAACAAAAAATTCTATAAATAAAATAATTTAAAGTCTAATAAAATAAATTTTGAAATTTAGGGGGCCAAATGAGATTTTTTTAAACATTTAAGAGTTAATTACAAAAAAAATTATGAATTTTTTTTAAAAAAAAAACCAAGAAATTGAATATTAATGGTATTTACGTTCCAATTTCGTCATTAAATTTTATTATTTGATAGAATTAATTTCTAAACTTTAAGTTAGGAGGGCTAAGTTTATGTTATAATTTTTTTAATTATATTTTTATCTATTTTTTAGAAAAAAACAGGTTAAATTATAATGGGCCTGATAAGTTGGGGTGGGCTGCAGCCCACCTCAGCCCACCCTTACATCCGCCCCTGATAACGTGGGTAGTCTAAGCTATCTTATGCATATTTCTACTAATCTTATCAAAAATATATATGTATACTTTCGTATTTCATAGTAGACTTTTAAATATATTCGGAATTAATTTTTTAAATAATCACTTGAAATAATTTTAGATCCATAAATATATTGTAGACTTTTAAAATTATTTTAAAAAAACACTAATGATAAATAAAATAATCACTTAAAGTGATTTTAGATGTCAAAATATTTTTTAATATTTTTTACAAATATTTTAATTTTAATCAATAAGCGCTACTAACTCTAAAATAATCAATTCCAAACGAGCTCTAAATCGTTGCCCAATTAAACTGAACTAAGTAGTTTTAAAGTATGCTTTTCGATGTGCGTGCTTGATTTTAATTCGTAAACCTTGATAACAAATTAATTTAATGATTGGTTCCTTCTTCATATAACAAAAAATATAGGGTAAAACCATTGAGCTAGCTCAATGGCCAGGACCTTATCTCTCATCTAGGAGGTACAAGATTTCGAATCTCCTCAACCTTGTTATTTCTTGAGCCCTTAAAGGGGGTAAAGCAAGAGGTGCAAGGTTCGAATCCCCTCCCTGAACATGAGTTCTGATTAACCTGAGAATATGCATGGGGAGGCGTATATATTTTCCATGGGATTAGTCGTGGTGCGCGAAATCTGGCCCGGACACCCATGATATCAATATATATATAGGGTAAATGTTTTTGTGAGCCACTAAATTATCGCAACTGTCTTCTTAAAACCGCTCAACTAATAAAGGTCCAAATCATTCATTAGTATATCAAATAAGGTTGTAAACGAGTCGAGCCGAGCCGGATACTAGATGTACAGGCTTGTTTGTTTAATTTCTCGAGCCGAGCTCAAATTTAAACGAGCCGAGCACGAACTTCCAATGATCCAAATCAGAAAGGTTAGAACTTGTTTGTTTAACTTATAGAACAATCTTTTTTAGAGTTGAGCACGAGTTGTTCATTAACAATTATAGTTGAAATGAGACTTTCATGAACGGTTGATATTTGATGGAGTGTGTGTTATGAACATATGAAACAATAAATGTCTAAAGAACATAATAATATTCAATTTGATATTGAAGGTTTAATAATATATTTATAAGTAGAAAATATATTAATTTATAATTCATAATTTTAATAAAGTTCAAGAGTCGAGCTCGAGCAAGCTCGTTTACTTATCGAGCTTAAAAATGGAGTTTGAGCTTGAGCTTGTTTATATTCGAGGCAATTTCGGACGAGCTTTTCTTCGAGTCGAGCTCGAATTGCTCGCGAGCGGCTTGGTTCATTTACAACTAGGGCTGCAAACGAACCAAGCCGCTCGAATTCAGCTCGGAGAAAAGCTCGTTCGAGATCGGCTCGAATATAAACAAGCTCAAACTCAAGCTTCATTTTAAGCTCGATACATAAACGAGCCTGCTCGAGCTCGGCTCGTGAGCTCGTTTAAAATTATGAATTATAAATTAATATATTATTTACTTATAAATATACTATTAAACCTTCAATATTAAATTGGAAATTTTAATTTATTTAGACATTTATTTTTTTATTAATGTTATGTTTCATATTTTCATGTTATACACTCCATCAAATACCAAATATTCATGAAAATCAAATTTCAACCATAAAAAACAACTAAAAAAAAAGGTTCCATAAGTTAAATAAACAAGTTATAACATTTATGATTTGGATCATTGGAAGCTCGGGCTCGACTCGTTTAAATTTGAGCTCGGCTCGGCCCGGCTCGTTTAATTTTGAGCTCGGCTCGAAAAAATAAACAAACAAGCCTGTACATCTAGTATTCGGCTCGGCTCGACTCGTTTGCAGCCCTATTTACAACCGTAATATCAAAATAGTTCCAAATCAATATATTTTGTTGGTTAATTGTTTAAAAAATCGGTAACCATACAAATTACGTATATATGTAAAGATATGATAATCAATATTTTATTTATATATTTTAGAGATAATTCCCAATTAATTACACTTCCACACTTTTCATCGCCAAAAAAAAGGAAGGAGCAAATTACTTCCTACTTACTCACAAATTAGCAACTTAATTCCCAATTAAACACATTGTCATATATACCTTCCATTACTACCCTTATATGATTTATTCATTTTATTTTTTCGAAAAAAATTTCCCGAATTTTTTTTTCCAATTTTTTTTCAATTTTTTTGTTTGATTTTTTTTTGATTTTTTTTTTCGAAAATCGAAATTCCGGGTTGTGTGTTGCTACAACACACAAACATAGGTTTATGAGTTCCTGTAACACACAAAATCACAAAATCGATATAAATGATTCTCTTTTTTAACAATTTATTTTCTTTATCAATTGCACACACCCTATTTTTACTCATTTTTAACTATCTTGATATATTGTCTTTTTGTGCAACACTTTTTTGCTATTTTTGTGTGTTTTATGTTTTAGAGTTTTGTGTATTCTAGGTCACACAAAACTTGATTTTGTTTATTCCAATTTTGTGTATTCCAAGAACACACAAATCTCATAATTGTGTATTCTTAGAACACACAAAACTCATTTTTATGTATAAAACTCGAATTATGTATTCCTGTAATACACAAAACTTGATTTTGTCTGTTCCAATTCCGTGGAACACACAAATCTGAGGAACGCACAAATCTCAAAATTGTGTGTTCCACAGAATCGGAACACATAAAAATCAAATTTGTGTGTTCATGGAACAGAACACACATAAAACTCAAAATTGTGCGTTCCACGGAACTGGAACATATAAAACTCAAATTTGTGTGTTCATGGAACACGTAAAATTTAAATTTGTGTGTTCATGGAACACAAAAAACTCAAATTTATGTATTCATGGAACACATAAAACTCAAATTTGTGTATTCATGAAACACATAAAACTCGAGCTTATGTATTCATGGAACACATAAAACTCGAACTTATGTATTCATAGAATACACAAAACTTGATTTTGGTTGGTCCAATTATGTGTATTCCTGAACACACAAATCTTAGAATTGTGTGTTCCTGCAACACACAAATTTCGGTATTGCGTGGTAATGGAACACAAAATTTAGGGGGGAAAAATTCTGAAAAAAGTTAAAAAAAAAAAGTTCGGGAAATAAATTTTAAAAAAAAATTGAAAAAAAAAAATTGAAAAAAAATTCGAAAAAAATTAAAAATGAAAATAAATAAATAAATATTATTATAATTAATTAATAAGCCTATGGGCATATTTGTAATCTTTTAATTTTTTGTGCTTAAGTGGAAATTAAGTTGAAATTGTAATTAATTGGGAATTCTTACGCTCTCCGCGTAATTAACTGGGCATGATCCCTATATTTTACATGTTTGGTAATTTTTTGAATTTTATCATAAAATTTCAATTTTTTATCATATATAAGATATTTTCCCAAATCTTTTTACGTAAAATAAATATTCATGAGTAATGATATATACCATCCAAAATCATACCACCCAAATACCACCGAATGATGTGACGAGAATTGGTTGGTTATAAATTGTTTCTTGATCTAATTAACGATTTATAACTAACCAATTCACGCCACGTCATTGGGTGGTATTTGGGATGTATAATTTTGGGTGGTATATGTCATTATTTAATATCCAATTTGAAGCCATAGATAACTAATGATTGATTGGGATCCATTTTATCTACTGAATGATTGATTTGGAATAATTATAATAAACTAACAGATAATTTATTAGTTAAGTGATTCAAAATGGACTACTATCTAAAGAGTAATAATATATACCACCTAATATACCACATACAACGTTGCATGGTTTGCGTGGAAATCTTCAATCTATTCAATTTCTCAATTTGATTGACGATTTACTTCCACTTAAAAACACGCCACATTATAGGTGGTACATAATATTACTCTTATTTTAATGGCCTGAAATACATTTTTCAAAAATATACAATTAATAAAACTAAAACAAATGTGTGATGAGATTTCGATTTATGAAGGATTAAGAATTTTGTATTGCTCTCGGTATATTTTCTTTTCATTCTCTTACAAATATATATAACCCTACAACTTTATTTCAAGATAGATTGCATAATTGATTTCTAATAATATTATGCACGATTCTAGCTAATCTAATAAATTTAAATAATTACATATGATTCTTGTAAATAATATAGAGTGATTTAAGGCTGTAATGGAGATATTCTGATTCTCATTTTTATTGCAAGAATCTTCCTTTATGATGAGGAGATATTTGATTTGATTTTTGATTTGTAGAATCTTCATTTATAATGTGAATGATCAATTTTTTTGGATAAGAAATGAACTCCATCATAAACTAACTTTATGAGTCTCAAGTAAACATTAAGTGAAGCTATACATGAAACAAATACAAAGTTTTGTCATTAGGGATCATAAGCTTATGAACTCTAAGGGTACCTTCAGATGCATTTATATGTCTATTAGTTCCTTTTTTTTTTTCAAAATCTATCTTATATTAAAGATGGTAAATATTTTTAAGGGCCACTAAACTATCACACCGTTTCTGCCTGGACCACTTAACTATTACGGGTTTCAAACAACCCACTAATATATAAACATTGTTTTGAATCAACCACTCCATTAGCTTGACATAAAAATGGTTATTACAATTAACTTGCAAGTACTTGGGAAGTTTATATTAGTATATTTCTTGGTTATATATCACAAGGTATTACTCTTATATCATAGTAATGATGAAGCCTTAGTAACATCAATAGATGAGCCCATGAGCCCATATGTTGCAGCCCAATGAAATCGCCATTGTTGCAACCTACTGAAATATGTTGCAGCCCTGAAGGGTATTATGCACATGGATAGTTATTGAAATGAGTTGGAGCTTGTGAAGAAAGTTTGTTGGGTTATGGGCTTTTGAGTTAAAAACTCTTATATTTATACACAAATTAGGAACATTCAAAATTGCCAGTTCAACCATTTTACCGTGTCAACAGTGGTACAATAGAAATAGCGTATCTTGGGAAGAGAATGCGGCGTGATATCAGTGGGTCCCACGATTTGCAGTAGTTGCTGGAGTGTGCAATTTGCTCATATACAATAACTTTTAAGTTTTTTGCCGTAAGTTTTCTTTTGGCGCAACTGCTTGAGACGGTCTTATTTAGAATTATCCCATTCTTCAGTAATTAAAGTTGACCTAACAAACTCTTTGGAGCTTCCGAAATCAGTCATAATTGTAGATATTTCTATATTACTTACTAATGGAGGTTGTTTGGGCTGGAACGAACACAAGACCCAATCAGAAGGAATCGCCTTCGTGGATAGTGTACTTGCACTCCCCTAGAATGTTCCAGAACTTGATTGACTAGTTGCGTGGAGTTGAGAGAACTTGACGATTGTCAACAAAGAAGACGATAGCGATGACATTCTTATTTCAACTTAAATATTAATTATTTAGTTATAGAGTAATAATATATAGTTATGCAAATAAACTAGTTTTATTTAATATTCAAAGTTTTTTTCTTATAATTTATTAAATGGTAAATAAAATAAGAAATATCTATTCAATTATAAATAAAATATATTTAATACTATAAATAAAATAATATTTTATATCTTATTTCAAAAAATTATGAAAAGAGGGTACTCGTAACATTTATCTTTTATAAAATTATTAATATATTATAGTTTTTTCCAAATAAAATCATACAAGATAAATAATAAATTTTAAAATAAAAAAGTATACTTCCGGAAAGGTTGAAAGGCAAAAAAAGTGAAAAGTAAAAGAATACGTAAACGTTACAAAACAAGGAAACAGGAGTAAAACCCATATCTCTTCATCACACTTCGCACTGGAACAAAAAATAAAAAGGAATCTCTTCACACTCACCGCTCTCCGCCGCCACTCGGGGACCATTCTCCACCATCATCATCAACCCGGCTTGGCTACGCACGCCATCAACACTCGAAGAACCCAAATTAAGGTAAAAAAAATTACTTTTTACCATTGAAAATCTGAAAAATTGAATCATTTTTCACCTAATCTCACCACTTTTACAATTTCTTAGAATCATCTGATTAAAGTATTGTTTATTATATTTTTATACAAATCCTAGAATGGCCACATTTTATGACCATTGAAAGCCTTTTACCGGATGAGAAATGATGCACTTAGAATAGCGTATATGGGGAATGTGTGGGTCCCATGAGCAATTTGTTCTTACAGTGCATTTTTTTGAATTATTTTTCAGTAAATATTTATTTGGCGCAAGGAAAAAAAATCATTTGGCGGGAAAACTATGATTTCAAAACAAGGCCTTTAAAATATCTGTCCGTGTCTATTAAGTTAATCAAAAGTAAAAAAAAATAGAAAAATGGCGAAAGGCGATGATCTTAAATATGCGAAACAAGGTTACAATCAGGCTAAAGATGTCGGAAATCGTACAGAAGAAGCTCGATGGGCAAATAAAATAGCAAATATCCTCAAAAACAATGGTGAATATGTTGAAGCTTTAGTTTGGCTTCGTAGAGATTACGATATTACAATCAAACACTTATCCATTAAACACCAAATTCCCACGTGTCAATCACTTGGTGAAGTTCATCTTCGTCTTCAAGATTACACTGAAGCACTTAAATATCAGGTAATTTTAGTCAATTTTCTAATCGATACCTTCTGTTCTCTTCTTCTAAACCCTAGGTTTTAATTCTATCGATCCAATTGATTAATACAGAAAAAACATTATGACCTAGCCAAAGATGAGAATGATTTAATTGAGCAACAAAGAGCAACTACACAACTGGGTAGAACATATCAAGAAATTTTCCTTAACAGTAATGGTGAAGAACATGGATCAGTAAGAAATGCGAAGAAATACTTAAAATTAGCAATGGAATTAGCTAAAGATCTACATAATAAGAAACACACATTCGTAAAAGAGTACATAGATGCTCATAATAACATAGGATTACTCGATATAGATCTCGATAATTTCGAAGAAGCAGAGAAAATTCTGGTAAAAGGATTAGATATTTGCGAAGAAGAAGAAGTACAAGAAAATGATGATACACGTAGTAGACTTCATCATAATCTAGGAAAAGTTTATTTAGAGTTAAGAAAATGGGGAAATGCGAAAACTCATATCGAAAAAGATATTTCGATATGTAATAAAATTGGACATATTGAAGGTGAAGCTAAAGGTTATATTAATCTTGGAGAATTACATTATCGAAATTCATTATACAATGAAGCGATTCTTTTTTATAGAAAAGCTCTTAAACTTGCGAAAACTTTAATGGATGAAGATGCTTTAGTGAATCAAATTAAGGAAAATATTGAAATAGTTGAAGAAGCTATGAAGATTATGAAGGAGTTACAAAATGAAGAACAAAATCTTAAAAGATTAGCTAGAATTACAGAGAAAGCTCGAGGAACTGAAAATGAAATCAAGTGTTTAAAACAAGAAAATAAATCTCTTGATATATTAATCGAGAAATCTCGATTAATATATGCTTGGAAACAAGTATGTATAATAATAATCGTTATTTTTACTTTCTATTAATCTTTCTTTTTTTCTGGTTTAATGATGTGTTTTTCTTAGTTTCGTGCATATGCGAAAAAAAAGAAGAATATAACAAAGGAACTTTGTGATCAAGAGAAATTGAGTGATTCATATTTAGTTATTGGAGAAGCTTACAAAAATCTCAGGCTCTTTGAAGATGCGCTTAAATGGTATAAAAAAAGTTGGGTAATTTACGATAAAATTGGAAATTTGGAGGTAATTTTATTGTATAATCTTGTTATTTATCTCTTATGGTAAAGTAATTACTAAATAGTAGGATTTATAGACATTTTTTATGCTAAGGGTATTTGTGTCATTTTGATTTGTTATTCAGGGGCAAGCATTAGTTAAAATTAATATAGGAGATGTTTTGGATGCTAAAGGTGATTGGTCAGGAGCTTTAGAATCTTTTGAAGAAGGTTACAGGTATATAGTTTTAGTAATTTGTACATATTGCGAAAAGGTCCTTTAAATTTTGTTAAATTGTACTTACAGGATTGCACTTCAAGCAAATCGTCCTTCAATTCAACTTTCAGCTCTCGAAAATATGCATTACAGTAACATGATAAGATTCGATAATCTTGATAAAGCAAGGTATTTTTTTTTTGCACTCCTATTAATAATTACCCAAATGGTCCCTGAAATATAGGCTAGTTACTCGAATAGTCCTCGAACTTTTAAAGTTACTCGAATGGTCCTCGAGCTTCAGTTTTGTTCCTGTGGCAAAGATATTCGAGGACTAAACTGGTAAAAGGTGATACTTCAGGGACTATTTTGGGGAATATTAAAAGTTTGAGGACTCAATAACGTATTATAACTGTTTATATTTAGGAATTTACAAGATTTAATCGATAAACTCAAGAATTCAGATGAAATTGAGCAAGAATCACAAGATATAGCTATGGATCATTGTTCTGAAACCGAATCAGATAATGATAATTTATCACCATTAAATAATAATTCCGAAATTAAATCAAAAGTAATAAAATTAAATTCAAGTTCTAGTGAAGATGATGATGATATTCCGTTAAAATCATTAATTCATCCCAAGAAAAAATTAAAAAAACGTAATAAAGCAGTAAATTCCACTTTTACCCCAAAGCCTGAAACCACAGTTAGTAGAAAACGTACACGTGTCATCATTTCTGACGATGAAGATGAAGAAGAAAATAATACCCCTATAGAAGATGTTGCTACTTCAGATGAATGTGAGTAAATTCCAAATATACCCCTATGGTTTATTTTGTATATTTGCATTATTATTAAAAGAGATTGACTTGTATATATATATACACATTACAGGTCAACAAAGAAGTAAAAAGCGTACTCCTAATAATTCCCAGGTAAAAATAGTATTTTTATTTTTAATTTTCTCTCACAAAAAATTAATTATTCTTTTTCAGCAGGATATATTACCATCCATTAGTAAAGGAGAAGAAAGTACTTCTTCTCAGAAATTAAGATCAACTAAAATATTCGAAACCGAGGGTAAAAATGTCATTTTTCCAAACCTAGACAAAGCTGAAGATTCTGGGATGTCTGGTCTCAGTCTATATACTTGTGGTGATGATTGTGTAAGTATTTAAATTATTTTCCAAAATTTTCTGACAAATTTTGATATTTTTAATTTTAATTGTAGCAACATATTATCTTCAAAATTGAACAAGAATTACTTCACATGAAAATCGATTCATTTCTTCTTGATGATAATTTTGACTTAGAGAAAATACAAATTGAAGTGGCATGTTTATATTTTTTACAATTACCAGTTGAAAAAAGATCAAGAGGTACATATTTTTACACTATAAATACATTTCATAAGGGTATATTTGTAATTTTACACTTTATTTACATGTTAGGTTTAGCACCAGTAATTCAACATTTTAAGTATAATGGAAAGGTTTTAGACTCTTTGGAAGTTATGAAGTCTATAAAAGATCAAATTGAAGTTTCCTTTAAAGGTAATTAATTATATTTAAATAACTTTATAAACTTATTTAAATAAATTTAATATTCTTTTTATAGCGTGGGTCCCAAAACGTATGATGAGACTTTACCTTGAAAGTTGTGAAAAGCTTTCTTCACCACCTAATATGAATGTGTTAAAGGGACTATACAATCTAGAGGTAATATAATATAATATAATATAATATATAGTAATGATTTTAAATTTTTTATTTTTATTTTACCAGATTACTGAAGATGAAATAATAGTTCCGAATTGTAAATTAGAAGATTCATCAGTTGAAGCTTTATTCAATGCAATGCATGCTCATAAGACAGTATCTATATTAGACCTTTCTCATAATTCTTTAGGTAAAAAAATTAGTAAATTTTTATTTTAAAAAATAAATTTAATTAATATTTGTTTGTATTTAATAGCAAATGGGACACCTGAAATGCTAAAACAAGCATTTACTTCATCTAAAGAAAGTTACGGTGGTTTAGTTTTGGATCTGCACTGTAATTTACTTGGTCAATTATCATTATCCCAGGTTTATATAATATATATATTATCAAACTCTATTATATATTTAATTATTTTATTAGATATTTAATTGTGAATTTACATTTACATTTACAGATCAGTGAAAGCTCTATGATATGTGCTAGATTAGAAGTACTTAATATCTCTGGAAACTCTTTACAAGATCGATGTGATAAAGGCCTTTCTAATATATTACAGAATTGTAAATGTAAATCTATTTTTATTTTATTTTTTCTTTTATAACAATATTTTTAAACTAAACTATTTTTTTTTTGTAGCTCTATATAGTCTTAACATAGAAAATTGTTCAATTGGAACTAGAACTATTCAAGCCCTTGCTGATTCATTAACTTCTGAATCTCAACTTACTCATCTTTCTATAGGTATTTTACTTTTTTTAATTTTTTTATTTATTTTTATGGTGCAATTTTTTTTTAAAAAATATTTATCTTAAACAGGTTATAACGATATCAAGTCAGTTTCGATTATATATCTTTTAAAAAAGCTTTCTCTTTCGGAAAGGTATGTATTATATAATATACATGTATTATATATCAATATGTTTATTAAACTATTAAATAATTTATTTATTTTCAGAATGCAAGAGCTTAATTTAGATGGTATAAAGTTAAACAAGTCTATATATGATAGTCTTTGTGAATTTTTCAAGAAATCTTGTTTATCTGGATTAATGCTCAAAAGTACTGATACTGACACAGTGAGTATTTGAGTTTATTATACAGTAAAAAAAATTGTTGTATTTCACGTGTTTGATAAAATGCTTGACTTAATTTACAGGAAGGAGCTTTACAGTTGACTAAATCATTAGCTAATGATACTCAAGAAATGTTGAAGCTTGATTTATCGTATTGTAAATTAAAATCTAATTATTTAATTGGGTTTAATGCTGAAGATTCTTTGATTAGTACAATGACTGAACTTAATCTAGGTGGAAATCCCATTAAAACAGAGGTTTGTAAATCTTTTTTATTTTTTCTAATTTTTTTTGAAGAATCTGATAGTAAGCATATGATATATACAGAGTACAAGTGGAATAGTTTCATTACTTGTGAATCCGAAGTGTAGTTTGAAAGTGCTTATACTGGAAAAATGTGAACTTGGGATTAATAGTATACTCGAGATAATTCAATCTTTAACAGAGAATTGTTATCTTGAAGAGCTTAATTTAGCTGAAAATGTGGATATAATAGATAAAAATCATGTAATAGTAAGTGATTTAGAGTCTTCGAATAAAGTTATAACAGATAAAGGTTCTTCTGAAAATGAAATATGTGGAGATTATAGTAATCTTGAAGTAGCAGATAGTGAAGAAGAAGAAGATCAAATAGTGGGTACATCATTGATGACATCATCGTCTAATGTGTTTAATGAGATTTCATTGGCTATAAATAAAGTGAAGAGATTAAAGTATTTGGATGTTAGTGATAATGGATTATCACAAGAAGTTGTGGAAATGTTGTATATGGGATGGTTGAATAGTAGAGAGGGTTGTAAGAAGCATGTTAAGGATAAGATTGTTCATTTTTTGGGATATGGAAAGAAATGTTGTAAGGTGAAACCATGTTGTAGGAAATATTGAAGTACGTATTAGAGTCTTTCCTAATATTTTTTTTTTTCACAATTGTGGCTTCAATCCAATTCTATCACATTATCACATTGCAAATGTTGAATATAGTCTACTATTTATAAGATGATTGGGTTTTGTTTCTTTTTTGGTGTTGAAACTATTTGAAATTGGCAACTAGATTTGATCTTCTATCTGTTAAATGCCCCAACGTATATGAGAAGTGTGAAAAGTTAGATGCATGTTTTTGTAAGTTTTAAATTGTTCGGATGAAAATGCTTTCTTCATTATATTAGTTCTAATAATGATTTTACACAAATATGTAATTGACACCAAATTTAAATATTTAAGACATGCTAATTTGTCACATTAAAACACATAAAGTTATATACTCTTAAAAAAATTGATTAAAGAGATGAAATTCCTATAGCTAAGCTAGACTTCAACTTTAATGTCATCTTCAACCATCAAGTATGTTCCGTTAGAAATACTAACACTTCCCATTTATGGTAGCTACATTCCCACATGACGACTCCCATTTTCTATCCTAGAGTAAGTTATCGACGTAACCTAGGTAGTCTCTCCCTTAATAACCTATAATACAATTTGCAGTGCAATAGTCGTGGTTTGATTTCCTTGATTAGATATAAAAAGTTGAGTAATAACTAATAAGTGGACTTTGTTACTTACTTGATGGGTATTTGCTGCATCATTAGAGTCATTGCAAATAATATGGTCGTCATTGGATTTACGAAGCAATACCAACTTCTTATTGGAGATTGTTTATTTCCACCATGATCAAGATTGTCTTTATGGATATCAACAACCCCATGGTTCTATATCTATTAATCTTTAGCTAGACAATTTTTTGTCATTCTAAGTGTTGTTTCTTGGCAATTGTGTTTCCACTTGTGGAATGTGGTTGGTGGTTTTTGATTTTGATTGATGGTCTTGATACTCGATAGTTTTGGTAGTATACAAGTATCTTAACTTTGTGGTTAAGTGTTTGAGCCCCTAGACGAGCGTCTTTATCCTTTTTAAATCCTAAAAGATGATTTAATTTCAACAACTTCCTTGATGGATGTCGTTTGACTCATCTCTGGTCATAATGAACATCAATTTAACATATTTCTAATTCGGTGTTTGAAATATAGAGATCTACGTCCATGTCTACATGAATCAAAACTTTCTATTCTAAAATAACCCCTTATGATAGTCAGTAGCTCGGTAGACATAAGTAACAAGACTATTTCATAACCTAAGAATGGTGTGGGATGAAACTAGGTTGAACACCATAAAGGTTGTAAAGTGATGAACCATGTTGCATACAGTGTTTCTGATCGTATTCATCTAGATAATAGAAATATAAGAGATCTTGGAAGAGATAGTGATATCATCTAGATAATAGAAATATAAGAGATCTTGGAAGAGATAGTGATAACATCTAGATAATAGAAATATAAGAGATCTTGGAAGAGATAGTAATAACGTGAAAATCCTATATCGAACGAAGCTGACACTCCCGATGCGTAAGAGATTCAACAAGCCCGTCTAGCTCAGTTGGTAGAGCGCAAGGCTCTTAACCTTGTGGTCGAGGGTTCGAGCCCCTCGGTGGGCGTCTTTGTATGTTTTTTAAACCATATATATAATTTGATTTCAAGAACTTCCTCAATCTCGAATCTATTTATGTAAGCTATATATATAGGAGAGGAAATGTATAAATTAACACCCTTATACTTATCGTATTATTGTGATAAACGCCCCGGTTCCTTAAAGTTTTAGTAGTGGTATCATTTTTCACTCGTGGAATATAGAGTTTACATAATTAAAGTCCTAAGGCTCTTAACCTTGTTGTTGAGGGTTTGAGCCCCTCGGTGCGCGTCTTTATCCAAATAATGTGATTTAATTTCAACAACTTCTTTGACGAATCTAGCTTAAACCAAGAATGGCCATGATGAACGTGACATCCACATCAGCATGAATCACCCTTATACTTATCGTATTATTGTGATAAACGCCCCGGTTCCTTAAAGTTTTAGTAGTGGTATCATTTTTCACTTGTGGAATATAGAGTTTACATAATTAAAGTCCTAAGGCTCTTAACCTTGTTGTTGAGGGTTTGAGCCCCTCGGTGCGCGTCTTTATCCAAATAATGTGATTTAATTTCAACAACTTCTTTGACGAATCTAGCTTAAACCAAGAATGGTCATGATGAACGTGACATCCACATCAGCATGAATCACCACTTTATAACCTATGTCAGTCGATAAGTAGGTAGACATAAGTGAAGAGGAATTATTTCATAACCTAAGAAAGGGGTGAAGTTGCGATTAGGGTTCCCAAATGTTGGTAGTAGGCTGATCCACATTGTATATATTGTTTTTGATCGTACTCGTCTAGATAATAGATATAGTTGAACGTCGAGAGTATTGATGACACTATGCATTATATAAAATGTAGAGGTGAACGCTTGGCACACCAAGTGAGCGTTTGCGAAATAGCCTAAAAATGACACTTTTGAATACTTTTAGCCTAAAAATGGTACTTTCAAAAGACGAGGTCTAAAAATATTTGTAGGCCATAGGTAATGACCTAAAAATAGAATTTGCTTTAAAGAAAGCTAGATGCATGAGAAATATTAAATTCTAACGTGATTAGAATGTTTAGAAAATTGATAGGGTTATAGATGAATTGCATAATAAGTCAGGTCAGACCTTGTTCCAACTCCAGAAAGATTGTTATGATGTACCATGCCAACAAGTCATGAGTAAAATTACTCCACACCTTTCACAAGATCGATCTCCAAGCATTACAAACATGTCCAAACCAACCACTCAAAATACTACCTCCATTCCATAATAATAGTCTCTGTACATTTTTTCACACTTATTAAGAAACGTAAAAAGTAAAAAAAATTTAGTTTAAAATAACCACCCTATTCCTAATTATTAGAAAGATAAAATTAAATGTTTAGTTAGTGAGAGATTTTAGAAAAAGGATAGAATAGAAAAAAATCATTTATTATGTGTTGGAACTCTAAATGTGACATATATTGTGGAACAATTTTTTTTGGCTAAAGAGACTATTATTATGGAATGAAGATAGTATGCTCAAGTTAATTCACGTGACGCTCATAGGAACAAAGTGGTATCAAAATCCACTCCTTGATATATATTGATGTGACCGTTAAATATCTTTTACCGATATTTAAAATGAATTATCCCGAAGTACTTTTAAAGGAGAATGAAACCGTTCACTTTTTTTAGAAAGACGAGTGGCATCACATAATAATCCGCGCTTATCAAAGGTCCTAATAATTAAAGTTTATAGATTAATTTACACTAAATAAAGGTCATGGCAATTATCGTGCACCCACTTTGCATATGGTCTATCTAACCGTGCTCGTCCAGACAAAACGACAAGCATGTAGGAAATCATAGAGAAGTTTGTTGTAACGCGAAAAGTACCCGGGTCAAATCAATCTAGTTCCCCCAATACTCAAGGTTCATGTGACTTGGTTGATATGATCGAGACGGGTCATACTTAGGGTTTATTCTCGAAAACCAAGAAGCAAAGAGCAACTAAGATTAGTCTAGAGTGAATTTCCAACTCCTCAAACTCTCTGAATTTAATCACGGGTTCAATTATTTTCTATTGATCACAATTATATCCCAATTAATCTGTCAATTATTTCATAAAATTTTGTTAATATTTACAAGAAGGAAGACATAAGAAAGACGATATATTAACTAGTTGTGTTAGCTCAACTGGCTATGACCCTGTCTCTCAACAAGAAGGTACAGGGTTCGAATCCCTCTCAGAACACGGGTGATGTCTCCCTAATTGTTCTTATTTTCGACCCTTGGGAGACATCATTTTTGGTGTTTATTTACTTAAATTGATAGACTTTTGGACTTAATATGCAATAATCCGGAATTACCTTTTTATTTCTAGCATTTTTAATTTATTAAACTTTTGCGCGTAATATTGGTATTTTTAGTGTAAAGTTTACAGGTTTTAGATGTTAGCTAGGAGAGGAATCCGAGGAGAAAGTCAAAGATCGTGAATTAAGAGTCAAGACTTGAAGATAAATCCCGAAGATATTATTTTTAGAGCTGAAAATCCATTTTCCAGTCCATAGATTGCTGATTTCGAGGTGCTTAAGCGATGATTTAGCTATTGACCTTTGAAGAGAAATCATTCCTTATCGAGTTACGGAACTTTAGCAACTGGAATGAGGTCAATCGGAGTTGTAACGCATCGGGAAAAGCCGTTTTAGTGAAGGTGTATCAGCAGTTACGGGATTTTGGGCTTGGAAATTGGGCTTGGACATTTAATTAGTCTTTTATTTTCTGGTCCAAGCCCTAGTCCGAATTTATGCTTATAAAAGGAGGTCTGGACTTCTATTTTTCACACAATTCACATTCTGCAAGATTAAACACCAGAGAGAAGCAACAGAAGGAAGAAAGAAGAAGCTACAAGAGCTGGAGTGAGTCTATAGCTCCGTTCGTAGTCATTCCAATTCCGGAAATTAGGTTCTTTCAATTTTAATTTTGTAATCAAATATGAATTCCATTTCTTTTAATTTAGTTTTTGCATTTAATATGAGCTAAACTTTACATAGTGCTTGAGAACGCATAATGGGTTAATCCCAATTTGATTTCGTTTTATACATTTGGATTTGGGATTATTATTATTTAAATCAAATTGGGTAAATTGTATTTTTCTTTAATTTGCACTTTAATTACTATTTTTGACCTGATCAATCAATGATAGGACTTAGTATCTAAGCTATTCCAATTAGTGGCGATTGGATCACCTTGACGGGGGGTTTAGGTATCGAACTAGTTAATGAATGTAGGTTAGAAATTATTTGACTCTGACGAGCTTAATTAAACCTATGGCCTTTTGGGTAAACTGAATTTAAGCACTTGAGAGTGGACTATAATCACCCTGACGGGGTTTGTAGCATTTGAGAGTTGCTCCTTAGTCCACCCTGACGGGGGTAAGGAGATTATTGAATCCCGACCAATACAAATTTACCGATTTGTCCCTTAAACAATGTATGAAATGAATGATAGTTAGGAAAACCCTTGCGTCTCTCAAGTACTACATCTCATATTGCGTTTTCACTTATTTTACTTGCATCTTAGTTTTATTTGCATTTAATTATTTGTCTTCCATTCAGTAGTTTTAATAAACAAAACCAAACAAACATTTTATTATCTTTTATTTTTCATAAGTGCATCAATCACTATTTGCTAGACATTGTGATCAACCATTCCGTCCTTGGAACGAATCTGTATTATCATACATACTACTTGGGACAACCGTACACTTGCGGTTGTGGTTCGATTAGCATTTGCATTTATTTTTAGAACACACAAAGGACCACCAGGTTTTTGGCGCCGCTGCCGGGGACGGTAGCGTGTGACCACGGTGTTTATCCTTTAGTGATAGTGCATTTATTTTTATTTTTTGTTTTTATCAGTTTTACGCTTTTTGCTTGTTTAGTTTGCTCAGGTTTTTAGGTTTGGTGTATGCGAAGGAGACTCTTTAAGGATCTAGAGCCAACACCTCCGATCCTTAATAATCCAGAATCATTAATCAGACTTGCTAACAAGAGAAGGAAAGAACAAGAATCCTTAGAAGTAGAAGAATTAATTCACCAAATGGAGAACGTTAATATTCAGAACAATAACGGACAAGCTCAAATCGTGATGAATCAAGATCCTTGGTTTACTAATGGCCCACCAGAAGTCCCATTCCGTGCCCCTGCTATAGGAGTAGGTGCTCCAGATATAAATGTTCCGAAGTTTCGTCCAGATCCGGGTATGATAGCTCGATTCCAAAACTTTGGAAATTTTCGTGGTAGATTTGGAGAAGATCCTCTTAGAGCGATACAGAAATTCAAACAGATACGTGATTCTTACATCACACAAGGAGTTTCAAAAGAACAGATGTACTACGCTGTGTTTAAATTTTTTGTCATTGATGGAGCAAGTGAATGGCACGATATGCAAGATCCGACGAAAATTACTAATTGGGATCAATTAGAGATTGCTTTCTTTGACAGGTATTACCCAAGTAACATGAGGTTAGATGCTGAATTAGAATTGACGCATTTCCGTCAAGAATATGATGAAACTTTGGGTAGGAGTTGGACAAGATTTCAGATGTGCTTACGTAGAGTCCCCAATCATGGCTTTTCAGAACAACAACAATTAAAAATATTTTATAGAGGCCTTGATGGGACTTCAAGAGAGAAATTGGATATGCTATGTGGTGCAGGTTTTCTTCAAGTTCAACCCGCTCATGCAAAGATCATCTTAGAGAGAACAGTCAAGAATGAAGTTGGGTGGAGTTCAGTAAGAACACCAGTTAGAGGAGGAGTGAATAATGTTGATATGGAAGAAAAGTTTGCTACGCTAGAGACAAAGCTGCAGACCACACTAGAACAACAATTGAGACAACTTACTCTAGCCGTGAAAGAAGGTTTCTCGAATAAAAGAGGTGAGGTAAAGGTTGCACAAGAGGTATATGGATGTGAGTATTGCGGTGTCAATGATCATAGTTGGGAAAATTGTCAAAATAATCAAGAATCCGTGATGTTTGTGTCCAATAGAGGTAACTTTAATTCAAGTGGTAATGGATATCAGCCTAACAGAAACCATCCGGGGTTTCAATACTCAAATCCTGATGGGGCAGCAAATCCTACTTATGCGTATCAGCCGCGTCCCCAAGGTAACAACTACAATCCAAGACCACACAACAATTACCAAGGAGGACAGAATCAGGGAAATTATGTTCAGAGACAAGCTCCTCAAGACAATTACGATGACACAATGAATCAGAAAGCCTTACCTGCCCATCCACAAGAAGGAGTTACCCTTCAGAAAACAGTTGAGAGTTTAATTGCTCTTCAAACACAAGCTATGGAACGTCAAAACGCAGTTGAAGCAAGTATGAAGTTGTTCCAGAATCAGCTAAGTCAAATTAACAAACAACTGAATCAACGTCCACAAGGGCAACTCCCTAGCGATACTGAGAATCCAATCCAAATCGAAGACTGTAAAGCTATTACTCTCAGAAGTGGTAAGAACCTTCCTCCACCTCCTTTTCCGGTTATGAAAGAAAAAGAAGTTAGAAAAGAAAAAGAGGTGGTGAATAAAGATAAAGAAGTTGAAGTGGAAGAAATAGAGAGGTCTAATGAGATTCCGAAAAAGAAAGATGAGACTATAATCAATCGTCCACCTCCACCATTTCCATCAAGAGTTCAAAAGAAGGGTGATATGGCTGAGTATCAAAAATTCTTTAACAAGGTAAGAGGTCTTAGCATAAATATTCCGTTGCTAGAAGCTATTCGAGATGTGCCCAAGTATGCTAAGTTTCTGAAAAGAGCCCTCACCAACAAGCGGCCATATTGTGATAATGAGATGATTGGTCTCCCTGAGGAATGTAGTGCTATTTGTCAAGGTAAATTACCTCCAAAGTTAGTTGATCCTGGAAGCTTTACGATTCCGATATCTATTGGTAATGAGTGGAAAGGAAAAGCGCTATGCGATTTGGGTGCAAGCATAAATCTTATGCCCAAATCAATCTTTGACAAGCTTAATATTGAAGCAAGACCCACTTCTATGGTCTTGCAAATGGCGGATCGATCTCTTGCACATCCAGAAGGCCGAATCGAAGATGTCCTCGTTAAGGCAGGTACGTTAATTTTTCCCGCTGATTTCATTATACTTGATTACGACGCGGATAGGAATGTCCCCATTATTTTGGGAAGACCATTCCTAGCCACGGGGCGTACCTTGATTGATGTAGAAAACGGCGAAATGATTATGAGAATCCAAGACGAGGAGATGAAGTTTAATGTGTTTAGACCTATGAAGTTTCCGGATTCCAAGGAAGAATGTTTTCGTATAGATGTAAGGGAACCGGTAAGAAAAGAGCCAATTAATGTTGTGGACACTTTAGGGGTGGAGGAGAAAGAGCTACGAAAGAAACCACCAATTAAAGCTCCTCCATACCCTAAAAATCCACAACTCAATCATGCGAAGAAGAAAGAGAAAGCACGTGCTACGAAGATTCCGAAGGAACCTAAGAAAGAAAGAAAGAAAAAGGGGTTCAAGGTAGGTGAAGAAGTAGCTATGAAGAAACCGAACCCCCATCCAAAGATACGTGAATCCAAAAGTTCTTGGATAGGACCATTCATGGTCGCGAAGGTTATCTCAGACAAACTAGTGGGAATAAAAGCTAAGGGATGCAAATTTCGAGTTGCAAATATTGACTACCTCACTCACTGCTGGGGAGGTTATGTCAATGACTGATGAATGAGGTAACCCGTCGAGCTTAACGACGTTAAACAAAAGCCAATTCCTTGTATATTAGCTGAGTTTTTAAATTTTTGCAATTTAGAATAGATTGATTTTCGTAATTTTAGTGTTTATTATTAAGAAATGAGGAAGGGTAGTTGTTTTTGATGATTTCAGGGGCAAAAAGGTCACGAGTTTGGGGTCGAATTGGCGAAAATAGGAGAAAAATAGGTTGGATGTCCAGGAGAAACCGGGAACCCGGTTTTGGTGCTGTAACTTCTGAAAAGTTCTGACCCGGCGTCTTGGTGGCTTGCGTTTTGCAGCGTTTTGATTCGCGCATCGACACAAATCCGGGTACCCGCATTTGGCAAAACCGGGTACCCGGTTTCGGAGCTGTAAGTGGTGAAATTCTCTGGTCCAGCGTTTTGGGATGCTGCGTTTTGGCGCGTTTTGACTCGCGCCATCGACAAAATCCGGGTACCCGCATTCCACAGAACCGGGAACCCGGTTTCGCCGAGTGAAATTTCTGACCCAGCGTCTTGGGGTCCAGCGTTTTGGTGCGTCTCGAGGTAAAAAAAAAAAAAAAAAAAAGAAAAAAAAAAGAGTATTTTTAATTTTTCCGCGCCGTCACAGCGACGCGGAACCGGGAACCCGGATTTTCGAAACCGGGAACCCGGTTTGCATCTGTGATAGGGCCGTTTTGAAGATTTTTAGCCCTATATTTTTACCTCTTTCTTCAACCCAGCCTCCAAAAACACTCCCAAAACCCAGAATTTCCTGAACATCATCATCTACAACTACACAACCCTCAACTCTTACTCTCTTTCACCACAAAAACATACAATCAACTCATCTCCCATCCAAAATACGATAACATTCCCATTTTCCTCCGAGTGTTCTTCATCCAATCTTCAACTTAAATCCAATTCCCTCTTCCCCGCATCAATTAGCCTTTACCCATCTCATATTCCACCATAATCTTCAAGTCTTAAGCCTCAAAACATCAAAAGTTCTAAGCCTTAGCTTCTCACTATTTGAAGTTTTGAGTTTGGGGTGGAAAGAGATGCTGATCAGAACCGTTTTCATGTGTACTTGTCGAAGGAATTCTCCAAGAAACAGAAACACTTTTGGTACTGTTCAAGGACAATCTATTGAGATTCCTAATTCGCGTTGCAAACACAAGACTGAAAGGGTTAAAAATTAAAGCTAATCCTAAGAAGAGGGAAGTGATTGAAGATCCTGTAAGTGAGGAAGAAAATGATCCGATGATGAGTTGGAATCGAAAATCAAGGTGTTGGAAGAGAATCAGGATACGAGGTGCGCTATTTTGGGAAACGTTACAAACAAGTTGAACTTTATTTGTTCATAAACAACTTACGATGTCTAGACGCGAGATAAAGTTCAGGGACGCAACACCGACAACCAGCCTCGCGCTGGTTAAGATACGTTTTCTATCCCTTCTCATGTAGTGTATATTATTTTATTGCTTTGAGTCTTTTCGAGTCGTGGGGACACGACTCATTTTTGAGTTTGGGGTGGGGTTCGTTGCCTCATCCCAGTTTTTATGTGTTATTTGTTTTATTTGCTTTCAATAAAAGAATTTTCGGAGTTGCGGTTGACTGTAGAAATTTTTAAATATCCCTTTAAGCATACTTTTGATGAATTAATGATAGTAAATAGTGGACTTTAGGGATTGATATAAAACGCACTTACAATTGCATGCGAACATAGGTGATTAATAGGAAAAATTAATGAACAATGCAAATGAAGTAAGCTTGTACTCAAGGAATATGTTTGGTGTGTAGAACGTGAAATCCTAATTAGTAGAGAACCCACCTAGATATGAACTAAAGACAAGCTATGTACTTAGGAAAATGATAGGGGCAGTTCTTTGTTAGCCATTTGTACCTTTTAGCCTTCTATCCCTTGTATTAATTATTATCCGTCTTAGCCCACTTTGAGCCTTTAGCCATTTCTTTGTAGCCACGATATAAGCCATTATCCCTTAGACTATTAGGCATGACCATATGACCCGCACTTGAATCACAATCCTGAGACATGTCTCGAGCTTGAGTTTGGGGTGGTGGGACCACATATGGGGAATTTAATGGGTTAGGATTGATATGCTTTGTATTGTAGCACAATTGCAGATGATATATAATTGTAACCCTTTGCCGGGAATGAGAAAAAAAGTGAAAAAGAAAGAAAAAAAAAATGAAAAAAAAAAAAATCCATACAGTAGAAACCGGGAACCCGGATTCCTCAAAACCGGGAACCCGGTTTGCTTCTGTACAAAAAAAAAAAAAAAAAAAGAGAAAAAGAAAAGAAAAATACATATGAATAAAACATCCGGCAAAGTGGAATTTTTTCTGAAAATCATCTTTTTTATAGTGGGTAGACATGGGACGCTAAATTGTTGCGTATATGGGTGAGTGTGAACATCTTTTGAGCGTTAACTCAAGCTCGAGGACATTGTTGATGGTAAGTGAGGAGAGAGCCACAAGCTCACTTCAAATTTACCAAATATACATCCACACCCGTCCTTAAGCCAATATTATAACCGAAGACCTCGTGATTCCTAAGTGCATAGTGAATTTATGATTTTGTTAATAGGGAATATACTAGGTGGAGCCTTCAAAGCGAGTTAGGATTAATGACCACCCTATAGCCATCATACAGAGATGAGTACAAGAGTAACCTTCAAGCATTGCGACTTTAATTTTATGATTGAGATTATTTATGTTTGATGTTGCATGATTAGTGTATGTGTATATTAGTTTCTAGAGTTTGCTATATGAGATTTATTTTGAGAATTGCTTTAGGGTTTATTTGCTAGCTTCTACTTGTTTATACGCTTACTTCTACCCCTTTGTTTTGTTTTACTTTGTCGGGACGACAAAGGTTTGAGTTGGGGGTCTTGATGTCTCCCTAATTGTTCTTATTTTCGACCCTTGGGAGACATCATTTTTGGTGTTTATTTACTTAAATTGATAGACTTTTGGACTTAATATGCAATAATCCGGAATTACCTTTTTATTTCTAGCATTTTTAATTTATTAAACTTTTGCGCGTAATATTGGTATTTTTAGTGTAAAGTTTACAGGTTTTAGATGTTAGCTAGGAGAGGAATCCGAGGAGAAAGTCAAAGATCGTGAATTAAGAGTCAAGACTTGAAGATAAATCCCGAAGATATTATTTTTAGAGCTGAAAATCCATTTTCCAGTCCATAGATTGCTGATTTCGAGGTGCTTAAGCGATGATTTAGCTATTGACCTTTGAAGAGAAATCATTCCTTATCGAGTTACGGAACTTTAGCAACTGGAATGAGGTCAATCGGAGTTGTAACGCATCGGGAAAAGCCGTTTTAGTGAAGGTGTATCAGCAGTTACGGGATTTTGGGCTTGGAAATTGGGCTTGGACATTTAATTAGTCTTTTATTTTCTGGTCCAAGCCCTAGTCCGAATTTATGCTTATAAAAGGAGGTCTGGACTTCTATTTTTCACACAATTCACATTCTGCAAGATTAAACACCAGAGAGAAGCAACAGAAGGAAGAAAGAAGAAGCTACAAGAGCTGGAGTGGGTCTATAGCTCCGTTCGTAGTCATTCCAATTCCGGAAATTAGGTTCTTTCAATTTTAATTTTGTAATCAAATATGAATTCCATTTCTTTTAATTTAGTTTTTGCATTTAATATGAGCTAAACTTTACATAGTGCTTGAGAACGCATAATGGGTTAATCCCAATTTGATTTCGTTTTATACATTTGGATTTGGGATTATTATTATTTAAATCAAATTGGGTAAATTGTATTTTTCTTTAATTTGCACTTTAATTACTATTTTTGACCTGATCAATCAATGATAGGACTTAGTATCTAAGCTATTCCAATTAGTGGCGATTGGATCACCTTGACGGGGGGTTTAGGTATCGAACTAGTTAATGAATGTAGGTTAGAAATTATTTGACTCTGACGAGCTTAATTAAACCTATGGCCTTTTGGGTAAACTGAATTTAAGCACTTGAGAGTGGACTATAATCACCCTGACGGGGTTTGTAGCATTTGAGAGTTGCTCCTTAGTCCACCCTGACGGGGGTAAGGAGATTATTGAATCCCGACCAATACAAATTTACCGATTTGTCCCTTAAACAATGTATGAAATGAATGATAGTTAGGAAAACCCTTGCGTCTCTCAAGTACTACATCTCATATTGCGTTTTCACTTATTTTACTTGCATCTTAGTTTTATTTGCATTTAATTATTTGTCTTCCATTCAGTAGTTTTAATAAACAAAACCAAACAAACATTTTATTATCTTTTATTTTTCATAAGTGCATCAATCACTATTTGCTAGACATTGTGATCAACCATTCCGTCCTTGGAACGAATCTGTATTATCATACATACTACTTGGGACAACCGTACACTTGCGGTTGTGGTTCGATTAGCATTTGCATTTATTTTTAGAACACACAAAGGACCACCAACGGGTAACCTAGTTCTGACGTGACTGGGGGTATGTTTGGGGAGAGCATGCATATCTTTCGTAGGAATAGTTAGGTGTGCGAAAGTTAACCTGGAACCCATGTATAAAAAAACGATATTGAAAATATATCAAACAGCTAAATATAAATCCTAAAATTGATTGAACCAACTATACCCTGTTCGATTACACTTGTTGTGAATAAAAAGTCCTTTCTCGCCATAAATGAGGACATCAAGATTGTTAACAGAAACCCCTTTAAATAATTTAAATAGTTTAAAAAGAAGTCATGGCTAATATATCATGCCTTTATATACGACCTGTTTGGGAATTTTAAGTAAAGGAAAGTAAGAGAGAGCGTAATAAATAAATGAATAGGAAAGAGTATAATTTTGTTTGGATTGAATAGAAAGAAAAGTGAGACTTTATTATAGGATTATACATATTTGGTGTATGAATTAGAAAAATAATGGAATGAAAAGATTTTTTTTTATAATTATATGACTTATACAACCCTATTAAAATATTTTATAAATAAAAAATAAGAATTATTTAAACATTACAACACAATACAAAAATACTTCTCTTCTAATACCATTGAATCGAAAGGATAGAATATATATGAGATCATAAGGTAAATTTTTAATCTAATCCCCTCCCTTTCAATCCCATAATCCAAACAAACCCATAAAGTCATTTTACCTGATACTCATTATAGCCAAAATCTCAATTAAAAACTCATAAATGTAAAAGGATGGGATTAGCAATTAGATATTTACGATAAAAATCTCCACGCCTTAGAATATCTAACTATGGTAATAAATCAATTCTTTCAAGACACATGACTAATGTCTATTTTTCAAATTTTTGTATAACAGAATCACAAGGATAAATAGGTTGTTTTATCATTCACGCTCGTATCTAAAACGTATTATTTGGTGACCCTAATGTTCTAAAAAACGATTGGTATTAGACAAATGATCTATCACCTTTGAGCATTTAGGAAATTAAACAGAGCCTACATTTTTCTCGTTAAACAATTTTGAATTTTGTTTTATCAAATTATATTTATTGTTTATATTTTTTTTTTTTAAATTTACACAATTTATTTGAATGAATAGAAAATACACTTGAAACTTTTCACAATTATATATTATTACTAATTTTAATTATTAATATCACATTAAAAATAATTAATTATGTTTCAGTAGTTATTTCTTTAATTTGTTTTTTTTTGTTGGTTACATGGGTTCCGGGCTAACTTGCACGCACCCGACTAATCCCACGGAGATTTCTTTAATTTGTTACTCGAACAAACTAATTATTAATACACATTAAGGAACTACTTAAAGGTTGCTTGGACATTTTTTAGAAGATGACTTACCTTTTAAAGGGGTGTATTCAATTAATAGTTTATAATTTTTTTTTTGATTTTAAAAATATAGATTGCATAGTATTAAAATTAAGATTCTAAAAGAATCTTTTAAAATATGAATGTTTCTAATTATGACTCTTGTAAATCTTTTAAAGTCTCGTGGTATTGTGATTGAAAATTCTTTGAACTTTTTAAATCATTGAATTTTATAGGAATTTAGAGCTCGAATATAAATAAAAATATCCATCCAAAAATCTTTGACCAAACATGGAGATTTTATAATATCTTCTAAGAAAAACAAAAAGGTTCAAAAACTCTAGTAAACAATTTTTGTTTTGTTTATTACTTCTTTTGTATTTTGAATGTTTAATCTTTGTTATATGTAGAGTAATGATATATACCATCAAAAATCATATTATCTAATTATCATCATGACGTGGTGTAAATTGATTGACAATAAATTGTTAATCAGATCAAAAAAAATAAATAGATTAACGATTTATAGTCAACCAATTCCTTTCACCTCATAAGTAGTATAATTTAATGGTATGATTTTGAATGATATATCATTATTAATATATGTATTAGTCAATATTTTCTCTGGCTCAATTTCTAAATTTATTGTTATGATTATTAATATTATTGGATGTTGTCAAGAATTTATAGAAAAAATATTTATACTTTTATGTAACTTTCTTCGTTTCAAAATTGATGTCCACGTTATTAAAAATAGTGTCCCAAAATTATTGTCTATTTAAAATATCAAAATTATTAAAATAAAATAAAATTTATGCTTTCCATGCATATTTAAAATATCAAGATACTTTATTAGAGATAGTTTTGTAATGATGTATACAATTATTAGGTTTTTTTGTTCCAAACTAAATATGTTGCCATCTAACTTATATTTAGGTAACCAATCGGCTACTTTATTACAATCTCTACTACACCATTTAAATAATGGTTTACAATGTTCCGAGATCATATAAATGCTACTAATAATATTATAAATAGTGAGATTAGAAAATTGCAAAAATCTCTCAAGGGATTACATAACAAGAAGGCTATCACTTTCCACTATCACCCTACAAGGAGTTTCACAGGCTAGTAGACAAGTTTTAAGAACTCCTAATGCCTACGTCCCAAGAGAAGAGTATGCTTAGATGTCCTACGCATTGTAGTTCCTAGTATTTTCAAGATGGTCCCTCGTAACACAAAATAGTAGCTATGTTATCTTTAAAAACAACATTACTATTATTTTAAGCATATTCATAGATGGTGGTTCTCATTTTTTTTTTCAACGGTCTCATATTAATTTGTGTGAAAAACTATCTGACATTATTTTTAAAATGGAGGAATTTCGTATATTGTTGATTTTCAACAATTCAATTTAATAGGTGTTTGGTTTTCACCAAAATCCCAAAAGGTTCATAATTAATTTGAGATTTGATGTATTACTTTATTCGATATATGGATTTCATTTGACCAAGTCTCCCATTTAACAAAGTTGGGGTTCTGAAGTTGAAGAAGTAATAGAACAAAGTCATGATGGGGTATAAGAAATCAATACTGAGGATTGTAAAGTGGAGGTGTGGCAAATGTTCAAAAGGATGCTTGAATGAGCAGATGTTCATCTTTTGCATTGAAGTAGACAGCCAGACCCATCGGAACCATGAACTAGACACGTACATCTTCTGACTTACTCAGATACGGATATAAGGTTATTGAACTGGGTTTACATTGTCTATTTTTTTTTTAAAAAAAAAAAAATCCAGACTTAATTTCAAAAATTAGTTGATTAATTAATACGTTTAGTGTTTCAAAATTCTCTAAGATGATAGGTTTTTCTGACTGTTCAGCTTCATGTAGCTTGATAATGTCAATAAGTTCGAGAATTTAAATTCTATCCAATTAATTAGGAAATTAATAGAAAAAAATAAAGGAAGAGAGAAAAACTTCAATAAGAGCTGAAGTACCAAGTCCAACCCAAACATCAATTCGCCCCATTTCTAACCGCCAAAGGGACCCTTTCATGACAACTGAAAGACCTTCCATAATTGCCTGACTGATTTAAAGGTCTATTGGTTTTGGCTTGTAATGGAATCAAGCCAAAACGTTCTGTAATATCTAACATAGATCACAGGCCCATACCAATTTATTATCCTAAAGAATAAATCAACAAGTTGAAGATTATTTAATTCAAGTCAACTATCTTACCTATATACTATTCTGCCAACGCTTGGTGGGCAAGCCAATACATGTTTATATGAAACCTTTAGACACTTGAAAGTTGAAACCATCTCTTTTTCTGAAGCTGTGCCCTTTTTTCCTTTGTCAATGGCTACAAATCCAAAGGATAGAAGTTTGTCAACACTAAAAGAAGCCATAGGAAGAAAGGCATGGCCTAATCTTCCCCCTCAGTTACTCAACTTTATCGCATGGCAACCAAATCTAATGGATAACATAAGCTATTCAGGTACCACCAAGTCCTGGAGAACTAAATCAAGCCGTTGCAACAAAAATGGCAAATCAAAATGGCCACAACTAACTGATTCTAGTGTTGTTAACTGGTGTGACTCTCGCAAGACACTCTCACCCTTTGTTAACATCTACTTTCGTGGACACCTTGGCTGCTATTGGTCACCACATGCCTTAAGAATACACCCAGTGCTAGTGGATTATGTGGGATACTCTTGTGGTGTACTTGTAGGTCAGGAGATTGACCAATCGAAGTATGTTATTTATGATGCACCTAGTACCGGTTCTTCTTGGCTTCCACCATGGGATGTCAATATTCCGTTCAGATTTATAGTTTTCTCTTCATCACCTATCAAGAATTCTTGGAAGAATGCTAAGGTTAGTATTATTCTAGTGATAACTGGCAATTGCAATCCAGCTTTTGCAATATGCAGAAGTGGAAGAGAAGAAAAATACGTATGGGTAAGACATGATAGCATGATTATTGACCCACACGATTCTGAGAATCAATTGATGAAATTTACAAGTGGCATAGCATTTGAAGACAGGTTTTATGTATTGAGTTTGCAAGGTACTCTTGCAGTTCTAGAGGATATTAATTCACAAATCGTAATCACGGCTATAAGTAAAACCAGGGCGGTTCCTTCTATCAAGGCAAGGCGTTTCAAAGAGTGCTTACTTGAATCAAACGGGGAGATTCTATTGATCTTCCTCGTCTATCAAAAATCAACTACTCGGGTGGACCAAGTTGAAGTTTTCAAGCTTCATCTCCCAAATCTCGCGTGGGTTAAAATGGTAGATCTTGGAGATAGAACATTGTTTCTGGAACCTGAATGTTGTATTTGGGTCACGGCAAGTAATGTTGGGTGTAGAAGTAATTGTGTTTACTTTAATCACGGAGAAATCGATGGTTGGTTGATATATGATCTGAAAAGCAACACTATTTCACCTATGGGATCGGATTCGATCAAATGGTTCATCCCACGTGACCTAACCACCAATTGAATTTCTGCACCTATTTGAAATAATGTCTATTTTCACGTATCCGATGACTCATTAATCGATGATTAATGACAGTTCATGATAATATATATTTACATTTTAATCTTTTTGTTACACAAGGTTTTTTGTTAAAATCTTCTATAAGTCTATATGTATGTGATAACAATAATAAATATGTATGTGTATTTATTATTGTTATGATGTACATACAAGTATAAAAACAATTTTCTTTTTATCTCCACAATCTAACTGAATCCTAACAGCAAAATATGTGATAACTAACTGTATGTTCACTTGTAGAAAAGCAAAAGTCAGTGTCACATTTGAGTAGCAGCAGAAAACAAAGACAATTTGTTCGGGAGCCCCGATTACACCCAAGAAATAAACTCTAATGGTATCATTATAATGTAATAGATGAATCGTTTAATAGAATCAGAGATTGAGAATATGCAGAGAAAAGGACAAAGGGACATACAAAAACACATATACGTACAAGGCTACACTTAAACATGCAAGCTCTTCATCACAAATACATACAAGGCGATGCACGGAAGTTGCATTCCGAGGCTTGCCTTGCCTAACATTGGGATGTGACATCGCAGAACTTTAAGATTTGTGTGATTGCGATCCTTCATAGACTCAAAGTGAATTTTGCCATTTTCCACAAAGCGTGCGAACAATTATAGAGCAGATCATTGGTCATCCCCTTATATGTCAAGGAAAAAAAACATCTTCGATTTATGCTCCACAAGGTTGTGAGATGATGAACTAAGAGAGAGAAAAGAGAAAATTAATTTTATTGCATCCCAAAAATCTCCTAATTACAGCTTAAGTAAGTGTATATGTACAGCTAACTATGTAAATAAATTTACATACACTGCAGTGTATATATAAATACAGGTTGTGATGAGGCATAGAGTGACAAATAACGTTGACAACAAAAGTAATATCAGGTTTAGTAATATAGTTTGGCATTGCAGAGCAACAGTCAGACTTCTTAATTTGAGTAGGACTATGAAAAGGAAGGACGAAGTGTTGTTAAGGGCACAGAGGCGGAAAAAAGAGACGAGACCTCGCGCCTCAAAACGCTAGATTTAATGCTAGATTTTGCGGATGTTATTTGGTTGGAGAGGAATGAGGTGATCTTTAGGGGGGACTCATTTTCAAATGCTGAGGTATTAATTAAGAAGGCAAAAAAGAATGTTGTGGACTATATGAAAGCTTGGCAAATCCATGGGGTACTTCCGAGAAGGTGTGTAATCATGTGGAACAGATCGGATGGTGTAAATCCAACCGAGGCTTCAAACTCAATACCGATGGAAGCTTCAATGAATGTACAGGAACAGTTGGTGTTGGTGGTTTACTAAGGGATAAGGACGGAAGCTGACCCTAAATTAATCATGTAATTAACTATAGGCTTATAGTTTAATATTGGTTTAGTGCTTAACAAATAGAACAAAATGCAAAAAGACGGGTCATATAATCATAACTTAGGATTAATCACAATTTTACACATGGTGAAGCGTAAGTGTCTCGCCTCGCCTTGATTTAACAATTAATCAGCGTCCATGTGATCTTTCCATTTTAGACAATCGTACTCATTTGACAATATTTGCAACATACTTGGCCAAATTTACCACTAAGAACATGTAGATTGCAAGATCCAAAAATAATCCATAACCCCCAAATATGTCATATCAAACTTGGAGTGCAGAGCATTAACAATAGACGTGATCACGGCATTGAAATCTTGAGTGTCGAGCGTTATATAAAATAGAAGATTTTTTAAGTTTGCTTGTTTAACAAATAAAAGTCGCAATCCAACCAACACCTTAAGAAAAACAACCATTTAATGTCTAACTTTAATTAATCTTTCTTTTAAGAGGAAGACGGTCATCGAATGACCTTTTTTCATCTAATCAATTTGTCAAAGCATAGGCGGTTATTGAAAGACCGCTTTCTTTGTAAATCCGTTTTCAGATACCGGCGGTCATTTTGACCATCTTGCTTTGAAATCTCGTATTTAAGCAAAGACGGTAATTAAATAATCGTCTTTTAAAAAGTAAAGCTGTTGTTGAGCATTTCTTCTTCATTCACAGAAAATGATTTCTTCTCCACCACCACCACCTCCTCGCCGCGTCGTCGCTCTTTTCATGCCATCCAACCGCCGGAAGTGAATCACATCCCATTTCATCAATTCTTCTCATTCACCACAAAAATCATGATTAGGGTTTTTTATATTTTTTTTTATTTTTAAATTTTTCGTAGATTAGATTTGTTGTTGGAATATATACATGAATTGTGTTGTTAGATTAATAATGGTAATGTTATTATGAATTATTTTATTTTTGTAGTTCATTGTACAATTAGTACTTGTATTTAATTGCACAATTGGTCCTTGTATATATAATTGCACAACTGATCCTTTTAGTAATGAATATGCTATTACATGATTCTTTTTTATTTTTAAGATAGTTTTTGTCATATTGTTGTTTTTGTTATAAACTATTTGATATGGATATTAATCCTTAGCCCATATACTTATAGCCCATCTATCAAGCCCAAGAAGGCAAAGCCTTATTAGGGTTTACTCTCTCTATATTAGACTTTATACACGGTAACTTGCAACTCTTATTCTATTAATAACACTATTTTTCCTCTCCGTCTTTATCTCTTTATTCATTTCATAACACGTTATCATTACGATAGTTTCTGCTACTCAATATCCTGGTAATTCATTATTTTTATTAATTTTTTATATATATTTTTCTTTTGGATTAATGTTGATCGAAAATACAAAATTCAAATGAGTTTCGCTATTGTGAACCTAACAAAAAAGAAAAAGTAAATCAAAAGCAAAATCAAAGTTTCACCGTTGTGAACAAAAAAAAAATCTATGAGTTTTGCTTTAAATCTTCATACTTTCATTTCAGTGAATGAAAAAAAAAATTTATTCGAGTTGATTTTTTTGAACATACATTCTTTTTCAAAAATCCTACGATTATGGATGCAAGATGCATCCAAACAAAAAAAGGATGCAAGATGCTCTATGTGTTTCTTTTTAAACAGGGTGAATTATATATAGGGTCTTGGAGACTAACTTTCTTCTCTATAGAGTAGTTTCTAAAATGCCATTCTTCTTAGGGACCTCAATTTTGACAATAGTCTTTCCTACCCTTACTATCACTAAAAGACAAAAAAGTGTGATGTAACTGTTTCTCTCTCCTCTACCTACCACTACCCACCTACCTCCAACCTCCGACCATCTACCACCGACCTCCGACCACCGACCACCACCGACCACCATTCACCGGAAAAAAATATAGAGTACTTCGAGAAATTTGGTGAGTACTCCGACAATTTTGCTGAGTACTCAGGCCACCAGTCACCGGAAAAAAACATAGAGTATTGGAAAAAACTGAGAGTACTCTCTAAATTTGCTGAGTACTCCGAAAAGTTGTTGAGTACTCCGAGAATTAAAAGAATACTCCGACAATTTAAACAAATACTCTATAAAAAAAGACGGAGTACTCTATGAAATAGAGAGAGTACTCTATAAAATATTAAGAGTACTCTTTGAAATTAAATAAATACTCTATATAAATCATGTGTGTCTATTTAATAAAATTTCTATTCAAAATTTAAACCATTTACAATAGATAAATAAAAAAAAACTAAACTAATTCCAAGGTTGACCAGATCTGAAAAAAGAAAAAAAAAACTAAACTAAAAGCTACACATTAAGCGAGTAAAAAAAAAGAAAAATAATTGAAACGTTGCTGCTGCTCCGGCGAAGCCACCACCATAACACCTTCTTCACCACCGAGAACACCACAACCACCACCCGTATGCAGCCTTCTATCCCGTTCATGAAACTGCTGGAGCACCACCACCGGCGTGAAACTGCTGGAGCACCACCACCGTCGTGAAGCTCGAACGCTGGTTCACCTAGCTCCGTCGTGTCTCTTCTTCCTCGACGAGCAACACCACCGAGACGACATCTTCGCACCACCGGAGTAACCTGGAGAGGAAGAACCAACGCTGTCCAGCACCTGTTTTCGCCGGAACAGTGGGAGGGAGGTTCAGATCTGTTCGTCGGTGGAAGGTTGCTGTAATTATGTTTTGAGCTCCGGTGAAGGCAGAAAACGAAGCGAGGCGAGGGGGGAGGGAGGTTCACTGGAGCGAGGGCTTGGATCTCGATCTAACACAGCAGTAGGGAGCTCGGTGTGGTGGTGCTTCGCCGGAATTGCAGGAAACCACCGGAGCTATGGTGGGTGTTTATGGTGGTGGTGGTGGCGGTTTGGGAGTGGGGTAGGAGAGATAGTTTGGGGAGGAGAGAGATGTGAGAGAAGAGAGATAATAATGAGCTGAAATGTAATATTTAGTATATATAGGAAAAAAAAAACAAAAGAGGGGTAGTCTAGAAATTGGGGTTTTGGGGTTCATGTGTTAAAAAGTTGGTGAGGTCTTTAGTAAGAAGAGGCTCTAGGCCGGGTCCCCATCTTGAAGAGGGGTGTGTGTTCAAGACCCTAAATGTAATTATCTCTTTTAAACACAATTGCTTATTTACCTTTTAATGAAAAAATACCATGAGAAGTTCCTTTCCCATCGGTCAACAAAAAAAAAACGATTTTTCTTTCCTATGAAAGAGATAAAATGTGAGGCAATAAAAGATTATCATGATAAATTTATTTCTCCTCAGTCAAAGATAACATGCGTGATAATTTTTTTTAATAAATCTTACGGGGAATATACTATTAACAAAGTTTTGACACAATGATTTGGAAGGTAAAACACGCAAATCTTCATCAAACGGAAAAAATTACATTACAATCTATACAACATAGACAAAAAATATCCACAAGATGGAAAATATATATCAATTATAATCTTTCCTTACTACACTTTTATAAATGGAAAAAATTGTACCTAATTGAAAGTATATATCGAGTAAATAGGGAATATACATTAATTGTATATGTATTTTAGGTTGATATCCTTTGATATAAGATAACCTATACAAAATAGAAGAAAAAAAATATATATCCACAAGATGTAATTATTTGGACATATCCACAAGATGTATGATACATTAAATTGTATGTTACTTACATTTTATAAAAAGGTTGATTGTTAGATCAGCTGATCTATTCGAAACAAAATAAATTTTTGATCAATTCAAGACAAGAGGAACAAAAGATCATTTGATCTATTATAAATGGATGTGATATTTCTTTTCTCTTTTGTTTAATAATCGTCGGTATTTTGATAAAATAAAAAGTTTCACTATGTGTAAAAGAAAAAGGATGTATTTTGATAAAATAAAAAGTATTATTTCATTGAAAAGAAATATTTATATACTTAACTAATGGTATATATATATATATATATATATATATATATATATATATATATATATATATATATATATATATATATATATATATATATATATATCAAATCTTATATAGGGTATATAAATAAATTGTATATGTATTGTGTGAATATCTTTGGTATCACATTACCCTGTTTTGTTAATTATTCATATGAGATATATACGCGAATACCCTTCGATATCATATAATATCTTGAAAAATTAATTCTATAGGATATGTACACAATATATGTATCTTGTACAAATATTCAGGATATCGCATAATCAGTCAAATGAACTTCATAAAAAAAAAGGGTGAAATTATAGCTATTTTATATGAATCTTTTATTAATTTAGGAAAGAGATTTAATTTCCTTGATTTAACCTTTAAAATAAAAAGTTGATATTAAAAAGCCAAGAAAAAAATATACTTTTTGTATTTTGGCTTAAACTTGAAGTTTTTTTTTCTATTCGTGTAGTTCATATAATTACAAGAACACAATTTAATCTATATTCTTTCCCTCACCAAGAGGTTCGAGTGAAATTTTCTTTAGATGAATAATAATCTCATGACCAAGTAGCTTAATCCATCACCCAATAATATATGTAAATTCATTATCACGAATATAAACATAATTATAGTATCAGTTATTAACGAGTTGAACGATTTAATCATTAACAACCCAATGAGAATGAGAATACAAAATGTATGAGCATGGATCGATAATAAATTTTAATTATCAAGTGAGTTTTGATATCTTGGTTACATCTTAGAAAATATATTACTCAATATCATAAGTCAATTGACAAATTCAGAAGGAGATATGCATGATCTAGCAGAATATATGTTTTCTCATATGTAGAGAATTGTTAGATAATCGATTATGAATTTGTCTTTTATGACATAGACTTGTAGTTTTACATAATTGTAACATTATAATAAAATCCAACTATTAAACAAAAATACCCTCATTGGTCAAAGACCAATAATATTTTATTTGTGTATTAATTTTCATGATATATACTACAATTGTTCTATTACAATACACAAAATTAAATCATGAGTAAATAGGAAATATACGATTGATCTCCAGTAATTTATATGCAACTTAGACTTGCAAACTTGGATAAAATTATTAAATTGAAATATTTATAAATTAAAGTTCTCATGACAAGAGGGATAGCTGATTATTATCTATAAAATGCATTATAATCCTAGCTAATGAACTATGAGCTCAAATTTCAAAAATAAATGCATTCAATTAAAGTGACTAAGTCACATTTCAACTTTAAAGGCTCCTGCTCCTATTGATGGAAAATCTATTTCAACTCATATAACGTGGTCGACCTTTCGATTCCAAATTTATAAAGTTGAGCAGTATGAGCAAGTTGGAATTTCTACAAGTTTAACATCATTTATGATGAAATAAAGTAGATAATATAACTGAAAAGAAAATATAATACTCCTTTTAGAATATCGGGTACCTAATTGAGAAATTTAAATTTAAATATCCCGTTCAGTTATACTACTTCATAAATATATGGAATCGAAAAATAGATTGATCATGATCAAAGTATATGCGCAAATGACTATATGAAAAGCGAGGATCTTGAATTAAAGTCTATTCAAAATATCGATAAGAAAGAAGACAATTTTGGCCAAATATAGAAAGACGCTCTATGCAGATTCATACCCATATGGTAAATATGAACGTATGATCTTTCATAGCTTTGAATCGTTATAAAGGATTTCATATGCGTCTAAGGTAAACAAATTTACCGATATATTATATAATAAATAAACATTCATTGGAAAGTTCTTAAAGGACTGAAAGCGCTTAAATGTAAATCTCGGGATATATAAATTAAAGTGTCATTATCAGTTAATTTTCATATATATTGTCATGTAATGTGTCATGTATATTTGTGTGTTGTTTTATACATAGAATATGTGTTTATATGTGATTATGTGCATGATATTGTTACTATTATTTGCACATAATTTATTCTTGAACTTCATATCTATATTATATAGATTTGTATCATTCCATCTGTCTATATATTGCTTAATTTAAAATATGATGATGTTTGAGATTATGAAGATCAAGATCTGAGTTCAAATTGAAGATGGTCATCAATATGCTTACATGAGGGGGATATATAAACGCGTTGCACTCTTTTTCCCTTCATCAAGATTTTTCCCACAGGGTTTTTTTGAGAAGGTTTTTAACGAGGCAGATTTGAAGCGTAAGGATATCGTACTCTTTTTCCTTCGCTGGATTTTGTCCCAAAGGGTTTTTCCAGGAAGGTCTTAATGAGGCATATTCTTAAGGATTGAATATCCAAGGGGGAGTGTTATAAACTATTTGATATGGATGTTAATCCTTAGACCATATACTTATAGCCCATCTATCAAGCCCAAGAAGGCAAAGCCTTATTAGGGTTTACTCTCTATATATTAGACTTTATACCCTGTAACTTGCAACTCTTATTCTATCAATAACACTACTTTCTACTCTCCGTCTTTATCTCTTTATTTATTTCATAACAGTTTTATGGTTAATTGTAAAAGTAGTCCTTATTTATAATTGAATAAGCAGTCCTTGTATTATTTTGTTAAAGTAAATTGAATATATATATTGATAACCCTTCATTTGCTCGCTCACGCACTTCTTTTTTACACTTTTAACAATAAGCGAGCGGTTGCTTTTCTACGCATGGAGAGGAGCCTTAGGAGAGATTAGGAGAGATTTGGTGGTGATGACGATGAAAAAATACAATCAAAGAACGAAGCAAGAGAAACATAACCTGAAGGATAAAAGGATCCAAATTTGTATTATAAGGTTTTTGTTAAGAAAAAAGAACATTTGAAGTTCTTAACATATTCACACCTTGCTTCAAGTGTGCTCTTAAAATATAAATGGGATAATCGATAGGCTTGTATATACCTTAAATAATCTAATTTCTCTTTAAACCCGAAGTATCCTCATGGTCACCCCATGCTTGAGCACGTACCTATACTTTTTCCAACTCCTAGATACAATGAATCATCATATCATGTAATTAAGGAATCAAATCACAGATGATGTAAGTATAGAAAAATCATGGAGGGATCAAATCCATATGAAAAATATTCATACATAAACTCTTTGATCATTTGATGTTGTCTCAACATCTAAAGCTCCCATCACTATAAACAAAATATAAACCTTTGTAAAATGATACTTGCATTTCATACTTAGTGTAGGACACCAAAATTGATCAAAAAGTTTATACAAACTTAGATCCCTAAGCTACTTTGAAGAATATTTACAAATAAAGAGATAAATTCCTTATGCCTAAAATAGATCCCAACTCTAATGTAAGATTCCACCATGAAGCCTTTATCATATTCATTTGTCACCACTAGCGGAAGCATCATCACCACCGTTATCTTCCATTGTATCATCTTAGTTTTGAGAAGGAATACTAATACTTACCATTTATGGTAACTATATTTCCACATGACAGGTAACGCTCTATCCTAGAGCAACTCGTTTGTGATGCCTAGGTAAAATAAAAGTGTCGAGATACCTAACACATGATGACTCATAATATCACACATGAAATCCCTATAATACAATCCACACTTAATTCGAGCAATAGTCATGTTTTGGTAATCTTTATTTGTGATAAAAAACTGAAGAATAAGTAAAAATTTGTTACTTACTTGTTGGGTATTAGCTGCCTCATCGGAGTCCTCCCTTTCAGCCTGGCTATCGACTGTCCATAACCGGTGCGCCGGACCGGACCGTCCGGAACCGGAACCGGACCGAACCGAACCGATAAGGAAGGCGGTCCAGAATCGGACCGGTCCAGAAATCCACACTACTGGGTCGGTTCCTTAAAATAAAATATATACAAAACCGGTCCGGACCGAACTGGAACCGGACCGTGAATTTTTTTTTGTTATAACAGCCCACCAATATATATTAGCCCAACAGGATTTAGCCCAATTCTTTTTTACCCATGTTTCTTATTAGCCCAATACCCTACCCCTTTTTACTTAGCCCAAAGCCCCAAACCCATCGTGTTATTCAATTCAACAAAAAAACCGATAAGGACCGGTATGGAACCGGGCCGGGACCGAAACCGAAACCGGTAAACTGGTTCCTTTTACCGGTCGTGTTTCTACTTTTCAGGACCGAAAACCGGACCGTGAACGGACCGATAGGGGCGAGACCGGTAAGCCGAACAGACCGGTCCAAACCGGTCCGAACCGCACGTTAGTCACGCTGACCTCCCTTACATCCATCATTGGAATTACAAAGCGGTGTTAATGTTTTATTGAAGTTTGTCTCTTTCCATTTTGATCAAGATTGTTTTTACGAAGATTAGTGCCTCCTTGGATCCTTGGAGCTTAAGCTTACCAATTTGGTGGTGTTTTGAGTGTTATTTCTTTGTGATTGTGTTTCCACTCGCGGAATGTGGTTGGTGGTTTTCAATTTTGATATTGTATTGATAGTTTTGGTAATGGTTGTATATTTAAAGATGTTTCTGCAAGCCTATCTAGCTCAATTGGTAGAGTGTAAGACTCTTATCCTCGCTGTATAGGGGTTGCCTCTCGGTAGGTGTCTTTGTCCATTTTCATGAATGGTCATAAAAAACCAATAACATTTCTACGACTTGGTGTTATAAATATGTATATACATTCACGTCTGTATGGAGAACCACTATTATCCTAGAGCAGAAAGTGAATAGGAACCATTGCATAACCTAAGGAATATAGGTTGGATTGCAATTAGGATGAAATCCCATATAGGTATTAAGGCGACACATGTCGCATATAGTGTTCTTAATCGTACTCTTCTAGATAATAGATACTTAGGAGATCATGGAAGAGAGATTTGAAACGTGAGTAGTACCCATATCGAACCAATCTCATATTCTTGGTTCCTGAAAACCTCAACAAGCCCGTCTAGCTCAGTTGGTAGAGCGCAAGGCTCTTAACCTTGTGGTTGAGGGTTCGAGCCCCTCGGTGTGCGCCATCTTCTTTTTTAATCTCAAATAGATGATCAACCAAAATAACGTATGTTGTCAAAATTAGGGTACTATCTATATATTATTATGCATTTGAAAAAAAAAATCAAAATTAGGGTGGAAGCTTCTTCAAAATAAAAAAAGGTTGCATATGAAGCACAAGTACTTTGGGGAAAGACTAATGTATCGGGAACGAAAAGCTACAAACTCCAATATGTGTGCAAAAGTATCCTTGTCGATGAGAAACTTCTCTAAGAGGGCGTAATCGAAACGTCAAGAACATGAAGGACTTATAGTAAGTGTTGCTGAGAATCATCGGGACATTTCTCGGTAAAGTCGTCATATTATTGTCTATTAGCACCTCCGGACAAACCCATATTTGAGTGTTCTTGTGGAGACTTGTGAAGGTTAGATTGCCTACTGCTATGAGTGTGGTGTGTGTGGAGCAGCAAATGAGGATTTATGGCATCTTCTAAGTGTACTGTAACTGCAACAACATGGAAGGAGCTAGGTGCACATCAACCTGGAATAGGATGTTATATGAAGGTTTTGCTGCGTCGGTAACTCCACAGGTTTGTTGAGTAGTTCGGTGATAAATATGAGATGGTTCGCGGAATACAATAGCAAGGAAGGCAAATTTCAAGGGTTTTCCAGCCTTATGAAATCTCCTGGACCGCTGGAGAACCTGTGATAAAATGGTTGGAGGCCCAGTTGGTAGCTGAATGATCCTGGAATGGGCTTGAATAGCGTTAGGTATATGCTGCTGCACTTTGGATAATTTGGATATGTAAAAATAAGGTAATATTTAATCATTCATCACGACCATTTTGTTTTGTTAAGATTCTAATTTTTTTAATTACTATTTGTAGGGGTATTTTAGGTTGGAGCTGTTTTTTTATAAAAAGACTTATTCTAGACACCTTTTTATTAATAGTATTTTTAATAGGCATTTCTTGATTATTGGCTAAAAAAAATCGTAGACGTAAATATCAATTTGCTTTATCCAAAAATGCAAACTTTTTTTTTTGATATTTAAAAAATTAGTTATGACGATTTAAAAAAAAAATCACGGGCACGCGCGTGTGTGATAGAAGTAGTAGTAGGTGGAGGTGGAGGTGGAGGTGGTGGTTGTGGTGGTGGAGGTGGCTGTAGTGGTGGTTAAATACATGGTGGTGGTGGTGGTGAATGTACCCTATTAATATTTAATATTTAAAATTAATACTGTATTAAAAATAAAGTAATATATTTAATAATAAAGATAGTTAGGTATGAAAAATATAAAAAAGATGTTTTTTATAAATAATTATTTTATTAAATTTTTTTATAAAATAAATTATTGAAACTTAATATAACGATTAGATATTTTTATTAGATTCCTTTTACCAAATGAAAAAAATGTACCCAAAAGAAAAAATAGAATAGCCATTAACGCCTCATAAATACTCCCTCCGTTCTACTAAATTTGTCCACTTAACTTTTCATATATATTAAGAAACATAATAAATGCATCCACCATTACAAAAATACCCTTAATAAAGTATCTTGATATTTTAAATGTGTATTGGAAATATAAATTTCAATATTTTAATAAGGGTAATAGTAGAAAAAGTAGAAAAAAAAGTGTCTTAAACTCTTAAGTGGACAATATATTTGGAACATTATTTTTAGTAAGTGGACAATTTCAGTGGAACGGAGGGAGTACTTGACAACTATATTAGGCAATCACTTAACCTTATACATTACACATTATTGATGCATATCGAATAAATAAACAAGTTGAGCTTTACTTAATCCAAGTCAACTATCTTACCCATATAATATTCTGCCAACACTTGGTGATCAAGGTAATCCTTGTTTATAAAAAATCGTCAGATACTTAAAAGTGTCAAACCATCTCTCTCTGAGCTTGCAAGCTGTGCCTTTTTCCTAAGTAAATGGCTAAAAATCCAAAAAATAGAAGTTTGTCAACCTGCCAATGTGATACCATCGGCAGAAGGCCATACGAATTCAGTCTAATGCACGAATTAAATTATCCAGGTGCTACCAAGTCCTGGAGAACCACATCAAGCCGATGCAACAACAATGGCCAATCAAAATGGCCACAACTATTGGAGCAATATATTTATGACACAGGTCGTACGTGTTATTCTGTGCCACAATGGGATGTCAATATTCCAGTCAGATTCAAATTATATACCCACGGGTATACTACTTTGGTGTTAACGGGCATTTGCAATCCAGCTTTTGCAATATGCAGAAGCAAAGGAGAAAATAAATATGAATGGGTAACACATGATTGCACGGTTATTGACCCTCACGATTGCAAGAAACAATTGATGAAATTTACAAGTGCCGTAACATTTGAAAAAAAGTTTTATGCATTGAGTTTGCAAGGTACACTTGCAGTAATAGAGGATATTGATTCGCAGCTCATAATCACAGGTACAAGTAAAACCAGGGCTTTTCCTTCTATAAAGGCAAAGCATTTCAAAGAGTGCTTACTTGAATCAAATGGGGAAATTCTATTGATTCTCCTCGTCTATCAAGGATTAACTACTCAGGTGGACCGAGTTGAGGTTTTCAAGCTTCATCTGCCCAAGCTTGTGTGGGTCAAAATGGAAAATCTTGGAGATAGAACATTCTTTCTTGAACCCGAACGTTTTTTTTGGGTCACGTCAAGCATTGTTGGGTGTAAAAGTAATTGTTTTTACTTTAATCAGGGAGAAGATGATGGTTGGTTCGTGTATGATCTGAAAAGCAACAGTTTTTCACCAATGGAACCGGCTTCATTCAAATGGTCCATCCCACGTCACGGGAGATGAAATCCTAATATTGGTCGAGTTATTAATTGACTAATGACACTAATGCTTTACATTACACAATATTTTTTTTAAATCTCTTTCAATCAAATCTTTAGTAAGTGTGTGGGAAAAATATTTAGTCTGGATTGAATCTATTTCGGTTAGATATATGATGTATATATAATTGTTATGGTGTACATTCTAATTATAAAGCATTTTCTCCCTATCTCCATATAAAACTGAATCCTAACAACATTATTTCACCAACAATCTGAATCGATATATAGCTAAGCATAGCTGTTCATGCATTAAGAGACGATATCCAATAAGAATCCATTTCAGGATAATCAGATACTTATGCCTTTACACTACTATTTCAGGATTCGTGGTCCAGTGGCTCGATAAGGCCATTCACTTGATTTTGTTTCAATGACACATACAGCGGAAGGGCCGGTAGGATGGATGGAATGTCAAAAAATCTCTTCAAAAGACGATTCATTGAGGAAACCATGCCCTTATCTCTAAGAGCTAGTAGTATATAAAAGGGGACTAGACTTCATGATTGATGAGGCTCAAAGGGAAGACCTGTAAAAAACAGAATTCAGTACGAGCCTAAGGCATTAACATATAACGTTTATACAATATACACAAAGTCAAGAATGCCAAATGGCGGAAACAAAAGGTCGGCATAATTTAAATCATAACGGATAGTCTTAAAACTTTTAAAATCCATCAACAACACCTAAGGGAATTAGTCTTCTCCTCTTCTTTAAGAAATGTCCACCTCAAAATCCAAGGCTCCAAAGAAAGTCCATCAAAATCCTCTAACAAGATCTTATCAACAAAATTATATGACCCTCTAAATTGACCCTTAGGTCGAAAAAAATATGTTGGTCTTCTTCTATTACGTGAAAACTTAATTGGTGAAATGGTTTAATTATCATGATAGATGTAACTCAACCATTTTGCGGTGAACTCTTGAATCCAATGATATATCACTTTGCCTGCACAGCGGATCTATGATAAGTTTCCCGGGAAGGATGAAAAGTTAGTACAATCATCAGGTTTCTGGAAAAAAAATCGGGATAGTTTCTAGGGAGGCGAAAGTATATTTCTTTTAAAAGATTTTTCGCTATTGGCGGATATTTTACTACAATGTCCCAGGACTGGATAGGGTCCCCCAATCTGCCCCTTTTGCATGTGTACTCAATCAAGAACATTTATAATAGATTATGTGAATCAATTTCAGAAACCAAACTACGGAACAAACCCGTCTACCACTACGTCAACTCTTGACCTCTTAAAGAATTCGCAAGTGGCCAAGTAAAAGGTAAAACCATCGCTGAAATAAAGAGTTCATTGCTTAAAAGGTCCAAAAACATGTTTTCTCCGTTTTCCCCCCTCAAGTTACTGTATATTGGCTACTTCTTGAATCACAGAGTGTATTTGGATATTTTGCATAACACAAGGACTAATCTTGTATTGTTCACATAATTTATTGCCTGCTTTATGTTAACTTATGATTTAATTGCATAATTAGTCAGTGTGCTAATTGCACAATGGGTTCCTGTGTTATTTTCTGTATACTTTTTGAAGAACATTGTATATTTGGCTATTTTGCAAAATCTCAGAGACTAAAATTTGCAGTTAGTTTATTGCTTGTGTTATCTTAGATGTTGAGTTAAATGCTTGAACAGTCGTGTTATTTTCTGTATTTTTGCTACTTCGGAACAGAGTATATATGGATATTTTGCATAATATAAGGGATTAATGGTACAATTTTATTCTTAAAGTATTGCTCATGTTATGTTAGATTTAAATCAAACTATTTAACGTACGGAAATCTTTTCCCAATTCTGATATATGGATTATTATTTTAAATTATTTCGATTATTTTTTATGATGATAATTTATTGTGTTTAAGCAGAGTTGCATTAGCTTCTGGGAAGGTTTTAATGACCGGAGGTTACCTTATATTGGAAAGGCCTAATGCTGGGTTGGTTTGTCTATGATCTAAAAAGCAACAGTATTTCATTTTCACCAATGGAAGAGGCTTCGTTCAAGTGGTCCATCCCACGTAATGAGAGATGAAATCTATAGTATTAAATGAGTGCTTTACATTACACAATGTTTTTATTTAAATCTCTTTTAATCAAATCTTTTTTAAGTGTGTCGGAAAAATATTTAGCCTGGATTGAACCTGTTTCGGTCAGGTATGATGTATTTATAATTGTTATGGTGTACATTCTAATTATAAAGCATTTTCTCCTATCTCCAGATACAATTTAACAGAAACCTAACGACAATATTTCACTAACAATCTGAATTGATATATATAGCTAAGTGCATTAAGAGACGATATCCAATAAGTACATTAATACCTTTACATTACTATTTCAGGGTTCGTGGTTCAATGCCTCGATAATGTCTACAAATCAAAAGGATAGGAGTTTGCTAACCTTACAAGGAAGCCATCAGCAGAAAGGGATGGCTTAATCTTCCCCCTCGGTTACTCAACTCAATCACGTATCAACCAAATCTAATGGACAATATAAGCTATCCAATTACCACCAAGTCCTGGAGAACTATATCAAGCCGATGCAACAACAATGGAAAATCAAAATGGCCACAACTGTCTATAATCCTCGGATCATCTACCCTCAAAACGGTGAGATGGATCTTGACGTGCCAGATCGAGCGAGTTTCTTGCTAGTGCTCGACGAGGGATAAGCTACATGGCTATACTACATCCAATAGACTTAGCCTTACATCAAAATTACCATAAGAAAAAAATAGAGGAAATTACTTTCCACCGCCTACTTTCCTCAAACTTTATTATATACCTCCTAACTAAAAACACATTCTATATACCTCCAATCTCTAACTAGCTGGTTAGATTTTTGTCTGTTTTGCCCCTATTCGTAATGGGTACGGACTCATGGAAGGTGCATTTTTACTGTAAGTCAAATCCCACACGGTCCAGACCCATCTCGATTACTAACTCGATGGGTACGGACCTATTACACAAAAACAACACACAACTTACCAAATTCATCTTATTCAAACTGTAAAATAAAAAAATATTCAAACTGGAAACAAACAAACAACACAATACAACTTATTCAACCACTGTCATTACCAAATTCATTTTCAAACAAGCAAAAATTAAGTATTTATTAACAATCAACTGGAAACAATGGGAAATGGACTAACAAATTAAACCAAATTAATCCAAATAGTACAAATATGAAGGTCAGTCAAAACCACCAGCTGCTATTGATTTTGAAGTGAAAATGGAAAAAAAAAAATCTATCTGACTCTGATTCTGAAGAAGCAAGTTTTGGGCTTAGCACATGATACAGGAATCATTTCATTGGCCTGGACCCAGCACGGGATAGGCCTTCAACGGTATGGCCCCATAATGGGATAGGCCTTCAACGGTCTGGACTATCGGATATCTACACTACTGGAGGCCATAACAGATCCATCCATCAATTGCTATGCCCCAAAAGAGCTTTACTTTTTCATCTGTACCCTGTAACCACACAATCAATTGATTCAAACTATTATGATTGGCCAATCGAGTTTAGAATGGGTCAAGAAAACATACACATGCAATAAATACAATTTCAGATTTGTGATCATAAAGCACAAATCCAAAGCTGCCTTCAGGATCCTTACCCAATGATTCAGGGATTCAATTCAACGGCCTGGACCCATAACGGGATAATCCTTCAACGGTCTGGCCCCATAACCGGATAGGCTTTCAACGGTGGTGAGCAGTGGTGAAGAATAGGGTTTAAGTGTTGATTTGGGCTGCAACAGAATCTTGGGCTCGATTGGATTGGACCCAAGATGATAGTGTTCTTGGGCTGGCTCCATTGTGTAATTGTTTGGGCTGCACTATTGGCTTCGAAACTGTGAAAATTGGACGGTGGTTGGGGGTCTCCTGTTGATTGAAGACTGTGGTTCTGGGTGGGGATGATGGTGGCGCGAGGGCTCAAAGGGTGGGATGGGATGGTTAGTAAGAGAGAACGGGGAGAGAGAACAAGAGGGGAGTGGTGGTTCAGATGGGGAAGGGGAGGTGGTTCAGTAGGGTTGATGGGTGGGGGTGCGGTGATGGGTTGGTGGTGTAGCTCGGTGGTGGGGTGGCGCTGTAGCTCGGTGGTGGCGTGGCGCTGTAGCTCGGTGGTGGGGTGAGGAAGGAGGTAGTGGATGGTGGAGCAGTTGTTGTGGATGGTGAAGCAGTGGTTCAGATGGGGAAGGGGAGGTGGTTTAGTAGGGTTTGATGGGGTGGGGGTGCGGTGATGGGTTGTGGTGTAGCTCGGTGGTGGGTTTGGTGGTGTAGCTCGGTCGTTGGTTTGGTGGTGTAGCTCGGTGGTGGGGTTGCGCTGTAGCTCGATTGCGGGTTTGGTGGTGTAGCTCGGTGGTGGGTTTGGTGGTGTAGCTCGGTGGTGGGTTTGGTGGTGTAGCTCGGTGGTGGGGTGGCGCTGTAGCTCGGTGGTGGGGTGATGAAGAGAGAATCAGAGAGGGAGAGTATGGGTCGGTGGTGAGGTGAACAGGGAGGAGGTGTATATATAATGGAGAGGATAGGGGGGTTTTTGGGTTTTTAACCCATACTAGTTGGGCTCCCAACTAGTAATTGGATTGGAGGAGGTAAAAAAGAAATGGAAGAGGCTATAAGCTTTTTTAGATAAATGGGCCAAAAAAATATTGTGCATTTCATATTCTCGTCCACTAAATTTAAAGGCTCTAGACAATATTTTAAATTCGATATCTTTAATTAGTTATATAATTTTAGTCAAACAATAAAATTAGTATCCTAAGAATAAGAATTGAGTTAAGAGTGATTGATATTTAAAAAGGTTCAAACACCATATTGTCATAATTTCTTTACTATTTATATTCTTTCCATATTTATAAGATAATTGAAATATTTTTAAACCAATTTTTAATATGACACCTTACTTTTACTTAAAATAAATATCTATCCAAAACTTACAACTTATAAAAAGTTTACCTATAATTTATATAATATTATAAAATTTTATAATATATTTTAATTTTACATAATTCTCTTAAAAGTTAAATAAATTTACTTAAAAAAATATTATTAATATTTATTATAGGACATTATCGTTATCAATATATAGGAATGAAACAATAAAAACGAATGACAAATACCTCTTTTAACTTTTTTAGCTTTGTTTTAACCCAGGGCGGATGTAGGGGTGGGCTGAGGTGGGCTGCAGCCGACCCCAACTTACCCAGTCCACTATAATTTAACCTACCTTTTTTTAAAAATAGATAAAAATATAACAAAAAAAAATCATAGTATAAAATTAGCCCTCCCTAACTTAAAATTTAGAGATTAATTCTATCAAATAAAAAAAAATCATAGATTTTTTTGTAATTAACTCTTAAATGTTTTAAAAAAATTCATTTGGGCCCCCTAAATTTTAAAATTTATTTTATTAGACTTTAAATGATTTTATTTAGAGATAATTTCTAGTTAAGTCCAAATCTCAAAATATCTTGTCTAAATAGGTCCACTTCAATAGTTTAACCTTATAGAGTCCAGAAGTAATATTCCTAACATATTACTACCTATTATACCCCTATACCAATTATTACAATATCTATTTATAATATTAAATATCTTAAGAACCAAACCCTCATTAACCTTTTTATTCACCATTTTCACAGCCGCTCTCCTGCAACGCATCTACCGCCACAACCCATCCGCTCTCCTGCAAAGCAAACGCCGCCACAACCAAGCCGCTCTCCTGCACATCTACTCCCTCCGCCACTCTCTTGCAAAACAACCGCCGCCACAACCAAGCCGCTATCCTGCACAGCTAATTGCTTTCGCAGCAATTTCCAAACAGGTTGTTTAAAGGTAGTATAGTACGACGCCTCTTTCTAATTAATAACCTGATTAGTAAGTTTCCTCATAGTTTTGAATTTAAAAAAACTGTTCTTCTTCAAATTTTTTGGCCCAACTACAAGACATTTGTTACCGCCGTTGAAGGTTTTATGGACTGGTATTGATAATTCCTTAACATCACAAAAGACTCCTTTTTGAAGACCACCAAAATGCAGCCCATTAGAAGACTCTCTATCGATAACCATAGCCTAACCATCAGAAAAAAGGAAGATACCCCTGCCTTCATACTAGTCCACCTTCAATGGATTTTTTATTTGTGAATGATTAGTAAATAATAATGATTATTGATTTTAATATCGTCTTTGATACAATTTCTCTCTAATACAATTGATACATTCTCGTGAATGATTAGTGAATTTGTTACCCATTGTTTGAATCTCCAAAAGCGATTATACGAAGCCGCTAACCTGCCAAGAGCCCACCAAACGCGTGCCAAGAGCCCACCAAACGCGTGTAACGAGCCCACCAAACGCGTGTAAAGAGCCCACCAAACGCGTGTAAAGAGCCCACCAAACGCGTGTAAAGAGCCCACCAAATGCGTGTACAGAGCCCACCAAAATGTGCGTACAGAGCCAATCAAAACGTGTGTACAGAGCCCACCAACCGTGTGTACAGAGCCCACTAAACGTGTTTACAGAGCCCACCAAGGGTATTATTGACTATGAATATTATAGAAATGGGCTGGACCTGCTAAAGAAAATTATTTTGGTTGTGGACCTTTTAGATTAATCACCCTTTTATTTATAGGATTTTTTGTTTTTTTACAACAAAATGTATGTTATTTTGAATAAAAAAAAGAATTTTTTCGAATGATTAATTCAAAAAAATAATATTCAGACTTATATTGCAATCTTTACACAATATAGGGATTTATAGTGCATTTTAGCATTATATAAGGATCTATCTAGCAATTTTTGCATAATATGTAGACTTATCGTGCAAATACGGCAAAATAATTTTTTTCGGGGGCGTTGCCCCTGATATACCAATTTACCCCTTATAGTATTACACATTTTTTTTGAAACTTCACCTCCATCCATTTTTTAACGGGGTTAAAGAACACATCCTCTTTTTTGCCGGGGGTGTTTATTTTATTTTTATTTCTTTAACCTATAAATTATCCAAAGACCCACATCAACTAATACTTTCTCCGTTTTTAAAAGGTTGTCATATTTTTTTTACACACAAATTAAAAAATGTCATTTATTATTCATGTGATTACTAAAATATCATCCATAAAGTGTCTTGATATCTTAAATATTTTAGGAACATATATTATAATATTTAATTAGTAGTAAAAATGGTATAAAAGAAAAAAAATGGCTTAATTTTCTAAATTGACAACCTTTTTGGAACAACTATTTTTAGTACAAGTGACAACCTTTTAGAAACGAAGGGAGTAATTATATATATATATATATATATATATATATATATATATATATATATATATATAGAGGATACGGGAGTCACCTCATTTCTTGAGTCATCACCCTTTACTATATAATAAAATATTAAATTAAACCACATTTCGTAATTAAAAAAAGAAAAGAAACAGCGGCCAATTTATCTAAATAAAGTTTGAAGAAAAGTTTTCCCTCCATCGATATGCAGAATTCATGCATTATAAGAAAAGAGCTTGAAGAAACCCACCTCCACCCTCTGTAATATCCAAGAATTTTATTTTGAGGATCATAATTTATTACTAGAATAATTAAGGGGTTAACTAATAAAATTATGAAAATTGTGGATATTTTAGGAATTTTAGGAAACTTATTTTTATAAGGATATTTTAGTAATAAGACATTTGATAATATGGAGGGATGTAAGGTAAGTCTACTAAGGTTTTAAGGGATTGGGGGAGGCTTCTCTACGGGAAAAAGAAAACCCCAAAAAAATAAAAAATAATCCCCTTATCATCATGAATATACACACCGAAAACAGAGACACTTGAGAATAAGTTATTACCACTTAGGATCCTTCAATTTCGGTTCTACTGGTTTTGGACCAGTGGATCACTCAAGGCAACCCTGTAGAGAAGAACAAAGCTAGAGAGATCATCAAACAATTTAGAAATTATTGGCGTTTCAAACATGGGCTTAAGATAATTGTATTGTTGTTTTTCAGTTTTGTATTTTTGCTGAATGAAAATCATTCAGTATGGTCCTAATTAATCCTTGGGTTAGTTGCAATATTGGTTTTAGTGTTATGCAAATGGTCAAACATGCCCTTTATTTACCATATTGTTAAACTATGATTAGGGTTTTAAAGATGTTTCTTTGTTTGTTGTTTTTGTGATTCTTAATTAGGGTTATAATAAATTATCTTTCTTAATTCTAAGTTTCTTTTACCATCACTCTTTAGTTTTATAATAGTCAGTTATATAAACATGTGTAAACTTTCCTATACTTTGTTTGTTTATTATGTATAGCATTCTATAATCTGAAATGTAAAGTTTGTGAAACTTTGTATGTTACCTTCATTGGTTAGTTATCATTTCATTTATTAACATATTGAATTAAACATTCTTACTTCCACTGCAATTTTCTTAAATTAGTAATCGATGAATCTTCTGAAACACAAGCCTTAAAAGAAGACCTTTATTGAATACTGATCTATTGTAATTTTCGGAATTATAATATCATATGTTGTGTTCGATTAATCTCTTGATCATACATAAGTTGTGTATATGAATACGCTTGGTGAAACGTGTGCCTGGTGAGGGCTTGGTACTCACTTTTTGGACCGCCGCTGCACGGGTTAAATGCAGTTTTTGACCGCCGCTGCACGGGACCGCCGCTCCACGAGTTAAATGCAGTTTTTGGACCGGAGCTGTACAGGTTAAATGCAGCTGCAACTTATGATTGATTATCTTTTTTTCCTTTGTTCAAATTTAAATTCAGTTTGGACCACGCCTTTCTTCCTTTACACGATTATGAATCACACATTTATTGTGTTACTCTGACATTAACGTCTTCATTTTGATATCTCTTTTAGGTATTTTGTACTTACTGAGCATATCGCTCATTCGTTAGTTTTGTTTACTTGTTTTGCAGAGGGCGGAGAAGTACGATAGAATTATTTTAAGAGTAAAAATATTTTCTTGCCTAAACTTGTATTAATCTTTCCCTGTGGAGGTTGTTATATTCTGAAACGTTTAGCTATAGTATTATTATGATTAATTTGTAAGAACATCATGTAATTTATTAGTAAGTTTTTAGTTGCTCTGGTGTTTAGTTAGAAGTTTTTTTTGGGGCTTGACAATTGGTATCAGAGCCTATGTTGTGATCTCTCGGGAAATAATAGTTAAATTATTATGAATGTTAGAATATAATTGTATGTCATGCCAAGAATATTAGAGTTCATTAATTTAATTAAGTATGATTCATGAGTTTAGATTCTTGCATTACAGATTAAAGTTGTCGAAAATAATTAAATATGGTTTAAAGCTTAAAATTATGTGGAAAGATTGAACATTGTAGACTTTGTTTAATGTAGTAATTTGATAGAAAAGAATTCGACTTAGTGTACAGTGATGGTTTTAGGTGAAAATTGCAGTAAGATATGATTCTTTTAACTAAGTTGATAGCAGACTAAAACTTTATGCATGAAGCTTGGACCAATAGTATAATAAACCATTAAGTTTATTATTCTCCTTCTAAGGTAAGGTAGAGAAAAATGCTGCTTTTGAGAGGCGAAATCAACAAGTTTATGTACCCGAGCCTAGTGTTCCGAGCACGATAAGTATTCTTCGTGGGTTAAAGGAGATATATGAAAGGCATCATGGTATTAATATACAGGAGCGAGCGCTTGTTATGGCTGCCCAATTGTCTGTCCGGTATATTACTGAGCGGCACTAATGTATAACGCTATTGATTTGGTGGATGAAGCGTGTGCTAGTGTGAGAGTTCAATTTGATAGTCAACCTGAAGAAATCGATAATCTTGGAAGGAAAAGAGGATTCAGTTGGAAGTTGAGCTTCACGCTCTTGACAAGGAGAAAGATAAAGCTAGTAGGGCGAGACTTGTGTAGGTTAGAAAAGAGCTTGATGATTTAAGGGATAAAATTCAACCATTTACGATGAAATATAACATGGAGAAGGAACGAATCGAAAAGCTTCATGCAGAAACGAGATGAGTATTTGTACACTTTACAGGCCTGATCGAAGATATGATCTTACTTGTGCGGCTGATTTGAAATAAGGAGAAATTTAAGAAGATGAAGCTGCTATAGCAAGATTGGAGTCAACCTGGAACGATAAATGTTAACCAAGACTGTAGGACCAGATAAATCGCGGAAGTGGTGGCTCGTTGGACTTGTATACCGGTTACACGGCTTGGACAGAACGAGAACGAGAAAATAAGCTTATTGGTTTCGGAGAAAGGTTGCATGAGAGAGTTGTTGGATAAAATCAAGCGGTGAGTGTTGTTTTGGAAGCGGTATTGAGGTCTAGAGCGGGATGGGGACGGGCCCAACAACCGACTGGTTTGTTTCTTTTCTTGGGATCCACTGGTGTGGGAAAACTGAGCTTTCTAAAGCTTTTTCTGAACAACTATTTGTTAATGAGAAGCTTATGTTGAGGATAAATATGTCGGAGTATATGGAACAATACTCTGTTTCTCGTTTGATCGGAGCTCCACCTGGTTATGTCAGGACTTGAAAAAGGTGGACACTGAAGTTGTAAGGAGCGACTTTATATTGTTGTTTTGTTCGCTAAAGTTGAAAAAGCGCACACTTTTGTTTTTAATACCCTTCTTCAAATTTTTATGAGATGATGGAAGGCTGACAGATGGTCAAGGACGTACAACTGACTTTACTAATACGGTTATTATCATGACTTTGAATCAAGGAGATGAGTATCTCTTGCAAGGGCTAATGGGTAATGGGTCAGCTATGCGGACTTTCAGAGAGGTTGAGAATACTTTTGGTTTCGTTAATGTGGAGGATATAAACTGAAGGGATTCTTTTGCGAATTCCGAAAGTTTAGGGGCTGAAAGAGGTGGAAAATTTACTTGCAGCTGCTTCTAATTTGATTAAAGGGGTCGTGGGTATTAGTCCTAATAATTCAGGGGTCAAAGTATCAAATAAGATGGTCAAGGGAGCTGATCAGATGTGTGAGAAAGTTACAGGGTTTACTCAACTAATCACGGAAAATATAGGGACTTAAAATCCCTATTCGAAACGTAATAGATTCACTACTACTGATATAAACTTCATGGCCATTCCAAAACTTTCAAAAAAATTTAGGGACCATTTCGAAAACACCAGATAATCCAAGGGCAATTTTGAATTTACCAAATACTCAAGGGGCTAACTCGCAACTACCAACAGCTCTAGGGGTAAATCCGCAATTTAGTGAAGTTGTAAAATCTTCAGGGGCCTTTTCAAATTTTCTTGATTCTTCAGGAACCAATTTGAATATTTCTGAAACTTCAAGGAACATTTTGGCTTTAACTGAAATTACAGGGGCTGGTTTGGATATTCCAGCTAATTCAGGAGCTTCTTCGCAATTACCAAAACATGTTGTGATTCTTTCAAAAAAATACAGAGTCTAAAGGGGCTGGACTTCAAACTTATGGAAATAAGGGAGCTGGTGATTTGCTTGTTACTAACCTAGCTATAATCTAGGATCAAATAATATCAATAATATCAGATATATCTAAATCCTTATCTTATCTTCTATCTTATCTTTTATTCAAATACCATTAATAGATAAACATAAATCATGTTTATCCAATACTCCCCCTCAAGCTGGTGAGTATGAATTTTCTATTCCCAGCTTGGAAACACATCTTTGAAATGTAGTGCTACTCAATCCTTTAGTCAGAATATCTGCCACCTGATCACCGCTGGACACTATGGAGTGCAAACCAAGCCACTATCAAGTTTCTGTTTAATGAATAGTCTATCCACTTCTATGTGTTTTGTTCGATCATGTTGTACGAGATTATGAGCGATGTTAATGGCTGATTTATTATCGCAATAAAGCTTCATGGAACCATCCCACTGAATTTTCAAATCATCTAGTATAATTTTCACCCACAATAATTCACACACTCCATGTGCCATCTTGCTACAACATTTTGTTTTTTACTTCACCATGTCACCAAATTTCCACCAATAAAAGTACAATATCTAGAAGTTGATCTTCTATCAACTATGGACCCTACATAATCTGCATCGGTATAAGCTTCGATTGTTAGACTTGTGTTCCGTCTATATAAAATTCCTTTTCCAGGAGTTCCTTTAAGATATTGTAAGACACGATTAAGTGCTTGTAAATGAATCTCTTTTGGATTTTGCATAAATTGGCTAAGCACACCCACTGCATAAGAAATATCAAGTCTCGTGTGTGAGAGATAAATAAGTTTACCTACTAGACGTTGGTACCTTTCTTTATCTACCACCAAATCTTCTTCAGCTTCTCCTAATTTGTGATTGGGATCTATTGGTGTACTAGCTGGTCGGCATGCCAATTTTCCTGTTTCTTTAGGAAGATCAATGATGTATTTTTGTTGAGAAATGAAAATTCCTTGTTTTGAATGTGCCACTTCAATTCAGAGAAAGTATTTAAGTCTTCCCAACTCTTTAATCTCAAACTCTTTTGCCAAACATTTTTTCAAAGACTGACTTTCTTTCTCATCGTCTCCTATAACAATTATATCATCAACATATACAAGAAGAATGGTGACTCCCCCTGAATTTGAATGTTCAACAAAAAGAGTATGATCTCCTTGATTTTGTTTATATCCCATGTTTAATATTACTTTTGAAAATCTTCCAAACCAAGCCCTCGGAGATTGTTTTAAACCATACAAGGCTTTTTTCAATTTACACACTCTGTTTACAATTTGATTATTAGCAAAACCTGGTGGAATTTCCATATATATTTCCCCTTCAAGGTCTCCATGTAGAAAGGCATTTTTCACATCAAATTGCTGTAAAATCCATCCATAATTAGCTGCCAATGATAAGAGAATTCTTACCATATTCATTTTTGCAACAAAAGAAAAAGTTTCTTGATAATCAATACCATAGGTCTGAGTATACCCTTTTGCTACTAACCTTGCTTTGTATCTTTCTAATGATCCGTCAGCATTATACTTCAAAGAGAAAACCCATTTACATCCTACAGGTTTTTTTCCTGGAAGTAAATTCACCAAGTCCCATGTTTGATTCTTTTCAAGAGCTTCAATTTCAACATACATAGCTTGTTTCCAATTTTCATTTAATAAAGCCTCAGATAAAGTGGTAGGTATAGAAATGGTGTTAAGGCTTATAAGAAAGTTTCTATGAGATGGTGAAAAATGATCAAAAGTCACAAAGTTTGATATAGGATATAGTGGTTTTTTCGTGCATTATTTTTCCTAACAGCAATAGGCAAATCATCATTTGAATTGTGTTGTGAGAAATTTTCAAGGTCAACACGAGAAATAGAATCATAGATAGTTACCTCATTTCCAGTCTCCAGGTTAGATTCTTGAACTTGTTCAGGTACAGGAGCTGTCCTCTTCTTTCTTGAATACACTTTACCAAATCTCATATCACTAAGATCAGACACATTATTATTAGTCCCTTGTTTTTCACCGTTTTGAAAAAAGATACCTTCTGGGGTAATAGGTATAGATCTTGGTGAGAAAATATCAATTAAAAATGACTCTGGGTTATCCTTATCTTCTGTAATTAACTTATCTTTTTGAAGATAAGAATTTGTAAAATACGATTCATTTTCATTAAAAGTGACATCAGCTGAGACATAAAAAAAATTTGACGGGGGATGATAACACTTATATCCTTTTTGAGTTGAAGAATATCCTACAAAAACACATTTTATTGCCCTTGGATCTAATTTTCTACGGTGGTGAATATGAACAAATGACACACACCCAAATATCTTAGGAATTAGATTATTGGTAGTAGATAAAGTGGGATAAAATTCAGAAAGTTTTTCCATAGGACTTTGAAAATCTAAAATTCTAGATGGCAATCTATTAATGATGTGAGTGGATGTGAGGATTGCTTCACCCCAATAGGATTTAGGTACATTGTGTTGAAAAAGGAATGCACGAGTAGTATCAAGTAACTGTCGATTTTTTCTTTCTGCTACACCATTCTGTTGTGGGGTATTTACACAAGATGACTCATGAATTATCCCTTCTTTATGAAAATATGGAGTTAAAGTTTGATTAAAATAATCCCTAGCATTATCTGACCGGAACCTTTTAATTGTAACCCAAACCTGATTTTTAATCATGGTATGAAAATTTGGAAGAATACCACTAAGATCAGATTTATATTTCAAAAGAAATATCCAAGAAATTCTAGTACAATCGTCAATTAAAGACACAAACCATCGCGCACCTGAAACATTAGGTACTGATGAAGGACCCCACATATCACTGTGCACTAAAGAAAAAGGAGTTGAACTTCTTTTATTACTAATAGGAAAACTTACACGTGTGTGTCTTGCCAATTCACACACATCACAATAAAAATATTTTTCTTCTAAGTTTTGAAATAGAGAAGGAAATAGAATCTGAATAATTCTAAATGAAGGGTGTCCTAACCTACGATGATGAAGTAGAATTTTTTCTTTATTTGATGAATAACTGTTAGACAAGAATAATGATGAAGGTGTCTCTTTGATAACATTGTGATTGCTTGATGTTTTAAGAAAGTAGAGGCCATCCTGTTCCTTAGCATGTCCAATCATCTTCCTCGAATCCTGGTCCTGAAAAACACAATAGGTAGAAGAAAAAATGACGTTACAGTTAAGATCTCGGGTGAGTCTTTGAACAGAAATAAGATTAGTTGAAAGTTTGGGCACATGGAGCACATTTTTAAGCATGAATGAAGGGTTAATTTGAATATCTCCTAAACCTGCTACTGTGGTTTATGAGCCATCTGCTGTAACAATTTTTCTACTACTAGAGCATGGAAGATATGTACTGAATTTTTTGTTTGAGTGAGTCATATGGTCAGTGGCTCCTGAGTCCATGACCCAAGAGTTTGAAATAAATTTATCTGAGATTTTTAATCCAATGGAAATCGGAAGTGTACCTGAATGTGTCAATGAACAACTATCTGAAGCTTGTTTTCCAAAGGTTTCTAACAAAGCTCTCAATTTTTCAATCTCTTCATGGTTAAATTCATTTTTCATTCTAATTTTACTTCATTTGGTTGAATAGTACTCAAGTTTATGTGTCCATAATCTTTTTGTTGTCCTCCTTTGTAAACACATTCCCTGCTAGGTGGTTTCCCGTGGAGTTTCCAACATTTGTCCTTAGTATGTCGTGTTTTCTTGCAATATGTACGGAAACAAAAGGTTGCCATAATCATAATCATTAATGTCTGACTACACGAAGTCGAGAACGCCAAATGGCGGAAACAAAAGGTTGCCATAATCATAATCATAAAAGATAGTCTTAAAACTTTTAAAATTCATCAATAACACCAAAGGGGATTTAGTCTTCTCCTCTTCTTTGAGAAATTTCCACCTCAAAATCCAAGGCTCCAAAGTAAGTCCGTCAAAATCCTCCAATAAGATCTTATCAACAAAATTATATGACCCACTAAATTGACCCTTAGGTCGAAAACAATATGTTGGTCTTTTTTTATTACGTGAAAACTTAATTGGTGAAATGGTTTAATTATCATGATCGGTGGAATTCAACCATTTTATGGTAAACCATTTAATAATCATGATCGCGGATCCATGATGAGTTTTCAGGAAGTATGAAAAGTTAGTAAAATCATCAGGATTCTGAAAAAAAAAAAGCGGGATAATTTTTAGTTCGAGTAGGGTTTGAACAAAAATCGGGGATGGGGCTGCGAATTTCAGGTTTGAGGGAGGCGAAAGTATTTTGTTTTTTTAAGATTCTCCGCTAAAACAAATTTGCGGATATTTTATTACAATGTCCCAGGACTGGGATAGGGCCCTTTTTGCATGTCTTTTAGTTCAAGAACATTTATAGTAAATTATGTGAATCTATCTCAGAAACCTAACTATGAAACAAACCCTTTAACCACTACGTTAACTCTTGACCTCTTTTAAGAATTCGCAAGTGACCAAGTAAAAGGGAAAACCATCGCTGAAATAAAGACAAGAATAAAGAATTAATTGCTTAAAAGGTCCAAAAACATGTTTTCTTCGCCTTAACAAGTTCAGGTTGTATACTTTCTACTTCCTGAATCACAGAGTGTATTTGGCTATTTTGCATAATACAAGGACTAATCTTGTAATTTTCACTTAATTTATTGCCCCCTTTATGATTTAATTGCATGATTAGTCAGTGTGCTAATTGCACAATGGGTTCCTGTGTTATTTTCTGTATACCTTTTAAAGCACATTGTATATTTCGCTATTTCGCAAAATCTAAGAGACTGCAATTTGCACTTAATTTATTGCTTGTGTTAACTTAGATGTTGAGTTAAATGCTTGAACAGTCGTGTTATTTTCTGTATTTTTGCTACTTCGGAACAAAGTTTATATGGATATTTTGCATAATATAAGGGACTAATGGTACAATTTTATTCTTAAAGTATTGCTCATGTTATGTTAGATTTAAATCAAACTATTTAATGGAAATCATTTTCCATTTCTGATATATCAATTATGATTTTAAATTATTTTGATTATTTTTATGATGATAATTTTATTGTGTTTAAGAAGAGTTGCATCAGCTTCTGGGAAGGTTTTAATGACCGGAGGTTACCTTATACTGGAAAGGCCTAATGCTGGGTTAATACTGAGTACGAATTCTCGGTTTTACGCAATTGTCAAGCAAATTCACAATGAAGTTAAACCCGAAAGTATACTTTACTATGTTCATTTTGTATGCCAGTAATTCACAGTGTTGATCCTTTAAGGCGGAGAACCTGGATGTTAATCGCAGAAATTATGTTGATTCTCCTCATCTATCAAAAATCAACTACTCAGGTGGACCGAGTTGAGATTTTCAAGCTTCATCTCCCCAAGCTTGTGTGGGTCAAAATGGAAAATCTTGGAGACAGAACATTCTTTTTTGAACCGTGTAGAAGTAATTATTTTTACATTAATCAAGAAGAAGATGATGGTTGGTTCGTGTATGCTCTAAAAAGCTACAGTATTTCACCAATGGAAGAGGCTTCGTTCAAGTGGTCCATCCCACGTAACGGGAGGTGAAATCTCTAGTATTGGATGAGTCATTAATCAACTAATGACAGTTCACCACATTAATGCTTTACACTACACAATGTTTTTTTTTTTTTTAAAAATCTCTCTATCAATTCTTCTTTAAGTGTGTGGGAAAAATATTTAGCCTGGATTGAACCTGTTTCAGTCAGGTATGATGTATTTATAATTGTTATGGTATAAATTCTTATTATAAAGCATTTTCTCCAGATACAATTTTAATTGAAACCTAAGCTATCCAGGTACCACCAACTAAGTCCTGGAGAACTACATCAAGCCGATGCAACAACAATGGAAAATCAAAATGGCTGCAACTCTCAGATACTAGTGTTGTTGACTGGTGCAATTCTTAGTTAACATCTACTTTCGTGAAAGGATTGCCACTGACCTTGGTCCAGAAGAATTACATTATGTTGGGTACTCCCAGGGTGTACCTGTAGCTCGGGGGCCTTATAGATCACAGTGTTCTATCTCTGACACATGTCATAGGATAAATTCACCACCTCCACCATGGGATGTCAATATTCCATTCAAATTTATAGCGTTGTATGCATCCTTCCCTGCATTACCTTACTGTTTTAGTGTTAATAGGAAAGGCAGATCTAGCTTATTTAGTCTAAAGAATAGAAAAAGTAAAAGACAAAGGTGTAAGACACGATAGAACCATTATTGACCCACACGATTGCGAGAAAGAACTTATGAAATTTACAAGTGCCATAGCATTTGAAGAAAGGTTTTATGTATTGAGCTTGCAAGGTACTCTAGCAGTTATAGAGGGTATTAATTCGCCACTCATAACCATAGTTATTAGTAAAACCAGAGATAATCTTGATAGTGGATTTTGATTCGGATATGGGTCAAGGTAACATAGATACAGTTTTGGTAGAGTACACTTGGAAACCAGTGTTATGTAAGAAGTGTAAGATGTTGGGACATACTGAAACAACCTATAGAAATATGAAGGAAGTTTGGGTTCCAAAGAAAGTAAATGAACATGTAGGTGAGATAGCTATATTAGTTATAAATGATCCAAAATGGACCATTGTTGTTACTAGAAAATCAACCTCACCTGCAAATCAGAACAATCAGGTATCAACAAGTACTAATAATAGCTTTTGTGTACTTCACCAAGATAAAATAAGTGAAGCTGTGGATAAGTTAATAAATGAAGAAGTTGAGGTGTCTGCTAAAAAGCCTCCTGACCCTTCCTTCTTTTAATGATTGTTACATGGAATGTGAGAGGCATGAATAAAAGGCTTAAACAAGTTGATTGTTTGAAGCAAGTAGTTAATAATGATGTTTGGATGTTCAGTTTTCTGGAAACCAAAATCAAACAATATAAGTCTAGTAATGTTACTAATTCAGTTTTCAATAAATGGCAAGTGGCAACAAACTATTCTCACGACATTAAAGCTAGAATATGGACCTGCTGGAATCCCAATAAAGTTAATGTTACAATATTGGATATGACTGATCAAACCTTACTCTGGAAGGTTAATCATATCCAAACAAATAATGAATTTTACTTTACCCTTGTGTATGCCCTTAATGATGACAAACTAAGACATCATTTATGGGAAACACTTAGGGGATGGAATTTAATCACTCATAATAAACCATAGGCTATTCAAGGTGATTTCAATGAAATCACTTGTATTGAGGAGAGATTAAATTGTACCTCTCTGCATAGAAGTTAAGAAGAAATGATTGATTGTATTGATGATCTGGAACTAACATATATGAAGTATAATGGACCACATTACACATGGACAAATGGAGCAGCTGATAATGAGATGAAAGCTAGTAGGATTGATAGAACATTAGTCAATCCCACCTGGCTCACAAGATTTACTCAAAATTCTCTTATTTTAAAATCTCCTGGGGTATCAGATCATTGTAGTCAGCATTTACAAGTTATCAATGAAAAAGGTAAGGGCCCTGTACCATTTAAATTCTACAATGTTTGGGTTGATCACAAGGAACTCATACCAGTAGTGGAGAAAACCTAGAAATCTGAGTTTACTGGTACCCCCATGTATGTTCTCACAAGGAAGTTAAAGCTCCTGAAAAAGGAATTAAAAGCTTTTAATAAAAAGTATTTCAAAAATATATCAAATACTATCCACCATCTGCAAGACAGTTTGGGTAATATACAAAAGCTAAGATTACAAGGTAATAAATCGAGTACACTTCTTGAAGAGGAAAACAAATTAATGGAGGATATACAAATTGAAAAACTAAAGGAGGCGTATATTACTAGACAAAAGTCTAGAGCTATTTGGATTTCAGATGGGGAGCTTAACACGTCTTACTTTATGAAATGGGTTAATGGTAGGAAAACCCAATATACTATAGTTAATATTATCAAGGAAGATGGGACTATTACCACTGATGAAGAGGAAATTGTAAATGAATTCCTCTATTATTACAAAAACCTGCTGGTACAAAAAGAATCAATCAAGAAGTATATGATGCAGAGGTGTTAAAGAAGATATGTAAAAAACAAATAAACAAAGACTTACATAAAGAGTTGAGCCAACCCATATCTGAGAAAGATATCAAAAGTGCTTTATTTTCAATTGATAGCTCTAAGAGTCTAAGGCCTGCTGCATATACATCACCTTTCTTTAAAAGGAAATGGCATATTATAGGCCAAGAAGTATGTAAGGCAATTCAAAGTACATTAAGTGATTGTCAGCTTCTTAAAGAAGTGAATTCAGTTGTTATTACACTTATACCAAAAATTCAGAACCCAAGTTCTGTTAAAAATTATAGGCCTATTGCGTGTTGCAATGTGATTTATAAGTGTATATCAAAGATTATTGCCAACAGATTATAAGCTTCATTACCATAACTCGTCTCAAATAATTAGTTTGTCTTCATTCAAGAAAGAAATATTGGTGAAAATATACTTATTGCCCAAGAACTTATTAGAAGTTATGCTAGAGCCCAGATTTCATAAAGATGTGCTCTAAAGCTTGATTTAATGAAAGCATATGACTCATTAGATTGGAATTTTGTTATAAAAGCATTAAAAGCTTTTGGTTATCCAGATATTATGATTGAATGGATAAAAATGTGTCTTACCTTTACATCTTACAGTTTAATGATCAATGGAAGACCTAGAGGCTTCTTTAATGGTGAAAGGGGGCTTAGACAGGAGGACCCCATCTCACCATACTTATTTGTAATATGTATGGAAATTCTTACCCAATTAATGAAGAACATAGGGGCAAAGAAAAGTTTTGAATGGCCTCCAAAGTGTAAGAAATTGAAACTCAGTAATCTCATGTTTGTTGATGATCTGATGGTATTTTTCAAGCCAACAAAGAATACAGATGTTCTTATCAAGGAGTTCCTTGATATTTTTTTATAGATTATCAGGCCTACAAATAAGTACAAGTAAGAGCAATATATTTTATGGAGGATGTAATGATAAAGTAAAAAAAGAAATACAGGATATTTTACAAACCTGAGGGAAAACTTCCTATGAAATATCTTGGTGTACCATTAATATCAGGTAGATTGAGTACATATGACTGTAAACCTCTTATATCAAGAATGGTGAAACAAATTGAGCACTGGAGTTCAAAATGTTTGTCTTTTGCGGGTAGATTACAGTTAATTAAAATGGTGCTGAGTAATTTGGTGTCATATTGGTACAGCCTATTTTCCATACCTAAGAAGATAATCAAGGGTATTTAAAGTAAAATTACTTCATATATTTGGAAAGGAACAAGTGAGGCTAAAGGTGGGTTTAAAGTTGCTTGGGAAACCATCTGCTAACCTATGAAAGAAGGTGGTTTAGGGATTAAAAATCCATATATTCAAAATCAAACTGCCATTCTTAAGTTTTTAGCTGCTACCCCAGAAATACTTTATGGTCAAACTGGGTGCAACTAGTCCTACTAAAAGGTAAGTCTTTTTGGCAAATTGAAATCCCTCAGGACACATCATGGAGATGGAGGAAAATCTTAAAAATTAGATGTATTGCAAAAGATTTCATTGCTTATAATATTGGTAATGGTAGTAACATTTCATTATGGTGGGACTATTGGTTACCAGAAGGTAAAAGAATATATGATATACATAGGAGTAATTTAGCTTCAGGCTATTTTGTTAATAGTAAGCTATCTCAGATTTCAAATAAAGATCATTGGAAATGGCCGGCGAGATTCATATTTATGGATGAGATTACGAAGAATATACACTATAACATCGAAGTAAATGATAAAATGGTATGAAAGCATACTAAAAAAGGGAATTTTACCTTTTGTGAGACCTATGAATTTATCCGATTCAAGCAGTCTGTAAAAGAGTGGTCTAAGATTATCTGGAAATCTAAAAGCTTTCCAAGATATAAATTTATTTTGTGGTTGGTTCATTTAGATCGAATCGCTACAAAACAAAGATTATTATCATGGGGAGTTATCTCTAATCCGATATGTCAATTTTGCAATCTAAAAAGTGAGGACAAAAATCACCTTTTCTGGGAATGTTCAGCCACGAATAAGATCTGGACCAAATGTTTAATTACACAAGAGATAAGCGCTAAAATCACAGAGTAGAAAACGCTAATGGAGTGGTTCATCTCTCACCACAGTACCAATAATGCTTTTGACATCATCTTGAAGATTCTTCTATCGGTGACCGTCTATATGATTTGGATAGAGAGGAATAATAGAGTATTCAAGAAAGAGTTCAAATCGAAAGATACCATATACGATAATATATCGACGGAGTTCCGAGAGAACCTTACAAGGTTTCAGAAGGGAAAAGCTAGTAAAGCGGTGGAGCAGACATTGGCAAAGTGGTGTAAGTGAAATGTTGTGGTCAAAAGTACAATCGGTATTTGTGGACTCTTAGATTATGTTTTTGTTTTATTATGTCTGAAATGTAAGATGGGTTCTAATGTAGGCTCATTAGAGTTGTTTAGGATATCTTAAAATGTTATAGCCCAATAGAATAGTTAATCTCTTTTACTTTAGATAACATGTAATAGCCCAAATAGGCCATGTATTCTGAAAAGTTTGATGATATAAAATTACTACTTGCCAAGAAAAAAACCAAAGAAAATCCTTCTATTTAGGGTAAGACATTTCAGTGAGTGCTTATTTGTAAGAATGGGGAAATTCTATTGATTTTACTTATCTATCAAAATCAACTACTTTGGTGGTCAAGGTTGAGGTTTTTTTAAATGGAAAATCTTGGAGATAGAACATTATTTCTGGAGCCTGAATATTGTATTTGGTTCACGACAAGTAATGTTGGGGGAGCGTGAATATTGTATTTGGTTCACGACAAGTAATGTTGGGGGTAGACGTAACTTGTTTTTATTTTGATCTTCTTTTTTCCAATTTTTTTACTTTGATCAAGTAACAAACTATTAGAACAGAGCAAATCACAATCAGAAAAGCAAATTGAATGAAAAATTAGGAGAAAATCAAAAAAAAAACAAAAACCAATAAATTAATTGGTTTGGTTTTTAATTTTTCAAAAACCAAATAATTTCAGTTTGCTGTGCGGCATAAAACTTGAACTAAAAATTCAAACCAACAAAAAAAAAATAATAATGTGATAATATTTTTATAAGAATTATATGAATTTTTTTTGGTAAAAATTTATTATTTACATGCAATTTTTGTTTTGCTATACAATTTATTTAATGTTGTTAGTGAACATTTCCGTTATATCACTTACAATTATAAAAAAATGACCAATCAAGTTTTATTCTGATTTTGGACAAAAGCAAAACAAAATCAGAATGTACTTGTTATATAACATATCTTGTGTTCTTGAAATCACGAATCTACAAACATATTTTCAAAATACTTAAAGCTTTAGCTTTCATAAGGAAAAGGTTATTCAGGGCTTTTTTTGATTTTCTACCGTAGCTATGCGGCTACATTCAATAGACTTAGCCTTACATCATAATTACCATAAGAAAAAGAAATTGCATTTTCTATTCTCGTCCATTAAATTTAAAGGATCTAGACAATATTTTAAATTCGATATATTTAATTAAGTTATATAATTTAGTCAAAAAAAAATTAATATCCTGAGAATAAAAATTGAGTTAAGAGTGACTAATATTTAAAAAGGTTCTAACACCGTATTATCATAATTTCTTTACTATTTATATTTTATTTATTTATAAGATAATTGAAATATTCTTAAACTAATTTTTAATTTGACACTTTACTTAATAAATATTAGATTTATCCGAAATTTACAACTTGTTAAAAGTTTACATATAATTAATATAATACTATAAAATTTTATAATATATTTTAATTATATATGATTCTCTTAAAAAATAATTAATTTTTCTAAAAAATAAAAATATTATTAATATTTATTGTAGGATATTATTGTTAGTGTTAATGTCCTCTTAAATCAAAATAACAAACCAACTTTTTATTTAGATTAAACAATAATTTAGATAAAAAGATTACAATAATACCCTCAAACTTGCCAACTATATTGCTGACCTTGACTAAATTTTTTTCCATTTGAATTAAATAATATTCAAAAGAAAAACAACCTCCCTCCACCCCAACCCCTACCCCCCACCCCTAACCCCCATCCCCCTCCCCATCACCACCACCCCTACCACCCCCACCCCATCCCTACCACCCCCACCTACACCCTACCCACCCACCCATCCCCACCACCACTACCACCACCGCCATCCCCCCCCCACCACCACCTTTTACTACTTCCATCACACGCGCGCATCCGAGAATTTTGTTTACTATCATTATAACTAATTCTAAGAAAATCAAAAAAATAAAAAATTGTATTTTTGGACGAGGCAAATTAATATTTACGTCTATGATTTTTTTTTTGAATTTTTTTTTAAATGGTTTTTTTTTTTGAAATGGGATTTGCCCCATCTTTAATTTTAAGATCGTGATAAATTTGTTTATTCTCCATTTTAATAATGAGATGAGATTTGTCTCATCTCTGTTGTAAAATTAAGATGAGATTTATCCCATCTCCGATTAAAACCTTCCATTTTTGTGTCAACATTCAATTATATGTTGGCTCACTTAAATCAAGATAACTGTGGTCGCTAAAGATATTAAGTGTAGTGGTGTGATAGATCAGGAGAAAGAAATTATATATTGGCTCACTTAAGATCGACCTAAAAGGTTATAAAAAGGTGATGTGTTAAGGGTGATATCTATCATTATTTCTAGCTAAAAAATTCATAGATTGATGTTTTTTGTTCTTACTTAGGCAAAATAAAAAGACCGGTAAAACTTGAAATATGATAAATTTGATAAAATAGAAAGATATTTGGATTGAGATCTATTTTTAGAATGGCATGGATGAAATTTGTCCCATTCCTGTTTTAAGACTGAGATAGATGTTACATTTTTATTCTAAAACTGAAATGGGATTTGTCCATCTTCATTTTAATGAGCTTTTTCCTATATCATTCTCTGGAGTCTGTTATTAACAAATAAAACTCAAGTAAATAAAAACTGTAGAAAACAAACTTAAACTCATTCTAATGTCTTTATTGGTAAATTATGTTAAATTACACAAATGATACTTACAAAACGTGAAGATAAAAAAAATAACTTGTGGATCCTGAATTGAAATAAGAGAATTTCCCATTTACAGCAAACTTAAAAAACCCAAAATTAACCAGTTGGGATTAGCTCACTGGCCAGAGCCTTGGTCATCCAATCTAGCGGTGCAGGTTCGAACCGTGTCAACGACACCGAGTCCAAAGTGGCTCTCCCATGTAACAAAAAAAAAAAAAACCCAAAATTGAAACAAATTCATAACAAGGGACTAAAACGAAAATAAAGTAGAAAAATGTAGACAATTTATTCAACATCTTTAATCAGATGTTGAAGCTTCTATATCAGATGAATATTACTACTTCAACAGATTCTTGCAGATGGCCACCGAAAATCTTGAAGAAATCAGCAGCACAAAATCAACTCGTTACAGCTGCACTTCGATTTTTTTCCAGAACGGACATTAATTATATATTGGGTGTAAATCTTCCAAATTCCTTATAATTATCACAACCTTAAACATATGTACTATCTATATCCATAGCTAGCACCCCTATGTTTATCATAATTCACACATTAGTCCCTTGACTTTTATTACCCATGTTTGCAGCCCTGTCATGAATTTTTCCAACAGCCATTCAACTATCAGCTATAGCCTAATTTCTATACCCAGTAGCCTCAGAAATCACAACTAAAGCCCCCATATTTCCTAGATTTTGCTATTTAGTCCCTGAACAACATACTAAAACACTGCTACCAAAAGATATAAATACTAAAGACTAACAAAACACTGCATACTAAAGACAAATCAATAATTTAACAACCAATATACACAAAAGGAAGAAAAAAATTTGAGCCTCGTGTTATCTGGTAACTCTCCATATGCCTTGAGCAATCGAGCTTCATCAGGCATGTACTTCAAAATTACATCAGCCTTGTCATCCTAATACCACCAATCAAATAAAAAAATAAGCTAAATCACTCAAAAAACACAGATTACACCATAGATTACACAAACAACATAACATATCAATTTTGTCACAAATAAATAATTTTTACGGATTTTTGGACCAAATTTGATCAAAAATTGCATTTGTTATTCACATTGTAACCAAATTACAACCTACCCAAGAAAAAATTAAAAAATTAAGCCGTAACTAGACAAGTAATATAAAGTAGCATCACAAATACTATCTTGTATATAGATTTATGAAATAGAGCACATAAAAAATGAATTTAAATGACAAAATTACACATACTAGATAACAATCAATATATTAAAAATTAGATAAAATAGGTTATTTATCACACATAGAAATATATAAAGGGAGAGAATTTACCTGATAATCACTAAATCAAGAAATCCTAAACCACTTCAAATTAAGATAGAATAATTGGGTATTACCTTCTCCAATCGATTCGGGCAGCAATAAATTCAAAATATATTCGCCATTTCGCCTAAACTGCTGCAATTTCGAATTTCCATTAGTTATGAAGAGTGATGACCGGTAGGAGTGCTCAACCCAAACCGCAAACCCGTCCATCAGCTGAAACCGAACCAAAAAAAAACCGAGCCCGTTAGTTACCCGCCGTTACCCGCACCCGACCCGAAGATTAGTTTTTTTGTTTTTATATATATATCAGTAATAGATATTAAAAAAGACAAATCTTCAACGCGTATTGCTTGAATTAATCTTCCTTTGCTTCTCACTTTTCATTACACAAAAGGTCATTTGACCCTCTCTCATCCTCTCTCATCCAAATCACGTCGCTCTCTCTTATACTGTCTTCACTCTGTCTCTTTCCATGGCTCTCGAAAACCCTAAACTTCTAGCCCTGCATCTTCTCCATTCACGTCTAATCGCGCCGGGTAAAAAGAACGATATTTTACATCGCATTAAACACACCTCACCTATTTTAATGGGTCTCATTTATTACTCTGATAAAGCCTGTTCTTTGGGTTCTAGGTTTATCATTAAACCATGGTTAGAGTGTTAGTTCGTGGGTTGGAGGAAGATGAAGCCTATATATGGCACGGTAGTTGCTTATTGTTAATTAAAAGTCCCTTTCCAAAGGTATTTTGATTTTCGTAACCCTAAGGTGTGTTTTTTTATTCTCTTAATTTCCAATTGAGTTTTAATCAATTGAATGTGTAAAATTTATGCATTTGTAACAATTTTTTGGTTTATTAAAGGATTTTCTGGTTTTTATTATAAACCCTAATTTTTATATGTTTAATTCGGAACTGATTATGGATTTTTAGTGATAATAGTTGTGGTATTAGATTTGATTTGAGTTGTGGTTTGAGTTTAGTAACTAAGTTTTGAAAACTCGTATGTATTTTAAAATCAGATTATTCTTGAGTTTGGGGTTTGAGATTGAGATTTAATGTTTAAGTAAACTTCCATTTGATATTGGCTAATAGATTGTTTACCTTGTTTACTTGTATGGTCTCGCAATTGTTGTGGTGTAGTAGATCTGAATCTGCCTTTAGTACAAGTTTAAGGGGTGCTTGATCAATTTAGAAGTTCTCTTTCTTTCACCTAGTACAGTTAAGGCATTGATTTGCACTCAAAATTGGTTAAAGTCAACTCTTCCTATTAATCTTACAACATCTAAGATTCTGGTTGAATACTTGGAGGATGAGTTAGGTAAAATATTCATTTTTACTTCATTTCTGAGTCTTATTTGACTAACTTTTTTTCTTATAAACTGAATTTGTGGAATTTGTGATATTTTGCAGGTTATTATGGCTTAGACGAGTTAAGTGAGACTTCACAAGAGTCCACTATAACAAGTTGGTAGCCAATAACCTAAGGTATATAAATCTATTCTTATAACTTACAAGTTACCAATTTTAAACAACCAAAAATTGTTTGCATCTCCCATTTCACTTGTCCCAAACACAATGATTATATGAAGTTATCTTATGATGAATAAGTTATAATTGGTTAAAATGGTTGAGTTAGCAACAATTGAGTTGAAAATTGTTTCTTGTAAGTTATAACATTTGTCCCTTGTCCCTTAAAAGGTCCCTAAGTTTATAAAGCCAATGAAGATATCAAATCTGAGGTTATATTTGAAGACAAGGATGAAACTAAATCTGAGGCTAACACTTATCTATTTTTTCTCTTTTATTGTTGCAAATTTGCAGGATATATCAAGCATTGGAAGTTTGTTTTTGGAATCCCTAAAGGATTCGCACCCAAAGTTGTACAAGTTCTTAATTTTGCACAATTTAGGTTGCAAATTGATTTGTATTATAATTTTAGAAGTGATTCAGTTTTTGTATTAAGTAATGTCCTGTAATTTTTTATTTTTGATGGGAAACTCTAATATCTGTCGAAAACCCTACTATTTTGAGAAAGTTTCTATATTTAGTAAGTTTCTATTTTAGGCAAGCTTCTATTTGTGGAGAGTTTTTAATGAAATGTATGGATTTTTTTAAATGCTTTAGGTGTTTTGACTATTTGTTGACAATAACCGAACCCGACCTAAAACCGACCCAACTCGCCTTAACCCAACCCGTGTGGATTTAATTAAAAAATTAGGGTATTGGGTTTAACAAACAAAAAACCGAGAATTAGGGTTGGGTATTGGTTTCACCTCTACGGGTCGGTTAACCGACCCGTGAGCACCCCTAATGACTGAGGAAGAGAAGGAGGAGGGGGAAGCCAAAGCTCTTCATCGATGAATTAAGAGAACGGAGAGTCCGTGAGGAAAGAAAATTATAGAACAATGATATATGTTGCTGACTTTGACCTAAGAGGGCATATCAATTTTTTATTTAAATGGGAAACTCCATGATCTATTTAAAAAGAAATATTCACATGTCATGTTTTGGGCATAAATTTTCCTAATTATGATTTAAATGGATATTATCCTTATTGTTATTAATATATAAGAATGAAACAATAAAAATGAATGACAAATACCTCTTTTAAACTTTTTATAGATTTGTTTTAACCTCTCCTCAAAAAAAAAACTATACCAATTTACCCTTTGGAGTATTACACATTTTTTTAAACCTCATCTCCTTCCCTTTTTAACAGTAATTAAAGAACACATGCCTTTTTTGTCCGGGGTGTTTATTTTATTTTTATTTTTTAATCTATAAATTATCCAAATACACACATTAACTAATCTATATTATATGGAACAACTCGAAAGTCAAATAGCGGCTAAGATTTTCTTAAAGCTAAAATATGTGACCCTCCAAAAGATTCAGATCTTGACATGTGTCAAAACTATATTACTTAACTATTTTTTTAACCACCTCTTTATTTATAACCTACGTCTTTCACCCAGTTCCTAAAATATCTCATTTTTTAAGAATTCAAATCAATTTATAAATTCATTGATAGTTCAAGCATTGTTGTATATTTTGCATCATATGACTAAATTGGTATGGATAAAAAGGACAAACACTTTTATTGTGTAGAAGTTTAAGCATTGTTGTATATGTTTATGCAATTGGGTAAAATTTTCTATTCATTTTTAATGACTCACCATATTTTTAAAAATTTATTGATTTTTATTGCAATTGTATCTTTGTATTGGAGATAATTTAAATTACTTGAAGTAGAATTGTTGTTTTCTACCAAGTTCAGATGAAACATGACTCAACGCCTTAGACATGTGAATACAAAGTAATAATCTGGTTGAAAGTCAAGACTACTGATTTGATATATTTTTGTTTCAAAATAATGAAAGGTATGTTGAAAAATTGGGCTACTGATCTGACATATTTTTTAGCTATATTTTATTTCTTGAGTTATATTAGTTCTGTATCCATAATTGTCTGAATCAATTATATGGTGGTGCAATGTATTTTTTTTCATCTGTATAAGTTGTGATGCTTAGTGAATGTGTCATTTTGTTTAATGCCTTGTGTGTTTGTTAACGTGTTTGTTAATTACACAAGTACTATAGTGGTATGTGATAAGACCAAATATATCGTGCTGATGGTTGATTGAAATTTTACTATGCATTGGAAATCAGCAAATGATACATCGAGATCATTAAAACAGTTGTATCTTTGGTTCGTGTGAGCATGGACAAAATATTTTATTTATCAATTTTTTTTCATTATAATCCTACATTTAACTTGACATATTATTCAAATATTTCATCTTTAACTACATTAGACATAGAATGTAATTAGTGTTATTTGCTTAGTTTGTCCTTCAATTTCGTAGATACTATGCCAATAAAAGTTATTTTTCTACTTGATATTTCTTTCTAGAATTTTTAACTTAGATATTTCTTTAAGCTAAATAGAAAAATAAGAGTCACATGTTAACTTTGTTTATATTTTAGAAAGTTATATCATGCAATGTGTTTTTGTTCTGCGGTATAGGTTGTGAAATTTATCAAATTTTATACTACATGATATATAGAAACGGTAAAAGAAGATATTATTGTTTCTACTATTCTTTATGTTTTGTTCAGCAACATTCTGATTTGTTTGGCGGTATAGATTTTGAAACTTAGTGAACTTTATCTTTCCTGATTTATAGAAAGTGAAGTATCATCCTAATATATTTTATAGGTAGTTATGTCTGTTATGTGTTATTTACAACACTGGTCCTTGAAAATATATACAAATATAAACACATTACATTTAGTAATGACATTATGATAATTTTCTTTTAGTTTTAGACTAATAATATATTTATAAGGATATTATGATCATTTTCTTTTAGTTTATATTTTTATGATTTTATTAGTAATAGAAATTCAACATATTTGCCACTTTCGTAAGAAGAATCATTTTGGGTCGAAGAGTAAGATTAAGTGTAATCAACTAACTTATTGTTGTAAAATTAGTTGGTGCAAAAGTGGTAGTCATTTAAATGTGTTTTGCGTAGATATTTGCTAAAGAGAAAAAATGTTATATTAGTGCTAACTCCAATAACTTTATGTTACTCTCTTGGCTAAGTCTTAAAAAATTATTATTTACTGAAATGTAATAAAGTGGACAACTATAAAAGAACATATATTTGTTTATGTTATTCTTTATATTTTGTTCAGCAACATTCTGATTTCTTTGGCGGTATAGATTGTGAAACTTAGTAAACTTTATGTTTTCTGATTACAGAAAGTAAAATATCATCGAAATATATTTTATAGGTAATTATGTATGTTATGTGTTATTTAGAACACTGGTCCTTGAAAATATATACAAATATAAACACATTACATTTAATAATGACATTATGATAATTTTCTTTTAGTTTTAAACTAATAAAATATTATAATTTATGATAATTTTCTTTTAGTTTCTATTTTTATGATTCTATCAGTAATAGAAATTCAACATATCTGCTACTTTCGTAAAGAAATTCATTTTGTGTCGAAGAGTAAGATTAAGTGTAATCAACTAACTAATTGTTTTGTTGGTGCAAATTGAAATGTGTTTTGGGTAGATATTTGCTAAAGAGAAAAAATGTTATATTAGTGCGAACTCCAATAACTTTAAGTTACTCTCTTGGCTATGCCTTAAAAAATTATTATTTATTGAAATGTAATAAAGTGGACAACTTTATACAAAAAAAATAACAAGTTTAGATTTGTTATCAAATCAACTTAAAATTAATTTATGTAGTGATCAAATGTTGATTTTTTTAAAATTTAATCTTTTTCCTTTAAACATATAATTATATTTTTATCTATAAGATGTATGTTTCTATATATGAATAAATTCTTAATTTTGAGATTCAAGTTTTAAATTGGGATTCTATTTTTGTGATGATATTTGATTTTTAACTCTTGATTTATTATTATTTATCATTTTGGTTTTCTTAATTTACCATTTATGTAGCATGAGGGTTTATTTGTAGGTGAGACATTGAAGAAAACATATAACAATTTCTTTGATGTGTCAGTATGTTTTGTTATCATTACTTATGTGTTTCAAAATAATACAGGTAAGAGGCAAATTTAAAAATAAAGATGGGTAGGTGTTATTTTACAAAATATTAGGTATTAATTGACCAACTTTTAACATAGTTTAACTAGATATTGTGCCCTCGAGCACGGGTAATACATAGAACTATTTAATAGATTTAATATTTTTTTAAAGATATTCTTGAATAACAAAAGTTAGATAATGTGTAACTTATTTATACGAATAGATTACCTATAACTATTGCATTACACTATTTTATATTGTTAAAAAATTTCTTAATGCCTTCGGGCACGGGCTATCCCTAATAATTATATATAGAGAGAGGATGCGGGAGAAAAGACATCGCCTTACTTTAAAAAGTGAGCCATCACCCTTTACATATAATTGAAAAGTTAAAATAAACCACATTCCGTAGTTAAAAAAAGAGTAATGATATATACCACCCAAATTTATAACACCCAAATACCACCCAATGACGTGGCGTGAATTGGTTGGTTAGAAATCGAATGGGGAAATTTTATTGATTTTCCTCATCTATCAAAAATCCACTACTCAGGTGGACCAAGTTGAGGTTTTCAGGCTTCATCTCCCCAACCTCGTATGGGTTAAAATGGAAAATCTTGGAGATAGAACATTGTTTCTGGAATCCAGATGGTGTTTTTGGGTTAGGGCAAGCAATGTTAAGTGTAGAAGTAATTGTGTTTAATCAAGGGGAAGATGATGGTTGGTTCGTGTATGATCTAAAAAGCAACAATATTTCACCAATGGAACAGGCTTCGTTTCAGTGGTCCATCCCTCGTAACCAAAGATGATCGACATTAAATAAATTTTTTTGTTAAAGCTCTTTCAATAAAATATTCTGAAATGTGTGGAAGAATATTTAGCCTGGTTTTGAACTTGTTTCGGTCAGGTATGTTGTATTTATGATTGTTATGGTGTACACTTAAAAGTATATAAGCATTTTTATCTTAATCTCTGAATACAATTTAACTGAATCCTAACAATTATATTTGGCAACTATATATAATATTGCTAACCGTCTGAACTAATATATAGCTAAGCGTACCTGTACCTGCACCTGCACCTGCATTAAGAGACAATATTTTAATAAGAATCTATTTTCAGGAAAATCAGACACTAATACTGTAATATCCGAGATTGTATTTTTGGGTCAAAGTTTATTACTAAAATGTTTGAAAGGTCAATTGATAAATTTATGAAAATTGTGGAGGTCATTTTAGAAACTTCATGAAAGTATTTTTTTAGAAGGACATTTTGGTAATAAGACACCTTATTGTACTTTCTCCACGTCCTTACGCATTCCACTATCTAGAAGATGTCTTCACCTATTTGATCCGATGGGGTATGAGCATCACCGACATGACAGAGATTATGAAGTTCACTTCACCTTGTTAAGGGAGGGTCTTTGTTTTCGAAAAGGGAGATGAAGGATGGGATGCTTAACTCTTACGGAGACCTGCCCATACCAATTTTTGAATGCACCGCCTCTCCTCCATTTATCCTATCTACACCGTTAACTTTCTTATGTGTATTTTATCCATAAATTGAAAACATAAAAGATTGAATATCAGCAGATGGGTGTGGTTGAATTGCTGAATAGCATTGACTGGGAGAAAGAATCTTATTCACAATATGGAGACTTTATGGTGCTTCCTCTCTTTGCTATATTCTTTCCTACTGTCAAATTATTGCTTGGCAGATTTATATTTGAGAGAGTTGGGAAACAGATGATATATGGAAAAGAATTTCGTCTGCTAGATGCTTATAACCAAGCCAAGAGAATACGCAAGTTTAAGGAGTCAGCTTAGAAATTTGTTTATTATGATTAAACAGAGTTCTTAGCAATTCTTGTGACTTACAATGAGGCCATACCTGATGTATAAGTAACACCGCTTCATCAGTATTCTCTGTTGCATTGTTTAATAGAATAATACTCTAAAATTTTGAGTTTTTCCTTATCATTGTTATAATATCCATCGTTTTGTGTTCGATTAATTTTGTTGATCATTCATAACCTGTGTTCGAGGGTTCGGTATTCATTTTTTGACCGCCGCTACACGGGTTAAATGCAGTTTCGGCCGCCGCTGGTTCGGTATTCAGTTTTTGACCGCCGCTGCACAGGTTAAATGCAGTTTTCGGCCGCCGCTACACGGGTTAAATGCAGTTTTCGGCCGCCGCTACACGGGTTAAATGCAGTTTTCGGCCGCCGCTACACGGGTTAAATGCAGTTTTTTACCGTTGCTGCACGGGTTAAATGCAGTTTTTGGACCGTAACTATGCTGCAGCTTATGGTTAGCTATCTGTTTTTTCTTTGTTTAAATGCAGTTTTTGGACCGTAACTATGCTGCAGCTTATCGTTAGCTATCTGTTTTTTCTTTGTTCAAATGTATATTCAGTTAGACTACACTATTCTTCCATTACATGATTGTGTTATGTTATTAATCATGCATTTATTATGTTTCATTTCCATTAACGTCTTCGTTTTGATATCTCCTTCGGGTATTTTGTACTTACTAAGCACATTGCTCATTTGTTATTTTTGTTTACTTGTTTTGCAGACCGGAGAAATACAATAAAATTATTTCAAAAGTAGAAATATTTGAATGCCTAAATTTGTATTGATATCACGCAATTTATTGATAAGTTTTAGTTGTTCGGGCGTTTAGTTAGAGGTTTTTTTTTGGGGGCGTGAGAAATATCTTTACATTTCCAGTAAGTAAAAGACTCAGAGAAGACAACCTGCTCAGATTTGTTGTCATATAATTAGTGTAGAGTTCCTAACTCTTCCTCCAAATGAAAGATATTGCTCGTTAAGGCCATTCACCCGATTTTGATTCGATGACATACAGAATAAACCTCTTCAGAAGACGGTTCCATTGAGGAAGCCATGCCTTTATCATTAGAGTAAATATATATAGAGGAAGTAGACCTCATAATTGATGAAGCTCAAAGAGAAGACCTGTAAGATTTAAGAAACAGAATTGAGTACAAGCTCAAGGAATTAACGTGAACATGTGTGTATATTATACACAAAGTCAAACGCCAAATGGTGAAAACAAAAGGTCGTCGTGATATTTACTATCATAACAGATAATCGTCTTAAAGCTTTGGAAATCCATTAAAAACACCAAACGCGAAATAGGTTCTCCCTTCTTAAGGAAATGTCCACAATGGTTAAATTTGTTCCTTATTAAAAGAAAATTCAAATCCAAGGATCCAAAGAAAATCATCATGAATATTAAGCAACCCACTAAAATTATGTGACTTTTTTTTTTGTTGACATCAAAACGTAATTGAAGAAATTGAACCATCTCTTAATAAATAGTAAATACCCGATGTAAATATATGTCCCGCACTATTTCAATCAAAGAACCCATGTAAAAGGGGTGAATTATAATATACGATCCACACAACATAGATAAGTAGCCAAAAGATCCCCCTCCTAAGTATCTAGTTAGACCCCAACTAGATTACCCCAAAAGCCCAAATAGCCCCTCCCTATTCTATTATATAGCAGCCCAAATCCAAAAACAAAAACAAAACCCTATTAGGGTTGGGCCGCCCCCACACCCCACCCCCCTCCCTTTCTTCTCTCCCCTCCCCTTCTTCTCTCTGTAAGGACCCCACCCCACCCCCAGCGCTCTCTGACCCACCCCCTCCATGGCCGCCCCACCTCCATGGCCACCCCACTTTACCACCTCCGGCGAAGCAAAGAAGGCCACCCTCCATCCAAGCCACCACCACCAGCATGAAGCCCAAAACCGAAGCCACTGAAACCGGATCCCAGCCAAGCCCTACACCACCTTCGCTGTAGATCTCCGGCGCCGCCTCCCACCAACCCTTCTGCTGTAACACCGACACCACCACCCACCTTCTTCACCGCTCCCACCAAGACAGCGCCACCAACCCACCAGCAAGAACCGCTGTGACGAGCCCGATCTGCTGCAGATTCGAGAAGCTGGATTTCTGCTGCCCTGCTGCGTCGCCGCCGTGTTGGTGGTGTTGTAACAACCCACCACCCCCTGCTGCATCTCACTCTCGCCGCTGCAAGAACCAACACCACCCAGATCTCGCCGCTGCAAGAACCAACACCACCCCGATCTCGATCTGCAACACCAACATCACCATCGTACTCCCTCACGTCGAAAATGGAGACTTACCACCGCCATGACGCACCACCACAACCCAGATCTCGTCTCTGCCGGAGCCCACCCCCTCCCCTTCTTCACCGTTCTCTCGCTGCTTCACCGTTCTCTCGCTGTAACAACCCACCCATCCCTCTCCCGTCGCACAGTACAGATCCGAAGCCACCGAAAACCACCACCACAGTACAGATCCGCCACCCCCACCGTGTTTCATTAACCACAATAATCACCCCACTCCCACCGTGTGCCATTAACCATCATCATCACCCCCTATCCCCACCGTCATCACCTTCAAATGGGTCCAAGCTGTGAAACCCATAAAAATACAAATCTGGGTGCAGGCCCATATGGGTATAGAGGCCCAAAATGAGCACAGCCCCAGCCATGCCACAGCAATGCCAGAAGAAAATTGGTATTTTTATCTGTTTTTAATGTTTTTTAGTGTACAGATAGATACATGGGTACAGGCGATATGGGTCAAGCCCCATCTGGGTACGGACCCGTGACAGCTCCCGGTACAGGGACCTATAATGCAATTACACCGTAGCTATTATTTGGACAATGAACTATTATTCCTTGTTGATTAAATTTGGACAGGGACCTATTTTACAATTACAATAATTAATTTTAAACCCCTTATAAAAAAAGATAGCTTAAACAGATTATAAAAAAGAAGTGGATCTGTACCCACTTAAGCGCGTACCCATTCCGACACTAAATCAAAAACTGAAAAAAAGAAGTAAAAAAAAGTAATTAATTAAATCAAAAGGGTGTATAGGTAAATTGGCCAACCAATATGTGTAACTAAGGACTTTGTAGGTAGAAGTAAAGAGGGAGGACTTAAAATATAAAGTTTAAGTTATTTAGGCTTATTTTTGTAATTTCCTCATGTAAAAGATTACTTTGGTAATTCTTAATTCAAAGTAATTTTCCAATATAAATATAATAAATTGTCAGAGAAGTAAAAATATCTTTTATTTAAAAGTTCTTAATAATAGAAAAAAAAATTCTAACACTTACTTTTTGTTCTTTATGTATAACCCGGATTGAAGATAACAACATTCAGAATTAGGTTTGAATATGGAGGAAAGTTAAATGTTAGTTTTTTAAATGAGCCAATTAGAGGTAATTGCCTATTTAAAAAGTTAATTAAAAAAAGGTGCCTCTAATAAAACATTTTAGAGAAAACAGCCTCTCCCAAAACTACCCCTAATTAACAATTAAAAAATAATAATAAAACAAAACATTGAAGCGTTCCTTTCATATACACAAACACACACACACACAACACACAACTGCACACACAACAGAGACGACGAAAAGCGAGCAACGAAGAAGAAGACTCACCGACGACTATAAAAACACGAGCAAATCAACACAACTAAATGCAAACGCGATCAACAACAAAAAAATACAAACATACGTAAGTGAAAAAACTGAAATATAATCTAATTTCTATGTTTATTTTGAGGGTTTTGATAGCGTTTCTTACTTTTGAAACTGATTTCACGTGATTTATCAACAAATTCTTACCGATTTCTATATAAAACCCAAATTTAGAAGTTTCTAGGGTTTAAAATAGGATTATTTGATGAATGTGTTCAATTTACTGTGATCAACATGAACGAAAGATGGATTAGAGTCATAAAATGTGAATAATGTGTTAAACAGGGACCTAAAATGCAAATACTGCATAATGCAGAATTCTGCACAATGTTTTTCGTAACTGTATTAAACATGGAATTCCATGTTTAATACAGTTATCAAATCATGAAATTACATGTTTTGAAAAATGTATTATATACATTATGTGTAGTTTAGGGACCTTATAGTGTAATTACTGCATAATATGGAATTCTGTAGAATTTTTTTAGTAACTGTATTAAACATGGAATTCCATGTTTAATACAGTTATCAAATCATTAAATTCCATGTGTTGATAACCGTATTATAGATAGAATGTGTAGTTTAGGGACCTTATAGTGTAATTACTGCATAATATAGAATTCTGCAGAATGCTGTTAGTAATTGTATTAAACATGGAATTCCATATTTAATACATTTATCAAAACATGAAATTCCATATTTTGATAACTGTATTTAACATGAAATTCCATGTTTTGATAACTGTATTAAACATGGAATTAACTCAATTCAGACTACTAATATGTTTTCTTGTGCTTGGAGTTTGTGTCAAACAGGTGAAAATGGCACCAAGAAGAAAAGTTATCAAGTCAAGACTACTAATTTGTTTCTTGTGGTTGGAGTTTGTGTAAATACAAGTAAAAATGCCTCCAAGAAGAAGATTTACTGATGAACAAGAAGATGATAAGATACAAGCAGTGAAAAGGAAGAACTACTAGCTTTTCTAAGTGATGAGCAACCCCTCAGTGGATTATGTTCATTGAAGAGTGTATATGCAGTTCAGCGAAAACAAAGATCAAAGAATCAGTTATCTAAAAGAATATTGATGAATGTGTTGACGTTTTTATTATTGTAGTGAAAAGAGTTTTTCGTATTTAATTGTACTTATTTTGGAATGTTTTAGATTGTAATGTTTAAAATGACTTGTTAGTTTGTTAAGTATTATGAAGAATTTGATTAGAAATGGAAATTGATTAATATTTCATATTGTGAAGGATTTGATTAGAACAGTTTTAATACCAACAAAAAACTCAAAAAGGCAGGCAAAATCCGCAACACATAAAAATGACTTGTAAATTCCATGTTTGAAACATGGAATTCCATGTTTGGAAAAATGAAATTCCATGTTTGAAACATGGAATTCCATGTTTGAACATGAAAATTTACTAACCTGCACACTTACAACTTAAGCTACTCGAATCGAAACCTATACAGAAAGATAATAATTATAAAGGAATGAATCACAACACAATATAAAAACAAAAAGGATCCAAAACATAACAATAGAAACTGTAAAAATTGTTAAACCGGTGAATATTGAACAACTGTTACAAGAATATAATGATCATAAAAAATAATCATAGAGCAACTTGACAATTTATGGCATTGACCGACGTGACTGATTAGTTGACTCCAACGGTTTCTTTTCAGAACCAAATCCTTGTGACCACCAAATGTATGCTACTTGGGATCGTGGAAACACGTAATCGAAATCAGAATAGAGAGTCGGGAAAAGATCAAACAAACGCGTAGAACGTTGAGAACCGAACCTAACTACAACCATAACCATTTGTATAAAACAAGTCATGACATAAGTACTAGAATACAATAACACAAACAAAGGAAGAAGTAGAAAAGGGAAAAAATTCTATGCAGTTGCAGAATTTCATGTTTTAAACATGGAATTCCATGTTTCATACAGTTTCATACTGTAGAAAACATGGAATTCCATGTTTAAAACATGGAATTCCATGTTTAAAACATGGAATTCTGCAACTGCACAAACTCTTCGCAGAATTCCATGTTTTAAACATGGAATTCCATGTTTCATACAGTTTCATACTGTACAAAACATGGAATTCCATGTTTAAAACATGGAATTCTGTAACTGCATAAACCTCTTCACAGAATTACAACTCAAACACACAATATACTGCGAGTAAAACAGTTTAAACACAGAATTTAGCTGTATAGAAGCAAAAAATGAACAAAATGAAGAATGTAACACAGAATTTACAGAAAAGTAAGCAAAATATGAAGAAATGAAGAGTGTAAACACATTATCATAACAAAAAAGAGCTTAAACACAAAAATTTGCTAATATCAAAGCAAAATATGAACAAAACTAAGAATATAAACACAAAATCAACACAAAACAAGCAATTAGAAGAGAAAAAGCTTCAAAACAGTAGAATTGGTACAAGTTGTAAAATGTGAATGAAAAAGCTTTAAAAACAGAGAATACATACACTTGTATACGTATATATAGAAACTAAAACCTGCAAATCAGCAAAACAACAAAATGAAATCAAAAATTCAAAAAAAGAAAAAACAGAGCCGAGAGAGATAAAGAGCATGAGAGGTAGAGGAGATGTTAGTTTACCTTTAGAGAAGAAGAAAAAATCGACTAATCTTTGTGAGTTAGATTCGTGAGTGTGATTGAGATGCGTGAGCTTGGTGAGCTTCTTAGCTTATCAATGGAGATGCAGAATCGGTTAGAGAGAGAGAGAGAGAGAGAGAGAGAGAGAGAGAGAGAGAGAGAGAGAGAGAGAAATAGATAGAGAGAATCTATGTGTGAGTGTGTGATAATAATTGGGGAATTAATTACCTAGTTTATAATAAGTAGTATTTATATTGGGTAAAAAGGGAAAAGAAATAATTAAGGGGAGTTTTTCTCTAATTACTTAATTAAGAAGGCATTTATCTCTAAATAAAAAAGTTAGAGGCTTAAAAAAATTAGTAGCCTCATCAAGGAGGCATTTTTCTCCAATTACCCCTTTTTAAATTTGATTTATTATATTAATAGAAATAATTTATATAAAAAACAATAAAAATTGTAAAAAGCGGTAAAAAAAGTATCTAACTTAGTTTATTTTAAGCAAAGTCTAATTCGTTTAAATTATAAAAATTTAGTTAAAGAAAAAAATTAATATTAGATTAAGAAAATTTGAGCTTAAGGCATTGGATATTTATAATAATAGGAGGATCCTACTATAATATATTTTTTTATTATATTTAAATATTTTTACTTATATAATAAATTTTTTAACATGACACATTATTTTAAATTTAAATAAGATTTTGATAAATCTCTAACATATATATTACTAAAAACTTACCAGAAACTAATATAATATTATAAAATTATATTATATGTTTTAAACTATAAATGATAGCCTTAAATCAATCAACCAATCAATATATACATATATATATATATATATATATATATATATATATATATATATATATATATATATATTACTTAAGGAGTATAAAAGGGGTTGAGATCGGTTTTTAGCTAAAGAATATGTCATGACAACCGTTGAGATAATTCCATTACTTAAAAACTTAAAAACTTTCAAAAATACCCTTACTATATATAGTTTAAGAAAAAGTAAATTCTAATAATACTAATCACACAACTCACCCACCTCATTCCCCCCCCCCCCCTCTCTCTCTCTCACTCTCTCTCTTTCTTTCTCTCTCCTTATCTCTCTCTCTCTCTCACACGGTTGTGTTTTTTATTTCTTCTAAATAATATCACGCTTTGAACAAAAAAATCCAAAAATCACGCCAAAAACCTCCCTCACAATTCCTTATCCTTTTTGTTTCTTCTAGATCCAAGTACAATCAAGATTCCTTTTGGTCATCCACGCTTCACCTTCACCTTCACCATCTACATCCACGCCTCACATTCACACTCTCTCCACTCATCTAGATCCTTTCTTTTTCTTTTTCGTTTCATTTCTGTTGCGTTTCCTATATATCCACGCCTCACCTTCACCATCTATCTTCGGCCCGGGCTCCGGCTCCTCGCTCAGTACATTGCTCATACCTGCGGTCGATTCCTTATCGTTCACCTCCACCTTCCATCTTCGGACTTAGATCCCTACGCTACTTTTAGGAAAATATACAAGTAAAGAGATAAATTTCATTACAACTAAGCTATACCCCTTCTCCGGTTTCAATAACAAGCCTTTATCATCTTAATTCGACAACATCATCAAAAGTGTTGTCACCATCATCATCTTCCACTTAATATTCCTAGACTGGCGATAGCTTAGTATCCTGAATGACTATTAAACTAATCGATGGTAGATTAGATTCAAAAAATACTAATACAACCCATTTTATGGTAGCTACATTTTCACATGATAACTATCATTTTCTATCTTAGGGTAACTCATTTATGTTACCTAGATAGACATAAGTTTCGAGATATACATCATATGACAGCCCGGATAATCATACTTTTAAGCCATATAATACCATTTGCAGTTAATTCAAATAATAATTGTGTTTTAATTTTCTTGATTGGTGATAAATTCTATACATTAGTTATTTACTTGTTGGGTATTTGCTTCCTCATTTCAGTTTATAAAGTGATACCAACTTCTTGCTAAAGTTTGTCTCTTTCCACTTGGATGAAGATTGTTTTTACAAAGATCAACGTCTCCTTGGTTCCTTGGAGATTTAGTATGTCAATTTGTATGACCTAAGAAAATGATGGGATAGCAATTAGGGTGCATCCCATATAGGTAGGATGCTTACCCGCATCACATATAATGTTCTTGATCGTAGTTGTCTATATAATAGGAATATGACATAATCGTTCAGGGTACACAAATCAATCCAATTTTATATTCTTGGTACTAAAAAATTTCAACAGGCCCGTCTAGCTCAGTTGGTAGAGCGCAAGGCTCTTAACCTTGTGGTCGAGGGTTCGAGCCCCTCGGTGGGCGTCTTTGTTCTTTTATTACCTTGAAAAGATGACATGTCAAACCATTTTGGAGGTCTTAGTACCCAAGGCTTAACTATATTCATAATACTCCCCCTTGGATGTCCACTTGTTTACGCTCCCTTGATTGTATCTGTCGAGTGTCAATATCCACATTCTTCTGTAGCTCATGTGCTTGTATCTGTCGAGTGTCAATATCCACATTCTTCTGTAGCTCATGTGCGTAGGAGACTTTGGTGAAATATGTTTTGTTTTGTCTCATTTGATGTAGTCTTTCTAATTATGTGTGGTACAAGCAACAATATCCTCATAAGATACCATCAGTATATTCTTGTTGGAGATAAATCACACTTTCTTTTGGTATGTTGAATAATCCACTTAATAAATACTTCATACCACTCTTCCTTAGATATTTACTGAAGGATGGGCCTCATTAAAACCTTATTAAGAAAACCCATCGGGATAAAACTTGATTAAGGAAAAATAGTACATCAATCCTTGGGGGTTAAGACACATATTCATTTTGTCTCGTCAAAACTTACCAGGAAAACCCAATGGGCAAAACCGTGGTGAAGAAAAAATGAAGAATTTCAATATATTCTCTCCCTCATTACGACATTACATATTTTCTAATACATTAAAAACTAGCGGACTTGTACCTTGATGTCGTCGATAATGAAACTTTAATTAGTAAATCATTTGGTTTTTTACTTGAAGGTATGGAGTGTTAGTAATATCATTTTCTTGATCGAGAAAAAAACTATATACTTTTTTTGCTAATGAATATTTGGTATGCCTCGTTAAAACCTTACTAGGAAAAAATACAATGGGAAAACCCCCTAGTGAAGGAAAAAGAGTACAATACACAAATATAACTTCTTTTTCATTATAACAACAATTATTATGAGTATCCTTTTATAATTTAGAAACTTTTCTCTTTTGCTTTAAATAAATTATGTTCTTCGGGAACTTTTATACTCCGAGAACTTCTCAATATTTGAGAATTTCATATTTAGACGCTCTAAGTACTTCAGGCACCTATCGTTCTTCAGACACCTATCATGCTTCAGGCACTTGTTGTGCTTTCAAACACCCTTCATGCGGCACATGTCATACTTCAGGAACCTATGGTGCTTCTAGCACCTATTTTGTTCATCAAAAACTTTAATAGCAATTTAATCACCACTACAACAAATCAATAATATCATAATGAGGATGTCTCCCCATAATTAATTCTAGGTTTCTGTAGGAACCTCCGTGATACATGTAGGGGTTTAGATTTCAAAATTCACTATCATCCTTTCTTTCATTGTCGACATATTTCACCACTTTGCAGTTTAGGATCTTTATTATTTATTTTCAAGCGTTATATTAAATGAAAATACATTAATCCCATATATTGTCTAAAACTTTTAAATATTTTCAGTAGACTAATAATCTACATAACTTTTCTCGTATTTAGGTACCTAGGTATCTTCAATGGCCATTACTTCCTTTAAGAGCAATGCATGTGCCAACATTAGTTGACTTAATAATTCTTGTCATGTCACGTGGAGTGCACATTCCATAATATTTAACATTTCATCATTTACTCATGAGATTTTATTCTTTGGGGCATGGTATTCTTTCAACCGACAGGCTTACCACGCTTCATGTGTTGCTTATATGCATTACAGATCTACCAAATTTCATGTGTTGGTTAGATGAATTACAGGTTAACCACGCGTCATGCGTTGGTTAGATGAATTACAGGCTTACCACGCTTCATGTGTTGGTTCGATACAATCGCCGGAAAGTTTGTTATGTGTCTATATTGGACAATAACCTATGTTGGAGTGTTTACAACATATTTTGGGATTTTGGAATATTTAACTTGCGAATATATCATGTATATTATTTGCAATACTTTGCAATGGAGTTCCTTTTAACTTCAAGTTTTTATTCTTTAGTTTGTGGATAGAAATGATATAATAAATTGTATTCCACGATTTGTCATGCAACTTCAGGTTCCCTTGTCTATACGTCACACAAATTCAAGTTGCCTTGTCTCTCCCCCCAATAAGGGAGTAGTCATTTGGTAAAAGAATCTTCTGATTCTTTTAATTGGAGAACAAGTGAATTATCTATTATTCGACATATCATTATTTGCACTAGGTGACCAAGTTGGTCATTTAATGATACAAAGTTATTTGAATTGTGACATCTCTTCTTTTGCACAATGTTCGTTTCAATTGCTTGAATCTGTATACTATATATAAACCCAAAGAAATAGCAGAATTTATTTTCATACCCACTTCTGGTGAGACTTTTAGGAAATAATTCAAAGATATACATTGTTACAGACACTTGTGGTATTTTGGATAATATCCTTTAAATTTGGTAAACTTCTTCAGGATCTACTCATAATTTACCAATTATGTCAATTTTGTACCACAAGGTGGCATTACTTTTGGGCATCCAAAAACTATTAATTAGGTCAACTAAATGTCTTAGTATTCTATGGGTACGCAGACACTATATATTTCCACTTTATCGATAATATCCATGGTTATCATTTTGTGAATGGCTTATTTACCGTGACCTTTTACTCTCAAGAAATTTCTTATTATCCCACATCTGGTGATTAGGAATTCTCTTCAGGGAATGTAGCTCCATTCGCTGGTGGGTCCTTGGTTGTTATAAAATAATGAAATAAAAGCAAAGGAATAAAGGATCCACAGACCGCAAGTGTACGGGTCGTACCAAGTAATAGATAAGTAAAATCGATATTATCGTCTCCACAGGGATTTAAGTAGTTATTCTAACCTCGTGTTCAATATCAGAATAGATAGTTCTAATTGTTTAAATCAAAAAGATAAATAGCAAAGGAGTTTGTTTTCTAACCAACTAAATAAAATAAATAATAAATAAACAATAAATAAGTATGCAAGAAAGATAAGGAGATGCAAGTATGAATCTATCCTATTGAATTTATGGTTCCTAAGAATAAGGGTGATTGGGAAATCTCACGATAGTCGGGAATCAAATATCTCCTAGCCCCCTGTCGGGTGGACCTAGGAGCTATCCTAAAGTACTATAAACCCCTATATGGGCGAATATGCCTCTTTGGATGAATACTCTTTTACCTCTTTGGCTACGTGGTTAGTCAAGCCTGTCGGTCAAATAACGGATACCACGCGCCTATATCCTAGTTCTGTAATTAAACCCCCCCTGTCGGATGATCACTGGCCACTAAGTGAATAGCTTAATTACTAAAACCTACCCTTGATTCGCGACGTCAATGATAGTGAAAAAGCACAAAAATATAGTCAATGGAAATTAAGAACCAACTCAATTAAATACTAAAATCCCAGATTCAAAACTGAAACAGAAAAACAATAATCAATAGTTCATATAATTACAATCCTAAAGAGAAATCATGCATACTAAAACTTCTTAGATAAATAGCTTAGAAATACCTCATAGACAAAATAGATCTAATACTAATTACCCAAAGAATAGAGATGGAGAAGTGTTGAATTGATGAAATTAAGCTCTAACTCTTGCTTCTTTTTCCTCTAGATCCTCTTGATTGCTTCTATGATGAATTATTTGTGTATATTAAGCTTATGCAGCCAAGGGATGATTTTCTAAGGTTTAGAACTGATATTTATAGGTGCTAGGTCGAATTACTTGGAGTGGAAGACAAAGCAAGAACTCTTTAATTCGTAGCCCTAAAATCTAGGAAAGGTAAGATCCTGCTGTTGATTTGTTTTGGTCATATCTCCTTCAATACTTATCCGTAGAGCTGTAAACGAACCGAGTCGAGCCGAATACTAGATGTGCAAGCTTGTTTGATAAGATTTACGAGTCGAGCCGAGTCGAGCTCAAATTTTAAGGCTTGATAACATATCGAACGAGCTTTTTTCGAGCCGATCTCGAGTTATTAACGAATAATTTTTTTTTATAGTTTTAACAATATATTTATTGATAACTAAACCATTAATTTACAGATTATAAATTTTTAACGAGTTAACGAACGAGCTCGAACGAACGCGTTTTTTAACGAACGAGTTCGAACGAACTTCTTTTTCCCGTTTATATAAACGAACGAGTTCGAACGAGCTTTTTACCGAGCCGAGCTCGAGCGGCTCGCAAGCGGCTTGGTTTGTTTACAGCCCTACTTATCCGTTTGAGGCGTTCCAATATATGAAACTGCTTGTCTCGGAAAGCTCTTTCCGTTGGTGCAGACCACTCTTCCAAATTCTTATCCAATCTCTCTAAAAACTGTAATATAAAAGATAGATATGAATATTCAACTAAGTTGTACTTAAAAAACCGTATATAGTTTAAAAACTATTAAATAACGTGTTTTTGGTCATTTATCCTTTGTGTTATTGGGAAAATGTGAAAATACCCCCTATATAATTTTAATAAACTGATATATCCTCTAGACTATTCTAACTCTTAACGAAAAACATACATATGTTAACAGAAATATCCCATATCAAGATACTCCACATGTAAATTTCAATTTCATTTTTTTTAACATTTCACATATAGTGAACTATGGGTAGAAATGAATGTCGAGATGATTTACATATGACAACCCTGAGTAGCTCATGACTTCTTTGAATTTTTTAACCTAATAATGTCACATCGTGACATTATTGATACATAACGAATGATTAAATCAAAAGTTGAGTTTTACTTATTCTAAGTCAACTATCTTCTTACCCATACAATATTCTGCCAGTACTTGGTGGGAAAGGTAATCCATATCTAGAGTAAATAGCACTTTTGCCCCCTGCGTTTATACCTGATTGACAGGTTGCCCCCTAAGTTTTAAAATGCGACTCGTTCCCCCTTAACTTTTACTTTTATGCCCCGTTACCCCTGGTCGTGTTTTCCGTCCATTTTTTTCGTTAACTATGACGTGGCATTTCCATGTCACAATTTTTTTTAATCCTTATCCTAATTAATCATTTAATTAAGTTAATCCCTCTTTTTTACAAGGGCAAGATGGGTAATTCCTAAAAGCCTACCCTATATATACCCCAAAAACAAAACAAATTAATTAAACAAAATCAAAAATCAAAAGAAGAAGTCGAAGGAGCGTGGGTTTTTGGGAAGAACACGACGAACACCAAACCAAACCCAGAAAAGCAAAGTTCTTATGCTCTGAAGATAATCAATGGCGCCGTTCACTCAATGGAGTAAGTGTGTTTATTTATTACCCCTAAATCCTTGCTTGTAGGTTAAGATCATTTAACCCGAAAATGTAGGGTTTTGTATTAAATTTATTACATATATATTTATCACGCGTGGAGTGAGGGATTTTCTTAGTAATGGTTGCAGATTTTACGGGATTTGGTTACCATAGTCATAGTGTGAAAATACTTTTTCAAATTGGTAACTAATTTATTCAAATTTGATTATGTAACAGAGAAATTTGCACTAAAGATTCACTTCGGTGGGTTCTTTAATGAAGACAAGAGTTATTACCATGAAGTAAGCACTGAATACATAGATGGGTGTCAATATGAAAAGTTTAGTATACCTGTTCTTAAAAAGGTTATTTCGAAGCTGGGTATAAAAGGTATCTCGGAATAAAAATGGGGGAAAAACTTCCTACTGGTCTAGTATGTTTAGATAGTGAGGATAAATGTATGGAGATGTGTAGCGTTGGTGAGGACAACTTAATTGTTGACTTGTTTGTTGTTAGTAGTCCCGTAGGACATGATGCCCAAGAGATCAAACTCCTATATTCATGCCTTTGTTATTAACGTGGAACAAGGATGAAGAAATAGTTCAGCAACGAGAAGAAGATAATGAAGGTCAGAAATGTAAGGAAGTGGTAGAAGAGCGTTTGTTGGAAGAGAATCGTGTTGATCAAAACACAGAGGTTGGTGATGATCAACAAATAAATGAGACCCGTGATGATCAGAACACAGTGGTTGGTAATGAACAAAAAATTGATGTTAATCTAATAGAAGTTGAGGAACAAGAATTAGTTCAGACCTGTAATGAAAGGCATGATGTGGAAAGCGTAGAAGAAATTAAAGTTGGAGAAGAAAGTTTAAAGGTAGACACTCATTTGACAGTCTAGCCCTCATCATTTAATATGATTGACAAATCACCCCCCTTGATTTACATTTATCTAACTGTATAATTCTTTCGACGTTTTAGGTTGTTTGCGAAGACCAAAGCACACCTGTTGTAAACCTAAATGAAGGTGAAAAAGATGACGTACGTGATGGTGAAGAAGTAGTTCAAACTCGTGATGAAGGGCCTATGAACGTGGACGATAAAAATGATGAAATGCAAGAGGATAACATCGTGGAAGAGGACATTGGTGACGAAGAAACGACAAAGGTACATAGTCATTTGACAGTTTACCCCTTAATGTTTGAAATGAGTGACAAATCACCCCCCTCAATATTTCATGTAATGTGTCAGGTTGTTTTCGAAGAGCAAAGCACACCAGTTGCAAACGTAACTGAAGGTATAAACGACAAAGTACAGGATGTTGAAGACGTAGTTCAGACTTGTGAGGAAGGGCCTGATAGAAACGTGGAAGATAATAATGATGAAACGCAGGGGGAGAACATCGTGGAGGAAGACATTGTTGAACAAGAAACGACAAAGGTCCACATTTGTTTGACAGTTTACCCCTTACTTTTTCATATGAATGACAAACCACCCCCCTTAATATTTTATGTTATGTTTCAGGTTGTTTGCGAAGAGCAAAGCACACCTGTTAATGAGGAAGAAGTTAATGACACTTTGGAAGAACAACTCTCTGATATTGGAGAGAAGGAGAAGTCTATTAATGATATGTTGGATAAAGTGTTGAAGGCTTTGATGACCGAAGATAATGTGACTAAGAGGAGTTCCAAAGTTAAATCTCCATTGAGGCCTTTCAGGCTTATAGATGAAGACCTAACCGATGACTCAGATAGTGTTTTTAAGAAACCTGATGGTAAAGAAGATGTAGATAGTGACATCAGTGACATTGAGGACTCAGACAATGATTTTACTATACGTGATGGTAAAATCAATATTTTAATAAGAATCTATTTTTCAAGGAAAATCAGACACTAATACCCTTACATTTCCTGTAAGTAAAAGACTAACTAAGAGGAGAGTCAACGGCCTCAGTTTTGTTGTCTTATAATTACTGTAGAGTTCTTAACTCTTCCTCCAAATGAAAGATATTAATCAATCGGTAAAGCGATTCACCCAATTTTGAGTTGATGACACATACAGAATGAACTTATTCAGAAGACGATTCAAAGCCATGCCTTTATCATTAGAGTAGATATATATAGAGGAAGTAGACCTCATGATTCATGAAGCTCAAAGGGAAGACCTGTAAGATTTAAGAAACAGAATTGAGTACAAGACCAAGGCATTAACGTGTATATGTGTGTATACAGTATGAACGAAATCTAACACCAAATGGTGATAACAAAAGGTCAAACGGTCATATTTACTAATTACTATCATAACAGATAATTAACTTAAAACTTTGGAAGTCCATTAAAAACACCAAAGTGAAAATAGTCTTCTCCCTTTTTAGGAAATGTCCACAATGGATGAATTTGTTCCTTATTAAAAATCTTTTCAAATCCAAGGATCCAAAGAAAGTCATCAAGAATATTAAGCAACCCACTAAATCGACCCTCGATAAAACTACGACTTCTATTTTGTTGACATCAAAATTTAATTGACGAATATCTTAGCCACCAATATGGTGGAGTTGAACCATCACTTAATGAATGCAATCAAAGAACCCAATGAACCAAAAGATAATTCTAAATTCAAAAGTCTCGAATATAATATTTATACAAATATAATAAATTGGCAGAGAAGTAAAAATTATTTTTATTTAAAAGTCGTTAATATTAGAACAAAAATGAACTTCTAAGTTCTAACTCATCGCTAAACTTATAAAAGAATAACAAATTATATATTTTTAATTCTCTGATAAAGGACTGGAAAATGGTCTAAGCTATATAAACAAATTATTAGTTGTAATTAGGTGGTATCAATATGGATGGTATATATCATTACTCTAAACAAAATTAGATATCACCATGCTCTAGAATAAGGTAAGAGCCGCCCTATGTTTGTCATTATTATATTAATAGAAATAATTAATATAAAAAATAACAAAAAATTACAAAAGTTATAAAAAAATCTCATTTGGCTGAGTCATAAAATTTTAGAGGGTGTTTGTTTGCACTTAATGAGATCTTAATCTGATTTATTAAGACACGTGATCAATAAGACTGTTTGTTTTTACTGTCCAATTCAGATCTGAATGGCTCTTAACGCGACTGTTTCATTAAGATTTCAAACTAAGTCTGGATCATTCAGACACTGCCTCTTAACAGAATAAGTCCTATTCAGCTGTTCATTCAGCATTCAGCACTTAATACTTAAAAAAACAAACGCCACCTTAGTTAAGAAAAAAATTAATATCAGAGTAAGAAAAATTATAAAGGCACCATAATATTTTTCTATTATTTAGATATTTTTACTTATATAATAAATTGAATAAAAAATTTAACTTTTTTAACATGACACGTTATTAATTTTAAATAAAAAATTGATATGTCGCACATATATATTACTAGAAAGTTACAAAAAACTGATATAATATTACAAAATTATATATTATATATTTCCAACTTTAAATTATTCTATCAAATCAAATATATATTATTCACGATAAATAAATATTATCGTCATTATATAAATTAGTAATAAAACGATCATAATTAGAAAGAATAGGTGGTGTGATGAATTAATCTTACAACCCGTACCCTTAGGCACTCCTGGCAGGTGTACATGTCGTTCGCAAGTCATAAGTAATATATAATATCGTTCTCTATACGTATTATGAGGTTAATCACTACGTATTTTTAAGAAACTTAGATGGATTAAGTTATGGTTACCAAAAACTAAAAATAAAATATATAAATATTTGTTTGGATTTTAAATTAAGAGACTAAAGTGTGATAAACTAAACTAAATTATAATCAACTAAGACTAAAATGAAAATAACTAAAACAAAGTAATAAATTAGACGTACAACTTTTGTATTGCTAGTACTCCCCTTATATAATGACAAATGATTGATTCTAGTTATAAGGATGAATTGGGAAGTTCTCGTTAACCGGGGTCTAAGTTCTTTTTAACTCCCTTTCGGGTAGCTTAGAAGGCTACCTAATATCACAAGAGACCTCTTTCGAGTGAACTTTTAAATGAAGGCTCTGCGCTAAAGGAAAATGCCCTATATGATTATCCGGCTAGTCAAACCCGTTAGGATCACTAAAGCACACTGGATGTATATAATTTATCTTCGTTCCCAAACCCCCCGTCAGGGGTTTTCTATATTTGATCAAGATACAAACAACTAATCATCTCAATTCATATGCAACAGGAATTCATTACCTAATTCAATCAAATGGAAATTATCTCAAATAGCATGAAAATCATTCAATCATCAACTATGGTTCATACACAAAAGCAATACTCAAACTACTAAATGTTTAGCTCATCATTAAAGACATAAAACTTAAAAGTATAAGTATCATAATCATGTTTAAAACAAGAAAATAATACAAATTACTCTAATGGTGGAGGGGAATAGGTGGAGGAATGGTGGAATAGGGCTCAATCTTCCTCCCCAGGTGTTTCCTCTCTCTATGGCATTTTCTAATGATTAATTGATTAATGGTTACCCTTTCTAATATGATTTTGTTGATACATTAAGGATTACAAATGTTTTGGTGTTGTCAGGCCCTTTTAAATGGTCCAAATCAACCCAAAAACGTATTCAAGAAAGGGAGGGCTGGTTCGAGCCATGGCTGTTGCAACTTTAATAACTCTTTCATCTTAACTCCAAATCACAAATTGTCAACTCTCACATGCTCCTGATTGTAGGTGCTACCATGAAACCAAAGGGATCTCTTAGAATCTTAGCCAATTTCACGTGGTAACTCTTTTAAGTTGATTTCTAATTTTACTGGTAAACTCTCTAGCTATCCAAAAGTGGCTTTTTGATCCATTAACGCCTTGACTTGGGTTTGACCTTGCTTTATCAACTTCTTATCCTTGTATCGGTGTCTCGTATCATCCAAGTATCTAATATCATCAATCTTAACACATCACAAATAGATCTAAAAGTAATAGATATTTAAAACTGAATAGAAATATGAACATATATATATATATACATATATATATATATATATAATCCCTCAAATGAGTCCACATAAACCCTAAAAAGATGTCTCGTGATACGATTAATCTATCTCATAAAAGGATACATCAATAGCTATAATTTATTATAGAGTAAAAACCTAATTACACCATATAAACTAATTACTTAAATATTAAACTACCATATTACTAAAATACTCCTTTATAAACACATAACTAGTCTGTTCTTGTTAAATATGGGTCATGATCTGTTTACAAGATTCTCAAGGTTGAGTATTAGCCTTGAGAAAAGTGAACTATATTGTAGTGGTGTGATTGATGAGCTTTATGAAGAGATGTGTGAAATATTGAATGTTAAATGTAGGTATTTTACATGTCGGATATATATAGGGACTCCACATATAGGATCTTGTGCAACACTTGTAAATGATATATGTGGGAGCATAGATGGTTAGATACATAAGTATTTTACATTTGTTGGTAGGTTTTATCTTATCAAAAGTCTTCTCTAGAGTAAAGCAAAATGGTAGCGTGTTGTTATATTTTTTTTCCAAATAATACAATGTATACTATTGAGAGTATCTTGAGTAGGTTTTTGTGGAGGGGTAACAGTGATGATTATACATGAGCAAAAATATATTGGGATAAATTGTGTAGAAGAAAAAAGGAAGGGGGACCTGGAATCACAAGAGTTATGCACGTTAGTGAAGGTGCAATCTCGAGAGATTTTTGGAGGATGTATGGTGCTAAGGACAACATATGGTCTCGGTGGTATATTCAACTTGGTTGTGTAATAAATGTATTTGGAATCTCAATATTGATAATTATATTTTATGACATGAAGATCAATGTTTAAGGTGAGATATAAAGCTTATGAATTTATTGAACACGTTATTGGAGATGGAAAGAATATATTTTTAGTTTTTGACAAATGGTATAAGGGAAATGCATCAAAAATCTTTGACACGAGATTGATGTGTTTGTGGATAATATTAATGCTCAAAGAAATATGGCTAATATTTACATAAGCGGAAGATGAAGTGTACCTAATGAACTTAGAGATGTGTTAACATACTTGTATGAGTTTCAGTTGAAAGAAAAACTAATGAGATATTTTTGAAGGTATGGGTAAGAAAGGCTTCCCAACTAAGTTTACTATGCATAATCTTATTGTAGAAGGACATAAAGTTAATTGGTTTAAGATAGTGCGATATAAAATGGTTACTCCTAAGCATAGTTTTGTGGTTGACCGACATGCTAGAACAAATTGGCCATAAAAGACAAATTAATTAGATGAAGGATGACAATGATGGGATGGGCAGTCTGTGTGAGGTTTAATTGAAGTGTAGGAAACATCTATTCATAAGATTCTCTTATACTCAAAGTGTTAATAGTGAGATTCGTAAGTTGAATGAGTGTTTGATTATTGGAACAAGGTGGGGAGATAGATTCAACTGGATTTTATTGAAGAGAAAAAGTAAGTATTGAGGTATATGTGTAGAGCTTTTGAGTTACGTATACAACATTTGGAATGATAGAAACAAGCATATATTTAATAATCATAAGCTTACACAAAATAGTGATTGTTAATAATTGCATTGTGGAAGATGTGCAGTTTAGTTTGTATAATATAAGAAAATTTTGTGATAGTTTGGGTAGTGAGATTGTAAAGAGAAGGTGGTATATTAGGGGGGTTGTATATCATATATGGGGGATTGATATGGGTAAGTTTGGGGTGATTCTGGGGATTTAAATGATTATGTGGCTTCTTGAGCTATTTGACATTCCTGCATGGACTTATGTGTAAACATAAGTATATAAATCTTCTTCATATCAGATAAAGAGATTATCGACCAAGGCATATTAGAATTAAAGATAAACACTAGGAAGAGTTCCAGACCTAGTAGAAGTTGTATACACTCAAACACCATGCCTATAAATATATGTGATCATTTCACAAACATGTAACTCATTTTTCTCATCTATAATCTCTCTGCAAACACATGCATCTTGTTTTCTTTATACCTTTTTTACTCTTACATCATCTAGGTCCCTATACCACGCTAGCAGTACTAACTTGATCGTTAGATATCCATTAGGATAACACATCCCTCTTGGCCCTTAGTTGGGGTTTTGTAGGTTTAGAGAATGAGAATTTTAGCAAACTATTTCAATCAAATCCAATAGTCCACTCAATTCATGTGCTCACGTCAGTCAAAGATTAATATCACATCTTGTTAAAATTTGCCTATAATTTAAGAATAAATATACGTCCATAAACTTTTAGAAAATTTGTTATCGTCTCAACACCTAAAACACCCATCACCATACACCAAATCTAAATCTTAGCAAAATGCTACTCTCATTGCAGACTTAGTTTAAAACCAACGTTGTAAAGAATGTGCAGACTTAGATCCATACGCTACTTCTAAGAAAATATATGAATAAAGAGATCAAATTAATTACTACAAAGCTATACCCCTTCTCCAAAGTAATCATAACTGTTGTCACCATCATCATCTTCCACTTAATATTCTTAGACTGGCGATAACTTAGTATCCAGAATGAATATTAAACTAATCGATGATAGATTAGATTCCAGAAAATACTAATACACCCTATTTTATGGTAGCTATATTCTCACATGACAACTGTCATTTTTATTTTTAGAGTCACTCATTTATGTTACCTATATAGACATAAGTTTCGAGATATACATAATGTGACAACCCAAATAATCATAATTTTAATTCGCTATAATACAATTTGCACTTAATTCAAATAATAATCGTGTTTTAATTTTCTCGATTGGTGATAAAATCTGAATACTAGTTATTTGCTTGATGGGTATTTGCTTCCTCATTGGATTTACGAAGCGATATTAACTTCTTACTTAAGTAAGTCTTTTTCCACTTGGATGAATATTGTCTTTACAAAGATCAGTGTCCCCTTATTTTCTTGGAGATTTAGTATGTCAATTTGTATAACCTAAGAAAAGGGTGGGATAGCAATTAGGATGCATCCCATATAGGTAGGATGATTACACACGTCACATATAGTGTTCTTGATCGTAGTTGTCTAGATTAAAGGAATATGATAGAATTATGGAGGGTACACAAATCAAACCAATTTGATGTTCTTGGTACTCAAGAATTTCAACATGCCCATCTAGCTCAGTTGGTAGAGCGCAAGGCTCTTAACCTTGTGGTTGAGGGTTTGAGCCCCTTGGTGGGTGTCTTTGTTATTTTATTTATAAACCCAAAAAGATGATATGGTAGACCACTTTGGGAAAATACATAGCTTGAACACCTACTAAAAAATATTTAAAATTTCATGTTAATTTTAACAAAAAATATTAATTTTTGAAGTGATGAGATTTTTTCACACGTCAATCAGTAAGGTGTCTAATTACACACCTTTCACAAGGTAGGTCTTCAAACATTACAAACATTTTCAAACCAACTAGTCAAAACATGCTCAAATACACGCACGTGACACTTTGAAGGCCAAAGTTGTTTCAATATCCACTAGTTTAAAAATAGTGATATGAATGTAATATAACTTTATAACAATATTTATAAATGAATTATGAATTATATAACTATTGGATTTGGGTTATAGGAATACCATAGAAAATGTATCTTAAGTCGAGTGATGTAGATCTTTCCCTATAAGGCAAATCATTATGATAAGAGCTAGAAATGCTACTCCGATAGTGGTTGGATACCGACTATTAAAGAAGATTTATAATGAATATATATTAGACCTACTAAAATATTTAAAATTTCATGTTAATTTTAACAAAAAATATTAATTTTTTGAAGTGATGAGATTTTTTTCACATGCCAATCAGTAAGGGATCTAATTACACACATTTTACAAGGTAGGCCTTCAAACATTACAAAGATTTTTTAACCAACTAGTCAAAACATGCTCAAATACACTCACGTGACACTATGAAGGCCAAAGTTGTATCATTATCCACTAGTTTAAAAATAGTGATATGAATGTAATATAACTTTATAACAATATTTATAAATGAATTATGAATTATTTAACTTTCGGATTGGGGTTATAGGAATATCATCGAAAATATCTTAAGTCGAGTGACGTAGATCTTTCCCTATAAGACATATCATTATGATAAGAGCTAGAAATGCTACTCCGGTAGTGTTTGGATACCGATGGTTAAAGAAGATTTATAATGAATATATTAGCTCCAGATTCTAGGATTGACCTTGGTGATTTTTAAGACATTCTCATACCCAACTTTAGAAGGGTACCAATCTAACGTAGCTTTGAGGATATCGAGATTACTCTCATGACTCATTTGAGTTGGTTTACTTTGCGTGGAGACCTTAAACATTATCAAGGTTTGTTGTTGGTGGTAAACTAGTGATATGAAATTTTTTGGGGTCTTCTGTTTGAGAACGTTTAAAAGTCAAGGGTTTATACCTCCTACACTTCCTCCCATACTTCAAACTCATCTTCTCTTGTGTAGGAGTATCACTATTGTATGGTGGGTTTTCAGAAAAATTTAATATGAATTAATGTGTGTAAAGAAGATGACATGAAACAAAAAGGAAGGTGATTGCATTTTGAGGTTCATTTTATGAGGAAAATACATTTTACAGCAAAAAACAAACCACCTTAATAAAATAAGCCCAAACTAGAAAAAGATACTTTTTAAGGCTAATTTTCAACTGGTTTGGGTTTTTGACATTTTTACCCTTCTTGAGCTGAACAATAATTCTTTTAATACTTTTTCGGTGGGTACGGACCACGACGACCTGCAGTCATATTCAGAAATTATAAACGTAATGGGCTCAGATCCACTTGTAATTTTTTACTTGTATTTGTCAGTATGTACGAAATGGGTTGTACCCATGGCCATTAACATCACTATTTTTACTTACAAACCTAAGTGGGTTGTACCCAACATGAACAAAAAACAAAAATAATTTTTTCACAACCCAAAAGCAAATCGGATCAAACGTTTGGATTTAGAACAAACAAATCAACAAGAAACTAATTCACACTCCATATTTAATAAAAAGCAATAAACAAAAGAATTTACATTATTGGATAAAAACAAACAAAAAACAAACCAAAAAGAAAACAAACCCAACAACTGTCTTAACAATATTGTACTGGATCAAACAAGAACATCAATTACATTCAAACTCACTGAATATGAAAAAAAAAATATTCAAGTAGAAATGAAAGAAAAAACAGAGGATTGAATCATAATTGATCTTCACGGGGGTTGTACACACAATGCTGACTTGCTAGGGTCGGACCCACGGTGTGGATGGACTCCATGGGGTTGTACCCATGACGATGATCTCCTTGGGCTGGACTTGCTTGGCTTCACGGGGTTGTATTAACGACGATGATTTCCTGGGCTAGACTGGCTTGGCTTCACGGGGTTGTACCCATGGTGGTAAATTGACTGGACCCATGGTTAATCGGAGCTACAGCGGTTTCAGTAGATCTGAGCAGCGTGGTTTGTTCATGATGGAGAATGGCCACGAAAGTTTGTTGGTGGTGGAGAATGGCCACGCATGTCTTGGGCTTGGAGAAGGACCACGACGGGGCTTACCAGCGAATGTGGAGGAGAGGGGCTTACCGGCGGTTTCGAAGGCCAGCATATCTGAGCGTCTTGGGGTTTGGTTCGAATGTGGAGGAGAGGGGCTTCGTTTGAAGATCAGTGGATCTGGAGAAAGGAACTGATTTGGTCATGGCGATGAAGATGTTGATGGTGATGAAGATGTGAATGTCGGCGGTCTTCTTGTACTTCAGAGAGGCGCCAATGAAGATGTCGATGATGCTGATGAAGATGGAGATGATAATGGTGATGTGGGGAGGAAAGGTGATATCGAATTGGTGTTGGTGGAGAGGTGGTGATGGTGATGCAGATGATGTTGATGATGGTGGATATGATGTTGGTGATAGTTAAAGAAAGAATAAGAGACAGTGGTGATTATAGTGGTTTATGGTCATGACGAGGTGGCTATCTTTGTTCAAAAAAAGAAAAGGGTGGGTGGGGAAGGTGACAAGAGAGTAAAACTAATGGGTTTTTCTGGTTTTTCAATGCTTAATAGGGTTGGGGGTTGGGTTTTCTGGTTTTTATTGTGGATAAAAGGTTTAGAAGGATTAGGCATTATTAGGCTTTTAGTTGGTTTTCAGTAGACCTAGTAACTGTTGGTTTTATATTATAAAGATAAATGACCAAAGGCCTCATATTATAAATGCCTCTTATTTTATAGATTTTATAGATTTGACAATTTATAGGGTAAATTTATAGTTTAGATAATTAAATATATTAAAAAATCAATTTACAATACGTTGATTAACGGATTTTTAAACGGAAGCCGGGTAACGAGTTACGAAATAGGGAAAGGTATAATTTTAAGAAGTTAAACAATCACGTTATCATGTATATACACATTATTGAAACATAAAACTTATTGCATCAAATGAGGTTTACTACCATTCACCAATAATCTTTACATGAGCAAGAACCCTTTACAAAAGAGTGAAATCTACTCCTATCTCTAACCACAATATCCACTTTATAAACCTTAGAAATCAATTTCATAACATTATGACAATCCTTACAAACCCTCAAATTCTTAATAATTCTTATACCCCTTCCTTCAATCAACCTCCCAATTCCAAAAGCAACAGCTAACTTCTCACTATGAACACTCACTGAATCCTCCTTTTCTTCATCTTCTATATCATGCAAAACATTACATATCTCTGGAACATAACCTCCTTCAATCTTAATCTTCAACATTATTTCCCTTAACTTCTTATTAGCCTCCTCATTAATCTTATCAACTTTCGCACCTGCTACAAAACTATACATCACTTTATCAATCTCTATCATACTCCAACCAGGAATCTTTTTTAATTTCTGTTCAGCCATTTTTTTTCTCACGGAAACTACTTCTTTCCATTTTCCAGCTACAGCATGAACATTTGATAGTAAAACACGATCACTAATATTATCCGGATCAAGCTCATCGAGTTTATTCTTAACTTTCTCCGCTAATTCTACATTACCCGAAAATATACATGCCCCAAGTAATGTACGCCAAATAATATCATTAGGTTGAATCGGCATTTCGGTTACGAAATTATACGCCTTTTCTAGCTGATTAGCCCGTCCATATAAATCCACCATACAACCATAATGTTCCACTTTTGGCTCAATATTATATACTTTAATCATTTTATTAAAAAATTCACGGCCTTGTTCGATTAAACCAGCGTGACTACAAGCATAAAGAATCGAAATAAATGTGACCCCATCAGGTTTAATTAAATTATCTTCCATTTGATTAAAAAGACTTATGGCCTGTTCTCCATATCCTTGCATAGCTAGCCCTGCTATCATTGATGTCCATGAAACAACACTTTTCTTCCCCGGCATTTTCTCGAACACTAAACGTGCCATATCTACATTTCCACACTTACAATAACAATCTAATAACGCAGTATTTACTGCACTAATGTAATTCAACCCTGATTTTTCTATAAACCCGTGTAAGATCTTGCTAAAATTAAACGCCCCAGCTTGTGCACACGCTGATAAAACACCTGTCAAGCTTACTTCATTAGGTCTCAGTCCCGCCCTTACCAACTCCTTGAAAAACACATAAGCCTCGGCAAGCAAATCCAACAATCATAGTACTCTAAGAAACATTATATCTTGCTTCAATCTATGAAAATACCTTCTTAGCTAGCTCAACTTCTCCAGCCTTAGTATACCTTGACAACATCAGATTCATCGAGGTCAAGTTCTTAAATGGCATTAAACCCCCATCTTCTTTGCACACTTTACAATGTTAAACCTATAATAAGCCGTTACAAAATTTGGGTCAAACATTTCATCAAATATTTTCTTTGCAAATTCGATACTGGCGCATTCTCTATACGTACTTATCAATGTTTCCCGACAAGGATATTGGTATCGTAATCATCGCATATTATTAGCTGCTGCTTTCAGAATAAGTGCCAAAGAGAAGCTATCTGAGGAAGGTTGCTGGTTTCTGGTCATGTGAGTGAGTCTCCCGGAGAGTCTGACTCAGCAAGACCATGTATTACAAGGAGAAATTTTCTGGTTTAAAATTGTGACTGATATACTCACCCCCTTAGTCTGACCTAAGGCATTTGATTTTATCATTGAATTGAGTGAGAATAAACTGATAGAAAACTTTAAAAGTGGCAAGTACATCACTCTTTTGTTTGAGAGGATACACCCAAACAAACCTGTTATAATAATCAATGAATAGGACAGAGTATTTAAAAGCAGAGAATGAAGAGACAGGAAAAGGACCCCAAATATCACTATGTATTGAATCAAAAGGTTTACAAGCTCGAGTTACGGACAAAGAAAATGGAAGTTTATGTGCTTTTGAAATTGCACAAGTATTACATAAAATGCCTGTAACATCTAACTTAGTCTGTAAGGTATGAGATAGTGGAAGAGAGGCATTATTTGATGGGTGACCTAGTCTAGGATGCTAAAGCAAAGCTGAGGAAGACTTCATAGTAGATGACAGACACTTCACAGAAGAGACAGCTAATTAAGAACTGGATGAAGAAATACTTGACTTAAAAGAAAGAGGATATAGCCCATCCTTACAAGGGCTCTGAAAAAGACGTTTATGAGTGTGAGAATCATGTATAGACACCGAGTTTGAAGTAAAAGAAATGACACAATTATTATCCATAGTGAATCTTGAGATGGATAACAAATTTGAGTGGATTTGAGGTACATGAATGACAGAATTAAGATGAAAAATATAAGAAGAGGAAGTAAGCTTACTAGTACCAATGTTAGCTATATCAAATGTATGTCCATTACCCACTGAAACCGCATTACTACCATGATAAGGCTGAGAAGACTGAAGCATAGAAACATCACTAGTCACATGACTATTTGCACCAGAATCGAGATACCACAACTAAGGATCATACGATGAGGTTGGTTGAGTCATATGAGCAGCCATAGCAACACGATTTTGATTACGAGGTGATGGATAATTAGTGAAATGGGATCTATACCAACAGTCCAACGCAGAATGCCCATACTTAACACATATTTGACAGGTAGGAGCAGATGAATTACCTATCTGAGATGGATGAGCACCTAAAATAGAGGAGTTGGAGTTGTAATTGCTTGTTGGAACCACGACCTCTATTAGATGATGCACGACCTCTATTTGAGCCAAATTGAGGTGATGAAGGTGTAAAGAGAGCCATATGATTTGTAGGAGAACTGATAGATGATTCAACCATCTTCATATGGAGCTCTTCTGATACAAGTAGACTTCCTAATGAATGAAAACTCAAAGTAGATGTTTGAGCATTTGTAATACGGATCCTTGATTTGAATTGGTTGAAATCTAATGGAAGACCTTTAAATGTATACATGATAATGTCTTCTAACTCAAGTGATAAATCAGTTGTAGCAAGACCATCACAGATTTTCTGTATCTCAGCTAAGTAATCAGTCATCGTAAGATCTCTTTTTTGAATGTTACATAGTTTCATCTTCAATTGATGAACATGAGTTCTGCAATGACTAACAAATATATCTTCAAGTTTTTGCCAAACTTCAGCTGCACTAGGCATTCTTACAACTTGAGAAAAAAAGTGAAGGAATCATAGAAGAGAGGAGAGACATTTTTAATTGGTGATCTTCAATTAACCAAGTCGAGTATGATGAATCGGAGACCTCCGGAGTAGATGAAACACCAGTAACATGTTGAAGATATCCATGAGTTTCGAGTACTGCTTCAAGCTGAGCTCTCCAAACAACATAATTAGTAGCATCAAGTTTGATCTGGACTAAGGAAACTCAATATTGTCGAAGAAGAAGTAATCCAGCTGGAATGGCTGTGGTTGAGGCATTGAGGTTGATAAAGACGCTATGAAAGAAGCGCGGAATGGCAAAAAAAAACTTAAATCTCTTGTGGCTCTAGATACCATATTAAAATATAAGAAGCTAAAAGATAGAAGAAGATTTTTGTATTACTTTTTAGTGTATTTGATTACATGAGAAGAGTTGTTTATATAGACTACACATCACTCACAAGGTGTGATATATTACATACACTCTACACACACTCTAACTAACTTTTATAAACAGAATCGTTATTGACTTATTTATCAAGTTGTTGTGTGGATTTGATTACATGTGTTGCAGGTGTATGGTGTGTTGTAGTCTTCATCTTAAACTGTCAACATTCCATTCAGAATTTAAGTGATATCATCATCAACATCTTTGACGAGATTTGGGTACCACACCAAGTTTACTACTTTGTTCTTAACAGGCATTAACAATCCAGCTTTTGTAGTCCCCAGAATAGACAAATGGGTGAGACTCGACAGCACTATTATTGACCCACACGATTGCGATAAACAATTGATGAAATATACGAGTGCCACAACATTTGAAGAAATTTTCTATGCTCTGAGTTTGCAAGGTACTCGTATATTAATTCACAGCTCGTAATTACGGCTATAAGTAAAACAAGAGTTGTTCCTTCTATCAAGGCAAAGCATTTCAAAGAGTTCTTACTTGAATCAAATGGAAATTTTTTATTGATTTTCCTCATCTATCGAAAATCCACTACACGGTGGATCAAGTTTAGGTTTTCAGGCTTCATCTCCCAAACCTCGTGTGGGTTATAATGGAAAATCTTGGAGACAGAACCTTGTTTCCACTACAAGAAAAGTCATCTTTAGCGCCAAAATGATTTACCATTAAGAGTCTTAATTTTGCTGCTATTTGACACTTTTTGTAGCAAATTATTTGTTTTTACCTCTATTGACTTTATCTTTAACGGCAAATATTGCCGCTAAAATATATAATTAGAGGTCATTTTGGTATTTAAAAATATCATTAGAGCCATTATAGTGTCGCTGCAATATACATCATCTCTAGTGATTCTATTTGTTGTAGTGTTCTGGATCCCAGCTGGTGTTTTTGGGTCAGGACAAGCATTGTTAAGTGTAGAAATAATTGTGTTTACTTTAATCAGGGAGAAAATGATGGTTGGTTAGTGTATGATCTGAAAAGCAACAATATTTCACCAATGGAACAGACTTCGTTTCAGTGGTCCATCCCACGTAACCAAAGATGATCGGATAGACATTAATGTTTTACATTACATAATGTTTTTTGTTAAAGCTCTTTCAATAAAATCTTCTGAAATGTGTGGAAGAATATTTAGCCTGGTTTGAACTTGTTTCGGTCAGGTATGTTGTATTCATAATTGTTATGGTGTACACTCAAAAAAGTATATAAGCATTTTTCATGATAATCAGACACTAATACCTTTACATTTGTAAGTAAAAGACTCAGAGGATAATTACTGTAGAGTTCTTAAATCTTCCTCCAAATGAAAGATATGGCTCGGTTATGCCATTCACCTGATTTTGAGTTGATGACACATACAGAATAAACCTCTTCAGAAAACGGTTCACTTGAGTAAGCCATGCCTTTATCATTAGAGTAGTAGATATATATAAAGGAAGTAGACCTCATAAATGATGAAGCTCAAAGGGAAGACCTGTAAGATTTAAGAAACAGAATTGAGTACAAGCTCAAGGCATTAATGTGTATATGTGTGTAATGTGTATACATTATGCACGAAGTCAAACGCCAAATTATGGTGAAAACAAAAGGTCGTCGTGATATAATCGACTTAAAGCTTTGGAAATCCATTAAAAAACACCAAATGGGAAATAGTCTTCTCCCTTCTTTAGGAACCCACTAAAATTATGTGACTTCTTTTTTTGTTGACATCAAAATCTTATTAAAGAATATCTCATCCACCGAGACCACTGGAGTTGAAGCATCTCTTAATAAATACCTCAATGTAAAAATATGTCCCGCACTATTTCAATCAAAGAACCCAAAGATTACATACAATGAACCGGAAGGTAATTCTAAATCTTAAGTAACTCTCCAGTATTTTTTATTTAAAAGTCCTTAATAATAGAAAAAAACAAGAAATTCTAAATTTATATGGAAATATAATATTATGTATTTTTTATTCCTTAATAAAGAATGGAAAATTGTCATGCATAACTATTGATGATACCGATGTTCTAGAATACTAGAACAAGGTATGAGTACATATGTTTTCTTTTGAATTTGGAAAAAGTATGTCAAAAAAAAAAAAAGAATTTGGAAAAAGTAAACTGTTGTACTTAAATATCACTTATTATATTAATAGAAATAATTTATATAACCAGTTGGGAATAGTTCACTGGCCAGAGTCTTGGTTATTGAAAGAAATAAATAAAATAAATATTTATTATATTTATTTAATTTGATTTTCTTTGTCCGCCAGAATTCAGTTACTATTATTTGTTTGAATTTAAAATTCAAAATACATTTAATAAGTTATATATATCCTCATATAGGAGTTTCAAGTCTGAAAAAACTTCTATTCCATTAATTCAACGCATCTATCTTCTCTCTCTTTTTCTCTGCAAAAATATTCACACACAGAAATCAATAATCGGAGGCTCTTAGGTGGTGATTACAGAGGTCTCTCTTCCAGTAAGAAGATCCACGGCCACAAGACTATCTAGTTCTCAATCGTTTTGAATTCCGCTGCTCTTCGAGAGGTATCCCTAATTAATCCTCTTGATTTTAATATCTAATTAAATGCTTTCAATTGGTATCAGAGCAAGAAAGTTTTTTTTTAATTGGATTTAAATTTTTTTTTGGACGAAAGAATAATTTTTTTTGTTCTGACTTTTTTTTTAAAAAGTAGACAATTATTTTTTTGTTCATATGAAGAGATCTAAGAATGTGTTTATTAAGAGAGTCTGCTACGTGATGAATTACTGTATAACATGAGAATTTTTTTTTGCTTTGGCCACAAATTTTTTTTAAAGCACAAACCTGGTCCAGAGTTTGTTGGATTAATTAATTATTAATCAATGCCATGTTATATGTTTCGTTTCTTATGTATTTAATATGTATACTGGATTTTGTATGTGGACTGCACTAGTTGTCTTACTTGTATTTCTGAACATATTTGGTCCATGATATTTGATGCTTTGCGTATGAATTATATTTGGACTGTTTTAATTAGAATTGTAGAATTGTTGATGCCCATGGACTGTTTTTTGTTGATGCCTAATTAGTCTAATTGGCTGTCCACTAGAACTGGAGTCTAATCTGCTATCCATTATTTTTTTTAATTCATTTTCGGATAGCCCATATTATACATTAAGTTTTTTTTGGGTTTGTTAGAATATATTTTCTTTGTTTTCTGGAATTTTTTTCCGGACCTGATTTGGGATTTGGGAATTTTTTGTAATTCATTTTCGGACTTATTTTTTTTAAGCAAAACTAAACTACTTTTGGGGTGGTTTGAACCTAGGCAGTTCATACCAATGACATGTAGCCTTACCAATTTCACTGCCTTAACTTATTATTAATGAACAGAGTTCCTGGAAACATGTTGTATTGTTTTTTTTTTCTTGTTTCCTAATCGAATTTGGTGTAATTTTTATCGTTCTTATTTTTCTATATGTAGAAAATGATGGTAACACGATCCAGGGGATCAAGGGCATCAAGGCTCCGCCTATTAAGAGATTACCGAATTCTTCATAGGAACGTAAGAAATCCAAATGGACCACTAAGGGTTCATACACCACGTCGAGCAAGGACACCAGAACAAAAACAAACTTTGAGGAACAGTATCCAAGCTCTCCATTATAGGAAGAAACCTCACCACACTCTAATTCAACACGTGGCAATTGTCAATAGGTTGATTCAGAATGTCATAGATTGGGGTGAGGATGGCCTATGTTGTGATGATTGCATGGTGGTAGTCTTTCGTAAAACATTGCCGAGAGAGTTGCGTAGGGATTTAGATATCCTATGGGAGGATAAGTTTCCAGCTAACCATGTTCATGGAAGAGGTGATACATATAAGTGGCTTGTGTATGCGTTGACTGAATCTCACTTATGGAAGCACTTCAATAGTTCCATAAGGTCGGAACAATGCAGTTGTGGTATGCATTATCCAACCACTAATCTTGATAGATATTTTCCGATTGGAAAATATGAGGAAGTGAGATTTGAGGAGTCAATCCCTAAGTTAAGATATTGGATATGAAAGGTGTTTGTTAGTTGAACTTGCAGTAGGTAGTTTGCTTAAGTAGGTTGTTTTCTTCAATGTTTTTTCATTCCATGTATGTTAGAAATTACATTAGTTGCTTTTATCCATTTGATTCAGTATTTTCTGTATTGGACATTTTTTTTCTAGTTATGTATGAATTCAACTATTTTTCTTTGCTTTTATGCTTTAGTTGTTTATTTTCATACAATATCGCTCTATTTATGTTAGAGTAAGTGGGAGTTCTTGAAGAACTTATTTTGCGGTTAATGATTTTGATTGAATGATTAAGACAAACAAAATATAGTGATTCATGATTGGGAACATAGTGAACTTTCTTTATCACTTATTTTGTTATCTTTGTTATTCATTCCATTTGCATTAATAGCTTAGAGTTGTTAAATAAATGTATGTTATTAATGGAAATCTCTTACTTTATAGAGAAAATGGCATCAAAAACCATCATTGCTGATCTCAACAAAGGAGAAAAGATGAATGGTGAGAACTATAACCTTTGGAAGCTCAAGATACATTATGTTCTAGAAGAGCAAGATGTTCTTGAGGCTGTTAATAACATCATGGCTCAGCCTTAGGAAGGCAACACAGCTCAAAACAGAAGGGACATGGAGGCTTATGAGAAGTGGAAAAAGAAAGATTCCACTGCAAGAGGCATCTTGATAGGCTCCATGAATGACGATCTTGTCTATGAATGTCAACGATACCTCACTGCTCACGAGATGTGGAATGCTCTTAATGAGAAGTATGGGGGTACGACTGTGACAAAGTTGCGTCAATTGACCATTAAGTTTGACACTTGCAAGAAGAAGCCTAATCAAACCATGCAACAACATCTCCGAGAGATGTCTAACATGATTAGGGAACTTAAGAATGCAGGTCATAACCTTACTGATGAACAACAAGTTCAAGCTGTGATCCGATCTCTTCCAAATAACTGGGAGCATTTGAAGATAAACTTGACTCACAATGACAACATCAAAACCTTTGATGATGCTGCTCGTCATGTGACATTGGAAGATGAACGTCTAGATGCAATTAAGCCTCAAGGTCAGGCTTATGTTGCTGAGTCAAGTTCCCACAAAGTTTCTGGCAATAAGCGCAAGAACAATGGGAAGAAGAACGGAAATGAGCATGTTTCCAAGAAGAACAAGAAAGGTGGTAACAATAAGGGAAAACGTTTCCGTAAGAAGAAAGACAAGAGTAAGATGAAATGCTTTAACTGTGACAAACTGGGTCACTTCGCTCGCGAGTGCAGCGAGCCCAGAAAGGTAGCAATGTCATTTACTTCTTGTAATTTTACTTATGTTACCAGTACTGTATTGCTTGCTGATTCTAATCCTTTGTGGACTGTGGACTCAGGAGCGACAGACCATGTAGCCAAAGATCGAGAGGCATATGTAGAGTACCGTCGGATTCCAGAGGGATCAAGGTGGATATATGTAGGAGACAACAATAAGGTTGAAGTCAAAGGAGTTGGCACTTGCAAGTTGAACTTGCGAGGTGGTCAAACCTTGTACCTGCATGATGTACTTTACGCACCTGACATTCGACGGAACTTAGTCTCGGTCACTGTTCTTCTAGGATTAGGTTTTAATTTGCATTTTCATAACAAACAAGTAGATATCTATTATGACGCTAAGTATTATGGTTCTGGTTTTATTTCGCATGGTTTAATTGTACTAGATGATGATAACTCGTTTAATAGTTATTATGTAAGTAGTTGCTTTTCTACTAATACTTCTTCTTCTAGTAATTCTAATGTAGAAGAAAATGTATGGCATGCTAGATTAGGTCATATTGGACAAGACCGTATGAATTTGTTGGCTAAGGCGAACCTTTTGGGTTCGTTGACTAAAGTAAACTTGCCAACTTGTGAAAATTGTCTAGCAGGTAAAGCAAAACGAAAACCATTTGGAAAGGCTAAACGAGTCGAGTACCCATTACAAGTAATTCATTCAGACATCTGTGGCCCAATGAGTGTTCAAACTAGACGTGGGGAACGTTATTTCATCACCTTTATAGATGATTTCACTAGGTTTGGTTATGTCTACCTGATTTCTCACAAATCTGAAGCATTGAAATGTTTTATGACATTTATCAATGAAGTGGAAAATCAGTTAGAGAGAAAGGTGAAAACCCTAAGAACCGATCGAGGACGTGAATATCTATCTGATCAGTTTAAAGAACTGTGTGATGAAAAAGGGATAGTAAGGCAACTTACAATTCCTAGAACACCACAACAGAATGGTGTGGCTGAAAGGAGGAATAGAACACTCCTAGAAATGGTTAGGTCTATGATGGCACAAGCAAATCTTCCAATATCTTATTGGGGAGATGCATTGCTTACCGCCTGTTATATACTTAACCGAGTACCCACAAAGACTATTCCATCAACTCCTTATGAACTATGGACAGGTAGGAAACCTAATCTGTCATACTTGCGACCTTGGGGTCGGCAGGCTATGTTCATGACCTATCTCATAAGTATGGGAAGTTAGGTCCAAGAGGTAAGAAGTGTATCTTCATTAGATACCCAGATCACTCTAAAGGATATGTGTTTATTGGTGAACATAATGATGGGGGTCTTACAGAAATTGAGTCACGAGATGTTACATTCTTAGAGAATGATTTTCCTAGCAGAGGTGAGGTTGACAGAAATTCCATTTTATGTGAATTAAATGAGATTCAGGAAGATGATATGCAAACAAATGTGACACCTGATGAGGTAACACATACTCAAGAAATAGAGACGGACACTCCTCTAAATCTTGATACGGAAGAAACCATTGCATCATCTAGTAATCCTATTTCTCAAGATTCTCAACTTAAGAGAAGTGCTAGAGGTTTAGTTCCTCGTCGCCGATTTGAAATCGAAGGAGAAGTATTTATGATAACTCCACAAGACGAAGAAGAACCTCGAACAGTTAATGAAGCACTCTCATGTCCCGCTAAGAATGAATGGAGGAAAGCAATGGAAGAAGAAATGGAGTCGATGAAGAAAAACCAGGTATGGGAACTAGTTGATCTCCCAAAAGGACGTAAAGCGATTGGGAACAAATGGGTTCTCAAAATAAAGAGGAAACCTGACAATTCCATTGACAGGTATAAAGTTCGCTTGGTAGCGAAAGGCTATACTCAACGGGAAGGAATAGATTTTGAGGAAACTTTCTCTCCTGTTGTTAGATTTACCTCAATACGTCTTATTTTAGCTATTGTGGCGCATCTCGATCTGGAGTTGCACCAAATGGATGTTAAAACTGCATTTCTAAATGGAGATTTAGAAGAGGTAATTTTCATGGAACAACCCTCGGGTTTTGTTGCAAAAGATCAAGAGAATAAAGTATGTAGATTGTTGAAATCAATCTATGGTCTTAAGCAAGCCTCGAGACAGTGGAATTTGAGATTTCATGAGGTCATCTCGTCAAATGGATTTGAGATGATAAGTGAAGACCACTGTGTTTATATTAAACGTTTCAAGAAAAATTTCTTAATTTTATCTCTATATGTGGATGACATCCTATTAGCTGGGAATGATAAAGAGTTTATTCAAGCTAACAAGGAGTGGCTAGCTTCTCAATTCGATATGAAAGATATGGGAGAAGCAAATTATATTCTTGGTGTTAAGATTCATAGAGATAGGTCTAGAAGACTATTATCTCTATCTCAAGAACCTTACATCATGAATGTACTTGAGCGCTTTGGTATGACTACGTGCAATGCCATTGACACTCCTGTAGCAAAGGGAATAAACTTAACTCTCGACATGTGTCCTAGTACTACAGAAGAAAAACAGAAAATGTCAACAGTACCATATTCTAGTGCCATTGGTAGTCTTATGTATGTTATGATGTGTACGAGACCATATATATGTTATGCAGTAGGTTTAGTTAGTCGTTTTCAATCGAACCCTGGACAAGAGCATTGGAAAGCTGTGAAAAGGATATTGAGATATCTAAAAGGCACTAAAGATCATGCCTTATGCTTTCGAGGAGATAAATTACGCCTAGAAGGATATACAGATGCCGATTGGGCTGGTGATATAGATGGGCGTAAATCCACTTCAGGTTATGTTTTCTTGCTAAATAATTGCGCAATCTCGTGGAGTAGCAAGAAACAAACCTGTGTAGCTTTGTCAACGATGGAAGCTGAATTTGTAGCATGCTCAGCTGCGGTTCAGGAGGCTGTTTGGTTAAAAAGGTTCTTTGAACATTTAGGATTCTCTAGTGATAGTGGGAGTCCAGTAACAATATACTGTGATAGTCAAGCTGCAATGGCTTATGTGAAAGATCCAAAATATCACAGCAAGTGGTGGGGCCTAGGGTGTGATAAAATAAGATATAAAATAAGTGCAAAAACACCCTAGAACTACACGGTTCTGCAAGTATACAGATCGTATGCAAGTTTTAGATAAAGATTCGTTCCGCAGAGACTACAGAGGTTAGGAGAATCTTATGCAAATACCAAGTGCAAATAATCAAAGCTAGAACAAGTAAACGCAAATAAAAGTAAAAATAAATAGATTTTTGTTTTGTTTTCTAAATAACTAAATTAAACTAAGAATAATTAAAAGACAGAAAATTAAATATGAAAGAGAAGTGATATGAGAATATAGCTTAAGTTATTAGCATGTAATCCCCACTAGTTTTGCCGTTCTAAACATGTAAGGGTGAATCATGTAGTATTTCCCTAATCGGTTCCAATATGCTATCGGTAGTTTAAAATAGGATTTACCTGTGTCAATAAGGCTTCCTAAGCAAACTTTTCCTGTAATTGGTAAAGAGTCACAAGACTCAACCATAGTGATTATCTAGCTAGGTTGGGTTGTCAGATCAAACCTAGAACTAAACGTTATGTGCTAAACATGCAATTAAACACCGTTGTCAATGGTATCCTAATTACTAGATGGTAATTCTAATGGCGGCCGTCCACAAGAACACAGAATATAAATTCAAACACATAAACAGAGAATAAAAACTATAATTCTATTTAAAACATTAAATTCCCAAATTAGATAGATGTCAATCAAAACTAGGGTTCATACATATATGCTAAAACTTAAGCTAAAGAAAATTAGTTCATGAAAGAAAAGAAAGAAATTACAAATCTAAAGGTAGAAGAAGACATTGTTGATGACAGCTCCTTCCAGACTTCTCTCTTGTGTTCTAAGCTTCCTCTTGGGTTAAGGTTTCACCAAGGATGATTTAAGAGTGTTAAGAGGCTGTATTTATAGGTTAGAGGTTGACCTAATTCGTTTCTTTAGAGATAAGTTAAGTAATGGACTCCTAGCCCAACTCAAATTCGTATGGAAATAAAGATAAACACTGCTGCGTTGTTTTGGTCATAACTTCTTTATTATTGGTCCGATTTTGCTCCACAAGATACCAAAAGAATCGCAACAGAATTATCTAGGCCCTTTAGGAGTAATTTACCAAATTCGGCCTCTTTATTAGGTAAAAACGCCTATCTTTGCAGAATCCCAGATTTAGGCAGCTTTTCCTTTTCCATCTTTTTAGCAATTATTTCCTTATCTCCAATTTCCATGCATATCTCCTTCCATAAGTTGTTGTCTTTGACTTGGACTCTAATTAATCTCCATAATTATCTTTAAAGCTTCACACTAAATAAACAATTAAACCCAATATGCTCTAAAAATAATAATTCTACAAATCAAGACCCAAAATCGGAAAGTGCACTAAATTAAGCTAAAATCAACCTATAAACTAATAAATAAGCCTAAAATGATGTCTCATGAGTATATTTTACTATCACAAATGAGGAGACATCAAGACCCCCAACTCAAAGTTGTATCGTCCCGATACAATAAAGTAAAGAACAGTAGGGTAGTCAAAATAAACAAGAAGAAGTCGGAGGAGAACAAGAACAAAATATAATGAATGATCCTAGAGCATAAAATCCAAAAAGTCTCATGTAGTAATGCTCAAGAAATAATACTCAAAGATGCTTAATATACATGTAATCGACATTCCATAAATTCAAGTTAAGATTAATTTCGCAATGCCAGAAGGAGAGGATGATAACTTAGTTCAGGTTAATGGCTATAGGTTGTTCATAGGTCCCAAATACAGCATCCAATGGTCCACTTACCTATTACCTAGTAGCTCAATTGTTTCTCCATCTAGTAGTTAAAAATCCTAAGGTCTTTGGTTATAACTTGGCTTAAGGACGGGTGTGGTATATTTGGATAATGAAAAGTGAGCTTTTGGCTCTCTCCTCACTAGCCATCAACGAATCGCCCTAGAGCTTGAGTTGTTCACTCGAAGATGTTCTCACTCAACCCAATTTATTGATGCTTTTGACTTGCATCCCCAATATTCCTAATTAAAACCTTTGATGATATAAAATCCACTTTGCCGGTCCGAATATATATTCTTTTCATATCAATTTTTTTCTTTTGTATAGCTATGACTCTTTTTTTTTTTGATGTTCGAGATATCATACTATTTTTTATATATATATATTCTTTTTCTTTTTTATGCCCTTGTTGGCAAATTTAGCTCGTAGCTTCTTTTTCATTCACTATTACCCCGGCAAAGGGTTACAATAATAACAATTCATCATCAATAAAATCACAAAGATAATTCCAAAATTCCAATGTTCCCTAATAATGAAACCCACCACCCCAAACTCAAGCTCTAAAACGAGTTGTCTCAGGTTTTGCGATTTGAGTGCGGGTCATATAGATAAGTCCTAAAAACTAGGGTAAGGATTATAATGTGTTTCAATAAAAAGGATTTAGAAAGGCTCAGAGGGGCTAAGACGGATAAATAACATAATCAAATAAAAGGGTGAGAAAGTATAAAGGCTTCAAGTGTTTTAATCATGAAAGAACTGCCTTATTCATTTTTCTAACTACCGGATTTCGTTACGTTTTCACTAATAGTTCATAGACAAGTGGGTTTTCAACTAATTCTAAACCTCACGTTCTACACACCAAATAACTATTCCTAAGTTTCAACGTGATTTCTTAGCATTGCTCATTAACTTTTCTATCCTTTCTTTCCTGTTTTCATTGCATGCATGCTAAACAATTTTGTTGCATCTTTCAAAAGCATACTACTTACTATCATTGACCTAATAAAATCATGCTCAAATAGGTACATTCAAGATATTTTATGCCTTAATTCAACCTAAAAAATTTAAATTTTATGCAAAAACGAAAAGGAAGATGAGGACAACGAATCCCCACCCCCAACTCAAAAGTGAGCCGTGTCCCCACGACTCGAAAAAGACTCAGGAATGAAATAAAATTTAAAATAAAACTAACTAAACTACCTAATGCATCCAAGCTATTGAGAAAAATTAGAATGACTTACCTGGCTGGCCATAGAGATCCATCATATCATCCTCATCTTCTGAAGCTGAGGGATCGGTGTAATCATCTATATCCTTGTACAAGGTCGAATTTTCTACCCTTGTTTCCAATTGCATAATTTCTACCCAAAGGTCTTTGTTATCTTCACGTAATCTTTCCACTTCGTTCTGTAACTGAATAGCCCAAGGAGGAAGATCATAAGCAATTTTGGAAGAAGAGGTAGAAGAACCTTGGTCTTGGATATTTATCTTGTCTAAAGGCCTCCTTGATGGTGTGGACATTCTAGCAGTTAATCTCTTCTTTGGTAGTGGTTGTTCAGGTGCCTGTTCTTTTGATTCTTCAGAAACCTCATCAATATTGATGGGTTTTTCAATAGTAGCTCCAGGCAATTTCTTATTCTTCCCAAGGATTGAACACTTTCTCTTGTATTCCATAGCTTCAGATCTGTTAGTCATACTTGATTCACCCACAACTCAAGTTATACCACGGATGGATAAAAAGTTTAACGACAATTGGTTTAGCTTGATGTTGTTGCTTGGAATTGATGAAAGAGAAAGGTTATTTGATTGATCTTGGAAGAATTCTTTAAAGCTTGTTGAATATGATGGTGTTTTAATGGTGTAGTGTGATGACTTTGATGAAGGATTGTGTTTATGGAAGATTTAGGAGAGGATTTGATGAGTTGTTGTGTTAATTGTGAAGGTTTGCACAAGCTTTAAGATGTTTATATAGGGTTTGGGTCTGAAAAATTCGTGGGTGGAAGGCTAGGGTTAATCTCATAAGGTAAGAGTTTGATTAGGAAAAGAATTCTTTCTTTAAACCGCCTCTTGCGGTGCACCGGACATATCCCGCGGTGTACCGCAGCTTCTGTTGCTCCAAAATTTTTACCTACTGGATAATACCCGAGCTAGCACCCCGTGGTACGGGTTTTTGGGTCGCGGACCTCGTTTCCTGCACAATAACACACTACCTTTCTCTCCCATTAGCTTGAAAACACAATTAAAAATTTACACTAACTAAAAACTAAACACTACAAAGCAAAAACAACTAATCTAAAAAGCAATTTAAAACAAGGGGTGTCTCCCAAGAGCACTTTTGTTTAACGTCTTTGAGTTAGACGTGTACCTCAGGCTAATCGCATTCGACAAGGTAGATTTTCTCTCCTTGCTCAAAGTCCTCACTGTCATAGTATCTCTTCAAACGCTGGCCATTCACCATGAATGTCCGTTGCTCGGCTGGATTTTCAATCTCAATCGCTCCATGAGGTGTGACTTTGGTAACAATGTAAGGTCCCTCCCAACGGGATTTAAGCTTTCCTGGGTAGTTTGAAAATCGAGAGTTGTATAATAAAACCTTCTGTCCAATCTCGAGATTCTTTGGACGGATCCGTTTATCATGCCATCGCTTTGTTTTCTCCTTATAGAGACGTGAATTTTCATAGGCATGATAACGAAGCTCCTCCAATTCGTTCAATTGCATCATCCTTTGTTTCCCGGCCAAGTCTGGGTCTAGATTCAGAGTTTTAATAGCCCAGTAGGCTCGAGCTTCTAGTTCAATCGGTAGATGACACGCTTTGCCGTAGACCATGCGATATGGAGATGCCCCAACTGGTGTTTTAAATGCTGTTCTGTATGCCCAGAGAGCATCATCTAGCTTTAAAGACCAGTCTTTTCTTGATTTGTTCACGGTCTTCTCAAGAATAGATTTGATTTCCCGGTTGGAAACTTCAGCTTGACCGTTAGTTTGTGGGTGATAACCGGTTGAAGTACGGTGTTTCACTCCAAACTTTTTAAGAAAATGTCTCACGGGAGCATTAAGAAAATGGGTACCTTTATCACTGATGAGAACACGTGGCGTACCATGTCTTGAAAAGATGTTTGATTTTAAGAATTTAATCACTGTTTGAGCATCGTTCTTTGGTGTTGCCACTGCTTCTACCCATTTTGATACATAGTCTACTGCAAGCAAAATATAAACATTTCCATAGGAAGTGATGAAAGGTCCCATGAAATCTATTCCCCATACATCAAAGATTTCAACTTCAAGAATATTATTAAGCGGCATTGCGTCTCTTTTCGATATGTTGCCAGTTTTTTGGCATCTGTGGCATGATTGGACGAAACTGTGACAATCTTTGTGTATGGTTGGCCAATAGAACCCAGATTGAAGAATTTTAGCTGCGGTTCTATCGCCCTTAAAGTGACCTCCGTAAGGTGAACTATGACAACTTTCAATAATTTTCTCCATCTCACCTTCATGTACACATCTTCTAACCACTTGGTCACTACATATCTTCCAGAGGTACGGTTCATCCCAATAATACTGTTTGGCCTGGTGGTTCAGTCTTTGTCTTTGTTGTGGGTGGAAATCTTTGGGAAAGACACCACTCACAATGAGGTTGACTAGATCTGCATACCACGGCACAAAAGCACGTTTAATAGCAAAAAGTTGTTCATCAGGGAATACCTCTTTAACCGATAATGGTTCTTTGTTCGCATCAGATCCTTCGAGCCTTGATAAATGATCAGCAACTTGATTGTCGCATCCTTTTCGGTCTCGAATATCTATGTCGAATTCTTGTAGCAATAGTACCCATCTAATGAGACGCGGCTTAGCGTCCTTTTTCTCCATGAGGTACCTAATAGCTGAATGGTCCGTGTATACAATAGTTTTCTTCCCAACCAGATAGGGACGAAATTTATCGAAAGCGTAAACCACGGCCAACATCTCTTTCTCCGTTACTGTATAATTCATCTGGGCAGCGTTGAAAGTCTTGCTTGCATAATAAATCGTGTGGAAAATCTTGTCTTTCCTCTGTCCCAACACAACACCCATAGCGTGATCACTAGCATCGCACATAAGTTCAAACGGAGCGTTCCAATCAGGAGGTATAACAACAGGTGTAGAGATCAGTTTTTCCTTAATCGTCAAAAACGCGCGAAGACATTCTCCAGTAAAATTAAAAGGAGTATCCTTTTCAAGTAAAGAGCAGAGCGGTTTGGCGATCTTGGAGAAATCTTTAATAAATCGTCGATAAAATCCTGCGTGACCCAAGAAACTTCTCACTCCTTTAACAGAAACCGGAGGTGGTAGTGTTTTGATAACTTCAATTTTAGCACGATCAACCTCCATCCCTGCCTTTGAAACTTTATGTCCCAACACAATTCCCTCTTGAACCATGAAGTGGCATTTTTCCCAATTAAGCACGAGATCTTTTTCTCTACATCTCACAAGGACTTTCTCAAGATTCCTCAAACAATCATCAAAACTGTCTCCAAACACCGAAAAATCATCCATAAAAACCTCCAAATATTTATCAATCATGTCCCAAAATATAGCCATCATGCACCTCTGGAACGTGGCAGGTGCATTGCATAAACCAAACGGCATTCTTCTGTAAGCAAAAGTACCAAACGGACATGTAAAAGTTGTTTTATGTTGATCAAGGGGATCCACACAAATCTGATTATAACCCGAATATCCGTCTAGGAAACAGTAATATTCTCTCCCTGCAAGCTTGTCTAGCATCTGATCAATGAAAGGTAACGGGAAGTGATCTTTCTTTGTTGCTTTGTTCAGCCTCCGGTAGTCCATGCACACGCGCCACCCCACAACTGGTCTTGATGGTATGGCTTCGCCTTGATCATTAAGGGTGGTGGTAAAACCTCCTTTCTTAGGAACACACTGCACTGGACTAACCCAATCACTGCTAGCAATCGGATAGATAATTCCTGCGTCTAACAACTTGATAACTTCCTTCCTCACCACTTCTTTCATAGCTGGCATGAGTCTTCTCTGTCCCTCTATAGATCGCCCACCTTCGTTCTCAAGAATGATTTTGTGTTTGCAAACGGAAGGACTAATTCCCTTGATGTCAGCAATAGTCCATCCGATTGCTTCTTTGTTTGCGCGAAGTACTTGAAGTAGCTTCTCCTCTTGAGGACCTGAAAGGTTAGCAGAAATAATAACAGGCAAAGTTTTGTTCGTACCTAGATATGCATAGCGTAAGTGATCTGGAAGTGGTTTTTCTTCGAGAACAGGTGGACATATTATAGATGGTTGTTTCATTGGTTCAATGTCACCGGGCTCTCGAAGTAGTTCTCGTATGTTAAACCCTAATGCAGCAACATCTTCAGGGGGAATCTCGAGTTCTGGTGTTTCAGGTGCTAAGGCTTTGTCAAGATCATTTTCTAAGCTTTCTTCATTGAAGATTTCTTGCGTAATTTTTTCGATGACATCTACCTTGAAGCACTCGTCTTTCGCTTTAGGATATTTCATAGCTTGAAACACATTAAATCGTACCTGTTCGCCTTGTACTCTCATGATCAACTCACCATTCTCAACATCAATTAGTGTACGCCCCGTGGCTAAGAATGGTCTACCCAAAATGATGGGGACATTCTTATCCGCGTCGTAGTCAAGGATAATAAAATCACAAGGAAAAATAAAAGAGCCCGCGTTAACTAAAACATCTTCAATTTTACCTATTGGTCGTGAGAGGGAGCGATCCGCCATTTGTAGTACCACAGATGTAGGTACTACTTCTCCGATATTAAGCTTCTCGAACAGGGATTTAGGCATGAGATTGATGCTTGCACCTAAATCACATAATGCTTTCCCGGTCCAATTTTCTCCAATGCCGATGGGAATTGTAAAACTTCCGGGATCTTCTAGTTTTGGTGGCAACTCATTTTGACATATAGCACTGCACTCCCTAGGTAATCCAATTGGTTCCCCAGTCTCTATACTTCGCTTGTTGGAGAGAATGTCTTTCATAAATTTCATGTAGCTTGGCATTCTCTTGAGAGCTTCAACAAGGGGTATATTGATTTCTAATTTCTTCAACATGTCAATGAACTTCTTGAATTCCAGGTCATTGTCCTTCTTCCTGACACGTGAAGGGTATGGTGGTGGAGGGCGTGTACTGAGTTCCACTGGTTGTCTTGTCTTATCAGGTGTCTCGGCTTGGACACTTTTTGGTTGAACTACCTCTTTGACTGTATCTTTGATTATTTCTTCCCCCCTTTGTTCTGGAATAGGGATAGGCTCTGGTTCTGGTCTTGGTGGAGGCAGTTGCTTCCCACTTCGCAATTCAACTGCATGGCAAGAATCGTCTCTAGGAGCAATAGTGTCACTTGGGAGTTGCCCTTTCGGCCTAGTTTGTAATGTACTCGCCATCTGTGATATAGTATGCTCTAGTTGCTTTATAACCTTCTCCTGAGTTCGAACTCTCTGTTGGCTATAATTTATTTTCTTCTCAACGTTTTGCATTAATTTAGTCATACTTGAAGTCAAACTCTGGAGTTGTTCTTGTTTTGCCAATTGCATTGATTGTTTAGGTGGATCTTTCTTCGGTTCTTGACAAGTTTTCTTAACAATGGGTGCCTTTTTCTGAATAGGTTGTGGAGGATTATAAGATTGAAGTTGGGGTTGCTGACTAGTTTCTTGTTTTCTGTCCCAACTCTTTTGTGGAGGTTGTTGATAATTAGTGTAGCTTTCTTGATTGTAACTATTCGAGTAATAGTTATCTTGAGGATATTGAACGGAAGCTACTGCTGGATTATTCATACATCCTGCCCACACATGATTTCTTGATCCACAACCAAGACACGAAGGAATTGTGCGTACCATATTTACCTGAGCAATTGTTCGGGCTTGTTCTGTCAGCTCTTCGAGTTGTTTAGCCAATTCCTTAAGCTTTAGAGATTCTGAATTGTTCTCCTTTACTGATTTCCTTGGCCAACTTCTCTCGTTCTCAAGAATTCTTTCCATCCCCAACTCAGCTTCTACAGGATCTAGCAACACAAAACCTGCGTTTCCTACCGAATCTGCTTTCTCTCTTGATTTGTCATTAAGGCCTCCATAAAACAAGGTTAAATAATATTCTGGCGAGGATCTATGATATGGACACCTCGCTTTCTTCTCTGTAAATCGTAACCATGCTTCACCCAAACTCTCTTCCTCTTCTTGTATAAATTGTTCAAGCTCCAACATGTCTTTTAAACGTCTACTAACCGGATAAAAACGGTCTAGGAATCTTGTTTGGAGCTTGTCCCAATCTGGAATAACATGAGGGTATTGGGTATCGTACCAATCGCTTGCACATCCGGTCAAGAAGAACTGGAACATCAAATAATATACTTGCTCCCTAGTAACTCTTCTTATGATATAGGCATCACAGATCTGCATGAATTTCTGAGTATAGCGGATCGGATCTTGATGTGCATCTCCGCTGAATAATCCATGAGACGCAAACTGAGTTAACATCCCAGGATCAGGTTTAAATTTAGCGGCTTGGATTTCTGGAGCGCGAATTCCTCGTGGCTCCACTCTGAAGTCGATGGGTAGCTCAAGTCTCCTTGGGTTCTCCATCTGTAACTAAATCTGAAAAACAAAAACTAAAAACAAAAAGCGTAAAATAGAACTAACTAAAAATAAAAACACAAGATATATGCACAAGGACTAACGATGTAGTCCCCGGCAGCGGCGCCAAAAACTTGGTGGGGCCTAGGGTGTGATAAAATAAGATATAAAATAAGTGCAAAAACACCCTAGAACTACACGGTTCTGCAAGTATACAGATCGTATGCAAGTTTTAGATAAAGATTCGTTCCGCAGAGACTACAGAGGTTAGGAGAATCTTATGCAAATACCAAGTGCAAATAATCAAAGCTAGAACAAGTAAACGCAAATAAAAGTAAAAATAAATAGATTTTTGTTTTGTTTTCTAAATAACTAAATTAAACTAAGAATAATTAAAAGACAGAAAATTAAATATGAAAGAGAAGTGATATGAGAATATAGCTTAAGTTATTAGCATGTAATCCCCACTAGTTTTGCCGTTCTAAACATGTAAGGGTGAATCATGTAGTATTTCCCTAATCGGTTCCAATATGCTATCGGTAGTTTAAAATAGGATTTACCTGTGTCAATAAGGCTTCCTAAGCAAACTTTTCCTGTAATTGGTAAAGAGTCACAAGACTCAACCATAGTGATTATCTAGCTAGGTTGGGTTGTCAGATCAAACCTAGAACTAAACGTTATGTGCTAAACATGCAATTAAACACCGTTGTCAATGGTATCCTAATTACTAGATGGTAATTCTAATGGCGGCCGTCCACAAGAACACAGAATATAAATTCAAACACATAAACAGAGAATAAAAACTATAATTCTATTTAAAACATTAAATTCCCAAATTAGATAGATGTCAATCAAAACTAGGGTTCATACATATATGCTAAAACTTAAGCTAAAGAAAATTAGTTCATGAAAGAAAAGAAAGAAATTACAAATCTAAAGGTAGAAGAAGACATTGTTGATGACAGCTCCTTCCAGACTTCTCTCTTGTGTTCTAAGCTTCCTCTTGGGTTAAGGTTTCACCAAGGATGATTTAAGAGTGTTAAGAGGCTGTATTTATAGGTTAGAGGTTGACCTAATTCGTTTCTTTAGAGATAAGTTAAGTAATGGACTCCTAGCCCAACTCAAATTCGTATGGAAATAAAGATAAACACTGCTGCGTTGTTTTGGTCATAACTTCTTTATTATTGGTCCGATTTTGCTCCACAAGATACCAAAAGAATCGCAACAGAATTATCTAGGCCCTTTAGGAGTAATTTACCAAATTCGGCCTCTTTATTAGGTAAAAACGCCTATCTTTGCAGAATCCCAGATTTAGGCAGCTTTTCCTTTTCCATCTTTTTAGCAATTATTTCCTTATCTCCAATTTCCATGCATATCTCCTTCCATAAGTTGTTGTCTTTGACTTGGACTCTAATTAATCTCCATAATTATCTTTAAAGCTTCACACTAAATAAACAATTAAACCCAATATGCTCTAAAAATAATAATTCTACAAATCAAGACCCAAAATCGGAAAGTGCACTAAATTAAGCTAAAATCAACCTATAAACTAATAAATAAGCCTAAAATGATGTCTCATGAGTATATTTTACTATCACAAATGAGGAGACATCAGCAAGACCAAACACATTGATATAAAGTATAACTTCGTTAGAGATATAATTGCACAAAAGGATGTTACTTTGCAATATATACCCACACGCAATATGCTTGCCGATCCATTCACAAAAGCTATCCCAAGGGATGTTGATGTCTCCTCATTTGTGATAGATTTATATTAGGATGAGACATCATTTTTAGTAATTTAGAAGTCATTATAGTCGTTTTTCTTGAGAAATGCTACACTTTCCTATTTTGAGTCTTGATTTAGTAAAATAATATTTTTAGAGCATATTGGGTTTAATTATTTATTTAGTGTGAAGCTTTAAAGATAATTATGGAGATTAATTAGATTCCAAGTCAAAGACTACAACTTATGGAAAGAGATAGACATGGTAATTGGAGATAAGGAAAGAAAAGCTAAAAATATGGAAAAGGAAAACCTGCCTTAATCCTGAATTTCTGCACCTACGACCACAAATCAGCTTATATCTCAAGAACGGTGTGGAATTTGGAGAAACGGTCAAGAGCAAAGTTGAAGAGCTTTCCGAGACGATGAATTTGGTGTACTCATACGCGTCAAACGGATGAATATTGAAGCTGTTAGAGCCAAAAGAAAAACGGACCTGATTTCATGTTTTTAGGGTTACGAATTTGAGTTGGGCTTGGACTCCACTACTTACTTCTCCTTCAAGAAAACGAATTAGGGCTTCCAAGATACCTATAAATACACCCTTATATCATTGTAAACATGTCCTTGCTCAATTGCAAAGTATAGGCTTAGTCTTTACTTATATTTTCTTAGTTTTAAACAATAGCTTAGTCCTTTACATTATATTCATCCTTAGAATCAAGCTATTCATCCAAGAAGCAAGTTGACCTATAGAAGAAGACAAGAAGAAGAAGATTGGAGCCTGACAACCCCTCTTCTACATCTCACCTTCTCTATATTAGAGTAATTAGCTATAGATCTATTCTCAACCATATTTCTAAGCGGTTATTCTGTAAGTTTACTTTTAATTGTTGGATTATTATTTTGATCTTTAAATACTATTTGGTTATTTTAATTGATTAAGCTTGGCGTATATTGTATTATGTGTTTTGACCTATTCCCTAGATCTGATCAATCTTAGGATTATTCTTAGTTATTGACACACCACATAATCGTCTAGTGTGACTAGATAGCCACTAAGGTTTGTTGCAATCCTGGTTAATATATAATGCTTAATGTGACAGGTTAGAATAACAATTTAGTTATAGACGTAGTAATCCTAATCTATTTGACTTACTTTCATATTTAGTCATCTGTTTTGTTTATTTGTTTTATTTATTTATTTGCATTAGATAGTTATTTACCTTTTCATATTTTATTCAAACATCTAAATTCATCTACGCTTGTTAAACATAAATTGATCTAACGGATACAATCCCTGCGAACGAACTTGACTTATCATTAAAACTTGCATACGATCTGTGATACTTGCAGTGAGTTCCGTGGTTATCAAGGGTGTGTGACTCTTTATTTATCTATTATTCATCTATTTATTTATCACACCTTTGCCCCCACCAAGTTTTTGGCGCCGCTGCCGGGGATTTATCTTTAAGTTAAATCTATTTGGTGTTTATTTAGTGTAGAAGTTTTTATTTGTTTTCAGTTTTACGCGTTTTCTTTTTAGTCTCTTCTCAGGTTTATTAGGTATGGAGAATTATTACGCACAAAATATGCATGGGGCCCAAAGTCAAAATTTTTATCAAGAAGGTTCGAGCTATCAACTGCAAGCTCCACCACAACCCATGCATAATCCACAAGAAGAAGCTATAACCAAGCTCGAAGGACTGATGGGTAATTTAGTGAATCTGGTTCAAAATGTTGTGCAGCTCCACAATGAGCAAACTGCAAAAGTGGAGGCCTTGGAGACACAAGTCACGCAAGTGACCAATTCTTCTCTAAAATATCAGCAAGAGACTCCACCGTTAATCCGAAGCATCATAGAAGAACAGGTTCGACAAGCATTTCCATCTCACCGAGTTTTTGAAAGTATAAGTTATCTGGAGAGTATGGAAAAGCAACATGCGGCAAAGATAGATGCTAATACAACCTTAATACGTTCGATGCACCAAAAATATCAAGCAATGAAGGAAAGATTAACGGACCTCACTACGATCAATCAACAGTTACAACAAGAATTACATAAGAAACTGGGTTATAGCAATGTTGGGTTCGAAATTTCAACCGTAGAAGAACCAACCAAGCTTAGCTTAGAAGAAGTAATTGTTAAAGATCAAATTACAAAGGAGGTTGAACCAGAATTCAAGTATGTGGAAGAAGAAAAAGAAACCAATAAAGAAGAGACAACCGCACAAAAGGTACAAGAAGAAGAAAGTAAGGTGGAACCACCACCTACACAACCATTACTATCACCACCTCATCTACAAAGCATTACATATCCTAGTGGTGATACTAAAACTAAAACGTCAAGCCCAGAAGAAATCATTGTTCCTATACTCGACGTCCCATACATGCAAACTGGCCTAGGTAAACAAATTGATGATGATGCCATTGAAATCGATAGCGATGTTTGGTTCGATGTTGTTGAAGAGTTCAGCCTTCAAGAAGAGGAGGAAGTGGAATCATCACAAGTTCCACTTAATGAGCTAGAAGAACAAAGCACGATATGCATAGAGGACGTAATCGCATATAAAGAGCCTACACCACCGATAGTCTGCAAGGAAGATCTGTCTAAAAAGAGTGATAGTGTAGAAGTTGAGAGTGAGAATAGGAACCGTACTAAAGAAAGCTTGACAACCATTCCAAAGAAGCTACCACAAAAGATGCAAGAATTTGGAGCTTTATATCTCCAAATTAATATAGGTGGTAATTTCAAAGCTAAAGCGATGTGTGACTTGGGCTCAGGAAGGAATATCATGCCCAAGAGTCTGTTCGAGAAGTTAGGCATGGGAGATGCCAAAAGAAAAGATATTGATTTGCTGCTCCTAGATAATTCAACGATAAAGCCATGGGGAGTCATTGAAGACGTGCTTGTCCAAGTAGGTACTTTAACTATACCTACAGATTTTGTTATCCTTGATAGCATTGCAGGTCAACATGTTCCATTGATACTTGGACGCCCATTCTTGGCGACAAGTCACAGCATAATTGATATTCATAGGGGAACCGTGACTTTCCAAGTGGGAAAAGAATCTAAAACATTCCACTTGGTGGATGAAAAGCATGAGGAATCACGTATAGAAGCCCCGACACTCCGAGTTGTGACAAAAGAAATTAAAAAGAAAGTCCACATTCAACCCGTGAAAAAGAGAATCAAAAGTGAGTTTGGGGTTGGTGACATGGTTGCATGGAAAGCCCCCAAACAAGAGAATAGACCACGGGGATTCAAGGATTCGTGGATGGGTCCGTTTGTAGTTACAAGAGTTATTTCGTCAAAACGGATTGAGATACAAGCTAAGAAGGATCACAAACTTCGGATAGTAGATGAGCACGACCTAACCCGTTATTGGGGAGGTTATGTACGCAAGCCTTAATCGAGGTAACACGTCTAACTTTGAAAGACGTTAAACAAAAGTGCTATACGGGAGACAACCCGTAGTTTTTTTAAATTTTCATGTCTTTTACGTTTTTAATTTATGTTTAATTTCGTTGTTCTTAGTTGATATTGCATATTTGAGAAAGGTATTAGTGTTTTTGATGCTTAGGTATTGGAGAAATCGAGTTAGGGAGGCGAACAAAATTTTTTCGAACGGAGAAACTTCGGAAAGTCATATCTTTGCGCTCGGATGTCGGAATCAGGTGATTTTTGAGCCTAAACTGCATAACTTTTCGAGATCTAGCTGATGGGGAGGTTTTTGCCTGGTGCGGTACACCGGACCTCAGCCGCGGTGCACCGCACGGTAAAAACCCGTGCCACGGGGTAGAGCCACGGGTTTTATCCAGTAACGAAAAAAAAAAATAGCTGATGGGTCCGGTATACCGGACCCTATACCGCGCCATGCACCGCACAAACACGTACCACGGGGTCCTACCACGGGTTTTTTGACGTAGGAGGCACGGAGCACCCCCGCGGTACACCGGACCCTGGTCCGCAGCTCAAAAACCCGTACCACGGGGTCCTGCCACGGGTTTAATCCAGTGAGCAAAAATTTTCAACCATCAGATGCTGCGGTGTACCCCGCGGTACACCCCCTGGTCCGCAGGGGTAGTCCGCACGAGCCGCCAGAGAAAGAAAAGAAAGGGTTTCAAGCTTATAAGGAGATCTAATGCTTATTATTCCGAATTTATCAAACCTTAAACCTCTTTCTTTGTCCAGAACTCTCCCAACTCCATTAAAGCTCCAACAAACCTTCACCTAACATCAAAACATCACCAAATCACCATGAATTCTCATCCAAATCCTTCCCTACATCATTACAAAGAAGATTCAAGCACCCAAAGCATATCAAAACACCTAGAAACCAAGAATCAAAACCATGAATTTCAAGATCTTCTTCTCAATCCTTAAACCCATATCATCAAAGCGTGATTCAATCATACCCACATGGAGAATTGTCATCCTAACACCTTTCCTAACCAAAATAAAGCTTGTTCCACCTATGATCATAAAGTTACAAATTTCAAGAGTGTTCAAAGCTTTGAGTTGGGGGTCAAAAGAGATGATGAAGAAAATAGAGAAATTATCAAGTGTAGGGGATATAAAGAATCAAAGCAAGATATTGGGTAAGTTCTATATGAAATCAAATGAGATGGATACTAGTTTGGGAATAATTACAAGATAATTGGAGTCAAGCAATTAGAGAACCGGTTTTTGGTGGATTCAAATCCTAAAAAGCAAGCAATTGTAATTAGGGAACAAAAGATGCCAATACCTCTTCTAATCAAAGATTCCTATATCAGAGATGAATAAAAGCTTCTGGGACGCTAGTAGCTTTGTCCAAAACATGTTCCCGGATGAACACTATCACATGAGAAAGTATTCAAGAGCAGAATTGGAAGAAGAGTAACAAGAGATTTCTAGAGTGTGAATGATTGGGATAGAGCATAAGAAGATGTAAAGGAATGCGAAATTGGTGATACATAGAAATTTACATACATGAAAGCACTGCACCCTATTCCGGGTATTGATCAGGCGAGGCAATTGCCTCGAAGAGTATGTTTTCTTTCTTCCTTACCAACTCTTTTATGTGCAATATGTGCTGAAATTTTAATTTTCTTTTATTTTATTTTCGAGTCTTTTCGAGTCGTGGGGACACGGCTCATTTTTGAGTTGGGGGTGTGGGGATTCGTTGTCTCTCATCTCCATTTTTCTGTTTTTAGGTAAAATTAAAAATTTTGAAGGTTTAGATGTATGTAGAGTGTGTTTAATAGCTTAAAAGCATAAGCTCAGTGAGTTAATGATAGTAAATAATATGTTTATGAGCTATTTTATTTTGTATGCTTAAGTATTTGCAGGAAAACACACGTCGATAGTAAAGAAAAGATTAGTAAGCAATGCGATAGAAAGTATGTTCGATCTCAGGGAACCTTGAGAAGTGTGTAGGCCGTGAGATCCAGGCTAGTTGACAAACCCATTTGATGAAAGTGCTAAAGGTAAGAAAATAACGAAATTACATAGTGTAGAAAGTGATTAAGGCGGTTCTTTCATATTTGAAGCCTTTGAAGCCTTTTTATACCTTCTCACCTTGTGATTTTTGAATTTATATGCTATATCCTTCTCAGCCCCCTCTAGCCTTTCTAAAGCCTTTTTATTTAAACACATTATAAGCCATATCCCTTTAGATTATAGGACTTTTCCATATGACCCGCACTCGAATCGCGATGCATAGACAGTTGTTTTAGAGCTTGAGTTTGGGGTGGTGGGTCCACCATTATGGGAAATATTATTGGGATGGGATTTTTGAGCTTATTAATTGTGCTCTGTTGTTTATATTGATGATGATTCACAAGATTATATTGTAACCCTTTGCCGGGGTAATAGTGAATGAAAAAGAAGCTACGAGCTAAATTTGCCAATAAGGGCATAAAAATATATATATGAAAAAAATAGCGTGATATCTCATCATTAAAAAGAGTCATAGCTAAAGAAATTGATTTGAAAAGAAAATATATATATTCGGACCGGCAAAGTGGAATTTTTAAAGTGAACATCTTATGCTTTAATTGGGTTATTAGGGATGCTAAATTGTGCATCAAGAAATCATGGGGTTGAGTGAGAAACGTTTCATGAGAGTAACTCAAGCTCTAGGGCGATTCGTTGATGGCTAGTGAGGAGAGAGCCAAAAGCTCACTCTAAATTATCCAAATATACTTATCATACCGTCCCTAAGCCTACATTACAACCTTAAAGACCTTTTGATTCTTTGCTATGTAATCGAGAAGTGATTGAGCCAACAGAGAGTAGTTAAATGGATCTTTGGACACTAGTGAAGTTCGATGAACAATCTATAGCTTTCTTGGGGAACTGAGTAAAGTCCCAATCCTTCTTACATTGCGAAACTAATCTGATCTTGAATTCAAGCCGTGTTGACTGTGGATATGAGAAGTATACAGGTATGTAGTTTTTGAATATTATTACATGAAATTTTCTGAGTAGTTGCTTTAAGTTTATTCTCCATATTCTTTTATCTTCTGTCTTCTGCGCTTAATTGACCTAGGTGTGTATTTAGAGACTTCCCTTTGTTTTTATCTTTATTGTATCGGGACGATACAACTTTGAGTTGGGGGTCTTGATGTCTCCTCATTTGTGATAGATTTATATTAGGATGAGACATCATTTTTAGTAATTTAGAAGTCATTATAGTCGTTTTTCTTGAGAAATGCTACACTTTCCTATTTTGAGTCTTGATTTAGTAAAATAATATTTTTAGAGCATATTGGGTTTAATTATTTATTTAGTGTGAAGCTTTAAAGATAATTATGGAGATTAATTAGATTCCAAGTCAAAGACTACAACTTATGGAAAGAGATAGACATGGTAATTGGAGATAAGGAAAGAAAAGCTAAAAATATGGAAAAGGAAAACCTGCCTTAATCCTGAATTTCTGCACCTACGACCACAAATCAGCTTATATCTCAAGAACGGTGTGGAATTTGGAGAAACGGTCAAGAGCAAAGTTGAAGAGCTTTCCGAGACGATGAATTTGGTGTACTCATACGCGTCAAACGGATGAATATTGAAGCTGTTAGAGCCAAAAGAAAAACGGACCTGATTTCATGTTTTTAGGGTTACGAATTTGAGTTGGGCTTGGACTCCACTACTTACTTCTCCTTCAAGAAAACGAATTAGGGCTTCCAAGATACCTATAAATACACCCTTATATCATTGTAAACATGTCCTTGCTCAATTGCAAAGTATAGGCTTAGTCTTTACTTATATTTTCTTAGTTTTAAACAATAGCTTAGTCCTTTACATTATATTCATCCTTAGAATCAAGCTATTCATCCAAGAAGCAAGTTGACCTATAGAAGAAGACAAGAAGAAGAAGATTGGAGCCTGACAACCCCTCTTCTACATCTCACCTTCTCTATATTAGAGTAATTAGCTATAGATCTATTCTCAACCATATTTCTAAGCGGTTATTCTGTAAGTTTACTTTTAATTGTTGGATTATTATTTTGATCTTTAAATACTATTTGGTTATTTTAATTGATTAAGCTTGGCGTATATTGTATTATGTGTTTTGACCTATTCCCTAGATCTGATCAATCTTAGGATTATTCTTAGTTATTGACACACCACATAATCGTCTAGTGTGACTAGATAGCCACTAAGGTTTGTTGCAATCCTGGTTAATATATAATGCTTAATGTGACAGGTTAGAATAACAATTTAGTTATAGACGTAGTAATCCTAATCTATTTGACTTACTTTCATATTTAGTCATCTGTTTTGTTTATTTGTTTTATTTATTTATTTGCATTAGATAGTTATTTACCTTTTCATATTTTATTCAAACATCTAAATTCATCTACGCTTGTTAAACATAAATTGATCTAACGGATACAATCCCTGCGAACGAACTTGACTTATCATTAAAACTTGCATACGATCTGTGATACTTGCAGTGAGTTCCGTGGTTATCAAGGGTGTGTGACTCTTTATTTATCTATTATTCATCTATTTATTTATCACACCTTTGCCCCCACCAGATGTATTCATGGATCATGTTAGATCTATAGGATTAAGCAAGATATAATGTATGAATTATTGCTAGTTTATGTGCATTCATGTATATATTTCCATTAGTATGTTTATTTAACTGTTTATTTTAATAATATCATGTTTGATATGTATTATATATATTGCGTGTGATTTTGTAAGTATGTATGTCCTATAGACTGTGATTGGCCCTGTCACACGGGCAATCGCCTTTGGCATAAGAACTGCGCAAAGATGAGACTAACTCATAGCAGTGAAGAACCCTTAAGGTAAATTGAGTTAAGATAGTCGCCTTAACTAAGTGTTAAGATGAGATCATAAATATGGATAAACCTTGTTAAACTTATATTATGATCGAAGTAGAATCCCACTATCTACTTAGTCTATAATAGCCAGATATGAATTGCTTGATTGATTTCATAGAAGGGTTGATCGATCGAAGAATTCATCTTAGGCAAACGAGGCTTGTCTAATTATATATCTGTATGGTATTTGTGAAATTGTGACATACAATTTGAGTTATATGAATAATACCATAACATGTGTGTCATACCACATGTGCTTTCGACCAAAAGGAAGTGAAGAATTGATCCCTGTTTCTTCACTGTGTGATACCTTTAATTTGTGCCCTTATTACTTTTGACTATATCTTGATATTTTGATTAGGTGTATGCTACTTTGAACACATTACCAATGATCATGAGTGATTCGGTCTAATGGGGTATGTTTGGGAAAGCAACCTAATCAATATAGAAGGATATAAGTGTAAAGGGAAGACTAGAATTGTGTATCAAATGTGTGCTTGCAGGTTAACCGATCATGTAAGTCAATAGGGACTATAACATGATAGTGAGACACATAAACGAAATGACAGTGAGCTCTTTTTCACGTAGAAGTTGTGATATAAAAGGGGTCAGAGTTACTGTAATATGATACAACATATTGTTAGTCTGGGGTACTGCAGGATACGTAACAGATGAAACTATTTTGAGCAACTATATACCCTAACAGGTTATTAGTAACGTATGCTCGTATGCTTGCCGGTCGCACGACCTATTTGCCAAGTATGATGATATTTTGATTCAGGTGTGTATATGGGAAGATATGATGTAATGAGATGTGGATGCTATGGATAAGATATAACTTCATTGTGGCGAGTGGGAGAATGAAAGAAATAAATAAAATAAATATTTATTATATTTATTTAATTTGATTTTCTTTATCCGCCAGAATTCAGTTACTATTATTTGTTTGAATTTAAAATTTAAAATACATTTAATAAGTTATATATATCCTCATATAGGAGTTTCAAGTCTGAAAAAACTTCTATTCCATTAATTCAACGCATCTATCTTCTCTCTCTTTTTCTCTGCAAAAATATTCACACACAGAAATCAATAATCGGAGGCTCTTAGGTGGTGATTACAGAGGTCTCTCTTCCAGTAAGAAGATCCACGGCCACAAGACTATCTAGTTCTCAATCGTTTTGGATTCCGCTGCTCTTCAAGAGGTATCCCTAATTAATCCTCTTGATTTTAATATCTAATTAAATGCTTTCAGTTATCTAATCTAGTGGTACAGGTTTAAAACGAGTCAATGACTCTGAATCTAAAGTGGCTCTTCTATGTAACCAAAAAAAATTATATAAAAAATATAAAAAATATCTAATTTGGCTAAATTGTAAAATTTTAGTTGAAGGAAAAAATTAATATTAGATTAAGAAAACTTGAGCTTGAAGCATTAAATATTTATTAAATATTTATAAAAGTGGGAGAATCCTACTATAATATATATTTTTTTAAACTTAAATATTTTTACTTTTAGAATAAAAAATTAAAAAAGAATTGACACGACACATTATTATAAATTTAAATAAAATTTTGATAGATCTCTGACATATATATTATTAAAAACTTACAATAAACTAATATAATATTATAAAATTATATTATATATTTTGAACTATAAATAATTCCATTAAATCAATCAATATATATATATATATATATTAATTATATCTAAAAGGTAAAAAAAAAGGTCGAGATTGGTTTTTAGTTAAAAATATGTCATGAGCTAACAATTGAGATTGTTTCATTACTTAAAAAGTTAACAAATTTCAAAAATACTTTTATTATATATAGCTTAAGAAAGAGGAAATTCTAATAATACTAATCACACAACTCACCCACCTTATTCTCTCTCCTCTCTCTCTTTCTCTAACGCGGTCTTGTTTTTTATTCCTACTAAACAATATCACGCTTTGAACAAAGAAAACTAAAAATCACACAAAAAACCTTCCTCACAATTCCTTATCATTTTCGTTCCTTCTAGATCCAAGTACAATCAAGATTCCTTTTGGTCATCCACGTCTCACCTTCACCATCTACATCCACGCCTCACATTCACTTTCACCTTCACCAGCTCACCTCATCTCCGACATACCTCGCACTCACACTCTTTCCACTCACATCTAGATATTTTTTTTCTTTTCCGTTACATTTCTTTTGTATTTCCTATACATCGACGCCTCACCTTCACCATCTATCTTTGGCTATGGCTCCAGCTCCGGCTCCTCGCTCATACTTGCGGTCGATTCCTTATCGTTCACCTCTATCGTCCGTCTTCAGAATTAGATCCCTAAGCTACTTATAGGAATATATACGAGTAAAGAGATAAATTTGATTACAACCAAGCTATACCCCTTCTCCGGTTTCACGATCAAGCCTTTATCATCTTAGTTCACCAACATCGTCATAAGTGTTGTCACCATCATCATTTTCCACTTAATATTCTTAGACTGGTGATAGCTTAGTATCCAAAATGAATATTAAACTAATCAATGGTAGATTAGATTCACAAAAATACTAATACAACCCATTTATGGTAGCTATATTCTCACATGACAACTATCATCTTCTATCTTTGGGTAACTCATTTATGTTACCTATATAGACATAAGTTTCTAGATATACAACATGTGACAACCCAAATAATCATACTTATAAGCCCTATAATACAATATGCACTTAATTCAAGTAGTAATTGTGTTTTAATTTTCTTGATTGGTGATAAAATCTATACAATATTTATTTACTTGTTGGGTATTTGCTTCCTCATTGGATTTACAAAGTGATATCAACTTCTTACTAAAGTTTGTCTCTTTCCACTTGGATAATAATTGTCTTTACAAAGATCAACATCTCCTTGATTCCTTGGAGATTTAGTATGGCAATTTGTATGACCTAAGAAAACGATGGGATAGTAATTAGGATGCATCCCATTTAGGTAGGATGCTACACACACCACATATAGTGTTCTTAATCGTAGTTTTCTAGATAATAGGAATGTTCAGGGTACACAAATTAGACCAATATTATATTCTTGTTACTCAAAAATTTCAATAGGCCCGTCTAACTCAGTTAGTAAAGCGCACGGCTCTTAAAATTGTGATCAAGGGTTCGATCCCCTCGGTAGACATCTTTATTGACTTACCACCCCAAAAAGATGACATGTCAACCCAATTTGGAGGTCCTATGCCCAAGACTTCTAAATATTTAATATAATATATGCTTGAACACCTACTAAAATATTTAAAATATCATGTTAATGTTAACCAAAAATTAATATAATATATGCTTGAACACCTACTAAAATATTCAAAATATCATGTTAATGTTAACCAAAAATATTAATTTTTAAAGTGATGAGATATTTTAGAAAATTAATAAAAATGTAAATGAATTACATAATAAGTCAAGTCGGATCACACTGCACTACCGGAGGATCTTTGTGACATACCATGCCAATAAGTCAGTGATCTAATTATACACCTTTCACAAGGTAGACCTTCAACTATTACAAACATCTTTAAACCAACTAGTCAAAACATGCTTCAGTACACTTACGAGACACTTTGAAGGCCAAAGCTGTATCAATATCCATTAGTTTGAAAATAGTGATATGAATGTAAAATAACTTTATAACAATACCTTATAAATAAGTTATCAATTATATAACTCTTAGATTTAGGTTTCAAAATTACCATGGAAAATATATCTTAAGTCGAGTGATATAGATCTTTCACTATAAGACAAATCATTAAGATAAGATCTAGAAATGCTACTCCGGTAGTGGTTCGATACAAACAATTAAAGAAGATTTACAATGAATATATATTAGCTTTAGAGTCTAGGATTGGCCTTGGTGATTTGTAAGACGTTCTCATACCCAGCTTTAAAGGGTACCCATCTAATGTAGCTTTGAGGATGTCTAGATTACTCTCATGACTCATTTGAGTTGGTTTACTTTGCGTAGATACCTTAATTTTATTGAGGTTTTTCATTGGTGGTAAACTAGTGATATGAAAAAAAATTAGGGTCTTTTGTTTAAAAGCGTTTAAGAGTCAAGGATTTTTACCTCCTACGCTTTCTCCTATACTTCAAACTTGTCTTCTTTTATGTAGAAGTATCACTAGTGATAATAAGAGAGCAGAATGGGTATCTAGTTACTATAAAAGTGTTGTTGGATTTTTCCTTGGTCGATCCCTGTACCATGTCATGCTTTTGGATTCTTCTAGGCCACAAACTATACCATTGCTTTATCTTCACTGCGATAAGTGAATTTAGACTTGATAGGATTTTGTCTACATTGGTGTTTCTCCTTTTTACTTTTGGATCTACAATGCTCCTATTGTTATTTCTCTGACTCCTCTAGATAACACCAGAAGAAGGAGATTTTTTGGCCAGATTGACTTCGAGATGTGTTTTCGGCCTTATTGTTTGTTAGTTTCTTGTGTTGGATTTGGTGTCATTTTTATTACCTCCTCCCCCAAGCCCCCACCTTGTCATTTTCTCTCTCTATTTTAATATTATTCGTATTTTGACAAAAGAAATGATCTTAATGGTGTCTTGATTTTTTTACCTTAAGTTGGGTTCTTCAATGGTCTGCATGTGAGTATTATGAAGGCCCATGATTGTGGAAGGGGCATATTTATCATTGTGCATGAGATGAGTTTAAGAAGGTGAGTGAAAAGATTAGTTTGATGGAGCCTTTGATTTTTTTACCTTAATTTGGGTTCTTCAATGGGCTGCCATGCTATGCTGTAAAAATTGCTGCCTAGGCGTCAACTCCCTCCTCAGCCGCTTACGCCTTGTAAATATTGTAGGCGTTTTTTCCAAGCGCCTTAGTCGCCATAGTATAGGCGCCTAACCCTCCTAGGCGTCGATCAATGGCAAAAAATGACCGCTTACGCACCAATTAATGGAAAAAAGTAGTCGCACATGCCTGGATTTATTTTTCTTATTCTAGAGAATTCTTGAATTGATATTATAACTCATATGTTAGTATGTTTATATTTACTATAGTGTTGCTAGATGAATTTTATGACTTAAATAGTTAAAATTGTTATAATTAGTACGTATATATTACGAAATATACAAAATTACATAACAAGATTCAAAACCGTCTAATCCCGCCTAGGCCCTATGTAATCCAGACTAGGCGCTAGGCCCGGTTCAACTGCCTAAGCCTCGAAACCAAGATCTACATCATAACTACATCAAAAAAAAACCAAGAGAATGAGTTTTTTTTTGTTTTAATTTCAATTTTCCATGATCTATTATGGTTGATGGTGTGAAGAACATGGTGTGGTGGGTTTGAAATGATGGATTTAAAAAAAAAATTGAATTAATGTGTGTGTGAAGAAGATGACCTGAAATGAAAAGGAGATGATTGCATTTCGAGGTTTATTTTATATATTTGAAAAATTATGAGGTTAATTAAAAAATCAATTTACAATGCGTTGATTAACGGAATTTTCGGACAGAACCCATCAATGGAGTAACAAAGTTACGAAAACATAACTTGCTACTGCTATAATTTGAAGAGGTTAAGTTAGACAATCACGTTATAATGTATCTATTGAAACATAAAACTTATTGCATCTAGTGAGATTTACTACCATTCACCAATAATCTTTACACGAGCAAGAACCCTTTACAAAAGAGTGAAATCTACTCCTATCTCTAACCACAATATCCACTTTATAAACCTTAGAAATCAATTTCATCACCGTATGACAATCCTTACAAACCCTCAAATTCTTAATAATTCTTATACCCCTTCCTTCAATCAACCTCCCAATTCCAAAAGCAACAGCTAACTTCTCACTATGAACACTCACTGAATCCTCCTTTTCTTCATCTTCTATATCATGCAAAACATTACATATCTCCGGAACATAACCTCCTTCAATCTTAACCTTCAACATTATCTCCCTTAACTTCTTATTAGCCTCCTCATTAATCTTATCATCTTTCGCACCTGCTACAAAACTATACATCACTTTATCAATCTCTATCATACTCCAACCAGGACTCTTTTTTAATTTCTGTTCAGCCATTTTTTTTCTCACCGAAACTACTTCTTTCCATTTCCCAGCTACAGCATAAACATTCGATAATAAAACACGATCACTTATATTATCCGGATCAAGCTCATCGAGTTTTTTTTTAACTTTCTCCGCTAATTCTACATTACCCGAAAATATACATGCCCCAAGTAAAGTCCGCCAAATAATATCATTAGGTTGAATCGGCATTTCGATTATAAAATTATACGCCTTTTCTAACTGATTAGCTCGTCCATATAAATCCACCATACAACCATAATGTTCAATTTCTGGCTCAATATTATATACTTTAATCATTTTATCGAAAATTTCACGCCCTTGTTCGATTAAACCAGCATGACTACAAGCATAAAGAAGCGAAATAAATGTCACACTATCGGGTTTAATTAAATTATCTTCCATCTGATTAAAAAGACTTATGGCCTGTTCTCCATATCCTTGCATAGCTAGCCCTGCTATCATTGATGTCCATGAAACAACACTTTTCTTCCCAGGCATTCTCTCGAACACCAAACGTGCCATATCTGAATTTCCGCACTTACAATAACAATCTAACAACGCATTATTTACTGCACTAATGTAATTTAACCCTGATTTTTCTATAAACCCATGTACTATCTTGCTAAAATTTAACGCCCCAGCTTGTGCGCACGCTGATAAAACACCTGTTAAGGTTACTTCATTTGGTCTCAATCCCGCCCTAATTAACTCCCTGAAAAAATCAAAAGCTTCAGCGAAAAAACCATTATGAGAAAATCCGACAATCATGGTATTCCAAGAAACAGTATCTTTTTCTTGCATTACTGAAAACACATTCTTCGCTAGCTCAATTTCTCCTGCCTTAGTATAAGCTGCCAACATTAGATTCATCGAGGTCGAGTTCTTAAAAGGCATCAAACCATATATTTTCTCTGCGCCTTTTACATCGTTACATCTAAAATAAGCTGTTACAATAGCATTCCAAGCCACGTGATTTGGGTGATACATTTCATCAAACATTTTCTTCGCAAAATCAGCACGAGCGCATTCTCCATACATACTTATCAATGTTGTTCCAACAAAGATATGGGTATCGAAGCCATGACTGATAGCTTTGCAATGCAGTTGAGACCCAGTGCTTAAACAGCGCATATTAGCAGCTGCTTTCAGAATAAAAGCGAAAGAGAAGCTATCTGGGAGAAGTTTTTGGTTTCTGGTCATGTGAGTGAATGTAGTGAGTGAGTCTCTGGGAGAGTCTGACTCAGCAAGGCCACGTATGACAGTGTTGTACATGAAGACATCAGGGTTTGGAGTGTCGAGAAGGAGGCGTTTGGCGTAGTTAAGAGCGTCATCTGTGATTTGGATAGCGCGGAGGAGAAATTTTCCGAGGATGAAGGGGTCGGATTCAAAGCCAGTCTTGTGAACATGTGCTTGAAGTTGTTTGATGCCATTAAGGTTCTTGCAGTTGGTCAAGAGTGAGACGCACAGGTGTTCGGATTGGTTCATGTTTTTGGTTTTTTTTTTTGTTTTAGGCAGTGTTTGTTGGGTTAAACTCTCATTTTGTTTTAAACATTTTTTTTTCTCTTTTGTCAAAATTATATTTCAAACTGAATTTGGAGCGAAAAAGTCACTTTCCTCTAGCAATGTAGATAAAGGAACTATTTAGGCTTAACAACAAAAAACTTAGATAATGATTGGTATATTGTAATGGATTTAGCAAGGAATGTAATGAATTCAGGAATATAATGATCATTGAAATGTAATGAAAACAGTAATCACCGATTTGTTTATAATTTATTTTTATTTTAAAATCTTTCTTAACTAAGGTTGAGTCTAATGAACTCTCAATTGTAGTTAATAATTATAATTGGGAGTTAGAATAATTATAAAAAAATAAAAAAAAAACCTCCAACACCCTTTTTACAATTGAAAACTCAATATGTGAAAACCTAATTCATCTGTTTTCTACCCAGATCTGGCTACAAAAAGTCACTCCTTTGATTACAATCGTATGATTAGTATTGCATTTTATGGCTTAAATTGTTTAATTAATGTTTTCTGGTAATGAGTTAATGTTTTTAGTATAATTTGTTAGTTGTGATTTGTTGCTATGATATAAATTTTTGATGTATTTTAGAAATAAATACAAGTTAGCTTTTCCATTTAACAGTAATCGGTAAAAAAATGTTATCTCATCTTTTTGTTTATGATTTGCTATTATCACTATGAAAATGTAATACAATATGTACCATTAGTCTCTGCTACTAAGTTGTTTTCTATTGTTTCTACGCAGTTCTTGTATGTAAACTGCAGGTTGTAGATGGAGACCATCTATGAACAACATGATTCTTTTATGGATCTGCTCAACCATGGTTTGGAGGAGAATATTATAATCAACCAAACACAAAAAGAACCTATTGTTACATCTCAATTGGAATCCAGTAAGAAAATCAAAAACTTCTTGCCAGAAAAAGATCTAATGCTTGTTTGAGCATGTATATATGTTAGCATAGACGCAACAATAGGGAACGATCAAAGGAGAACAACCATGTGGGAAAGAATGCACGATTGCTTTCATGAAAACAAGACATTTTTTAGACCGCACCTTAAGTTCTCTAATGCATCGGTGGTCTACTATTTCTGGAAGTACAAATAAATTTTGTGGATACTATGAACAAATTTCTCAAAGACGTTAGAGCGGCACAAATGAACTTGATTGGGTACATTTTCTATATGTCATTTTCTGCATTAATATTGTTTCATAAAAATTATATTACTACTTATTTGTTACAGATTCAACAATCTGAAGACATGTTCACTTCACTAAGGGGAAATTCATTTGCTTTCGAGCATTGTTTGATGGTATTAAGGCATCACCCAAAATGGATTGCCATGATTAAAAAAATAGTGAAACTAGTGAAATCTGTACGAGTTGGTACAACTGCAACTACTCCATTGACTCCAGGAACTCCAGTTATTGGTAGTGAGACCCCTGAAACATTTGTAAGGATTGAAAGACCATTAGGTAGAGATGCAGCGAAATAATCAAATAAGAAAAAGAAAACCACAGCGACAACGGATAATCAAGACTCTATCTATACAAAAGATGTTGATAAAATGATTGAGAATAAAAAAATGCATACTGAGAATCAGGGCGAACTAAAATTGTTGAGGGAAGATCGAGCATTGGAGCGTGAGGAGCATAGGATGGATCGAGAGCAACGAGTTATTGATAAGGAAGAATAAATAATGGCAAAGGATGTTACTTCCATGAATCCATCCGTCCGAATTTTTTGGAAACATAAATAAATGGAAATCAGGAAGAAATATAATCTTAATCGTAAAAGATTTGATAGTAGGATTTATTTTGGTACTTCATCATTAGTTGAAGTTTTTTGATAACTTTCTATAGAAGTGGATGTCAAGGATTGTCTATTAATAGTTTTGTTGTGATTAAGTACATTGTCTTCTTTAACTTGTTTGGATGTAAAGTAGCACTTGGCTTAATGATAATCAGAATAAGGCCAATAATCAAACTGATGTATAAAATAGTCAAGATATTTAGCCTTTAAATTTCATATACTAATTTGAATATTATGATGTATAATGTTGATGTAATTTTTTGCGAACACCGAAAACTCTATTGTTTAATTTATATATCTACCTATATTTCTTTCATATAATCTCGACTTTGATTTGTTTGTGGATTGTTTTAATTTTCGTTTTCTTTTGCTCTTTTCTTAAAAGAGGCGATTTTCCATTATGTGGACTTGACTTAATAATAATATGAAGAAGGCTACTGATCAGACATGTGATTTTTTTTTCTTAAAGAGATGATTAACCTGCTCAGCGGCCATAATAGTTAATATTTTAGACTTATGCGTGCTGCTTAGGTGACAAAGGCTTCAATGTAAGTTTTAATTAGTGCTGACGAGATCCATATTTTAATTGGATTAATAAGCTCAGGTGATTAAGGTGTCGTTTGAGTTTTTTAAGTGTTAACTACTGAAAGCTGAATAACAACTGAATAGAACTTATTTTGTTAAGTGGCAGAGTCTGAATGAATCAAACTGAGTGTTTGTTTGCACTTAATGAGCTCTTAATCTGGTTCATTAAGTCACTAGATCAATAAGACTATTTGTTTTTCTGGACCAATTCAGATCTGAATACCTCTTAACTGGTCTGTTTCATTAAAAATTCAAACTAAGTCTGATTCATTCAGACATTGTCTTTTAACAAAATAAGTTCTATTCAACTATAGTTCAGCATTAAGTACTTATCACTTAAAAAATCAAACGACGCCTTAGTTTTAAATTTTAATGAAACAGACCAATTAAAAGCTATTCATATCTGAATTGGTCAGTAAAAACAAACAGTCTTATTGTTCTAGTGTCTTAATGAATCAGATTAAGATCTCATTAAAAACAAACAAACACTCTCTTATATTCTTTAGTTGGATTTTAAGTCTCATTCATTATGAAGTGTTGGCCATTTTAAATGGATCAACTAGGCTTATTTAGGTTTCCAAAAACGATATTTTGTATCAACCATTAGAAAAGAATGCGACTAAAATGCAGTATATTTTTAGGTTCGATTTACGTAATCTATTATGATTAATGTAATCAATTTAATTGCTCTTTGATAATTAAAATGCTTCACTAATTGAATTATCACATTAAAAAAATCAAATAAATAAATCCTTAAATTCTAATGGTGCTTTCAAGTTTATTCGCATCGAGGAATATGACCAACACCATCGGCCCAGATGGGACATTTATTTACTACGGCCTATCGGCCAATACAGTTTATAAAAAAGTCCTACCACTAACTAAGTGGTTAGAGTCTGATGTCTCCTCATTTGTGATAATAAAATACACTCTTGAGACATCATTTTAGGCTTATTTATTAGTTTATAGGTTGATTTTAGCTTAATTTCATGCACTTTCCTATTTTGGGTCTTGATTTGTAAAATTATTATTTTTAGAGCATATTGGGTTTAATTGTTTATTTAGTGTGAAGCTTTAAAGATAATTATGGATATTAATTAGAGTCCAAGTCAAAGATTACAACTTATGGAAAGAGATATGCATGGAAATTGGAGATAGAAGGAAACTGAGTTCAAATAGGAAAAGGAAAAGCTGCCTAAATCTGGGATTCTGCAGTACACGTCCAAAGATTGGTGTTTTTACCTAAGAAATAGGCCGAATTTGGTAATTTCCTTCTAAAGGTCCTAGATAATTCTGTTGCGATTCTTTTGGTATCTTATAGAGCAAAATCCGACCAATAACGAAGAAGATACACTCAAAACAACGCAGCAGTGTTTATCTTACGAATTTGGGTTGGGCCAGGAGCCCATTACTTGAAGTTATCTCCAAGAAACGAATTAGGTCAACCTCTAACCTATAAATACAGCCTCTTAACACTCTTAAATCATCCTTGGCCAGACCCTAAGGCCAAGAGGAAGCTGCAACACAAGAGAAGAAGTCTGGAGGGAGCTGTGCATCAATCATGTCTCCTTCAACCTCTTATTTTGTAATTCTTTCTTCTTCTTTTCTTTGTATGAACTAATTCTCTTAGCTTAGGTTTTGCATATGTATAATCTATGAATTCTAATTCTTCTATCTAAGTTCTTTGGGAATTATATGTTTTAATATGATATTAGCTACTTACCCTTATATTTGATTATGTGTTTTGATTTAATGACTGTTTTCCTTGCTAGTGCACGAGTATAGGATTACCTTAATAGTAGTTAGATGGTCACCTTGTAAGGGTGTTTAACTATTGAACCACCACATAACGTCTAGTGTCGATAGCAGTTCTGACAAAACATACTTCTAACTAGATAGTCATTAAGGTTTGTTTTAACCACCATATCACCAAGATTGCAGTATTTGCTTAGGGCCTTAGTGGCGTTTGATAACCCTATTTTAAATCACTTCTTGGTTGTGCCGTTGCCCCCTTAGTCGCTCTCAAGGTCTAAGGTAGTGGAATTTAGAATCCTGACTAAGTATACCAAGAGCTAATATTCTCCCTTATGAATTAGATTTAATAGATAGAATTAGAAGGATTAGTGCATACTAGTAAAACCTAAGTTATATCGTTCATACTATCTTCTTTTCTTTCCTGTTATTTATTTTCTGTCTTTAATTTAGTAGTTTAGTTTTCTTATTAAAAACCAAATAAATATCTATCTTTCTCTTCTTTCTACTTGCGTATTATTATCTATCTTTAATATCTGCACTTGATAATTTGCATAAGTTCTCTCTAACTTTCGTCAGTCCCTGAGGAACGAATCTTCTTATCATTAAAACTTGCATACGTCCTGTAATACTTGCAGTACAGTGTTAGTTTAGGGTGTGTATTTGCACTTATTTATATCATTAATTTATCACACCTTAGGCCACACCAAGTTTTTGGCGCCGCTGCCGGGGACTACATTGTTAGTCCTTGTGCAATTATCTTGTGCTTTTATTTTAGTTAGTTCTATTTTACGCTTTTCTTTTTAGTTTTTGTCTTTACAGATTTTTTTTAGGCGAAAGCAGTTTTATTAGGAGATAAAGGTTTCGTGTTATTAGATCCTGAAGAAGCTAATTCAAGATGGAATCTCTAAAGCTCAAGGAGTTAAGCCGACAACTTGAGGAATTACGAGAACTATCGCAACAACTAGTTCAGAGGAATCTAGTACATGCCTCACCTTCATGTCCTAGTTGTGGAGCAAGAGATCACTCGTGGGGACGTTGCATGAACAATCCAGCCTCAATTTCCTTCATGCCTTATCAAAGAGACCATTATTATGATGGTTATTATCAATCTCAAGGGAATTACGCTGACTATCAAACCCCACAGAGTTACAATTGGGTCGAAGAACAACAAAATTATTATCATGATAACCATTATCATGATGATTATTATCAACCACGACCACAAGCTTATTATCCTCCACAACCTATCTATCAAGAAGCGCCGATTTATAATGAAGCTTATCAAGAACCACTTCCTTATTCAATGCAGCAAAAACAACCTTCGAGTTTGAGTTCAAGTTTGGCTCGACTGATGCAAACACTTGATAATATAGAGAGTCACCAGCAAGAATCCCAAGACTCGCAGAATGCGCTTATGGAGAAGTTGCAGAGAATGTCACAAAGGATGAATGAAACTCTAATCCCTGTAGAAAGGCAACTCCAAAGTGATAATACTGCTCCAGAAAACAAAGTTTGTCATGCAATTGAATTAGAAAGTGGAAAACAACTACCTCCAACAAGACCAGAACCAGAACCAGTCCCTATTCCAGATCAGAGGGGGGAAGAAGCAACAGAAGATAAGGTCGAAGAGGTAGTTGAACAAGAACGTGTCCAAGAGAAGACACCAGAAAAGAAAGAGAGCCCAGTGGTAACCAACACATGTCCTCCTCCACCATTCCCTTCACATGTCAGAAAGGACAATGACCTGGAATTCAAGAAGTTCGTTGACATGATGAACAAGTTAAAAAGCAGCAGCCCGTTTGTAGAAGATCTCACCAGAATGTCAAAATACGGTCAATTCATGAAGGACATTCTGTCTAACAAACGAAGATTCGAGATGAATGGACTGCCAGAGGAGTGTAATGCTACAAATGAAATCGAGTTACCACTAGAGACACCACTTCCCACGAAATCTTGGATGGCACCATCCATGATTATAAAGAATCGAGCTGAAAAGTTCGTGGGAATTAAAGGCAAAGGGTGGAAATTTCGTCATCCTTAATCGAGGTAACACGTCTAACTTTGAAAGACGTTAAACAAAAGTGTTGTACGGGAGACAACCCGTAATTTCTTTTATGTTTTTACGTTTTAGTTTTTCATTTATGTTTAGATTAGTTAATTTTAGTTGATATTGCATATTTGAGGAAGGTATTAGTGTTTTTGATGATTAGGTATTGGAGAAATCGAGTTAGGGAAGCGAGCAAAGTTTTCGGAACAGAGAAACTTCAGCAAGTCATATCTTTGCGCTCGGATATCGGAATCAGGTGATTTTTGAGCCTAAACTGCATAACTTTTCGAGATCTAGCTGATGGGGAGGTTTTTGCCACGTGCGGTACACCGGACCTCAGCCGCGGTGCACCGCGTGGTCAAAAACCCGTACCACGGGTTGCTACCGCGGGTTTTATCCAGAAACGAAAAAAAAAAATAGCTGATGGGTCCAGTATACCGGACCCTATACCGCGCCATGCACCGCACAAACCCGTACCACGGGGTCCTACCACGGGTTTTTTGACGTAGGAGGCGCGGTATACCCCGCGGTACACCCCATGGTCCGCAGGGGTAGTCCGCAGCGCCGCAAGGGAGAGAAAAACCTACGGGATTTGATTATAAAGGAGGTATTAAGCTTTTAGTTCCGAATTTTATAAACCCAAACCCTCTTTTTCTTCTCCACAACTCTACTAACTCCATTAAAGCTCATCAAAACCTTCACCAATCATCAAAACACTACCCAATTACCATGAAAACACATCTAATTCATTCTCCACATCATTACAAGGAAGATTCCACCACCTATATCATCCCAAAACACCTTGAATCCAAGAATCAAAAGCTTAGATTTCAAAAGTTCATCCTACAATTTCTTAAATCCAAGCCAATCCGTGAAGAATCCATCTTACCCACATAGAGAATCATCATCAAATCACCTTTCCTAACACAAATTAAGCTTGTACAACCAATAATCAAGAGTTTCAAATTTCAAGAGTGGTTAAAGCTTTGAGTTGGGGGTCAATTGAGATGATTAAGAGAACATGAACATTATCTACTGTATGGGAGATGAAGAAATCAAGGTAGTGGATCTAATTGAGAAGAAATCAAGTGAGAAAAGTCCTAGTTCCAATTCAAAGGGTAAAACAAGTCAAGAGAAGAGAGGTTAGCATGCTGTGTTGATGAGCAAAAAGATTCCAACTTTAGTGAAGAAGACAACACAACCTCTACAAATCAAAGACCTTATACCCAAAAGAAAAAGAGAAAGCTTCAATGGCCATGATAGCTTCTCCGAAGTAACAATTAAAGGAACTACCTGTTTCTTATACGAAAGTATTTGAAGAAGAAGTTGAAGGAGAATTCATGAAGATTCATGGAGATTTGGAATGCTTGGGTTGTTTGTGAATTGTATTTTGTGAAGAGAAGAAGAAGATGTGACACAGTTGATCTATGAGGAGGTGATACGAATTCTCGATCTCTCCCATATCGTTATTTAATGCAATATCCTATTATGATCACGTGTCTTGAACAAAAAGCGAATAAGAAGTTGGGTGAAGAAGATACATTAGATTTAATCCGAGTATCGACAAGGCGAGGTAAAAGCCTCGAAGAGTATGTTTTCTTTCTTCCCTACCATTTCTTTATGTGCAATATGCGTGCTAATTTTAAATTTTATTTTTCTTGAGTCTTTTTCGAGTCGTGGGGACACGGCTCATTTTTGAGTTGGGGGTGGGGATTCGTTGTCCTCATCTTCCTTTTTTGTTTTTCATAAAATTTAAAATTTTTTGGGTTGAATTAGGCATAGAATATCTTTGAATGTACTTATTTGAGCATGATTTAATTAAGTTAATGATAGTAAGTAGTATGTTTTTGAAAGATGCAATAAATATGTTTAGTTTGCATGTGTGAAAACAGGAAATAAAAGATAGAAAAGTTAATGAGAAATGCTAAGAAGTATGTTGAAACTTAGGAATAGTTATTTGGTGTGTAGAACGTGAGGTTTAAAATTAGTTGAAAACCCACTTGTCTATGAACTAGTAGTGAAAACGTAACAAAATCCGGTAGTTAGAAAAATGAATAAGGCAGTTCTTTCATGATTAAAACACTTGAAACTTTTATACTTTCTCACCCTTTTATTTGATTATTGTTATTTATCCGTCTTAGCCCCTCTGAGCCTTTCTAAAGCCTTTATTACACCACATTATAATCCATACCCTTAGTTTTTAGGACTTATCTATATGACCCGCACTCGAATCGCAAAACCTGAGACAACTCGTTTTAGAGCTTGAGTTTGGGGTGGTGGGTTTCATTGTTAGGGAACATTGGATTTGGGAATTATAATTGTGAATTTATTGATGATGGAATTGTTATTATTGTAACCCTTTGCCGGGGTAATAGTGAATGAAAAAGAAGCTACGAGCTAAATTTGCCAACAAGGGCATAAAAAGAAAGAATATATATATGAAAAAAAATAGCGTGATATCTCGAACCTCAAAAAGAGAATCATAGCTATACAAAAGAAAAAAAAAAGATATGAAAAGAATATATATTCGGACCGGCAAAGTGGATTTTAAATCATCAAAGGTTTTAATTAGGATTTTTGGGGATGCAAATCAAAAGCATCAATAAATTGGGTTTAGTGAGAACATCTTCGAGTGAAAACTCAAGCTCTAGGGCGATTCGTTGATGGCTAGTGAGGAGAGAGCCAAAAAGCTCACTTTTCATTATCCAAATATACCACACCCGTCCTTAAGCCAAGTTATAACCAAGACCTTAGGATTTCTAACTACTAGATGGAGAAACAATTGAGTTATTAGGTAGTAGGTAAGTGGACCATTGGATGCTGTATTTGGGACCGATGAACAACCTATAGCCATTAACATGAACTAAGTTATCATCCTCTCCTTCTGGCATTGCAAAATTAATCTGGACTTGAATTTATGGATTGTTGATTACATGTATATTAAGCATATTTGTGCATTATTTCTTGAGCATTACTACATGAGACTTTTTAGATTTTTGCTTTAGGATCATTCATTATGTTCTATTCTTATTCTCCTCCTACTTCTTCTTCTTGACTACCCTACTGTTCTTTACTTTTATTGTATCGGGACGATACAACTTTGAGTTGGGGGTCTTGATGTCTCCTCATTTGTGATAATAAAATACACTCTTGAGACATCATTTTAGGCTTATTTATTAGTTTATAGGTTGATTTTAGCTTAATTTCATGCACTTTCCTATTTTGGGTCTTGATTTGTAAAATTATTATTTTTAGAGCATATTGGGTTTAATTGTTTATTTAGTGTGAAGCTTTAAAGATAATTATGGATATTAATTAGAGTCCAAGTCAAAGATTACAACTTATGGAAAGAGATATGCATGGAAATTGGAGATAGAAGGAAACTGAGTTCAAATAGGAAAAGGAAAAGCTGCCTAAATCTGGGATTCTGCAGTACACGTCCAAAGATTGGTGTTTTTACCTAAGAAATAGGCCGAATTTGGTAATTTCCTTCTAAAGGTCCTAGATAATTCTGTTGCGATTCTTTTGGTATCTTATAGAGCAAAATCCGACCAATAACGAAGAAGATACACTCAAAACAACGCAGCAGTGTTTATCTTACGAATTTGGGTTGGGCCAGGAGCCCATTACTTGAAGTTATCTCCAAGAAACGAATTAGGTCAACCTCTAACCTATAAATACAGCCTCTTAACACTCTTAAATCATCCTTGGCCAGACCCTAAGGCCAAGAGGAAGCTGCAACACAAGAGAAGAAGTCTGGAGGGAGCTGTGCATCAATCATGTCTCCTTCAACCTCTTATTTTGTAATTCTTTCTTCTTCTTTTCTTTGTATGAACTAATTCTCTTAGCTTAGGTTTTGCATATGTATAATCTATGAATTCTAATTCTTCTATCTAAGTTCTTTGGGAATTATATGTTTTAATCTGATATTAGCTACTTACCCTTATATTTGATTATGTGTTTTGATTTAATGACTGTTTTCCTTGCTAGTGCACGAGTATAGGATTACCTTAATAGTAGTTAGATGGTCACCTTGTAAGGGTGTTTAACTATTGAACCACCACATAACGTCTAGTGTCGATAGCAGTTCTGACAAAACATACTTCTAACTAGATAGTCATTAAGGTTTGTTTTAACCACCATATCACCAAGATTGCAGTATTTGCTTAGGGCCTTAGTGGCGTTTGATAACCCTATTTTAAATCACTTCTTGGTTGTGCCGTTGCCCCCTTAGTCGCTCTCAAGGTCTAAGGTAGTGGAATTTAGAATCCTGACTAAGTATACCAAGAGCTAATATTCTCCCTTATGAATTAGATTTAATAGATAGAATTAGAAGGATTAGTGCATACTAGTAAAACCTAAGTTATATCGTTCATACTATCTTCTTTTCTTTCCTGTTATTTATTTTCTGTCTTTAATTTAGTAGTTTAGTTTTCTTATTAAAAACCAAATAAATATCTATCTTTCTCTTCTTTCTACTTGCGTATTATTATCTATCTTTAATATCTGCACTTGATAATTTGCATAAGTTCTCTCTAACTTTCGTCAGTCCCTGAGGAACGAATCTTCTTATCATTAAAACTTGCATACGTCCTGTAATACTTGCAGTACAGTGTTAGTTTAGGGTGTGTATTTGCACTTATTTATATCATTAATTTATCACACCTTAGGCCACACCAGAGTCCAACTAAAGAATATCAAATACCCAAAAACCCCTCCCCTTCTCTATTAACACAGTGAAAACCCCAAATCCAAAACATCCAACCCATATAGCTTCTGCGAACAAAAAACTCAAATCCCCCCTCTCTCTCTACTGTGATATGCGAACCACCCCACCACCAACAATCCTCTCTTCCTACTGTGATTCACGACCCCTCCCTGTTAAACCCCCTCCCCACAGGCGAGTTGCAGCAGCAGAAACCCACCCCTGTTCATTCGATCTCGCCCTCACCACCATAACCTTCCCACCAACCGTCTCCTTCTCACAGCCATTAACCACCATCAACACCACCACCAACAGCCTCTCTGCTCCTCTCTCTCTCTACCCCACCGCCAAACCATTCACTAGTTTCAAGTCTGTTCATTCGAGTTGCAGAATAAGCACCACCACCGCCGAGATCAACCTTCATCCCCGATCTGCACCAACTGTGAAGCCTCCGCTCAGCTTCACCATCGTCGCGTCGCCTCTGCTCACCGTCGTCGCGCCTCTGCTTCACCATCATCGCGCCGCCTGCGCTCACCAACTGGATCCGTTGTCGAAGCACGTCGCTGGATCTGGACGTGCAGGGGCCAGCCCCAGTTTGGGTTTTTCTTTCGTTATATGTAAATGGGCCAGCCCCAGATTGTGTTTGTTGGTCCTGGGTCCAGCCCGTTACTGGATCTGGATATGTATTCATCTCCATCTCGCTGCTCCTCGTTGAACGCCAGTTTTTTTTTGAAAGATTAAAATGTAAAAATTAAGCTCTTTGTTTCTATTCATTGTTACATTACAGCCCCAGAATGTTCGAATCTGGTCACAGAGCTCCCTTTTTCTTTCTTTTTTTTGGTTTTGTGTTCGAATCTGGGTTGCATAGACTGTTGTGGGTTTGAATCTGAGTGTGCATGGTTCATTTTTGTTTGTTGTTCGTAGGTAACAAACGTGAATAGATTTCGTTTTTTATGTTGTTCCTTATGTTGATTTGTTTCCAGATCCATCGAATGAATGGATTGGTTTTTATGATTTTTGTTACTGAAAGATACAACCCCCATTGATTCGAGTGTGAATATGATTTGTTGTTGAAATCTGTTCCTATGGTAATAATTGTGCAGAGATCCTGTTTTTTGTTTCTGTCCATCTTGGGTACAGCCCAAGAACTGTGATAAACGAATGTTCATGGGTACAGACCGTTATTTTGATAAACACCGTTGGGGCCAGACCCATGACGCTAAAACTGACCAGTATGAATGACTTAATAAAAAAAATAATGAACTGATAAAAAACAAATAAAACATCACGGGTCCGTACCCGTGAAGGCTTAAGTGCTTCTCTGTTCGTAGTAGGTACAGACCCAGATAAGTTTTTGTTGTATATGGGTACAGCCCCCCATTAGATTTATAGCTGCAGATTTGATTTTAACTAGCCATGGATTGTAAAGGGTCATGGGTACCGCCCGTTCAGTCCTCGTGGGTCTGTACACATTACCAGACCAAATTTGGTTCAGCTCAATAAGGGTAAAACTGTCAAAAAGCAAACTAGAAAATCTAACTTTAGCCTTAAACAGAACAAAAATTCAGTTAGGCTTTTAAATATAAAGTTAGTATTTTTTTGGCCTTAGGAAGTATTTTCGTCGGCCCGGATTGACCTTTTAGCCGCGGCAATAGTGTTAAAAGCAAAACACATATAGTAAAAAGATAAAATATAGCAATAAAGAAAAGAGAAAATGGAAAATGTTTATAAAAGGAAATGTTTTATACACAACCAATCTCAGCCGTTTAAAGCAACGCAATAACATCCGTCGGATTAGTAGTATCTTCATCCCTACATTAGGGTTTTAGTTGTATCCACCTCACAAAGACTCTTCTTTTTTCTCAAACCTGCAAAGAAGAAGAAGAAGAAGAAGAGAGAGGTTTCTGAATCAAATCGAAGATGGTTCAACGTCTCACATACCGTAGGCGCCATAGCTATGCTACCAAATCCAATCAGCATCGCGTTGTCAAAACCCCTGGTAATACATACACATTCATATATTAGCATTATCGCTATAAAATATCCGAAATCTTAGTATTTGTTTTTCAGTTTGATTTTTTATTCATTGCCCATTTCTCTGCATTCCGATTTAGATCTGCATTTTTAGCTGATTATATGATTAATATATAGGTGGGAAATTGGTGTACCAGACCACAAAGAAAAGGGCAAGTGGACCCAAATGTCCAGTTACTGGCACGAGGATTCAAGGGGTAATTTTTATTTTTGGTTTAACTTAATTGTTAATTAATTATAGCTGTTGAACTTAAATCGTTAGATCTTTAGTGTGGGTAAGGTCCCCTTTACCTCATTGATATTAATTCAAACACTTCCATTTTCCTGGAGCTTAATTGTAGCTATTATTGTCTGATTTGAGTAAAATACTATAGCTGTAAGGGTTTAATAGCTTATTAATGTGACTATATGTTTTCGAATATAGCTACATTAAACGTGCGATTAAGGAATTGAGTATTAGTGCTTAATTTGTTCTATTTTATGTGTTAGATTACTGTAATTTGAGTCTAATAAAGTACATTTGGGGTGTAATGGGATGAAATCGAATGAGTTTTCATCATATACAAAAGTTAAAAAAATCAGTAATGTGAAATTTTGTATATATTAATTAGTATTTATTTTTGTTTGTGTGTACAGATTCCACATTTGAGGCCTACTGAATATAAGAGGTCGAGATTATCTCGTAACAGGAGAACTGTGAACCGTCCATATGGTGGTGTGTTATCTGGTGGGGCCGTAAGAGAGAGGTTTGTTCTATATATCATAATAATAATAATCCTTTTTTATGCTTAGGTTTGTTCATAATCTTTAACATGAGTTATTGTTTTTGTGTATGAAGGATTGTTCGAGCTTTCTTGGTAGAGGAGCAAAAGATTGTGAAGAAGGTTTTGAAGATTCAGAAGACAAAAGAAAAATTGTCATCAAAGGCCTAAAGATGATACTTTTCATGAAACTTTAGTTTAAATGGATTTTGGTAAAATTTTGATATTTTTATGATTTTAGTTTGTTCTCACTACATTGTCTAAGGTGTTTTGGTTTGACACTTTATGAATATTTTTCATTTATGTTGAATTTTTGTTGTTTTAAACACCTTATTGTTGGTCTTATTTGATAATTTATATTCGATAAAGATAAAACTAAAAGTTAGATTGTTTTAATTGAAAACTGTAGAAGCTAAAATTCAATTAATTAACTTGTAAACTAATCAAATAGTAAAATAACACCCTTAGTGATTTAGCTAAAGTTCAAATACCTTTAGTGCTATATGAACTTGAGTGGATGAATACTGATAGTGATAGCGTTGAAAAATAGAAAGGAAAAAGTAAAATAATTCATCTGCTTCATCTGAATTAATCTTGCAAATGAACTTGGAGATGAAGCAATCTTAACTTTTAGATTCTTTAATGTAAAAAAATGTAAATATTAAAACGTCACTATATAATGGAATAGAGGTATTATTGAAGGCCAGTCTGTAGATCATAACTATAACGTTAGCCAAACACAATGAGAGAGTCGTTTATTACTTGTACGACTTTCTAAGAACTCAACTCATGCGCACGTCATCACTAAGAGGCTCCATCTGTCCAAACACCTCTTTGAACAAATAAACCAATGCAATTTATTGAGTGGTGTCCCAAACTAAAGATATAGTAGTATGAAAAGTCTTACACAATTTCTCCATGGATTAGTACTTAAATCTCAGTTACACCTATAGTTTCTCCAGAACTAATAAACGCAACAACCATGTATTCATATTTGGAAAAGGTTAAAGGTTAATCCTAATGCTCGTACAAATTTTTTACTTCTCGGCTTCGAAGATGCATTAGAGTGTGGACTAGGAAGCACTTTAAAATCTCTCGTTGATGGCTTACTTGAAACTAAGTTTTGCGTATCCGAGAACCGAAGCAAGTCATTACAAGGCCACAGAACCTTGGGGTTTGACGAAAGGTCTGAGGTATTTCCACACTTGGGGAGATTACCCAAGTGATTCCAAGAATGAAAGGACAATTATTTTATTTTATGGAGAAAGCAGGTGATTTGAACATACTTAGTGTCATTTCTTTAAATGTTATGACTCAATTTTTCATATAATTTCAAATGATTTGTTAGTCAAGTGAAAAATATCATATTAGTCTTTAGATAATCATATCAATAAGTCATTGTCAATCCGGTCAACATTTGAGTAAAACCCATTTGACCAATAATGCCCACATGAATAATAATTAACTAACCAACTAAAAAAATATGCGAGAGAATGTTGAACACAAGAGAGAGTGAGAAGCACAGAAGAATACTACATCGATAAAAGTATCTTTTGACTGTGAACCTTCTCTAATAAGGACTATCAGGTTACTTGCTGACCAGTGAACATGATGTTTTGAACAGTTCAACATACCAAGTCAACAAAATTTACATAATATTCTTTCAAACATTATTTAGTTCTCACGGTTGTGTCCATTTATTGTCCCGTACAACTCCTGGTATTTCATAAATGACCTTTGGAGAATTTTGCTTTGAAAAATTCTTGTAAGGAAACCTTACCCATGTGATTTATATAGGTGCTCTTTTGTCGAGAGTATTCAAGGTTATTCGATATTATGTTATCAAAGATACAAGAACCATTGAAAGTTTAATTCATCCTTCACTTTATATGTAACACTGTCTACTTTGTCCTGTGAATGATTTATGGAGGTCTCCCCACAGTGCGTTGCACCAAAGTGTAGTTTCAGATTCAAGTTTTTCTTTTGAACCTAGATTGGGGAATCTCCACTATTGGTAGGGTTCACATCATGGAAACTCAGTTTTCATAGGCTTAAGACCTATTCTCCTTGACAACACTCGTACTTGCTCTCTATGCAGAACTTTGGTTGTGTTATGTTATCCCTTGATTGAACGTAATCAATTATGATAACTATGTTTGAGAGCAGTTGTCTGACGATATTGCGTGTATGATATATGTGTCTAGACTTATCGTTATATATCTCGTTTAGCGTTCTACAAATGTCACTTTGATTATCACAATATATGCAGATACATGGCACATGCTTTTGCCAATTAGAGATAGGTTTTAAGAAGTTTCGAAACCACTCAACTTTCTCGACAACTTTGTTTGAACCTATAAATTCAAATTCAATGGTGGATCTGGTTATGCACATTTGCTAAGTGGATTTCCAAGACACAACCTCTCATCCTAACATGTAGACATGTCCACTTGTAGATTTTGAGTCTATGGGATTTGACACCCATTTGCATTGTTGTATCCTTCTAGTACAGATGGATCGCATGTGTATAAAAACCCTTTGTTGATAGTGTATCTAAAATATCTCAAAACTCTTATAATAGCTAGCTTGCTTACTGCGTGATCAGAGTCTGTCCTAGTGTAGTTTATTCAATATAAAAAGCTCCTTACAATACGAGAATATTCTGACTAGTTGATCGTGTCACCAGACTCCCTGCATGAGCATATTTGTCCTAGTATGGGTTCGTTTGGAAGTGTTTTTTTTAGAGTAAAAAAGCACTTTTTGAATAAAATTTAAAATTTAAAAAAATTATAAAAAATAATTTTGAAATCTAAAATTATTTTAAGTGTTTTTTTAAGAAGCACCTATTTAGTGCTTCTCATAAAAGTGTTTTTCAAAATCAAAAAAACTCTTAAAATGGTAAAAACACTTTTAAGTGTTTCTTCCAAACGAGCACATAGTCAAAATAACTAACCTATGTATTTAAAGAAGTAACTTTGTTTCTTCTTTAAGAATACTAACAAAACTATCACCTCGCTTCTCAATTTTCGTATATCACTCAAATTACTTTGGATATGCTCAATGTGGTTTGATATACATGTTTGATGCATCTTATCATTCAAATCAAACCTTTCAACTTACTTTTTGGCTATAAATTGTGCGAACTGAACCTAAGAATACAGTGTATTCTAAATACCTGACAACATAATCCTTATCTCTTTTTGGATGAAATAATTTCATAAAAATCAGGAACATAATACAGCATAAATAAGCTTATAACCATATGGTCAAAGATTTGTCGGAAATTGAAGCTAATCCATTACATAGACCAGAAACGTGTACTAAGTACTAACCACTTAAATAGTCAACCACACCATAAACTAATCGATTAAGTAATATTAAACACGCCTGAGCAATGAAACTCAGATATTGTTTTGCTTAAGAAACTGAAGAAGACCAATCAACTTTTCAGGAGGAGGAGCAATTTCTTTGACTACAGGGTGGTCAATTAAAGTTGTGACCCATGTGTAGATGAATGGATTCTTTTCAGGGTCAATCATTTTAACTCCTAAGATATCTTCTTGCATCTTGAAAGCACCAAGTGATGCAACCATGAGTATATCTAGCAGACCCAAATGGTCTCCATGATCTTCGGGAATTCCAGCAGGAAAGAATTCCTTCATCCCCTCTTCTAGAACAGTTAATTTATCGTGGACGTCCTCCAGAGCTTTCTCTTGTGTTGGTGCATCTCCATTAGAATTAAACACTTTCATTGTGCACTCCAGCACCTGCATTCACACGAATTTAGTTTTAGAAAAAACAGTGTAAAGTAGTATACCCCCATTAGAGAAACACTTCCAGTTAGGGCGAACCCAATTTATCTCCGGAGAATGGAAAGTTTGAAAAATTAGTGTTGTTCCTCGTTCCTAACTTTAGTCTAATTTTTAGTTTGAGAAAGGATTTGGAAGCCAAATATATGTTTGGGGAAGGCAAAACTCTATTTCTTAAAAGTTTTTTTTTTTTTAAAATCAGGCAAAATTAACATGTTTTTTAAATCAGGCAAAATTAACATGTTTTTTAAATCAGGCAAAATTAACATGTTTTTTAAATCAAGGCATTGCATCCCAGGACAGGGAGAATTGAGGTGTGGTTCGAGGTTATATGTTTTTTTTTTGTTTTTTTTTTTGTCAACACGGGGTTATATTATTATTTTTGGGACAATAACACGGGGTTACTATGTTTTGGGTTAATTTGTAGTGTAGGATGGCAAATGGGTAAATATATAAGTCGAGAAGTTAATGTATTCTTCAAGACCGGTGAGTTACATCCCACGTCCATTTGGAAATACTTATTTTAAAGTAAAAAACACTATTTTTTATCAAAAGTAGAAATGTAAAAAAACACTTTTAAAAATTAAGTTTAAAAAAAATTATCAAAAATAATCTGAATATTTAAAATTACGTAAAGTGTTTTTTTAAGAAGCACCTTAAAAGTGTTTTATAGAATCTAAAATTCTTTTAACCATGTAAAAGTACTTTTAAATGCTTTTCAAAAAAGCACTATCAAACGGGCACTAAGTCTATATCCGCAATTGAAACCTTTATTGAATGACATAATACTTTCTCTATTTCACAAATGTTTTTCTGTGATCATATCTTTCGTGAAACCAATCGGTATGCGGATAAACTAGCAAAGGAAAGAGTAACCGTATATTCAGAGCATGTAGAGTTACAAGATCCTCCAAACTATCTTAGAAATTTTATAATGAACGATAGGAGTAAGTATGCGACTGATTGAGTGATACTGGATTGTCAGTGAGGTCCAGTTTTTTTATATTAACTCTTGTATTTACTGGGTTGTAAGACTCAGATTTATGCAAAAGAAAATAATGTTTATTGAAGTTTTTTTCATACAATCACGGATCTTAAAAGCTCAGTAAATCATATCCAAGATAATTACTAAATTCTCGAAAAAATACACAAAATTATCATAATAATATTGTATATATTTAAAACATAATCATTACATTTACTGTCATAAAGTTATCATTTATAAAATATCCTGATATTTTAAATACTCTATGTATCGAAAATATAAATAATAACATAGAAAGTTAAAAAAAGTGTTTTGTTATTTTAAATAAATAAATTATATAACATTATTTTTAGTTATTAGATATTATTTTTATAACTGAAAACATAACATATTATATATATATAGAGAGAAATTAACCTAGAGGAAAAACAAACCGAACCACTATGCCAAAAGTCAGATCAACCTAATCAGGGACGTAACTAAGATTTTATATTTGAGGGGTCAAAATAAAGGTTCTGAAAAATTGGAGGACCGACCTTTATTAATTTTTTTTATAAAGGTGAAAAAAGCTTTTTAAAAAATTTGGAGGGCCTGAGCGGCTGAGCCCCAAACCATATAAGGTGCATCCGTTCATGAACCTAATTCATTTTTTTCTATTTTTTTCTTTGATTTTTTTATTGAAAAACCCTGAAATGGGTATAGCATGTTTTTGTTATTAATATATATGAAATATTAATAGCAAGAATAAAATATTATTATATTAAAAAATAATAATTTCTAATATTTTTCTGCTATAAAACATGTTAATCAATGTTATAAATGTATATTTGATAATAGTATATCATTTATAGGTATAAATATAAATGATATATAGAGTTAAATAATTTTTGAAAGATATTATAAAAGAGAAAATGACCCAAAAAATAAAAATAATATTATTTTCAGCCCAATAACATCAATGACAAAATTTCTGCCCAATAACATCATTAACTAAATTTTGTCCTTGATGGGAATCGTTCTTGACGGGAATCGTCCTTGACGGGAATCGTCCTTGATGGGAATCGTCCTTGACGGGAATCGTCCTTGATGGGAATCGTCCTTGACGGGAATCGTCCTTGACGGGTAAACATGTAATCTTATAATAGTAAGTTAATGGATGATTCTTTGGGGCAAGTATAATATTATTTTGATTTTTTGGGTCATTGACCCATTATAAAATTTTATAATATTACATAATTTTCATATAAAATATGAGATTGTGATAGATTAAACTTTTATTTGAAATACAAATAATATCATGTAATCAAAACATGTTTCAGTTATTCTTTATAAAAAAGAATTTAAATATTAAAATAATATAAATTCTTGAAGTCAAAAATTTTATACATGATCCTATTTTCTTTTCTCAACATTATTTCACAATTCATATAATTTTATTTTTATCAATATTAATTATTAATTATTTCTATTAATATAATAACTATAATGTTCAATATAAGTGTATAAAGTTATGTGATTAATCTTATTATCAATAACCTTGTTCTCTTATAGACGTAAATCATCAACCAACATGTATAAAGTTAAGTGCATAAATTTTATATATTCTTGAATTTATTTGGCTAAATATTGAAAGAGAATGTAAAATTATAAACTTCTTAGGAAAAAATCTCTTGAACGATGCTTACATATTTAAGATTTATGAATAGAACAGAACTATTTTTTCTAAAATAATTTGGCAGCAAGGGTAATTAAGAGCTTGTCAAGCCAATGGTGAGAGAATCTCTCTACATTGCACGTGAAAAGGAAAAGAAGATAGGGAAAGGGGGAAAGGGGGAAGGAGGAAAAGAAAAAGAGAAAAGAAGTTTGCATAAGGGAAATATTTTTAGTGGGTTAATTATAGGAAGAAACCGCGTCCAAAATAAAAATTATAGGAAAAAAATATTAAATTTATAAGGCCAACCTCTACCCCATATTTATAAAAAATATCCTGAACCTTAAGTATTAGTTGGATTTCAACTAATAGGACTAAAATCCCCAAATAGCCCAATAATGCCCCCTATATAACCCCACCCATCCCCTTTCTTCTCCAATAGCATCCCCTCCCCTCCCTCCCTTCCTCTCCCGTTCTCTGATCAACCGACCCTACCGGCACCGCATCATCCACCACCAACCCACCACCTCCTCCTCTACCCTCTCTAATCAAACCACCACCAAATCCTGTCACAGCCACACCACCACCAACATCTCCACCTCCCCTATCAGACATTCACCAACAACATCACCATGGCCACACCACCAGCACCACCGACCCCCTCCCCCAACATCTATGGCCTCACCACCAGCATCACCGAGCCATCACCATTATCATCAATACCACCACCACCTCTCCTCTCGGCAGCACCCTATCACCATTATCACAACCCACCGCCCTCTCTTACAATCAAATAACCGAACCACCATCATCATCATCAATACCACCACCACCTCTCCTCTCGGCACCACCACCATCATCATCAATCCCACCACCACCACCTCCCATCCCCACCAGAATCAACCCACCACCAACCCACGAGCACCTCCCATCCCCAACAGAATCAACATCAGATCGACCACCGGCTTCACCCAATCAATTGAACCACCAACTGTTCGAAACCAGCAGCCATTCGAACAACCAAAACCATTCGAAACCCAGCTGTTCATCAGCTTCATTCACCAGCACCCACCACCATTCGAAACCCAATTGTTCACCTCCATTCTTGCGCCCCATGTTGGAGTTAATCGTGCTGGGTCCAGCCCACTCCCAAAGCAGTGTGGGTCCAGCCCATTCAACAATCAACCCCATCCACCGATTTGAACCCCTGCGCCACTACGACAACCATCGCCATCGACTATATAATGGGCTTAGCACGTCGAGGCCAATAACAGATGTTGCTGATTCGCACTACCCGACCACCTTCAAATTCATTGAATACAGTGAAGACAGTGAATTCTTTTGAGTAATTGTATGCCATAAGTTTGATTTTTAGTGTGATGGATATGGGGCCAAGCCCGTTGTGAATGTAGTGTTGATGCGTTCTGGCCCAGTTTGGAATTCTTTTGTTTGATTTTTGATTCGCGTCGCAAGTGATTTCTTTGAAATCAAAGCAGTTAAGGAAATCGAACAAGCAACTCATCATCTCCACTGTTCTCATGGCTGTGGGAATTGCTGTTGTCACATGGCTTGCTGTTCCAGCTTCCTTCACAATCTTCATTTTCCTTCACAATCCCGTGAAGATCTGCCGCCAGTTCCATAACCCACCCCCAAAGCATTGTTTATTTGTGTTTATTTGTACATGAATTTGGTGAATTTTTTGTGTTTATTTGTACATGAATTTTGGTAAATTTTTTGGTAAATACAGTGTTTGATTGAATGTGTTTGTCTGTCAATGAATTTGGTAAAAAATTTGGTCAAGACAGTGAGTAAATGAGTTTTTGTGTGATGTTTATGTAAAGACAGTAATTTTGTGTGATGTTTTGTGCCATAGGTCCGTACCCACCGAGTTCATAATCGGTCTGTACCGTGTGGAATTTGAGTTAATGTAATAGGGGCTAACACGGGCTGTACCCATCACGAGAAGGGGTAAAAAAGACATAATCCTAAACATAAAGTTAAAAAATGGATGTAATTAGGATTGTTTTTTAGTTTGGATGTATTTTATTAATGTCCAAAGTTTGAGGATGCAAAAGGTATTTTATTAATGCAAGAGAACTTATATGTTAGATGATAGATGGATAAAAGAAAAGTGTGTAGGTGATATTTGTGAACAAAAGGATGCTATTTCTTTGGGTAATTACAATATTAACAAAAAGGTGATGGACTATTATGTGGGGAAGAGGTGGAGATTTCCACCTAGGTTTAAAAAGGTGTATGAGGTGGTAAAAGATATGGTGCTTAATGATAAGCATGACACTATAAGATGGGGAGTTAAAGGCTTTAGGACCTCGGATGTTATGTATGACCTAAGGGGTCCTAATGAGAAAACAAAATGGTATAGTGTGGTGTGGCATAAATGGAGTATGCCAAAACACAAGTTTTGTGCTTGGCTAATTTGTAAGGATAGATTAAGCACTAAAGACAGGCTTAGCAAGTGGAGGATGGCAGTGGACAAGATGTGTTGCCTTTGCTTTGAAGAACATGAATCAAGAGATCACTTATTTGTGAATTGCAAATTCACTAATTTGGCTTGGAAGGAGATTTGTGCCCTTCATAGTTGGCACAACTCGGGTAATACTTGGGAGGAAAGGCTTGATTTTATGCTTAAGTTTGATGGTAACACCTTAAAAGATACCATATCAAATATTACTTTCCTTAGCTTTCTTTATTGTATTTGGTATGTGAGAAATAAAAAAGAGTTTAAGAAGATGCATCATAAATATGAGGATATTGTGAAAATAGTTGTGAAAGATGTTCAATACACATTTTGGAATAGAAATTTATTTAAGAGGAGTGTTGAGAATATGAGATTGATAGCAAGATGGAAGCTACATGGAGTACTCAAGGGAGGAGAACAAGAAGATCAAGAAAGATAACTTGGAGCTTGGACCTAGTATAAGTCTTTAGCAATTGTTGTATAGGGTTTAATTTCCTAGCAATAGTTGTATAGGGTGCTTTTACTTTGATTTATTTTTCTAGCAATGGTTGTATAGTTTGTCTTGCAAGTTGATAGGTTTACTTTCTAGTAAATGTTGTATAGGGTTTGTTTTCCTAGCCATGCTTGTTTTTGTGTCAAAAACAAGTAGGGGTTTGATTTGTACTTGTCATTTTGTGGATATAAAATGGTAGGTTTGATAAAAAAAAAAATTCCTCGAAAAAAATCCATCAATCATTGCATCGAAGAAGCGTAATAACCAATCAAACAGTATATATAACAAAAAGGTCTCTAGCGCTATTATTGTCGAGCAAAAAGTCTCTCGGTTGTCTAGATCTTAAGAGGATAATCTAAAGCTCCAAAATTATCAATTTTCTTTTTTAAATTCTAGTTAGGAAAAATTCTTTTTTAAGTTTTAATTTTAATTTTTTGGTTTGGTTTTTTACTCTTTTACTCTCGTTCATACTAGGTACAGACCCATACTCATTTTTTGGTTCAATTCCACGATTCAAGTTGGTTTTAGGGTTTTGATTTTTTTTCTTTTTTTGACCATGTGGGTGCGGGCTCATATCAACTATTAGCTACATTAGTCCTTACCATGTCAAGTTAATATTTAGATGGGCTGGCCCATCAAGAACAAAAGTTCAATGGATTTGTAACCATATAGAACAAAACTGGGGTTTTGAACAAATAAATTTTAAAACATGTGGGTTGTACCCATGTAGAACAAAAACAAACACAACATAAACAGATAGAACTTTTTGGATCAAATACAATATTCAAATGGGTTGTACCCATTATGTACAAAACAAAAAAACAAAATACAACCTATATTGGGCCAACCCCATTACCACCAACATCTTCACTACGACTAGTCCATTACCTACAAAGAACTAGATGGGTCTGACCCATATATGAATAACACACGATCTGGATCCACAATCAAGACTTGATGACAAACTCGATGGTGGTTGGGATCTTCCAGTGCTCCAGCGCGGCGACAACAATGGAAGGCAGCGAGTTGGAGGCGACGAGGGAAGGGGGCCAAGGGTTGGCCCCAGTACGAATATCAACATGGGGCTGGCCCCAATACGACATTTAAAAAAAACGACGAACTGGATCGACGACGGTGCTCGATGGCGGCGTCCTTCTTGTCCACGAACGGTGCTCGACGGCGGCGCTGGTGGATCTGAGTGCTGCTTGGTGATGGTGAAGCTGCAGGTTTCGTTGGCTTCCATGGTCTTGCTGGATCTCGAACCTAGAGGCGATAATGGTGGTGGGGTTGGGGATCTTGACGACAGCAGCAGGGTTGGGGTTGGTGGATCTCGACGGCTTCCTTCTGCAGCAGCGGCGGTGTGGGTTTGCTGTTTACAGAGAGAAATAGGGGTGGTGGCAATATTGGGTGTCTTCTGCAAGTTGAGGCGAAGGTGGGGTCGGTATTGGTGGTCAGTGGGTTGGTGGTGGTGGTGGTGATGAAGATGGTGGGGGTGTTGGTTGTGTTGCTGTGACGGGAGGGGATGGGGGTGGGTTTCAGATGGCGAGAGAGAGGAGAGACAGAAGGGGGGGGGGGGTGGGGGGTCGGCTTTAGAGAGAGAGAAGAGATAGAGGGGGTGGGACTTTTGCAGAATCTATATAATGGGGTTTGGGTTTGGGTTTGGGTTTGGGTTTGGAAGGGTTCACTATACGTATAGGGGGGAATGGGTTTTTTTTGGTATTTTGCACCTTTTAGTTGGACTCTAAAAACTAGTTAAGGACTGGTTAAGTTTGAGATTTAAAAAAGGAAGTAAGATATTGAGTAGACTTTAAAAAGTAAATTCCCCATATCTTAACTACAATTTAACTACAAGGGCTACTAAATTTAATTAAAGAAACCACATAGACCGAAAGTGCTACCAAAAGTTAAATCACACCGAATTATTTTACTTCTCACATGCTTAAATAGACATTTACTTTTTAAAATATATACAATCTAACTGGAAAAAGGTTAAAATGTTAAAATGACACTTATACTTTTTTTATTCTAATTATAGATGTACAACATTATTAGAAAGTTTTTTTTATACACAACATAAATTAAATGTAAACTTATGGAGATATCCAACAAAATCTAGTTAACACGCAATAATCGAGCTTTTGTTGATATGAGTATTTCTTTTTTGGACAAGGATGATATGGGTGAAAAGGAAAAAACTAGAAGTATTCCGTGCTTGAAAACATGGTGAAGCGGTAGAGAAATCGATGGTGAGAAGATGAAAAATTTGAGGTTGATACGGATTGCGTAGGTATTGTGTTTTGAGTTAGGTTTACTTTTTTTTAGTTGGGTTGAGTTTGTTACCGTGTTGGCCATTTTGTTGGGTCGGTTTGTTTCTATGTCTTACACTAGTCCAATTGAAAGTGTATTTTTTTTGGAGTTGAATATAGTTCTTCTTTTTATTAATATTTGTCACAATCTTTAAAAGTGATATTTATAAAAGATTATTTATTTAAGATATTAAAGATTTTTTTCTATTATTTTTTTCTATTATTTAATATTTAAAAGTTTATTATTATTAAATTTATTTACTGAGTTGATAAAAGATGTTTTAATAAAATAGAAGGAATTAACTATTTCTGAACAAATGATAAAGTATAAGATGAGCAACTTATAAGAAAATCAGATCTAGTGTGCATGTACTTTATTCACTCGAGCGGTTCTACTCAATTTTATCTTTGTCGACAATTGAATCTAGAACTTTTTGTCTAAAGAAGCAAAATTTCAAAATATTGGCTTAATTAAAAATTAGGTTAGGTTAATTTACTCACTGGGTTCAAGGTATTAGTTTCTTTTCTAGCTATAGATTTTTTTAGTGAAGGTAAAAATATTTTTTACCAACGTTTTGTTCACGTAATTGTTTACAGATACAGTAATATATTCTTCCGAGACAAATGTGAAAGAAAAACATTACTCGAAGGTTGGATTTAGAAACACAATAACTAATAAAACTGAACTACATGCACAATAACTCTCCAAAAAAAAAAAATGCATGTCCTCGTAAATATTATGGAGTCGGAGGATGGACAAATCTGAAAAATAAATTAATGAAAACACTAACCTGTTGGATATAACCAGCCCAGAAACGAACTTTGGCCTTTTGATAAGGTTCATCCGGCAAGAGTTTAACATCACTATTCTTCCAAGTTTCATCAATATACTCAAGAATAACAAGTGACTCCACAATAGGTTTTCCATTGTGTACAAGTACAGGAACCTTCTTGCAAATTGGATTATATTTCAAAAGCAATTCACTCTTGTTTTGTAAATCTTCTTCAACATATTCAAAAGGAATGCCTTTGATTTTCAAGGCTATTTCAACTCTCTTTACATATGGACTTGCCCACATTCCATGTAAAAATACTTTGTTTTCTTCACCCATTGTTTTTCTTTTTTCTAGTAGTGGAGTGATGTTGATGAGCTTATGGCGGTTATATAGAAGTGTAGATAATAAATTAATATTTATTGCTTGAATATTATTTTGAGTGAAAAGCACGGGATACTATGTTGTTTGGTAAAATAATAGTAAAATATTCTGTATAGTCAAATGATTTAGTAAAATATATTTATATAGTTTTCCCAAGATTCACACATGCATTCTGATTCTATAATTGAAAAAAAAAATGTATTCTATGACTAACTTCTAGTAGTAAATATTATTCACTGAATAGTGAAACTTTTTAGTTGAGAAAAATACATATACATTTCAAAAGTTAGGATCTTTATAATTTAAATTCTAATACAAAAAAAATCTTTTTTTAGTCTCTATTTTAATTTTTTAATTTTTTGATTTAGATATTTATTTTTATATCCATGTTTTTGCTGGGTACAAACTCAGGCCGAGTTCACGTTTTTTAATTATATCAAAACTTTGGCGTACGTGGAGGATTCGAGGAAATGAGACAACGCCAAAGTATATCAAAACTAACCCCTCTTTCGATTCAATTACAATTTGCGCATATCTTATGTTTAAGTTTCCGAAGAGTTGTATTTTCCTTCGTCGTAAACATACCACTTTCTCCACCGATATAATCTACCGCACCATTACTACCATTCGAAATTCTTCCACCATAATGATATAACCAATTAAATTTCATATTATCAAACCTAAAATAAAAAATTAAATTCAAATTAACCATAATTTTCAAAAAAAAATTATTCCAAACAATTTAAGCTTCAATAACAAAATGCTAACATTTACTAGTTATACCAACATGCATTAGATATACAACAATTGATAAAAAATCTATTAATTATATCACAATTATACAAATAATTAATAAAAACATAAACATATATTAGAATTGAAATTAATAGTAGTTGTAATAGTTAAAGTGATTACCTTTTTAGAAGATTAAGGTGAATTTAGTGAGTTGGTTGATTATTTGGTTTGATTTTTTTAATTTTTGGAGTAAAAGAAGGAAAGAAAATGGTGGAATAGATGAGTTAGGGTTTCATGTCCGGTGGAGGGTACTTATATTGAAAGATAGGCGCTCCCCAGGGGAGGCGCCTCGCTAATTCGATATTAAAAAAATTAAGATGGAGGCACTCCCCAGGAAGCGTCTATAAGTTAGTTCCGCAATTACTTTTTTATTTATATTTTTCATGTAATTATTTAATTAAAAAATGTTATGAATAAAAAAAACTCAATTTTCATCTAAGACTGGGAAATTAGTGTGCACGCTTTTATATACATATTTAATAATCCAATCACAACTAACACTTCTATGGTCATATATTTTTTTTTTGGACGGGCTATGGTCATAATAATTAATCTACCATTATAGATAAAATATCATGTTCAATTGGATGAAGCTGTGAGGAGGAGCGAGAGGATCCATGGGTTTTAAATATAATTGATGATATACATCGAGAAATTTCATCGTAATTATTAGTTTGACACCGCTTTTCAACTATCGTGATATTTTTTTTCGGACGCTTTAAGAAAGAGAAACGCTCTCTTCTCTCTCTTAGGGTTTGTCTCTTTTCTTTTCAATTTCATCAAATTGATTACTCTGCTACTGTTCTTATTCAATCTCTTTCCTTTTGTTGATGGCCATGGCAGACTGCTGTGTGCCCTTTCTTGAGTTTGAACGATTATCGACTGTTATTAGAACTTCTATTTTGAGTTGGAGGTTGGTCAAAGGCGCTGCTGCAGATGGAAGGAAAGATGGGGCTTCCGTTGGGTCTGTGGGGTTTGGTGGCTTGACAGGGGATGGTGAGTCTCGGACCTTCGTTCGTCTTGGTGGCGGCGGTTCTTTGATTGGAAAGACACGGTGGATTCGAAGTAAGGGTTGGTCGAAAGCGATGGCTAATGGGCTGGGCCCAGTTGAAACGCAGGTTTGTGATTGTGGTCTCTGTAAATTTCTTCCCATGGATACAGTGGTAAACGCTATTAGACTTGGATATCTGTTAATTTACAGTCTTATAAATAACCTACTGCTAGTACTGTTAGAATTAATAGTGACACAGGAGTTGGACAACTCTGAAATTACAGTGATGATACATGGTTCTATTTGGTGTTACAGGGATAAACATGAGATATCTGATGAAATGATTCTTATACTACTGATTATATATTGGTTGAAAATTCCGTTTGTGATAGTAGAACATCTGAATTGGATTTGGTTCCAATTTAGAATATACTGTGGTTTAGGGATAATCGGTAAAAACGTTACTACTCAGTTCAAGTGCGAGTATCATCCTTGGCCTGTCATTTCCTCCGTGGTTCAAACCCATCTTTGGGTTATGTTATATTGGGAGGACTTCCGGTGTTTTACACTGGGACAAGTCACGGTAGCGATGCTAATCGTGATTAAGTACCTTCTTTTGGTTCTCGGTTTCTTTGAGTGCGGTGTTGTTGTTGTTGTCCTTTTCACGGGGATTTGGAAAGGTGTGAAGGGTTATCAGACTTGCAGGCGAACAAATTGGTGCTTTTTTTCGACGACTAGTACATCTTACAATCTACAATGGTTACAATGGGATAGTTTGATGATAGATGTTTTAATGAATAGTTTGATTAGTTCCTTTTATGGTACAGTAGATAGTGGTTGTAATAAGGGTTGTTATAACTCAGTTTGATGTAATACAAGGTGTTTTTTCGACCAAAAAAAAAAAAAAAAAAAAAAAAAGACACCGCTTTTCATTTTTCTAACTTATTTAAAAAAAAACTTATTTACAAAAATATCACCAATACAATGAAAACGTTTATTAATCTAATTATTAATTTACAAAGAAAACATAAAAAATGTCACTTTCACATTCTTTAAATATGTAAAAAAAGAAAAATACCATTGTTTTCATTTTATTTTGAAATAATTTCTAATTAATTACAATTTCACACTTTACATTCCAAAAATAATGAAGGAGCAAATTACTTTCTACTTATTCATAACTTATCAATTTAATTTCCAATTAAACACATTGTCATATTTACCTTTTATTATCGCCCTTATGTGATTTTTGTAAATTTTATGTTTTTTATTTATTTATTTTAAAAATCCGATTTTTTTTTCGAAAATTTTTTTTCAGAAATTTTTTTCCCGATTTTTTTTAATTTTTATTTATATCGAAATTCCGGGTTATTTATTGCTATAACACACAAATATAAATTTATGTATCCCTGTAACACATAAAATCATTCTCTTCTTTAACAAAATTGTTTTTTTCTCTTTATTAATCGCATATATACCCTATTTTTACTCGTTTTTAACTATCTTGATATATTATCTTTTTGTCCAACACTTTTTTGTTATTTTTGTGTGTTTATATTTTAGGGTTTAGTGTGTTCTAGGTCACACAAAACTTGGTTTTGTTTATTCCAATTCTATGTATTCCTGGAACACACAAATCTCAAATTTGTGTATTCTTATAACCCACAAATATCATATTTGTGTATTCATGGAACACACAAAACTCAAATTTGTGTATACATTGAACACATAAAACTCGATTTTGTGTATTCCTGGAATACAAAAAACTTGATTTTGTTTGTTCAAATTCTGTGTATTCCTGGAACACACAAATCTCAGATTTGTATATTCATGTAACACATAAAACTCAAATTTGTGTATTCATGGAACACATATAACTCAAATTTGTGTATTCATGGAACACATAAAAAAATCAAATTTGTGTATTCATGGAACACATAATACTCAAATTTATGTATTTCTGGAATACACAAAACTTGGTTTTGTTTGTTCCAATTCTGTGTATTCTTGAACACACAAATCGCAGAATTGTGTATTCCTGAAACACACAAATCTCAGATTTGTGTATTCATGGAACACATAAAACTCAAATTTTTGTATTCATGTAACACATAAAACTCAAATTTGTGTGTTCATGAAACACATAAAACTCAAATTTGTGTATTCATGACACATAAAACTCAAATTTATGTATTCATGACACATAAAACTTGAATTTATGTATTCTTGAAATACACAAAACTTGATTTTGTTTGATCAAAATCAGTGTATTTCTGAACACACAAATCTCAAAATTATGTATTCTTGGAATGCAAAAATTTTATATTTGTGTATTCATGGAACACATTAAACTCAAATTTGTGTATTCATGTAACACAGAAAACTCGAATTTATGTATTCCTGGAATACAAAAAACTTGGTTTTGGTTGTTCCAATTCTGTGTGTTCCTGCAACACACAAATCTCAAAATTGTGTATTCATGGAACACACTTAAAAAAAATTCAAAAAAAAAATTGATTTTTAAAAAAAAAACAAATAAAAAAAAGTTTAAAAAAATAAAAATGAAATTAAATAAATAAATATTATTATAATCAAAGTAATTAATTAACAGGTCTTATTTTTGTAATCTTCTATTTTTTTGTGCTTAAGTAGGAATTAAGTTGAAGTTGTAATTAATTGAGAATTTTTACACTCTCTGGTAATTAATTGGACGTTGCCCTTTTTATTTTTTAGAAAATAGTTTTCATTTTCTCTATCCAAACACATTTTTATTAGTGTTTTAAAAAAATATTGAAAATGAAAACAAAAAAAATAACCATTATTTTTACAAACCAAACATAGCCTACAATATGTTTTTCATTTTTTAATATTAATTCTACTATTAGTTAATATTGAGCTACCACTTTAATATTGACCTATTGTTGATGAACAACGATCTTCATTTAATTAGCAGAAATTTACTATTAGTCAATATTAATTTGACAATAGTTAATGTTGAAGTATATAAATATAAATGACTCTCTCTTCTCTCGAACATGGTGAATTGCATTGTGTAAATTATCATCATGTTCATGTGAGAGCACCGTTGATATAGAAAATTGCATCGTGTAGAATTATCATCATGTGAGAGGACCACTAACAAGGAAAATGTATAAATCTCTCATGCAAAGTATTATTATGTTATTATTTGTTTATTTGAGTCTTGTGTCAATCATAGGTAAGCATGTTAGTTAGTACATAGTTTTAAATTTGATTTTATTGATGATGTTAACGCAAGTGGAAAGTCTTATAAGATTCTCTTCATCCATATCACTGTCACCAGATCGACAGACCCCTAACATCAAATCATCAAACACATTCATCATTTCATCACCCCAAGTGGGTTACGGTAGGTAATTGGAAGCTTTTCTTTTTCGCCGTGTTTTGTCCAATCCTCGATAGGTTGACACAAATTCATACTTCAAAATATCATTTCATAGTATATACGAAATTTTTGATTATTCAAACAACAGTTACACGGACAAAAAATGTGAGTCGTACGATCCATGTGTTTTTTTACAAATTGAATAAGTCTTATCACACCCAACAAATACTCCTTAGTAACAAAATGTTTCTCAATAATTGGATCTATCGTCTAAATTAAGTAAAACATGCAATTATAACCAAATTCGTAAAAACAACTATATTTAATTAAACAGACCGAATATTTCAAAACAAATATTCTAACCTAAAATATGCTATATTAATATACATTATATTTCTATAATCAAAGCATATTAAAATTTAACCCTTGAATATACCATATTAATACACGTTATACTTCTATAATCAAAGCATAATGAAACACGTATTTAAATAAGGGTAAAAACCACGACGACCCTTTATCTTCGACGAAATTGCACTGGCGGTACGTGATCTATAAAAAGTCACGAGATGGCCGTATACATTAGTATTTTGTGACACCGTTAGCCCTTTTTTGCATTTTCTGTAAGTTTACGTTAGTTAACGCCGCGTGGAGCCACCTTAGCGCCACGTCAGCATTATTAGTCTTCATCATCATCGTTCTTATTATTTATTCTGATTAAAAAAAAGGAAAAATGTTTAAGCTTGAAGATCAACAATGGAAGAATCCCAAATAAAAAAACAATAAAAAAACTCTTCAAACTCATTTTCCCACACCAAGCCGCTCTTCTGCATAAGAATCCCGTCGCCACTCGTGTCTATTCTCCACCACCATCAACGGCTTGGTTACGCCATTAACAACCAAGAACCCAAATCCAAAAAAAAGATCTTCAAACTCACCTTCCCACTTTAAGTCGCTCTCCTGCAAAACAATTCAAAAAAATACGGTTTAAGACCAATAAATCAAAGGTATTTCTAGAATAGCATTCTGTATCTTCTGGATGAACAAAGGATATATCGTCTATTTTTTTATTGTGGTAAAATTTCTCAGAAATTTTGATCTTGATTTTTCTTTTGAACTTTTCTTCATGTGATTGACTTTATTGTTTAAGAACATTTCTTTACCGTTTGTTGTCAAATTTAAATTGCTATGTGTACTCATTAGTTGTACATTCTGGTTTTTAGTTTATAATTTTGATCATTTTCTTATGTGCATATCAGAATTTTGGAATAATAGCCACTCTTTGGGCAAGATTCAAAGTGGGATTCAATTTGGATGATTCGTTGGAAAGAAGGCAATTTAACATTTATGTTTAATTCAATATAGTAACAATTTTTTCAATATATTTGATTGATTTCACTAGCGTTTCTCGTAATCGATAATAATTTTTTATGTTTTTGGCTTAACAATGTAGGTGCTTGGAAATATCTGGAATCAGATATCTAACTGTTCAAAAGGAAAAGAGGGGTTATTTTATGTAGCCCTAAGGTAGCTGGTTTCTATTTTTCATCATGTAGAGACCCTATCAATATCAAAGTTCCAAGTTTTACACTGCATTTTTTGAATTGTTTTGCAGTAAATATCTATTTGGCCGATAAGTGAAACCAAGGTGTTGCGTAAGTTTTTGTGGGTCCAATGATTTGCCATGAATGTCAGAGTGAAGAATTTGGTGTTATACAATATTTTTTTGAATTGTATTGTTAAAGTGAACAATTTGGTGCTATACTGTATTTTTTGAATTGTTGTGCTAAGCAATTTGGTGTTATACTGCATTTTTTGAATTGTTGTGGAGTGAGCAATTTGGTGTTATACTATATCTTTTGAATTGTTTTGCAGTAAATATCCATTTGGGAAAACTTGGATCGTGAGTGTTGGAGTGAGTAATTTGGTGTTATACTGTATTTTTTGAATTGTAATGAAGAACACCAAGAATGTGTGTGTTTTAGTGAGTTAGTGTATGTGTTTTGATGTGTTTGTGTGTTTGTATGTATGTGTAAAATTTGTTATAACGAGTAAATGACAAAACTACCCTTGCCACATAGGAAAAATTCTCAGCTGGGATGACGTGGCGCCACGCGGCATTGACTAATGGTCAACTGACAGAAAATGCAAAAAAAGGCTAACGGTGTCACAAAATATTAACATAAATGGTCATTTTGTGACTTTTTATAGATTAGTTACCACCAGTGCATTTTTGTTAAAGATAAAGAGCCACACAGGGTCTTTACCCTTTAAATATAACAAAAAAAAGATTAAAAATTTAAAAAATACCCAATATTGGCCAAATTAATGATAATTTTGATGTTGAAGTGGACCCACACGTGTAAGTGGGTGATTGGCGACTCTGTTGATGACATGTCAGAGAATGGGGTGTGGATTGGAGTGGTCTCGTAGCTCAATTAGGGTCTAGGGTTTGAGAAATGGGGATAACAAATTTTTGGGTGGGTTTTGAATTAAATTATGCCCAACTCACTACTTATATTTCACGCGCATCATTATCGACGACAATAAATTGTGCTAATGACCCAATTTTCATCACTAATTAATACACTAGTCGTGAAAATTTTATGTATTTTATTAATTATTCAAATAGCTTGCCATTAATAATATAATTAGCGAGTACAAACTTTTATCGCTAAAAAAATTGTTCTTTAGCGACGACAATTGTCGTCGTTATTTTATGTTTTTTAATTAACCATTAAAAAACGATATATATTGTTGCAAATGAGAAACCATTAGCGACGACAATAATGTCGTTGCTAAAGATACCATCGCGACTCGCTAGTAATGCATGTGATAGTAATGTTTAAATTTTTAATATTGAAATTTGAAATTCGAAATTAAATAGTATTTTGTGTGTTTTAAAATATTTGAAGATATTTTGATTTTTTTTAGTAATAAATTCTTAAACATTAAACTTTTCTGGAAACGATTAATTTTGAACTCACAATCCATTCAGTAATATCTTTGCAAAAGATCCTAACTATGAATTAATTAATCTTTTATTTTTAGGGGAACCGTAGAATAATTATGTTTACTGTTTTAAGCTTTGAACTTCTAAGCGAACCGATATAGTCATGAGCTAATCAAAGTAATACTAGACACTTAATTCTGATCCAGATATATCAAAATGTTAATATATAACCATCAAACTTCGATGTTTATAGTGAATGCAATTATCGTTTCGTTGTATTAATTTACTAGTGATATGGTGAATGTTTATAGTGACTATACCTTTTCATAGTGACTGTTTATATAGTGAATGCTATTCTTGTTTCGTTTCATTAACGTTTTATAATTTGACTATACCTTGTCAGTAAGCAAATCGTCACTTGAAAAGTCCTTTCGTAAATTTAGATTGTATATAGGGCTGAGCAAAATTTTACCAAAACCGAAAAACCGAGTTAATTTTAACTAAACCGATCCAAAATATATGTTAATTTTACCCGAACTAACCTTACCCATCGGATTACCTTGTGATTTTTTGGGTCCATGTAATTTACCTATATATTACCCAAACTATTGGGTTAAGGTTACCCAAGCCGAAAAACCGTGTAATAAAAAAATATACAAAACATGCATATTATAGAAGTCTTTTCATTTGATTTCTCAAATATTCTAAAGGTCATTACCAAGTCCCCGATCAAATGAAAACTATTCGACTAATTACTTCTTGATTTGTAATGTTAAAATTGTAATTTTAATCTTTAGAAGTATAATTATATTAGTTTTTTAGATTTTGTCATTTTTTCATGTGTTAAAAAAAGTTTGACTATTGTTGACTAACGCGGGTAAAGCGAAGGTAATCGAATGGTAACCCGAATTAAACCGAGGGTAATTTTTATTATACCCTACCCTTGGGTTACCCAAACAATTCCTTAAACCGAAATATATTACCTTTGGTTTACCCTAGCCTCTAAACCGGGTAAAACCGACCCGTGCTCTCCTCTAATTGTATATCACAAAAGATCTAGTTTCACGGAAATGTTTGAAAGTTATAAGTACGGCTTTTTGTGAGACAAAATCAAATAGGGTTTTTTTTGACGTTTAAGTCCGTGCGTGCAGGAATTTTCCAGCCATGAATGCCATTTTTTGGTGTTCAAGATATATATAGACAGTTGTTGACAGGTTCCTAGGCATAGGCATTCTTGCGTACAAGAAACCCCCCTCCCATGCATGCTATGCTTGGTCCATTTATTGCCCGTGGAAAAGGGGTAAAAGTGGTGAATCCAATAAGTAATAAAACAAAATTAAATCATGATATTTCAAAAAATATATTGGTGGAGGAAATTGAATGAAAGGTCTTATTCAACTTACAATCATAAAAAATAGGGGAATGCTTTCCTTTAATATTAAATGCTCCAATATTTATATTATTAGATTAATTAAGTAATTATTTTTACAAATTTAAAATATGAAATATAGGTTATAATATCATCGATACTTAACTATTAATTATTAAATGCAAGAATTTTCTTAAAAGATAATATTAAACAAATATCAAATATAGGGTAATGCTTTCCTTTAATATTAAATGCTTCAATGTTTATATTATTAGATTAATTAAGTAATTATCTTTACAAGTTTAAAATATGAAATATATGTTATAATATCATCGATACTTATTACTTAACCATTAATTATTAAATGCAAGAATTTTCTTAAAGATAATATTAAAAAAAAAAAAAGTCAAATTATGCATTTAGAATAGGACTTCATGAATGGCTAACTATAAAATGATTCCACTATCATGACCAAAAAAATAAATAAAATAAAATGATTCCACTATGTAAATAAGAATTGTCTAATTAAATACATCAACACTATATTAGATTAAAATGTATATCATGTATATAGAGTACTATTTTTAAGTAAGTATTATTATTTATTATAATCAAGCATAAAATTACTAAGTATTATTTTTTATTATAATCAAACATATGAGATGACAATGGTATTATTGGACAATACATACCTTGATATAATAGGAATATGATCGAATGATTAAAACAAACAAATACCTAGGTTTTTCAGGAGGGTTTTGAACCCTATATCTCTTGGTTGGTTGAGAGATAGGGTCCTGGCCAGTTGAGCTAACCCAACTAGTTAGAGAAAAGAGTTTTACTATGATGAAAAAGAGATTACAAGGAGAAATTATATCTTATGAGGTGTAAATAATAATACACACTACATGTGTATTTATAGGGAAGTTAGGAAACTAGGCATATTACTTTATTGGGTCAAACTTTATATAAGGCTAAGTCCAACAGCCTCTTGATTGTGGCTTTATACTACAATTGGGGTTTGACTGATGAGTTTTGGGCCTCCAACAGACTCCCTATCGTATACATCCCAATTGTAAAGAACCCGATTCACCTAATATTCTCGCCACATCTGGCTTAAAAATCTATTCGCCACATTTTATTTATATATTTTTTCACTGTATCTTCTCCTCCAAAAGATTGTTGTCAGCTACTCATTCTTCAGCAATTTTAATTTCTTCAAGATTTGAGTAAGTGTTTTATTCTTATTTCTTTTAATTTTCTTTTGTATAAAACTTTATTCATATCATACAATTTTAGGATATATTGTAACTATCTTAAATTTAATCTTCTAATTTGGGGTAAAAATCTATAGTTTTTGCTTAAATACAATATTTCTTCTTAAATATCTGTTTATATTGATGGGTTGAAGTATTAATGTACAAAAGTAGGGTTTAATTGGAAATTTTATCTAAAACAGAACAATCTGTTCCGAGTGATCTGCATTGGGGGTATAGAACTATTATTGTATAGTTACCTATATTTTGTTCCCAATTAGATCTATATGATGCATCCCAAAAAGAAAAAATCAGACATCCATATCTTGGTACTGATGTTTGAGGAACCGTAGTTGTGCCCTCAAATTGTTGCTGTGTCACAAGGGACTTAATTATAGTATTCATATAATTCTTGTTAAGAAAAAATAGTTTTTTTTTGTAGAAAAGGACTAAGCGCAGGATACTTTTCACCAGAAAGTTATATTCTTTACAAAGAGTCAAGGAATTACACATTTTTTATGAACATTTGTATTGCGTCAAGGATTTACACATTAGTTAAGAGCGATCTATTCTATTTTCTAATCTATTTTCTAATCTATTTTGGGTGTATGGTGTACTGATGATGTTTAAACTTTTGTTGCATTATAGGTAGTTTTGCCAAAGGTAAAATTACTGTATTTTGTTTTCCTTGAAATACTATAATTAAGGGTTTAGCTGTCCATGGAAAATGCATCGAGGCTCTTAATCTTTTCGATAAAATGCAGGTTAGCTTGTGATTCTGTATTTCTTTATTTTCTTTTTTCTGATATTGTGATTGCTTTTATAGGTAGAGACTATTCCTTGCACCAGAAGATGTCACATTTGTGGGGATAATCTTAGCAACAACTCACGGAGGCATAAATTTATTGTAGCGGATAAATCACATCCTGGTTCTGTTGAGATTTATGCTTTATTAGATGAAGTTACTATATAAATGGCATATCAAGGGAGTAAAGCTGAGTTGGATTGTTTAGTTGAAGAAAATGAGTTCGACTAGTATTAATTAAATTTATCTATTTTATTAATAACTCTTGATGCTTGGAATGGTTTTTGAGAAAAGTGGCACTAGAATTTTCCCATTCCCACAAGAAAATTGCTATGAATCGAGTCTCTTGTTAATAATTTTTTTTTTAATTTACAAATTATTTAAAATAAGAAAGTTGTTTGAAGAATATTAAAAATGAAATTGTTTGAATAGGAGTTGATGAATTAGGGAACCTGTTGGAGTAAAGTCTGTAATAGGGATTGTTAGAATAGGGAGCTGAAATCGGTAAGCTGTTGGAGTGCAACTGTTTTTAAAGGTTAATATTAGATAGAGAGTATAAGTTTGACTCCCAATTGTAGCTAATAAATAGGAGAGCTGTTGGACTTAGCCTAAGAGAATTGGTCATAAGTTCAAACAATCTCCATCTTGACACCAATTCGGTAATCGAGACCCAAAAAACCTAACAATATCTCTACCTTGAAAAAATATCTCCATTTTAAAAAATATCTCCATCTTGACAAAAAATCTGCTAGGAAGCTAAGAAAATAAATCACCGATCATCAAATATCTCCCCTCTTCAAAAAGACCCCGAAAGGCTTAATTCAAACAGTAAATGCCAACTAAATCCAAGAAATGCTCAAACATGGATATCGAAACCAGCTTGGTCATCATATCAGCAGGATTATCATGGGTGTTAACTTTGCTCACAACCAAATCACCATGAGCAATAACATCACACACAATGTGATACTTCACATCAATATGCTTTGTCCTCTCATGAAACATCTGATCCTTTGTGAGACATTTAACACTCTGACTGTCACCAAGGATTCTAGTAATCTGTAAGTCTTCACAAATTTCACCTAAAGACGTTTCAACCAAAGAGCTTGCTTGGAAGCTTCTGTAACAACCATGTATTATGCCTCTATAGTGGACAATGCCACTGTACTCTGTAAAGTAGCTCTTTAACTCATAGCACACCCACCAATGGAGAAAATATATCCAGTAAGAGATCTTCTCTTATATATATCACCAACAAAGTAAAAAAAAAATACCCAATAACTCCATCTCTGGTTTCCCTGAGCTGAAAACAAAAGTTATAAGAGCCACGTAAATATCTGAAAATCCGTTGGACGACTTTCCAATGTTCTTTACCCGGGTTAGCCATGTACCTACTGACTATACTAACTGCATATGATAAATCTGGACATGAACTTACCATAGCATACATGAGAGATCCAACTGCACCAGAATACTGAACATGTGACATATACTTAGTATCATTATCTGTTTGCGGAGATAAAGTAGAAAAAAGCTTGAAGTGGGATTTTAACAGAGTACAAACAGGCTTAACATTTTGCATATTAAACTTGTAAAGAACTTTCTCAATATACTTTTTTTGGTTTAAGAATAATTTACTTGACTTTTTGTCTTTAGATATCTCCATCCCAAGTAATTTTTTTTGCGGCTTCCATGTCTTTTATCTCGAATCCCTTACTAAGATGGGATTTGACCTTTCATACTTCTTCCATATTCTTGGAAAATATCAACATATCATCAACATAGAGGAGTAGTGATGTCTCCCTAATTGTTCTTATTTTCGACCCTTAGGAGACATCATTTTTTGTGTTTATTTAATTAATTTGATAGACTTTTGGACTAAATATGCAATAATCCGGAATTCCCTTTTTATTTCTAGCATTTTTAAATTATTAAACTTTTGCGCGTAATATTGGTATTTTTAGTGTAAAGTGTACAGGTTTTTAGATGTTAGCTAGAAGAGGAATCCAAGGAGAAAGTCAAAGATCGTGAAATAGAGTCAAGACTTGAAGATAAATCCCGAAGATATTATTTTTAGAGCTGAAAATCTGTTTTCCAGGCCATAGATTGCTGATTTCGAGGTTTAATAATTTGTCTTTCATTTAGTAGCTTTAATAACAAAAACCAAACAAACATATTTTATTTACTTGTTTTCATAAGTGCAACCAATCATTATTTGTTAAACATTGTAGTCAACCATCCCGTCCTTGGAACGAATCTGTATTATCCTTATTACTACTTGAAACAACCGTACACTTGCGGTTGTGGTTCGATTATTATTTGCATTTATTTAGAACACACAAAGGACCACCAAGTAGATACACAAATGACCTATCCTCACCTTTCTTGATATAGACACAACAATTATGATTTGACCTACTGAATTTGAGAGAAGTCATAAAAGAGTCGAATTTCTTTTACCATTGTCGAGGTGATTATTTTAGGCCATAAAGCGATTATTTCGGCGAACACGTGAACATACATAATCCTCCTTCTCTGAGACCAAAAAACCTTCAAGTTGATGCATGTAGATGTTTTGTTCAAGGTCGCCGTGTAGAAATGCAGTATTTACATCTAGACGTTCGAGATCAAGATCATACATAGCCACAATACCAAACAAAGCTCGAATCGATCTATGCTTAAGAACTTGTGAGAACACATATGTGAAGTCAACTCCTGAGATTTGACTATAGCCTTTTGCAACTAATATTGCCTTGAATATGGTTTCTTCAGTTCCTGGTATTCCTTCCTTTCTCTTGAACACACTCTTGCAACAAACTGCTTTCTTTCTTGTTGGAAGTTTTACAAGATCCCATGTACTATTTTTATGAAAAGATTCCATCTCTTCTTGCATAGAAATCACCACTTCTATGAATTATTACCAGTGACTGCTTCTGAGTACGTGGAAGGTTCTCCATTAGATTCAAGATTTTCAGCTACGTTCGACGCATAAGAGACCAAATCAACTACAGTGTATCTCTATGGTGGGTTGATTTTTCTCTGTGGTCTATATGCTCTAATAAATATTGTGTTGGATCTGGTGAAAGAACATCTTCGCTATCATGCACATCTAGATAGTATTGAGATGTAGATTCTAGTGTAGGTTGTGGTTCCTTTGATATATCAACCTGTGAATTCAGTGTTTCGTGATCTTTATCACAAGTGTCACTAGAGGGTAAATTAGGATGCATATCATTTTCATAAAAAATAACATTTCTGCTAATTATTATTTTTCTGGTTTTTGGGCACCACAATTGATAACCTTTAAAGCTAGATTTATAGCCGAGAAAAATACATTTTATATATCTAGGCTCCATTTTACCTTTATCAACATGTGCATATGCTGGATAACCAAAAACTTTAAAATTAGGATATTTTGGAGCATATTAGATCATACCTCTTGTGGAGTTTTGTTGTCGATGGCAGTTGATGGAGAAATATTAATCAGATAAGCAGGGGTAGAAACGAGTTTGACCCAAAATGTCTTCGATAAACCAGAATTGGAAAGCATGCAGTGTACTTTTTCCATAATCGTTTGATTCCTACGCCTTGCTACGCTGTTTTGCTGGGGGTGTACCTGGAATTGTTAAGTATCAAACAATACCTTCAGTCTTGCAAAGGGCATTAAATTCATTTGAGCAAAAATCTTAACCATTATAAGTATAAAGGTATATTATTTGTTTTCCTGTTTAATTCTAAATCATGATCTTCCATTATTTAAGGGTAGGCAGAGCATCATTCTTCTATTTCAAAAAGAATACCTAAAATTTTCTGAAGAAGTCGTCAATTATAGTTAACATGTAGTAAGAACCGCCCATGGAACACACTCTAGACCCCCCCCCCCCAAAGATATGAATGAAGATAGTCAAGTGTTACTTTAGTGTTGTGAATGCTTTTTCCAAATCGAACTCTTTTATGTTTTCCAAAAATGCAATGATCATAAAACTGTAGTTTACCTAGAATTTGACCATCGAGGAGTCATCTTCTATTAAGTTCAGCCATACCATTATCAACCATGTGTCCTAAACGCATATGCCAAAGTTTAGCTTTGTCTTCTTTGAATAATGAAATACAGACGACAGTTGAATTACCTATAACTGTGGATCTCTGCAAAACATAAATTCTGCTGACTTCTTTTTTCCTTTCATCACAACATGACTTCGGTTGCTAATTTTTAGAACACCACCTTCTCTAGTGTATGTGTACCTATTGGAGTCTAGAGTACTCAAAGAAATAAGATTCCTCTTTAACTCTGGAACATGTCTTACATTACCAAGTGTTCTTACGACCCATCAAACATCTTAATTCTTATTTTACCAGTGACAGTATCGTTGCATGGGGTATTATTTCCCATAAAAACAACACCTTTCGATACTATTTCATACGCAAAACCAATCTCGACCGGGACAGATATGAAAAGTGCAACCAGAATTCATAATGCACTTTTTGTTTGATTTGGGTTCATCCTCAGATGCAGCTAAAAGTTCTCCATGGCTTTCATTCTGGACAATACCAGCTTCACCTTATTTTTTTAGGTATTGATTTTGATTTTGAGTAGATTTCTTGCATGTGCTGCAATGCACGACATTTAGATATTATATGCCCCTTCTTCTTGTAATAATTGCATAATTTGTTTGTCTTCTATTCGTTACCTCTAGATTTCTATTCATGCAATTTTCCTCGTACAAACAAACCTCCTGCTTGGGTCTCAATTGCACCCAATATCTGTTCATTCTTTATTTAAAGTATAAGGCTTCATATACTTCTTCAAAAAATAACGTTTCATGACGGTATATTATTGTATCTCTAAAATTTGAATACGATGGAGGTAGAGAACACAATAATATTAATGCCAAATCTTTATCTTCAAACTTGACTTCTAAAGCTTCTAAATTAGACACAATTTCTTTAAAACCAGATATGTGATCTTCTAAAGACACACCTTCAACCAAAAGATGAAAATAAGGTCGTTGTTTAAGAGCTAATTTGCTGGTAAGACTTTTTGTCATACATAATTGCTCTAATTTAAATCATAAGGCAGCGACAGATTCTCTTTAAAACTTCTTGTAAAATCTAATTTGAGAGATGAAGTTGAATTTGTGATAGAATCTCAAGATCTTTTTGTTTTTTTTCCATGGAAGACAAAGCCGAGGTAATTTATCAAGTCCCAATAGCGCTTCATCCAAATCCATTTGAGCAAGCACAACTCTCATATTGATTTTCTATAATGATAATCTAGTATTGTGATCTAATAGAGGAATTTCAAAATTTAAAGTTGTCATATTTATGAACTAACAAAAAATACAAGAAAAATAAGCAGAATTTAGAGAAATTAACCTAAAAAACAGATGCAGAACATCGAAAACCCCAGGATGGTATACTAATAAACAAAGTCATCGGTCAGCGTTGACTGGTCAATGATGGTTAGGCAGAGGCGTCAGTTAACGGTCAACACACAATTATTATTTTTTCAATTCTTTTTAATGCGCGGGTACACAGATGCTTCTGTGATTTGCGAAGCAGCGGATCCCAATTACATCCAATCACCAGGGTTGTGTACTGCGATACCATGCACCGCGAAGTAGGGGAGCACGGGCCTTCTTCTTTGCCTGTTTCGCTGTATAATACCTACCTGAAAAACCCAAATATCAAACCAGACTGTTCTTCTTCTATAGTGCATGAAAAACAACAAAAATGCAGCCGTTTTGATCCTTGAGTCAAGTAGAAGAGTTCTGTTTTATTACTTTTTGCAGAAAAGGCGTATATCGCGCAAAAAAATCGAAATTAATGTTGAAAATACCAAAACCCTAACCGTGTAGATCTTCTTCGTTGCTTGAAGAAGCTCGATGATTAGGATGCCGTTATACTCGAAATGAAGAGCAGAACAAGATCGCATAGCAAAAAAACTTAGAATTCTTGGCCAGATTGAAATTAAATTTTGAAATTCAAAACCCTAATTCTTTTTTTGCAGAATGTAAAACTAAATAAAATAAAAAGAAAAAAGGATTTTATAATTTGACGATTCTCTGTTAACTCTTGTAAAACTCGATTCTTGTGTAGAAAAGATACGTAACTTGTTATGCAAGATAAGCCTGGGCTCTGGTACCAATTTGATATAATAGGATCAGATGATTAAGCAAATAAGTAAGTAATTGAGCCAAGATTTACGTGTAAACCCAAGACGGAAAAACCACTAGAATAGGAGAGAGTTTCACTATAATGAAAGAGAGATTACAAGGAGAATTGTATCTTATGAGGTGTATATAATAATACACACTAAATGTGTATTTATAGGGAAGTTAGTGTACTAGGGTTATTACTTAATGGGTCAGACCTTATAATAAAGAATTGGGTGATAAGTTCTAACATACCCAATAATAAGTTACATCAAAACCAAAAAAATATCGTCCCGTTTTTATAAAAGACAACACTATGTACAAAATAAATATTTTAATTCTTTTCAGACAATAACATCTATCAAAACACTTTAGCTCTCCTAATGAACCCTAACCTAGTTCGGCCTCTCCCTCAATCCTTCCTTCTTAAATATTGCAAAATATTCTCGAAACACCATAGAGATAATCGAGAACATCTCATCCTCTGAGCAATGTTTGCCATTAAAAACACTATTATTTTGCTCGATCCATATATAATATATCGCAACCGATAGTAGTATTTTTAGCATATCATCTTCAATGGTTTTACCGCTATGTATCCTTGTATACAAATCAATTAACACCGACCAATAGGTGATTTTATTTGAATTCTTGTGCGTATTAAGACATAGAATCCAAATCCTTTTGGTGAAGGAGCAGGTCCAATATCGTTAGTCTCGATCCTCGCTGGCTTGACAACAAAACTCACATAAAAGGTTTGATATCATTCCCATGAGGTAAGTCTCTTCTTTATAGTTAATCTATCCAATTGAATTAGCCATAGAATGAATTTATATTTTGGAGAAATTTTTGATATCCAGATGATGTCTCCTCATTTGTGATAGATTTATATTAGGATGAGACATCATTTTTAGTGATTTAGAAGTCCTAATAGTCGATTTTCTTGAGAAATAGTGCACTTTCCTATTTTGAGTCTTGATTTAGTAAAATAATATTTTTAGAGCATATTGGATTTAATTGTTTATTTAGTGTGAAGCTTTAAAGATAATTATGGAGATTAATTAGAGTCCAAGTCAAAGACTACAACATATGGAAAGAGATTAGCATGGTAATTGGAGATAAGGAAACAAAGGCTAAAAATATGAAAAAGGAAAAGCTGCCTAAATCTGGGATTCTGCAGCACACGCCTAAATAAGTGGTAATTACTCCTACAAGGAAGCCGATTTTGGTAATTTCCTTTCATAAGGACGTAGATAATTCTGTGAGGATTCTTTTGGTATATTATGGAGCAAAAACCGACCAATAACGAAGAAGATATGCTCAAAACGGTCCAGCAGTATTTATCTTTATTTCCATACGAATTTGAGTTGGGCTAGGAGTCCAATACTTTATCTCTTCCTCAAGAAAACGAATTAGGTCTTCTAAACACCTATAAATACACCCTTATATCACTTGTAAATCATCCTTGCCTCATAGTAATTAGTTCTTAAGGTTTTATTCTTCCAGTTTATTGTAAAAAGCAAGATGATGTCTTTTGTAATTTCTTTTGGTTTATTTCCATCAGGTATGAACTAAACTCCCCATAGCTTGGGTTTTGCATAATGTATAATCTATGATTTCTAATTCTTCTATCTAAGTTTCTTTGGGAATTATATGTTTTAATTTGATATTAGCTACTTACCTTTATATTTGATTATGTGTTTTGAATTAATGATTGTTTTCCTTGCTAGTGCACGAGTATAAGATTACCTTAACAGTAGTTAGATGATCACCTTAGCTGGGTGTTTAACTATTGAACCACCACATAACGTCTAGTGTCGATATTAGTTCTGACAAAACATGATTCTAACTAGATAGTCATTAGGGTTTGTTTTAATCACCATATCACCAATTGATTGAAGTGTTTGCTTAGGGCCTCGGTAGCGCTTAATAACCCTATTTTAAACCACGTCTTGGTTGTGCCGTAGCCCCCTTAGTCACTCTCAAGGTCTAAGCAATGGGAATTTTGAATCCTGGCTAAGTATACAAGAGCTAATATTCTCCCTTATAGACTAGATTTAATAGATAGAATTAGAAGGATTAGTGCATACTAGCAAAACCTGAGCTATACTTCTCATATCATATTCTTAGTATTTTATTTTATTGTCTTTATTTTCATAGTTTTAATTAGTATTTTCGAAATCTTTTCCCTTTAATTTTCTGTCTTTTAATTATTTACTTTTACTCGTTATTGTTACCTACTCGTATAACACACTTAAGTCCCTAAGAACGAACTCAACTTACTAACTAAAACTTGCACACGTCTTGTAATACTTGCAATACTGTGCCTGTCTAGGGTGAGAGTGCGTAGTTTTCTTGACCTTTATTTGTATTAATTTTATCACACCCTAGGCGACACCAAGTTTTTGGCGCCGCTGCCGGCGACTTGTGTCTCGTTAGCGTGTGGGTTATCTATTTCGAGCAGTAGTTTTTAATTAGTTTTTATTTTTCAGTGTTTAGTTTTTGTTTTTCCGGATTTACGCTTGTGGTTTGCTTTAGTCTTTTTCAGGATTCACAGTGTTTAATTCTTGGCCTTCGTTACCGGAGCTTGAGAGGAGCTTTAGAGTTTACAACAAACGTTTTCGTGAGGAAAGATCCTTGAGAAGAGTAATGGCAGCCCATCAAGATCCACCACTTGATGACCAACTTGGAGTAAATCCGAGAGGTCCACCACCACCACCACCACATGGTGGACTACAGCAAGATCCACCTGGGATCCAACAACAGGATCCACCTGGTGTACAAGGACAACAACAACATCCGTTAGGAGGAGGTAATGGGCAGAATAACGTTAATCAACAGAATCAAGTACAGCAAGACCTCCCTGGTCTTCATGTGCCGTTTCATGTTCAACCAATCGGTTACTGTCCTCCACAGATCCAGATTATCAAATTTAGACCCGATCCGGGTATGCTTAGTCAATTTCAATGTTTTGGACTCTACAATGGTACAACAATTCAAGACCCGGTAAGATCGATTCAGAAGTTCATGCAGATTTGTGATGCCTATATTACTCCTGGCATTACACGCGAGCAACTGTATTGTCATATGTTTTCGTTCTTCTTGACCGGTAGAGCTAGCGATTGGCTAGAAAGACAACCACATGGAACAATTAATTCTTGGACAGAACTTCAAACCGCGTTCTTTAACCGTTTTTATCCGAAGAGCATGAGACTTAAAGATCAAACCGAGCTTGCAAGATTTTGTCAAGAAGATGGAGAAACAGTAGGAGAATCATGGACAAGGTTTCAACATAAATTAGCTAGATGTCCGCTCCATGGTTATACCCCTGCTCTACAACTTGTTATATTCAATGAAGGTCTTAATGATAAAGGTAGAGAGAAGGTGGATAACATTGGAAAGGGTAATTTTGTGTCCATGAATCATAATGAAGCTTCCGAGGTTTTAGAAAACATTATGGAACAAGAAAGAAGTTGGCCTTCAACGCGAGCTTCTGTAGCAAAGACCCGAGGAACGCTTCGTTTAGATGCAGAAACTGCGAACTCAGCTCAAATATCCGCATTAGAAAATCAAATCAAAGAGCTGAAGTTAGAGATGCAAAAGAATTTAGCCGCTGCAAACGTAGTACAAGAAGCACAAGGTTGTCAACAGTGTGGGGTTAATAATCATACATGGGAAGAGTGCGAATAAAATCCACAATCTGTTTACTTCAAATCCACAAGGGGCCGCTAATCCTGGTCATTATCAACCGCGCCCCCAGAACAACTCTTTCCAACCGAGAGGTCAGTACCAAAATCAATATCATAATAGACCTGCTCCCCCTCAGCAACCTGCTCAAGATGCCTATACCGATTCGTTAGAACAGAAAGCTTTACCTCGGTATCCTCAAGAAGGATCTATGGACAATCAACAGATAATACAAGCCTTGCACCATTTGACCACGACTATGAACGCTCAGGAAGAGAAAGTCCGAGGACAAGATGCCACACTTCAGATTTTAGGTACTCAAGTAGAACAGTTAAACAAAGTTTTAACAAATTTAATGGAACAGAAGGAAGTGAAGGCAATCGAAGGAGGTGAAAACAATGTTGGGTTCTAAGCTTGCAAGGCTATTTGCCTTGAAATTGAAGATAAAGAAGAGGAAGTACCGCATGCTGCCGTTAGTGCCGTGGAAGTTCCGAGTACCGAAGATGAACCAACCAAGTCTAGCCCCGTGGAATCTGACTGTTCTGAGGTTTATGTGGAGGACGATCAAGAAAAATCCGAGTTCATACAAATTCTGAAGAAGATGCAAGAGGAAATGCGATCGGTTATGGATTATCAAGCTGAGCTGGCTAGAGAGAAAGAGAAAGAAGCCTCAGAGGAGGAATCAAAGGTTGAAGATGAAGTTGCACCCGCTGTGCAAGAAGAGAAAGAGGAAGAGAAGGTAGAATCACCACCTGTTGTTCAACCAGTGTCATCAACTATTCCTGATACAAACCCTAAGGATGACACTGTACTCAAGACATTTGTAGAGGCGTATAAACCTGAATATATCAACGCCCAAATTCTTGAGATTGCAAAGAAGGGACTTACACCGCAACAAGTTTTTACGCAAGTTATTCCTGAGAAAGAGGCAAGTGTAGAGATCCCAAGAGAGAACCTGAGGGTTTCAAGAAGAAGTGAAAGAGAGCTACCAACAAAGCTTAAAGATCTGGGAAGTTTCAACCTTCCTATTCAAATCAATGGTATGCTCAAGGTGAAAGCTATGTATGATGTGGGTTCTGGTGTGAATCTTATGCCTAAGTCCGTGTTCGAGAGACTTGGACTTCAAAAATCAGAGAAAACTCCAGTGAAGTTGCAGGTCGCTGACAACTCAGTTAAAAGGACATGGGGAACAGTGGAGGACGTCTTAGTCCGTGCAGGTAATATCGCCATCCCTACTGACTTTGTTATACTTGAGTTTGATGCAGATAAGCAGGTTCCAATCATACTTGGACGACCTTTCATGGCCACAAGTCAAAGTGTAATCAACTTCCAAGAAAGGACTATCACCCTTCATGCAAAAAATGTATCCGAGACCTTCTATGTCTTGGGTAAGAAACCAAGGAAGTTAGATCCCACCGTTCCTGTCATCCACAGCCTTTCACATCACAAAGTCCCTCCTGAGAAGATCCACTTAAATCCTGTGGATACTGAGCCAAACATTGAGTTTGGGGTTGGCCATGAAGTTCTATGGAAAGCTCACAAACGCGAGAATAGGCCACGAAGTTTCAAAGACTCGTGGATGGGACCATTCATTGTCACTAAGGTTGTTTCAGCCAAGGTGATAGAAATTCGACCCAAAACTGGGATCAAACGCAGATTAGTTGACGTTCATAGCCTAACTCGTTGTTGGGGAGGCTATATTCGCAAATCTTGATAGAGGTAACACGTCTAACTTTAAAAGACGTTAAATAAAAGTGCTGTACGGGAGACAACCCGCAATTTTTTTAGTTTTTATGTCTTTTACGTTTTAAGTTTATGTTTAGTTTAGTTATTTTTAGTTGATATTGCATATTTGAGAAAGGTATTAGTGTTTTTGATGCTTAGGTATTGGAGAAATCGAGTTAGGGAAGAAACAAAAAATTTCGGAAGGGATACACCATCGGTGCGGTATACCGCACCTCATCCGCGGTGTACCGCAGAAGACGCGGGTTTTATACCGAGCCGAAAATTGACCCGTGCGGTATACCCCCTGCACCGACCCCTACACCGCACGCCTAAAACACGTGCCACGGGGTGCTACAACGGGTATTTTGTCGAAGGAAGCTACAGAAGCCGCGGTATACCCCTGCGGTGTACCCCTATACCGCAGCCATGGTCCGCGCGTCCAAAACCCGTGCCACGGGGTAGGTATCACGTGTATTTTGCCAAGACGAAAATTTGGAGCGACAGAAGTTGCGGTGCACCCATGTCCCGCGCCTATGGTCCGCACGGCGGCGCTAGAGAAAGGAAGTTACGGGATTTAAGTGTATAAAAGAGGTATGAAGCCATTATTCCGAATTTTATAAACCTCAAGCCTCTGTCTCTTCTCCAAAACTCTCCCAACTCCATTGAAGCTCATAAAAACCTTCACCAATCATCAAAACACTACCCGATCATCAAGAAAAACACATCAAATCTTCTCTCCACCTCATTACAAGAGAGTTTCAAGCACCCAATCCTCACCAAATACATCAAATTGAAGAATCAAGAGCTTAAATTTTCACAATTCATCCTACAATTTCTTAAATCCAAGACAACCCATTACAAATCCACCTTACCCACATAGAGATTCATCATCCATTCATATTTCCTAAGCCAAATCAAGCTTTTTCAACCAAAAATTCACAAGTTCAAATTTCTACCCTCACTGATAGGTAAATTTCTACCCACATAGAGATTCATCATCCATTCATATTTAACTCCTAAGTCCTAATCTACCCTCACTGATAGGTAAACATACAATATGTCATGCAACCTTAGCACCAGCCTTCATCTCACTAGTACATTTCTAAAAAAAGCCTTCATATTTTGTTGTAGCTGTTTGATGATCTTTTGGGGAATAACATATACTCCAAACCAATAACTAGATAAAATTCTTACTTATGTCTTGGTAAGTTGGAGTCTCCTAGCATAAGATATATATTTATAGTTACAATGTTCAATCTTAGCCACCATTTTAGTACTAAGAGGTCTACATTCCTCAATACTTAATCTTCACGATATAAGAGGCATCCCCAATATTTTATGGGTAGGTTCCTTTCAGGTATGTTAAGTATATCCCACATCATCTTCTTTACATACACCATAAAATATATTTCTCTTGCTAGCATTGATTTGTAAACCTGACAATCTATGAAACAAGTGTAGTCTTTGCTTTATGAGTATAGCTGACTGCCTTGTAGGTTTAATAAAAAAATGCCATTAGATCATCTGCAAAAATTAATTCGTAGATCTTCAATTTGTTACATTTGGGGTGCCAAGTGAAACCTTTTTTATTCCTATTTTTATCATGACTTTCCATAGGACCTCTATGCAGATAACAAACAAATGAGGAGATAGGGGGTGGTGGACCAGGAGGTGTGATAAAATAAGGATATAAAAAGCACACACACCTCTAGAACCACGATTAAATTTCTGCAAGTGCATGAATTATTACAAGTAATATGTAAGTAATGTAAAGTTCATTCTCAGGGATTTATGTAGTTAGCTTTGAATTTGTGTTCAATAATAGTGTAGCTGATTTTCAATGTTTAAACTAAAAGCATAAATAAAATGGATATTTGTTTGGTTTTATAATGAGACCAAAATGTAATAAATACACATTTAACTAGTGAATGCAATAAAATACAATTACTAAGAATGGGTGAGAATATAGCTAAGGGTTGCTAGTATGCACCTATCTTACTAAGTCATTATTCTAAGTATAAGGGGGAATTGAGCTGATATAAGTAGTCAGAATTCTATGATCCTTTTAATTCTAATTAGGGTAGCTTAGAAGACAACCTCAATACTAGTAAGGGACTTGGGTAAGGGAGCCCTACAAAATAGTCGGTGATGAATTTTAACCATAATGACTAGGCAAACCCGTCAAGATCACTACTGCACACTAGACGATTATGAACCATTTATGTCCCTTAATCCCCGGTTAGGGTGACAGTTTTTGGACTTAGGTCAAACTAGAGGTGTACATGATCTAACAAGTTTAATTAAAAACATTCATAATACAACTATAAATCAAATGCTCAACTCAATTAAAATGAATCCCTAATAATATAGAATAACCAAATCAATAGTCATGGTTTATACATAGTGTAAACCCAAGCTATGGAGAGATTGTTTAATGATTAAAAGAATAAAACTAAAGAGTAAAAGGCTTAGAAACATGGTTAAGCCAAGAATCTACGACAGATTACCCTAATGGTAGCGGTGGAATGATGTAGAAGTGTTGATGTGATGCTCCACATTCTTTTGCTTCCTGCTTTAATCAACTTGCTCATCTCTCTAGCAAGAATTGGAATAAAACTAAGTAAGGACTTGTTTCTAAATTCAAATCTTTTCTTCCATGAGTGGACTGGTTCGAGTCACGCCAGTTGCAATATTAATAACATCTTCATTTCAACTCCAAATTAGTCAGCGGCTACCCGTTACCAACTCAATATACTAGCTGGATATCAAAGGGATCCTCTATAATATTTTTCAATCTTGCGTGTAACCTCGTACAATTCACTTCTTAAATCTGGCCGACAGCTCTTGCACTTTCTAAAACTGGCTTCCTTGTCTTTAAATCTCTACTTCAGTTTTGATCTTCCTTTATCGACTTCTTATCCATGCTTTGGAATCTAAAATCGTCCATGAACCTAATATATTCACACTTAACACACAAATTAGGCAAAAATAATCTAAAAGTAACAAATCCAATACAAGACAAGAAACTAGAATATATCAAGTAATAGGAAAAAATCCCTCAACTAAGCACATAATGAACTTGAAATGATATCTCGTGTTTAGATTATTCTATCACAAATATGGAGGCATTAAGGGATATCCCTATCTAAGGCCCATTTCTCCTAAAACATACCCATTTGGGCAACCATTTATCATTATACTGTAAGTTGTAGTAGACATGCACATCTTAATCCAAGATATGAAAATATCTAGGTAACCAAATGCCTCACATGTTTCAATAATGAAGTCACATTCAACAGAATCATAAGCTTTCATAAGATCAAGCTTTGAATCACATCTATTTGAGATATTATCTCTTGAATAGCCTTTTACTAGTTCTTGAGCAATCAATATATTTTATTTAATATTTCTATCTTTTACAAATGTTGACTGATTACTTGAGATAAGTTCTTGCAGGGTAAATCTAAGCCTCATCATTCATTTTGACATACACTTGTAGATCAAATTAGATTAGACAATTAGTCTATTAATCTTGATTGATATTGGATTATGAACTTTAGGTACAAGAGTTATGGCAGCATAATTGTGTTCTCTCAGTATTTGGCAATCATCAAATAAAGATATTGATAGCCTTGTTATTGTCATTTCCTGTAATGTGCTAAGTTTTCTTGAAAAAACCTGTTGTATATCCATTAGGCCCTAGGATCTTGGATCTGTTTATTGAGAACATAACTTGTTTAATCTCTTTACCACTTACATGTAGACATAGTTTTGAAGCTTCGCGTGAGCTAATTTGTTTTTGACATATCTTTTGATTAACTGAGAGCTAAAAAACCTCTTGATCATGTCTTCTTGTACCTAACATATTAGTATAATAAGATACAGACACCTTTGAAATATCCTTATCCTTGGTGAGAGTGTCTCCATTATCATTTGAGATACTTGTTATATAATTTTAAGCTCTTCTTCCATTGAAGCATTTATGGAAATAGGTTGTGTTTTGGTCACTAACATCTACCTATGTAGCTCTAGATTTTTATATTATCATGGACTCCTCCTTAATCTTATCAGCATGAATTTCACCCAGTAGTTTAGTTTCCTCTTCAACAATATGACTAAATCTGTCACCTTGCATCCTCATATTCTGTATGTCAACTACTCTACTCTAAAGATGATTATACTATTGGTGAAATATTTAAAATTTCTGTTGTTGAGCTCCTTAAGCATACTTTTAAACAACTTGAGAATTTTAGCTACTATATACATGGGTGTGCCAGTAATTTGTGTATCCCATATATTCTCAACCAATGGAAAGAAAACCTCATGATCCATCCATATATTATACAAATTTAAGGGGGTAGGACCTGTGTTCTTATTATGAATGATTTGCAGATGTTAATTGCAATAACTGACACTCCTGATGGATTAGATGTCTATGAGAACTTGCTAATCCAGGTATTATTGACTATGTTCTGTCAATTCTACTGACCCTCGTCTCCCTTCTTGATACTCTATTTTCCATGTATACTTTGACCCATTATAACTTAGATCAACCTACTCAAGGTCTTCAATGTAGATTATCATATCACGTGCTTCTTTATTTAAAGTTGTGTAATTTAATATTTCATGAATCTTAGTAATTCCATTAAAGTCACCATGTATGGCCCATGCATAATATTTTGTGATAATTGCTACCCCCTAAGTGTATCCCAAATAATGTGTCTAATTTTGACATCATTCATGACATACACAGGGAATAGAAAAGCTCAATACTAGATTGAATATGATAGATCTTGCATACCCTAGCTTGATTATTACTATCTAGTATTTAGATAGGTGGGTTCTTGAAGATAATATTGATCTCTCTGTAAAGAGAATAGACTGTTGTTGCTTTCAGTTTTGTCCTCAAATATATTTTAAAAAAGTAGTCAATGATTTTTCTAGAGAAAAATTAAAAAACGTTATAAGGAAAAGAATATTAATATAATTAAAAAATCCAACCTATACATTATAATATATATATGTTATATTTTGAAATTCGAAGTTCAAACTGTTGGAATTGTTGAATTACGATAACTTTTTCTTTAATTGATTCTTTCATACTTTTGGGAGAAGTGGAAAAGACTATTCATGTGTTAATAGTCCTAAATTAAAAGTCGAGAAGAAAATGGTTGAAATTACTAAAATTAAAGAGTTTTTTTTTTCTTAGGAAAAGTAAGAAAAACTTTTTATGTGTTAAAGAGTCCCACTTCGAAAATGGAGAAGACATAAGTGAGTATATATTTGCTTACTTTTCTATCCATTTCAAATAGCGTAACACTATGTATGCTAAAGGATAATTAGGATGGCCCCACATGCGGGTACCACCACCACCTCCCGCCAGGCCTGACACCGACACCGGCGAGGCGTGTCGTGGTTGTAGGGGATTGGGGAGTCTTAGGGAGTTAAACCAACTTTTGTAGAGAGGCTAGTATATATACTAGTTGTTGGTATTTCAAATTATTTCCATCAAAAGACAAAACGTCCTAGACATGATGGCTCTTTAAATCAAAATAATGGCTCTTCGTTGCAGATTAATGGCTCCTCAAATTAGTTGTTACAAAAGTTACCCGTGTGTGGTCAACAAAATGTCTAACTTTAAGAAGCATTTACGAGCCTTTAACATTAGCCATTAATGTGACATTTTTTTGGCTTGACATCTCTCCTATATATAGTGTCTTTGTCACTTGCATTCTAGAAAGGCCAGAACCATAAAATTCAGAAGAATATTGCCACTTAAGTACAATTCACCCAAATGCTGGTATTTATAGAACCTTGTTCACCTTTCCTCCCAAGACCTAAGTGGAGGATTTTTGTAATTATTAAAATTAAAATTGATTTTGCATTAATTAATTCATTCATGCTTCTGAGAGAAGTGAAAAAAGCTATTCATTTGTTAACCGTCACACATTGAGAGTTGAGAAGAAAATTGTTGGAATTACTAAAATTAAAGAGTTTTATTTTATTAATTCTTTCTTTTTTCGGAGAAGTGGAAATAATTTTTTTTTTCTTAAAGAGTCACACATCAAAAATGAAGAAAAAAAATAATCGAGTATAGTAAAACCTCTATAACTAATACTCGATAAATTTATAACCTCGATAAAATTAATAATTTGTCTAGTCCCAACTTGGGACCAGTATAAAATTGGAACCTCATCGATAAAATAATAAGATAATAACTTTTTAGAAATCACATTGTATATATATTGGTCCTAATGGAACTATAAATTAATAATTACTAAAAGATTTGTCTACTAAAAAATGAATCTATAGTCACGTGTTTTTTGTTGAACTTCAAATCTATATTGCTCATCTTTAAATATCCTCACTACACTTAAAAATTGGGGCATTGTCTTCTCGTATTGCAACAAAAAATTGTGAAGAGTTATTGCCGCTTGCAATGCTTCTTTCCAAGTGAGCTGTTCCAAGACTATTAAATCATACACAACTTCGTCATCGACCAGATTTTGAATGGGATCCGCCATAATTTCTTCAATTCTTCGAACCTCGTAAAATTCATTATTTTCACCAGGATAATCTAGCAAGTGATTCACATCCATTTGTGCTGACAACGCATAAATGTAATCAAGTTCTCAAGCTCACGAATGTCTTTTCCAAAATTTACATCGTTTAAATCACCTGAGCAGGTTAGATTCGCCGAACATATTGATAGAATCTAAAACATTAATCTTTCCTGAGAAGAAATGTACAACTCATAACCTTCCAAAATCTTATGGTAAAACCTTTTACGGTGGTACATTTTAAAGACTCTAATTATCGCAGCATCACATGGTTGAATTTTTGAAGTTATGTTTGGCAGTAGAAAAAAAACTCAATGTTTTGAAACCCTTGGATATTATTTGAATGGGATGTACAATTATCCACTACCAAGAGAATTTTTAGACCGTGCATTTGTTCATCTAGCTAACAAACATATTCTTCGAAGAGCCAGTTATCGAGACCCCTTTTACCGATCGTTTGGTTGGGTGTGTCCTTAGTCACCCCGGAGAAGCCATGCCCTTAGGAAGCTTACCCAACTCATTGCTCAACTCTCAAGAAATTCCAGTAAATCATGCATAATTTAAGAGGAAAGATTCTCTAAAAGCCGGCGAAGTCAAACCTGAACCTTTCAATCGTGCAAGTTTACCAAACCCCGTGTTTTTTGCAGCAATGACTTTTTCTTTCATAAACGAAGATTGAAAAAAGAAAAGTTTACCAAACCCTGTGTTTTTTGCAGCAATGGCTTTTTCTTTCCTAAATGAAGATTGAAAAAAAGAAAGTTTACCAAACCCCGTGTTTTTTGCTTAAATTACTTTTTATGAAGGAAACAAAGATTGAAAAAAGAAAAGTTTACCAAACCCCGTGTTATTGGCTTAAATTACTTTTTACGAAGGAAATGCTCTTTGTTGGCACTATATTCACAATCTAGTCCATTCATGTTGATAATTTTAAAACAACGTGGCTTTGCATACTTACAATTGATGCATAGAGGATTTTTTTTCTTCTGAGCCATCCTCATAGCAACAAATATCAGTTCTAAGTCTTTCTTTGTCCTGTTTTCTACCTTCAAGTTGTTTTGTTGCAAGTGAATGGTCAGCTTGTAACGTGTAAAACAAACCAAATATATTCATATTAAAAACACTTTTCACAGAAATTGATCAAATTTTTTCCTTATAAACTCCAATCTTCTCGTTGTCAAATGTGTCTACTAAGCCATTTTCTCCGAAACGTCGATTTGATTTAATACCATGTTTTAACTTGAATTTCTCAAGCCATCCTTGTTAAAGTTTGTGCTCTGAAGAATCATGTGGACACAAAAGTTTCAGCGCCTCAATCTTCTTCTCTATGATTATCTCTCTTTTTATATTCACACACTCTTGATGTTGGAGAAACCATTCATAAACAACTTTCTCCATGTCCGGGTACTTGGCTGGTTGTGACGCTTCGAAGATCCACCTTTGTCAAAGTCAGGTGAGGAACTCTGATGATCGCTTGAGAGTGTTTAATATTGTTCCTTGACTAACTTTCAATTAAAAGTTTTGTCAACCCACTTCACCAAATCTTGTTGAGTGCATCCTTGGTGATCTCTCTTATACCCGCATAACAATTTTTGTTGTTGATTGGTCATGGTTGATTTTTGAACACCTTAAGTTTAGGAGCCATAGTTGATGTGATTTTAACAAATTCCAACGGACATTTTATAGTGATCTGTTTATAAATATGTTTAATGTACTATGTTGGTACCATGGACCAACTTTTTGGTACCATGAACTTACTTTTTACTTATTAAAAATTAATGAATTTGACAAATTCAATTAATTTGTGGATGTACATTCATCGAATGTGCCTTATAACTACTACGTTGGACTTGAAAATTTAAAGGTCATATGTAAAACCTCTATAAATTAATAAATTATTAATTTATAGATATATATCTCGCTAAATTAATAAAATATCCCGGTCCCAACATTATTAATTTATAGAGGTTTTACTCTATTAACTTACATAATTTTCTATCTATTTTAAATAGCTTAACACTATGTAAGCTAAAGGAGAATTGGGATGACCCCACACGCACACCACCACCACCATCCGTTCGGCCCGTACCGGAACCAGCACATGCACCGACACTGACGCGGCGCGGTCGAGGTCTAGGTCGTGGGGGAGTCGGGGAGTTTGGGGAGTTAAAAAATACAAATAAAAACAACTTTTGAAGAAAGGCTAGTATTTATACTAGCTGTTGCTACTTCAAATCATTTCCATCAGAAGACAAAACGTCCAAGACAAGCTTGGTTAACAAAACGTCCGGCTTTAATGAGTATTTAAGAGCCTTTATCACCAATAATTAATGTGACATTTTTTTGACTTGTCATCTCTCCTATATATAGTATCTTTGTCACTTGCATCTAGAGAGGTCCGGACCAGAAAATTCAGAAATAGTATACTCTCTTCTCCACGATTAGTCAAATCGTTTTGACATAGAGATTAGAGTAATAGAGGGGTACAATTGTTAGAAATACCGGTACTTTCGAAATATCTTTTTTAACGCTACACTTTCGGTGTATTAGTATCTAGTTTACTTTTTGAATATTTTCGTGTAAGTTTTTTTTTTTAAGTTCAATATTAGGATACCTTTATATGCAGGTTTTTCCATGTTTTATTAGTAGTTGTATTATATTTTTTGAAATATTTTTATATGGAATTCAATTTATTTTCGACCAATGATATTGGTAATTATTTTCCAACACAATATTTGTCTATAAACAAGAAAGATCCAAAGTTTTACTAACTTTTATTGCTAACGTATCAGTTCTAATGATATTGGACTACTAAAAATACTTATTAAGTGAACATCTTATTAGTTTATCAATATTTGTCCAAAAAAAAAATATTAGTTTATTAATAACTCAGTGTTAAAATATAGTTGTCAGTCGAACTGGTTTTCTCCTCGTAAGGTTAAGGGATTCCTCGATTAGCTGATCCATGTGCCACTGGGATTACAAACCTAAAGATACCCAAGCCTGGATTCTAAAGTCTTACCGTTGCTATTGTTTGCAAATTATTGTCCGATCTTACTGACGGATACTAAAAAAAAAAAAATAATGCTCAAACATGATGATCTTTTGAGCATACTATAAAATTTCGGGATACTATTTGAAATGTATGTTAGATAAATGACTTTTAAATGCGAGAGTAATGGAAATTGTAAGTGAGTTTGATTTTTGATTCATAATAATTACTGTTTCTATATTTCAATAAATGAAAATTGTTTTTATTATAAAAATTAATTATTTGTACTTTGATGTCATTTAAGGCTATTGTCCCTACATTTCAAATATATTATTGATTGGATCTGAGTTATCACACCAAAAACATACCAACAAAAGAAGAAAATAGATAATTTCTACTCCCTTCCTCTTGTTAAGAAAAGAATCTTTTGTATAGTTCAATGATATTCCAACTCTCGTATAGAAAAATGCATTCTAAATAAAGAATTAGTAGTCACCTGACCCAAACACTCCATTTGGGTGTCAGAAACAATGTTCTGTCTCCATGATTTTCCGTTTTCACACGAAGTTGGGGAGATAAAAGCCTGAAAACCTCAACTTGGTCCATCCAAGTAGTTAATTTTTGATAGACGAGAAAAAGCAATAAAATTCCCCTATTTTATTCAAGTAGCCTTAGATTAATTGTATGTCATGCTATTTACAGTTTTTTCAGGTTTGACATATGCTGAGCCTTTTGAGGGTTCATTTTCTTCTGAGCCTTTTGAGACTTTCGAAAGGTGGTTGTACGTGGTGGATATACTTGTACTACTCTTGCTGATGCACCATTTGCTATGAGGCCATCCACGTGATTCTTTCCTTGCATACATAGCATTTCAAATTAATTAACATTCTCGTAGTTTCAAAAGTGTTCAAAAAGGCACTTTGCATTTCAGATTGTTAAGAAACAATCTAATTAAAAAAGTTACTTTAACAAGAACCTTTTGAATAACTTCTAGTGCTAATCGTGGTTGTATCTCTATAGTCATCCTATCTAATAATTGACTATCAAATCTTTTATTTTTGGTCCTATCAAGCACCTTTGAACATCTTCTAGTGCCACAAGCAGAAGAAATCTCTCTCTCTGCACTAACAAAAAGAAACAAATTCTACTAACAAGATTCCTAGCATCTGCACTATTACTGTGTTTCACCACAAAAGTATTAAGGAGAGCATCATCTCTTTAAAGCATGAACTATTTGTTTCATAGGCGAATAAATATAGAAAATTATAGCCAAAATCCCTTCAAGTTTAAACAATTCACTTAATCGTCACAACATCTCTTCTTGTAGCTGATAAATAACGTGAAACAGCAGCTCCTAATAGCACAAAAGCCACAACTGCGTAACTGACACAATGTCCTTAAAACAATTACACCACTCTTTTAACTAGAATTGAATGATTAGCTTATTAAGAAGAGATATAAGACGATGAATTTATAAACCAATATGCTGAGAAGGAAATCAAGGAAATTGCAAAAAAGATCAACGATCTATGTGGATTGTTTCTTTATCCTCTATGTTACCTTTTAATTATATAAATAATATAATCTATAGAAGCAAACATCTTGTCATATATATGTTAAACTAGAGGCATAATTACTAAAACTAAGTTCCTTACTTTCACTTTGTTATAGGTTTCAAGGAGACAAATACTAGATTAGCTGCACCAGGTCAATGGGATCTTGTTTCGGATAAGCAAATGATGCAAGAGGAACAGCCTCTTCAGGTGTTTGTTTCACAAGTTAATTTAAACTAGTTTTATAATTTATCATGTAAAATGTAATTGAAATATATCAGTTACTTATATACAGGTGACAAGATGCACAAAGATTATTAGCCCTAACACAAAAGATGCCAAATATGTTATCGTGTTCTTTGATGGCACGGTCTAAAAAAGCGTGTATCGTGTTCTTTGATGAAGTGGATGCGATTGGTGGGGCCGGATTCTGTGATGGTGCTGGTGAAATAATGAAGTTCAACGTACTATGCTTGAAATTGTGAATCAGCTTGATGGTTTTTGATGCTCGTGGGAATATTAAAGTTCTCATGGCAACTAACAAGTTAGTTTCGTCTTTTGTTCTATTTCTTGGCATTGTAGTATGTGCTAAGCATTGTTATGTGATGCAGGCGTGATACACTAGATCCAGCTCCTTAAAAACCTGGACGATTAGATCGTAAAGTGGAGTTTGGGCAACCGAATCTAGAGTGTAGAACACAGATATTTAAGATTCATACACGCACGATGAATTGTGAGAGAGATATTTGATATGAGCTTCTTGCTAGACTCTGCACAAATTCTATTGATTAGTGTTAAGTTTGAGTTAATTTTAGAATAATGGGAGGCCATTAATGTAATGTTGTAATGTAGGTGTGGATATACGAAATGTGTGTAAGGAGGCTGGAATGTATGCAGAACGAGAAGGAAGACGGTACTGAGAAAGATTTCTTGGATGTTGTGAATAAAGTCATCAAGGTCTATTAGAAGAGTGCTTCTTCCATTACACATGAACTTTGTGTAATTAAAAAAAAAAATAGAAAAACCAAATTAATGAATTACCCATCTACCCTTATTTGATGGTTGACAATATTTTGTAGGGCTCGAGGAAGATATAGCATAAAGCTACTTTTTGGAGTTGAATTATTTTTTCTCAATGCGGAGAATATTGAGATACAATCCTTTATTGACATTATGAAGATTTTTAAAAATGGGACAGGCCTCTGCCTAAATCTCAATAAATGTGGAGTAATTTTTAGCCCAATACACCTAGCTTTCTTCAAAAGGTTATGGCTAAAAGACTCAACATGAAAAAAACCCATAATCTTGGTAATTACTTGGGACTCCCTACCGAATGGAGTAGATCTAAATCAAAAGACCTCCAGTTCCTAATTGATAAAGTCTTGCAAAGACTTGAGAATGGGAAAACACTCTTTCTTTCTGAAGGAGGTAAAGAAATTCTTATAAAGGCTATCATTCAAAGCCTACCAAATTATATGATGTCAAACTTTATTTTTCCAAAAACTATTGTTTATCAAATACACTCTATCATTGCACAATTCTGGTGGGGTGACAAAGGCAAAAAAAGAATTCATTGGGCTAATTGGGATCTTTTGACTTTATCAAAGTTTGAAGGGGGCTTGGGTTTTAGAGACCTCCATCTTATGAACAAAGCACTCTTAGGCAAACAAGCATGGAACATAGTAAATAAAAAAGAATCTTTGCTTTATAAACTTCTAAAAGGAAAATATTTTCACAATTGTGACTTTTTGGAAGCTAAGTTAGGAAGCTCACCTTCTTGGGGTTGGAGAAGTATATTAATAGGCAGAGGAACTTTTGAGAATGAAATCAAGTGAAAAATTGAAAATGGGAAAAATATTAAACTGCATGAACATAATTGGATTAATAACAACAACAACATTATTATACCTAGAGATAATGCTATAACAAAGGTTATACACCTTATGAAAGAAGATAAAACTTGGAATACTAATCTTATCAGAAATCTATACCACAAAGATATTAGTGATAAGATTGAAAATATGATTATCCCTAAAATAGAATGTGAAGATCTAATTTGTATTAATTATTGCAAAAATGGAATCTATACAGTCAAAGAAACTTACCATAAACTAAAAAATGAAGAAAATCATAAAGATATGGTAAAACATCAAAACACACCAACTATATCTATCACTAGGAGTAAAGACCTCTGGAATCTAATCTGGCATATGGAAACCCCTACCAAAATTAGAAATTTTATTTGGAGAATAATTAGAAACCTACTTCCAATTGAAGAAAATCTTTTTAATAGAAAATGTAGCGACTCAAACTTATGCAAAATTTGCAACAATAATATTGAAACTGTTGAACACATGCTCTTTAGGTGCCCTTGGGCCAAATGTGTATGGTTCTCTAGCCCCCTTAATATAAAATCAGACAATGATAGCACTAATAGAGTAGATCAATGGATTTTGAACTATGTCCAACAAATTACCTCTAATTTTGATAAAAAAGATAGAATACTTGAATTCATTTGTACCATATTTTGGCAAATTTGGAAAAGTAGAAATAATTTCATTTATAATGGAAAAAACTGTGATCCTATAAAAACTATAAATAACTCTATTGAATCTTGGAAAGAATATTTTAAAATTACTAACCCTAATGATATTAACTTCATGGATAAAATGAACGAAAGGGCTATTACTTATCAACCCTTAACTTATACCACAAACAACAACCCTAACAAAAATGAAAAATTTAAAGAAAAATGGAATAGACCACCCCCTAATAAATTCAAAATCAACTGCGATGCGGCCTTCTCGGATAAAGGTTCTGCTATCGCATGTGTAGTAAGAAACTCTAATGGTGAATTTGTATCAGGTAAAAGTTGGAATATCGAGACAGATTCAGTGATAGAAGCAGAAGCCACGGGGATCCTTAAAGCAGCTGAGATGGCATTAGATTATCCTTTTGGAAGCGTAATCATTGAGAATGATGCGGAACAAATCATGAAGCCCCTTTCTTCAGGATTACTAGTTTCTAATCATTCTATTAAAAACATCGTTTGTAATATTTATTTTTTGGCGGAACTTTCGAGTCCTTCTTTTACTCTTATCTCTAGGAGTAAGAATCTTGCAGCTGACTGGGTTGCCAAACAAAAGCTTTTAAGCAATTTGTTTGACAACTGGGATGTCTGTATCCCTCCCCAGTTAGCCTCTATCCTGTGTACGGACCTTGACCCGATAGGGGTTGGGTAATTTGTAACCGTTTATTCTATCTATATAATTATGCTTTGAACAAAAAAAAAAATTCCAGATTCCGGTAGTACAATTTGTAAACGAAAAGTTATGGTAATTTTGGTAATGACTATTTTACCCTATTTAAGTGGTGTGTTATTTTCCGTTTACAATGGTGTCTTAAATATCGTTTTTAATAGTGCAAGGTGCATTTTTTAGTTTCAAATTTGCAAACGTAGAATAGTAGCTAATTTAACCCACTTGGACACTTGTCAACACCCTAGAGTTTAGAATTTATTTTATTTAACAAAATCCGAAATACAAAAAAAAAGAAAAAGAAATACACGCTGGAGGAGAGAGAGTATATCAAACCTTCTCTCTCTCTCTCGTCAATCTTTACTCCATATTTCGAAAAAAGCTCACCCACACCCACACTAACACTCAACACTCTTCCCTCACTCATCTTCTTCTTCCTCTCATCCTCCATTGAAGGTAAGATGAAGCTATCAAACCTTCAAAGCCCTTTAATTTTTTTTATTCTTCTATTCATGTGTTGTCTTTATGAACTTAGGAACAAAATGAAAGCTTGAAGAGAAATCGGGTTCATTGTTCAAGGATTGTTTTGGGTTGATTTTAGAGTTCTTATTTTTAATCTACTCCAAAGAAGAAGCTTCCCTTGGCATCACCATGTCTTGTTCTCGGTCTAGAAGACCTTCATCCTCCTCGGCAATAAGGTTTTTTTTTTTATAAAACAAATTGCTTGCATGTGTGTTAAAGGTTGAGTAAAGATGGATTTATGTGTTTTTATTATGTTTTTAAAGGTTGATCTTTTTTTTGTATGAGGGATGGTGAAATTAGTGGATGTTATTTTAAAAATAAAGGATACAAATATTTGATTTTGTGTGTTGTTATGGTTTGGATTTCATTTTCAACCTTCTATGTTTGTGTATTTATGATTCGGTTATGGTGATGGTGTTAATAGTAATGGTGTGTTGTTGTTAAAAGTTTACTTGGTATGTTTTTTGAAAGGGGAAACTAATTTTAAAGAAAGATTTGGTGTTTTTGAATTTTTGGTTGTTTTAGCTTGAAAAAAAAAATCCGAGATTTAGTGTGTTTTCCTATGTGATTTCGAGGGGTGTGTGTAGTGTAGAGAGCTTATTTAACGTTTAATTACATTGTAATGTATATAACATGTGTATAAGGAAGGTAATTTTTGAAGAGTTGCATAATATTTAAGGTATTTATCATTAATAAAAGGTATTTAAGGTATGTTAATTGTATGATATCAAGTGTGTAATGTACAAGGGGATTTAGTGTATTAGTTAGTAATGTTTGAATGTGTGTTGTTGTGTAATAAGGATCTTGTAATGATGCTAATAATTTAATTTTTTTTTGTACTAGGGATCGGTGCCGCCAAGGGACATGCTCGTCATTCATCCCCGCCACCGCCGCCGACTACTATGCGTAAGATCTTATTCCATTCCTTGTTATGTGTGTTGATTTGGGGGATATGGAAATATTACAGTAGGTGTTAAGGCAAATTGGGTGTACCAAGTGGAATGTGTTGTGTATATCTCGTATGTAAAGAAATATACAGTATATAAGTAGTAAGTATGGTTGTATAATGTTTTATTTAGTAAAAAAGGGTTAGAAAGAGGAATTTTAAAAGTACGAGGACCTTTATGCAATTGTAAGGAAGTAAAAGTTTTTTTGAACTCATAAGTATTAACTTTATGAAGATAGAGGGTAAAAATTATATTTTTATAAAGTTTAGGGTCCATTTTGCAAATTTGGGGTAAAAATTATATTTTTATAAAGTGTAGGGTCCATTGCGCAATTTTGGGGTAAAAATTATATTTTTATAAAGATTAGGGTCCATTTCAAAAGTTTGGGGTAAAAATTATATTTTTATAAAGTGTAGGGTCCATTTCGCAATTTTGGGGTAAATATTGATATTTTTATAAAGTTTAGGGTCCATTTCAAAAGTTTGGGGTAAAAGTAATATTTTTATAAAGTAAATGGTCCATTTCGCAATTTTGGGGTAAAAATTATATTTTTATAAAAGTGTAGGGTCCATTTTAAAAGTTTGGGGTGAAAATTATATTTTTATAAAGTTTAGGGTCCATTTCAAAAGTTTGGGGAGAAAATTATATTTTTAATAAAGTTTAGGGTCTTTTTTGCAATTTTGGGGTAGAAATTATATTTTTATAAAGTTTAGGGTCCATTTCAAAAGTTTGGGGTAAAAATTATATTTTTATAAAGTTTAGGGTCTATTTTGCAATTTTGTACCTTATATGTTTTGTATTTACTGTATTTGTTGGTAAGACCTTTTACTAACTCTTTTTCTTCTTATATGTACACCATACCTATGTAGGAATTTAATGGTCATGGAATATGAGGCCAACTTTCCCGACTTACGAGTGGATGTGGATAGTATCCGACGTCGGTTTAGCTCGCTACCACCGGCACAACAGGCCTTGTATGAGGCACAATTTAGGCTTACTCAAGATGAAGCGAACCAGAATGCGATGGTGGAGGCTGCTGACGTGGACGAGGCCGGGGAATTACCTGATCCAGAAACCGATGATGATGATGAGGTGCAAAGGGTAAGTATAAATTTACTTGATGAAAAACAATTCGTATTTGTAGTCTAAAGTTTATTATACGGTGGTATTTATACTGGGCATGTGTTTATGTTTGTGTGTATAGATAGAATTAGTCACGAAGCTATCCCTTACTAAAATGTGGGCGATGAATGATCGATTTACACCGGAGCAACGACAAGCGATTACGGACATTGGATTTGGTGGAATGCTAAACTTCCCGAAGGCTATAATTCAGCGGGATGTGTGTCAATTCATGGTAGAGGTCTTTGAAGTTTCTTCTAGTTCATTCAAGCTCATGGGGTCCACCTATATCAATGTTCACCGAGTGCTCGGGATACCTAGACACGGCCCAACCCCACCAGTGGATGGTGTTGATTGCCCGAGGGAGCTTGACTTGAAGATGAGGTTTGCGGGAAATTGGGTAACCGAGAGGTTTGTGAAGTTGACTCATATTGAAGAGTGTTCATTTGATTGTGGGACCCACGGGGTGGAGTTTAAGCAGCTTTTTATGTTGTATATAATTGGCTATTTCTTGGCGGCATCAAATGTTCATGGCATTGACGAATGTTATTTTTACGCGATTAAGGATTTTCGATTAATACCCACTTTCAATTGGTCCTATTTTGTTTACGATTTGGTTGTTAGAGGCATTGTTGAATTTCAAAATTGTAAGGATCACGTTAAGTCCAAGTATTTCAATGGTTGCGTCTACATTCTTCAGGCTAGAGGTTTAATTGGTTATATTGTATTATTTTTTTATTGGTTATATTGTATTAATTAAATATTCTTGGTTTAATTGTTTTTTTTAATGTGGTGGTGTAGATTATGTTTCTCCAACATATTCAGCGTATCCATCGGACGGTTCGGGTACCTGTTGGTCTTCCATACTGTAGGAATTGGGACACCACGAACTCTTCGAGGAAGATTAGACTATTGAGACGCCTCGGGGGTTTTAACTTCATTCGATGCCGGTTTGTACCTTTAGAAGTGGAGGAGGAGGAGGAGGTAGAGGAGTATGAGAAAGGACTATATCTCAAAGAATATCTTAAGGGAAAGGGGTCGGGTAAGAAGGCCAAGTCACCCGTTGATCGAAGGGAGTTCGAGGAGATGAGGAGGCTCATGAAAGCTATGCATGACAAGGTTTGTGGTCCGGAGGGAATGGAAATCAGTCAAGGAGGTAGGGTTGAAGCTTCTGATGTCGCTTCTTGGAGAGGAAGAGATATGTCTATGGGGAGCCCGAATACCGCAACTAGTAGGCAACGCGTTAGCGAAAGAATTAGAGTTGAACCTTGTGTGGATTATGCCGAGTCAAGTAGGAGGACCCACCATCACGTGACTGAACCTGGTATTGTCACAGTATCAAGTGAAATGACTAATATACCCAACCCCCCGATGAGAAGATATGACATAGGGAGAAGTACAGGTGGCCAATGGATTGGTTTTTCAAGGAGGTTAATCGCGGATGACGATTTGTTAGCCGAATATTTGGGTGATCTTGTAGCTCCCGAGAGGTAACTCTTTCGTATAACTTTTACTTTGTAATATGGTTATTTCGAAATTAGGTGTAACTATTTTTAATTACTTGTTTTTGATATAGTGAGGTTGTTATCAAGTATGAGAAGTATAACATAGCGAGGGGGAATTAAGAAAATTGCTAGAACCAGGAGCATTCGTATCGGCTGATGTGAGTGTTTTGTGATTTAATTTATGCTATTGCGTTTTACGTTATGGTTTTGTGTTAAAATTTGTATTTCGAAAATGGTTTTGATTATGGTATATCTTGTTTAGGTAATTGACCTAATGTCCGAGTCTTTGTGCCATACGGAGAGGTTTGTAGATCCTCGGTGTAGAAGGTGGTTCATGCCTACCTACTTTGGGGTAAAGCTACTTGTATTCTTGTTATATTTTTTTAACTTTAAACTAATCTTTATGTAATCACTAATGTACACGGCTAGTTTTTTGTAGACCCATCTAACCGGTAACGCAAAATCACCTTCTGAACTTACCCAATTGTATTATGGCGCGGAAAGGTTTACCGGGAGTGTTGAAGAAGTGCAACAAGTAGTTAATTTCTTTGGTCCTTGTTTAGTTATTATGTTGATTTAATAAGATTATTAACTAAGAACTTTGTTTTCTCATATTTTTATCCCAATTAATGATTTAATAGTGATTATTAACTAACCATTTGAAGACATTTTCTTAACTCGAAGACCTCCCGTTCCACGTTCACCGTCTTTATGTATACAACAAGCCAATTCCCCTTACTTCTTTCTTCTTCCTCCAACTATCTAAATACCATGCTATATATAGAGAATGAAAATCCCCGATCATTTATTCACAACCACTTGGGTTGGTGATATATCATTAACCGTATCATTAACCCTTACCAACCAACTCAACCATAACTATCTTATCACCATAATTGCATCTAATTACTCCACCTACACACACTTAATACATACATAACTCATTCATGAGAAAAACAAAATTCGATAGTCTACCGACCCGTGATAACAAAAAAAATCCGAGCTTGATCATCCAACGATAATATAAGGTACCCCAAACAATACATATACATAAAATTACCCTAGACCCTAATTAATTCGAAACTCTCACAGCATGACACGTGTCCAAAATGGCAATCATCACATAAGACAAAACACTATTTACCTAGTATAAATTAACCCTACAATCAACAATTCAAAAACGATAAATTACACTACACTTAATTAATTCAAACTCCATCGTAAAGTGTTAGTGGATGACAACTAGCATTGACTTGACCTCCCATTTAATAAATCCGGAAATACCACAAGATGACATGTGGCAAATTTTGTTTTCACCACCTTTGCTTAGGGTAGAGAAATGCGAATGTAAATTTACTCTTGCATGCAATCTTAACGATAAATTGAACTCCACCAACTATTCAATTCCGACTTTTCCAATTAAAGAAAAGAAGTTGGGCACTATTCATCGAATGAGCATACATAAAAAGCCACTTTATAGCCTTACTATTCACCGAATGACATGTTATCATTACCTATTGGAGGGCATTAAGGTAAAACCACCTTTTATTATAAAACTTCTTTTTTTCGGATCTCACCACAACACGCCATGTGTCACCTTCCCCGCCACGTGTCACCATCCTATTCATGCATAGGTACAACATGGGTATGATAGAAAAATCCCTATTAGAAATTCAGCGCCACCTTGAAATACATTGTCTACAATTGATGATTCGCCTTTTTATTCTTCTTTATGAAGATCAATCAGATGGTATTTTGAAGATCTTATGTAAATTTTTGAAGTAGGTAATTTTTTTGTCTGATAGTAGGTACCTTCATTATTAGAAATATTTATAAATTTAACAAGTAGGTAATAGAGCCGTGAAATACATTTCATGTAATAAAAGTACATAACTGGTAAATATAACTTTCAATAATTTATGTTATAAAAAATATTTAATAAAATAATTATTTATAGAAAACATCTTTTCTCTTTTTTATACATATACTATCCTTATTATTAAATATATTATTGTAGTTTTAGTATTATATTTATGTTTTAATAAAATAATAAAGCACTTCCACCACCACCACCATGTATTTAACCACCGCTACAGCTGCCACAACCACAACCACCACCACCTCCTACTAATTCCAAAATACACGCGTGTGTCTGGGACTTATTTTTTAAAATCATCATAACTAATTCTAAAAAAATCAGAAAATAAAAAAATTGTATTTTTGAATAAAACAGATTAATATTTGAGATAATTCCCAATTAATTACAATTGCTCACTTTTCATTCTCAAAAAAAAGGAAGGAAGAAATTAGTTCCTACTGACTCACAAAAAATCAACTTAATTCCCAATTAATTACTTTTGTCATTTTTAGCTTCCATTTTTACCCTTTATAAATACCTACTTTATATCTTAATTAAATCATTAATGCTGAAACCCTAACATTTAATATTCCTTTATTTTTCTATTTCTTCTCTTTATTGTTTTACAATTCAACGCTTCTAACAAAAGTCAAACACCATAACTCACTTTCTCACCTTCATCTCTCTCGCGGCACTGCTCATGCTATCTTCACTTTCTGCTTCAAATTAATCCCTAATTTCTCTTGATTTTTGCTCTAATCATTCATATATATCGTATTACTACTTCGCACGGTATAATTTTTGTTAACTCACCGCATTTTTCCTTAATTTTTTATGATTTTAATGGTTGCTTTTTTGATAAAATGAGTTGCTGATAATGATTTGTTGTTCGAATTTGATTTTTATGATGATTTATCTCGTCATTAACTCTGTATAATTCATTTGTTTCGTGCTGTTTGTTACATTTATGAATTTTTTCTATCTTTATTGTATTTCACAGTTATATTGTGATGTTTTGCTTATTATTTTGTCTTGAACTTTCGTGTTTTGATTTCGTATAGTTGTTATACACTACCTATTGCTTATTCAAATGTAACTTCACATGTAGTATTGTATAATCTTTGATTTTTTGCTGTCGTTATTCTTAATTTTTTGCAGGTAGTTCATTCATCGTGTTATTTTAGTTGTTTTGCTTCACTGTATGTGTGTTGATTCGCTATATGAATTGTGTTTATATGAGTTGTTGTTATCACAATTGATCATTCTCTATTTACTTAATCTGTATTGCCTTGATGTTTATAGCTCCATATCTACCTATATGTCTTTTCATGATTTTTCATAAAACTTTCTGCTAATTTCGTGATTTGTTTGAGTATGAACACTTTAGGGACCTATAGTGCAATTAGCTTCTACAAATCATCCACGTGTTAGTGTATATGCTTGATTATCGATCTACATGAACATATTATATCGTTTATATTACGATTTTTGTATAAGAGTTGCAATTTATTGGAATATTTATGTATTGATCTCCCGTAATTTAACACGGGGATCTATGATGCAATTATAAAAGTGTTTGTATGCTTCATATCGTTTTTTTCTGCGTGCTTGTGAGTTGCAGGGTGCAATCTTTTGTGCTGCATGAACACAATATTTTAGCGATTTTGTCTTGCTGCAACACATAACCCTCATGTGTTGTGTATATATATATATATATATATATATATATATATATATATATATATATATATTTTTTTTTTAATTTGTTTATTTTTTAATTTTGTCACGCCATGTTAGTTGCATACTGCGTCTTTTGTGTGTTGCATGAACACAATATCGAATGCTTTTGTCTTGCTGCAACACACAACTGTTATATGTGGTATAAGATTTTTTCTGTCCTACTGACTTCTTACCTTTTCTTCTGTGTTTTTTGTTTTTTTCTTTGTAGATGTCTTCTCCGCTCATGGTTATCTTTCAGTTTGGGCAGATTCAGTCCGTCCAACGATTCGAGCTTTTCAATTGTCTAGGTTCCGTGGTTAGCTTTGTCGCTTCGAAATGGCCATGTATCGATTCCGACTACATCTCACTTTATTACTCAACTCGGTTTTTGAAATTGCTGTCACGGCTTGTAGATATGTTCGTCCTGATTCTTCCTTGTCCGTTGCGAACAGGCACGCATTGTGTCCATTCTGAATCTTCTGGATGTTTATGGAGAGTATATGCAGCTGTCCAAAAGTCATCTGGATACTTTTATATTAAGAAGTTTGTATCAGAACTTTTTATTATGAATCGTTTAATACCACTTGACTGTTTGTGAATTTGATTTTTTATGTAATGGATCCTTAACTTTCTGAATCACACATTATGTTATGTTATGTACTGTTTTGTGTGTTGCACCTTTCCACAATATGTGTTCTTTTGTGTTGCAGCTTTACACAATTTGTGTTATTGTGTGTTGCTATAACACACAATTCTACTAATTGTATACCTATTATCAAATTACCTATTGTGTCCTAAATATGTATTGTTTTGTGTGTTGCAGCTTTCCACAATATGTGTTCTTTTGTGTTGCAGCTTTACACAATTTGTGTTTTTGTGTGTTGCTATAACACACAATTATACTAATCTTATACCTATTGTCAGAATATATATATGATTATGACTTGTAATAACACACAATCTTACATGTACAAACATTAACATTTTGTCATTTTTTTGGTAATGTTTTTTGTGTTGCATCTTTACACAATATTGTTTGTATTTGTGTTGATAGAACACACAATTCTATTGAGTTAGAATTGCTTATCAAGCTACCTGTTCTGACTTCCTTTTTTATTTTTTTATTTTGTATGTATTTACTTATTTATTTATTTAGTTTTTTTTCTTGTTTATTGATTGTGTGTTGCATCAACACACATTCATATTGATTATAACTTGCATAAACACACAATCTATCATACATATTCTGTTATTATTTAATACTGCTCTATTGTTGTATATGATGCTTATTTATTGTTGTGATTTCTTGTTTATTATAATGGTTTAATCTTGATTTAGTGTGCTTTTTGTAATACACATCTTAGATATTTTTTCTGATTAGTTGTTTTTTTGATTTTTTTTTGTGTTCTTGGAACACATAACTCGTGCATTGTGGGTTGATGCAACACATACACAGGTTGCTGAAACACTTAACACATACAATTTTTGATATGATGGAACGCAAAACAAGTCAAAAAGATACACATAATATCATTTAATCAAATTTGTCACAAAACAATTCAAAAACATAAACATAATATCATTCAACCAAATTTGTCACAATCTTTCAGTTGTCCTCCTGACTTTTTGTTCTCAACCTTCAGACTCTTTGGAAGTCGGGGCAGCCTAACACGTTCATCCTTTGTCTCTCCGGATTTTGTCTTTTCCATAACTGTATATGTATAAAGATAAGATTATTACTAAAAAACCAAAATCACATTGAATGATAAAAACTGATGAACACATCAGATTCATGAGTTGTGACTTGATGCAACACAAATTATGTGTTACACATACACACATTTTGTTTGATTGTGTGTTTATGTAAACACACAACATTCCATTTATCACATCCAGTTTATCAAATATGTTCAAACCACTCTAACCACACAATATTGACTAACACCTACTCGTTTTGACTTACTGCGACACAAAATAGGTGTTTCATATACACACAATTTTATTTTTTTGTGTGTTAATGTAACACACAACATTCCATTTATCACATCCAGATTATGCAATATGTTCCAACCACTCTAATCATACAATATTGACTAACAACTATTCGTTTTGACTAATTGCAACACAAAATATGTGTTTCATCTTATCACAAATGTCCATATATATGTCATAAGTACTTGTGTGTCATGAATTGATCTATCCAGTAATTTTTGTGTTACTATTACACACATATTGTGTTTGTGTGTAGCTGTAACACACAATACTGCATTTATCATATCAATCTACGCAAGCACTCATAAACACATGCTCAATTTACACATACGCCTGAGTTTCTACTCTATAATACTCAGTTCCACACAAATTAACCGTCTATACACTTGATTATTAATTTGCGGTTGTATATACGATATAAAAACAAACAAAATACTCAGTTTCACAAACAAATCGCAACTATTCACATTAAACATGAAGATTGATAAATATTCGACTAAAATACTCTTTTAACACCAGAACATGTTGTAAATTCAAATACGAAACACAATAGAAGCATAATCGAAGCAAAAATTGCTGAAATAATTGCGATTTGATGTTATAATTCTTCATTCATACGTAGGGTTTCAATGTCCAGTCTTTAACCGTTGAATAAACTTGTTTCTGCTTCGATTCTTCTACTTGTTTCAGTGATTCCTATTTGATGTTGCAATTATTATGATGGTGTAACAATATATGATAGTGATTTTGAGTTCGGCTATGGTTTATTGAATTTAATGGCAGAAAGAGGTTTTGATTGTGTGAGTAGAGAGTGGAGATAGTGGTGCGTGAGTTTTGTGTGTGTTTTAGTATGTGCAGTTATGAACAATTTATTATTTATACTATTTTCATTATCTAATATTATTATTTATTTTATTTGTTTGTGTATTATTAAGCTAAAAGGGTATTATGGTAATCGGTTTAAAATTTGTGCTTAATTGGGAATTAACTCGAACTTGTAATTAACTGAGAATACTTACGCTCTCCGCGTAATTAACTGGGCGTTGTCCCTTAATATTTACGTCTATGATTGTTTTTTGATATTTTTGATTTATTTTGTATTTATTTAATTTTTTTCCCAAACATAAAATTCACTACTCTAAACATGATATTCACTGTTCGAAACATGAAATTTACTATTTGAAACAATGAATTTCATGTCTGCGAGAAAAAAATAAAAAAAACCATAAACGTAAATATTAATTTGTCTCGTTCAAAAATGCAATTTTTTTGATTTTTTTAGAGTTAGTTATGACGACTTTAAAAAAAATTCCCGGACGCGCGCGTGTGATGAAATTATTAGTAGGTGGTGGTGGTGGTTGTTGTTGTTGTTGTGGTGCTGGTGGTGCTTGTAATGGTGGTTGATGTTGTGGTGGTGGTGGTGGTTGTGGTGGTGGTAGTAATAGGGTGGTGGTGGTGGTGGTTGTGGGGTGGTGGGTGGTGGTGGTGGGAAGTTGTAATAGGATGGTTAAATTTAAATTATAAAATAATAGAGTAATTAAAAAGATTATATAAGAGTATTTTTGTCAAGAGATACTTTTAATAAATAATTTATTGGGGGATGTTTTTAGCAAATAAATTCTTTAAGAACCATTTATCCATAAATACCTATTAAAAAACTTATTTGCTAAAAATATCTCCCACTAAGATTTTTTATTAAAAACATCTCCCACTAAGATTTTTTATTAAAAACATCTCCCACTAAGATTTTTTATTAAAAACATCCCTTAACAAAAAACACACTTATATAATCATTTTAATTACTTTTTATTTATCATTTTAATTACTCTATTATTTATCATTCAAATTTAACCACCGTATTACAGCTTCCCACCACCACTACCGCTCCACCACCACCCACCACCGCCACAACCACCACCATCACCCTATTAATACCACCACCACAATAACCACCACAACCACTACAATCTTAACTACCACCACCACCACAACAACAACAACAACAACAACAACCACAACCACCACTACCACCTACTACTAATTCCATCATACATGCGCGTGTTCGCGATTTTTTTTTAAAATCGTCATAACTAATTCTAAAAAATCAATTTTTTTTACATATTTGGATAAAGAAAATTAATATTTACGTCTATGATTTTTCTTGAATTTTTTTTGTAGACACATAATTCTTTGTTACAAACAATGAATTTCATGTTTGCGAGAAAAAATCACTATTTCAAACAGTGAATTTCGTGTCTACGAAAATAAAAAATTAATAAAAAATATCATAGACGTAAATATTAATTTGCTTTATCCAAAAATTTCAATTTTTTATTTTTCTGATTCTTTTAGAATTAGTTATGACGATTTAAAAAAATTACAGACCCGCGCATGTGTGATGAAATTAGTAATAGGTCGTGGTGGTGGTGGCGGTGGTGGTGGTGGTGGAGGTGGTAGTGGTTGTGGTTGTGGTGGTTGTAGTGGTGGTTAAATACATGGTAGTGGTCATGGTAGAAGTATCATATTATTTGTTTAATATTTAAAAATAAATATTATATTAAAATAAAATAATGTATTTAATAATAAGGGTAGTAAAGGTATAAAAAAAATATAAAGAGGATATTTTTTATAAATAATTATTTCATTAGGCATTTTTTTATAAAATAAAATTATCGAACGCTTAATTTCAGTATTAAGTACTTTTTATTAGACTTTTTTTAGAAAATACCCCATTTTTAATAAGCATTTATGGATTAGTGGCTCATAAAACAAAAGTTTCAATTTATTTCTTTAGTATATAGATTTTTTCATTTATAAGATAATTGAAATTTTGTTAAACCTCGTTTTAACATGATCATTCTATTCTTATCAAAAATAAATGTAGATTTGCTTAAAGTAGAGAATTTAGTAAAACTTATATAACTTATCTAATATTATAGAATTCACAGTATGCCTTTAGTTATATATTATATCTTTTTTAATCACAACAATTATAGATTATAAATATAATATATAATTGGGTAATAAAATATAATCATTAACGCATTCAAATGTTCAGCCACTACTAATTCGCCTTTTATTCTTCTTTATGAAGATTGATAAGATGGTATTTTGAATATCATGTGTAAAATTTTGAAGTATGTATTTTTCTTTTGCTTAAGAGTAGGTACCTTCATTATTAGAAATATTTATAAATTTAACAAGTAGGCAATAAAGTCGTGAAATACATTTCATTTAGTTAAGGGATGTAATGATATCTAAGAAGATAAATTAGTAACAAATTAAAAAAAAAATTGTGTTAAATGAAAATTGATATTCATGAAAGTTTGATGTAAAAGCTTCAATATGTTTTTTTTAGTATAAAGATTTTTCATTTATAAGAAAATTGAAATTTTGCTAGACCCCTTCTTAACATGACCATTTCATTCTTACCTAAAAAAAATGTTAGATTTGTTTAAAATACACATTTTAGTAAAAGTTATCTAATATTATCACAATATACATTCGATTATATATTATTCTCTTAAATCACAATAAATATAATATATAATGGATAGATATACAATGTCGGTTGTGACATATTTTTAGCTAAGAATAAACTCAAGCCACTCTTTATACCACGTAGCCGCTTATATATATTAGATATTGCCCGTGCCCGATGACACTATACAAAAATTGGTTGATTATTTAATTAACAAAGAAACATCATGAGTCTTTTTGTAAATTTACATTCTTATTATTATGACTTAGTAAAATAACACGCAACAAAGATTATTTTTAAAAAGTCCAAACCATCGACTATGGTTTAATACTTATAATAAAGTTCAATAGCCGAAATTATCTAAGAGTAAATCTCTACCATAAACACAATAAAAAATTAATAATCTGACAAATCATCCATTATAAAGAGAAAAAAATATAATCTATCAAAATATCCACCATAAAGATAAAACAAATACAATTTAAAAAAATCTCCACAAAAAACATAATCTAAGAAAATCTTCACCATAGAGACAATAAGAAAACACAAACCGAAGAAAATCTACACATAAATACAATAAAAAAAACATAATCTAAGGAAGTATATGATCAACATCATCATAGATCTCTCATAACTCTGCACCATGTGTTTGCATCGACATGGATATATTTTCTAATAATTAGAGAAGCAACAACAACCTGGTTATTTGAATATATTGAAGTTATTTAGCATGTGATGGTGATTTTAACTTTTTCCTTTCACTTCTTGTTTCTTCGATCACGCTCCTTCGTGAATAACAAATGAGTTTATTTAGTTTTACTAATAAAACTATATTATCGACCAACAATACTATATTAATATTTCTTGAATTAAAATTTAGTGACGGACTTGGTGAATCGATTCATAATTATTTATATTTTTATTCGCATTTATCCGACCTCCATCATTGTCATTAATAATTACAACACCCCTATTTCTTCACGAAAATAATTCTATCTATAATATATAAATAAACATAATTGTTAAAAATATTTTAGCTTTATCTCAAACCATTATCTTAAATTTTCAATCACGATAATAATTAAGAACATATTTAATATTAGATATAAAAAATAAGAGTTGTTTAACTTACTTGTTTAATATTCTGTTGAGAAGTGAACATGATATGATCAACACTTGTTTCTCTATCAGAGTAGGCATATATGTTCTTCATCAGCTTTTCAGAATCCTGAACAAACCATACATAATAACTAAATATAACATGGCAATAACTAAGAATGATCTGTCTTAATATTATTTTTATACTAACCATCCTAGTCCATCGAGCCTTATTTTCCTATAAATATGAGGATGCATGTAAACATCTATATTAGAAACAATGGGCAGTGAAGGTTTTTTATTAAATGGAAGTTCCTGAATAATAGTAATTATGATATTGAGTAATCAATATTAGAGTGGTGAATACTGTGACAAATAGTATGTTAGGGTGTCTCCAAACTCTCAAGGGAACATTCACACATTACATGTAAATACTCAATTTTGTTAACCTTTTTTCTTATTATATTTTTTATTACATTAAACTTCAGAGGTTTTTTTTATTGGAGAGTCATTATAAATAATATAAAATATAATTATATAAATCAAATAGTCTCCACAATCAGTTTATCATCTTCAAAAAAGATTTCTAGAATTTGAGAATAAAGATCATATAGTTTTTAGCAATAGTTTATGTATAAAAAGTGTTTATTTCGTGAATCTAAATTATGAGAATATTTTATTTAAACATCTAATTAGAAGGAACAGCCAGTGAGATTATTATTATCATCCCCAGTCTTAAATTAAAACAAAACAAAATTATCTTTATATTTTTATATAAGTAAAAACTAAACTCGAAAATGAAAAATTAAAATATAGACCATTATCAAACTTACTTATATTTGAAATGTTACATAAAACGGGCGACAAGGCCAAAGATTAGAAAAAACTTAACAACTAGTACGAGTACGGTGTCAGGGACGAACATACAAATTACTTTAATTACATACAAATTATTATAAACATCTATAGTAGAAGTAGACGCCAATGATATATAGCAGAAATGATATATTTGTAAAATAAATTATAGACTTTCACAATTATAGTTTAAACTTCACAAATGTATGGTTGGAAAAGGAAACATGAACATACAAATATTTGTAATTACATACATATAACGTTAACCATATGGCTAATAATGAAACTGTTGAACATATTTGTAAACTTGGTGATAGTGATGAAATTTAAAGGACATAACTAAGGCAATAATTAAGAACAAATTATTTGATTTGCATCAGCAATATGTAGCCAAAATTTGTAGACTTTTAGAAATATAATTATTAACCAGACAATGGTGATGAACTTCAAGACAATTACTAAGAACAATTAATTTTGATTTTCAGTCGTGGTCTATGTTGCACGGATTCTTCAAAACTGTGAAGAATCGCGAATCGGATACGGAAACGTGAGCGATTCTTATCGGATTTGCGAATCCTTAAGTCAACGATTTTGGAAGCGTTGACCATTTTCGGAAGCGGCACCGAAGCTCTAGGATTCTTTTCGAAACGCCAACTAATAATTTTTTATTTTTTTAAGATCTAATTTATAAACTTACAAAATTTAAAGGGTTAAATTGAATATTTAAAAATTTATACTAACTAAACCCTTATTAAAATAATCATTTACGTTTTTAGAAAAACAAAAAAAAGAACATCAAAAAATCATTTACATCAAACTTTGATAGTTTACTATGTTATGTTAGAAATTATTTTGAAGTATATTTTATAATATTGCATCTTTATAATTATAGAATTTAGAATAGATTATTGGAATTTTCAATTTATTTAAAAATACAATATGAAGTGGTATAAAAAATTTTATTCTATAATTTTCTAGTTTATACATACATATATATATAAAATAAATTAAATATATCGCCGAATCCCCGAATCGGAGTTTTTTTTGGTGATGTCGAATCCCCGAATCGCATCGCTTCCCCGCGCTTGCACCCGCTCCCTTGCAACCTAGGTCGTGGTTTGTAGCTAAGTTAGAAGCTATCAGAGACTAACATACAATTATTTTAAACATCCATATTAGAAGGTACAAGCCAACGATCTGTAGCAGAAATGATATATTTGTAAAATAATTTATAGACTTTTACAATTATATTTTAAACTTCACAAATGTATGATTGGAAAACGAAACATAAACATACAAATAACGTTAACCATATGGCTTAGGATGAAACTGGTGAACATATTTGTGAAACATGACGATGGTGATGAACTTTAAAAGAACATAACTAAGGAAATAACTAAGAACGGTTTATTTGATTTGCATCAGTTATGTAGCACAAATTTGTAGACTTTCAGATATGTAATCTACTAACCTGGCGATAGTGGTGAATTTCAAAGGAATAACTAAGGCAATAACTAAGAACATGATAGATTAAGATAATGCAGTTTCTATAGTTCGTGTAGTGGAGTTTCTCAGTTTGAGTTTAATGGGGGCACAGAGAGGAAGAGAAATGTGGCACAATCTCATCCGTTGAAGGATCGGATTTTTTTGTATAGAAAGATCTGAAACGTTATTTAACTTTCGAATATATATATATATATATATATATATATATATATTAAGGTGAATGGGTAAACCCGAGCCCAAAAGCGATAAAAACCCAACCCATGGATAAATCCAAATATAAAATAAATGGTTATAATATACTCAGGTATTAATACCAATGGGTTGGACTTTCATCCAATATTGGATGATCCAATCAACCAATAAGATATTAATTTTTAATTTTAATTATAAATACTATAAATTTGGGGACTAATTATCTTTCATCCTAAATTTTTTTCTATTACTAAACAGCCCTTCTCCAGTAATGTACACAATTCCACACGATTCTCACTCTCTTCATTCTATTTTCAACAAATTACTTAAATACATACATAAAATGGTTAAAGCAATAGAAGAAGAGGAAACTATTGTTTCAAAAAAATTCTACCGTAAGTACACATATTTATATACAGTGTTGTTATATTACTGAATGGAATAACCCTGATTTTCCAACAGTTAAAAAAATGTCTTTTAAGGTTTTAACAATAAACCCAACAAAGTAACAAACCTAATGAAACCTATAAATTAAATGTTCATCATCAACAATTTCACAATTCACAAGTACACATAGAGTCACAGAGACATTGCAGATTTCAAAATTCATCATATAATATCATAAATCAATTAGGAATGTTTTCTTTTATGCTTATTTAATTTTTTATTGTTAATAAGTTAGTCTTCACATGTAGTAATTATGATATAATATTCATAGAAGTTAGAATCTCTTGATTTATTTGTATTTTGTAGCACAAGTTGTTACAAACTTACATGTTGCAACAAACTGAGAAAGTTCTTTGAAGTTTGATATTATCTTAAGTCGTTAAGTTACATTAGGACTCTGTTATAGTGCTTAGTAAAGTTGAACGTCAAGTTGCTTGAAATTAATTTGAACTGCATTACACCGTACTCAGTTATATGCTCACCTAATTATGGATTAAAAAGTTTTAAGTTTTAATTTTTAACAACAATGTCATTTAGTTATTTTTTAAACATTTAGTCACTTATATGTTCTATTTATTGTCTTTTATATTTCATTTATTGATCTAGTGCATATATTTTTTTACAGTCCATGAAACTTGAAAGGCTTGGAATTTTTATGCAGCGATTGAAAAATATGTTGATTAGTATTTAATGATAGACTAGGTATACTTAGATAACTAGATAATATATATATATATATATATACATATATATATATATATATATTGAAGTGTCATATGCTGATTAGGTTGTCAACTTGATAGGTTGTTAAGACTTTAAAACTTAGGACATAAGACATAGGGTAAAATTTAGGATAATGGATCAAGATCAACTTAATTGAATTATTGGAAGAAAAAAATGAGATATATAATTTTTTTATATAGCACGCCTCAAACGTAAGTACATATATTTATATAGCCTAACATAATTGATTTTTTTTCAATCACTTGCATGGTATATAAATCTTAGATGAACATACGACCGGATAAAAATATGAAGATAAATAGAGCAGACACTACTTCAATTGATCTTAATATTGGATCAAAGAGAACTAGTTTCATGTAAGTTTTGATTTTCCCCGTTGGACACTAAATTTTAAGTTTCATGTATCCAATCTTTCAAACAGCCCAGTGAACAAATTGAAAAGTATTTTATGTTTTGGTTAAAATATTGTTGTGAATCATATAAAAAGTTATATATATGTAAATTATTATATGTATACCGATTCTTGATAATTAATTTAAATTGTAGGAATGCAAGTATCTTTTAATATCAATTAAGCAATCTTGTTCCCAAGGTTACTACGTCTCTGAGATCATATTTTGAAAAAGAATAGAAAAAACTCTCTGGGTATGAAAAGTTCCAATATGGTATAACAAATATAGAGGATTTTACTGGTTTGAAAAATAAGCTTAATTTTTTGAAGAATCAACTATACGAGTTAATGTAGAAAATGAACGGATATTAGTGAGTTAAATTTCATATGTGTTGACATTAAAAAATGAAGAATGTAAACACTTCCATCAACAATTTAAAGAATGTATTAAAAAAAATTATGGTCAAGATGAAGAAAAAAGTAAAAGAGGTACAAATTATGACGAGTGTCTTGCAATTTATAAGAATGAGACAAAAAAGTTAGTTAAATATATAGAGACACTGGGTACACAGTCTGATGTAAATTTTTTTCAGGTATCTCATTCAACCAAAGAATTTCATAGCAGTAAACCAATATTAGCAAGACAATTATTACCAAAATCTGAAATAATTGATCTTACTAATTGTTTGGTCGATGGAGTTGACGCAGTTAAACCGGTGAATCTTTTCCTTGGAACTTATAGTACAATGATGAACTCAAAAGAAGTATTATATATATATATATATTTGTTTCACAATCTTAAGTTCCGTCATAAGTACTTGTTATTATATTATGTAAGTTGTAATAAAGTTATATCGATGAAGGGTGAGTTGATATTGTATAACGCATTTGTAGAGAGTATGTGGTTTGGAACTCAATGTACGAAATTAAAAGACACCAAATGCAAGAACTATTACCAATGATGTGTCTTTCTCGAAGCGTGGGTTTACTATTTTATGTAACATATGTTAAAATTTGTTTATCATTGATTGATTTGAATGATGATTTATGACATATTTATTTATTTTTAATCACATCATCGATGTTGTAGTTTGGTAGTTGACAAAAGATCATGACAAGAAAAATAAGATGAAAGATCGGTGGTTTTTTCCTACGTTTTGTTCGGTATGCATGTTAAGAGATAATTTGTTATTCAAACATGAAACTTATTGGGTTGTCTTCGCTATCTAATCCTTTCTTCTCTAACCAGTTTGCACATAAGTTTGCTTCTCGATACACATGTACGATCTCAAAACCCTCATGGGATTCTAATATTTCTCTATAGAACCCCGTTTTCGTCTATCATCAATACGTTCTCATTGTTATCATTTGTTGATTTGTCGCCGGTGGCATCCTAGGAAAAGGCGCCTTCATATTGTATATTGAGGGCGTAGGGTTTTGTTCATTAGTCGCTACTCTTTCTTTTATATAAATTGGTTATATCTTTATGTAATATAAATTTTAATCTAAAAACAAAAAGGTGCTTAATAAGACTTTTTTAAAACAAAAATTAGAATAAACCCTTTCTTATTATGCTTAATGATAATAATACTGCTAATAGGCAAATGAGATCTAGCTTTAATAAAGTTGATTTCAGTAATCCTGAGAAGGGTAAGTCGGTAATCATGACACATCAATGGATAAATTTTTTTTCTTTCCTTGTCAAGTAATAAATAGTCTTCTTTTTTTAGTCTATTTTTATTTTAGAGTCAAGTATAGTCTTCTAACTAGAACACGAATAGGCAAATATGCATGCACCTAATCTCTATAGGCCTCGTATTCTTGTTATTTCAATTTTATTGTCTCTTTCTAACAAAAAAACACCCTTGCCCAGTTTTAAAAAAAAAATCACCCCCATTTATCATCCTGAAATTCTCCCTAATTGGGGTTGGCATGGGGTAGGATCCCACATTATCTTCTCCCATTTCCATCCTATATAAAACATACGGGAAGCCAAACTTGTAGTTAAGATTAGGTAATGTAATATTTTCAAGACTTGTAAAATAGAAAATAGTAAGAGGAGAGCATTTTAAAGGGAAGGACTAATGAGTTCAGACCCAAATAATAAAATGGTATAAAGCTCTTATGACAATACGAATATAAATAGTAAACTTTGCAATGATAAGCATTACAATTAAACATCAAAAGCTCTGGAAGCGATTTTCCATATGCCCAAGGGCATGCAATATTTGGATATAAACCAGACTAGATGAATCACTTGTTCCACAACTTCATTACCAGTAACAATAAAGAGCTTGAATAATGTTGAGCATTCATTTTTTAGTTCTTGATATTGTATCCGAGATCAATTCCTTAACGAAGAGTTTTGGTTTCAAAGTGACAAGATGTTGTGGAAGAACCGATACAACGACCACTAACAATCTATTAGGAATAGCCGAAAGTGGCAGCAACTCAATAAATACAAAAAGCTTGAAAATCTAACTTTTTTCAACTCTTAAACAAAATAATGGTAAGAAAAGAAAAAGAAAAAGGTTGGAAAATAAATTTACCGTAGGATGTTTGAGATCGACAACTAAATCTGGAAGAGCTTGTGTAACAACTACAACTACAATAGTAATGTATTTAGTGCGATCTAACAAAGGATACACGCTGATTTTCTTTTATCCTTCATCTGTGTCTCTTCAATCCCTCTTATGTTGCACCGTACTACAAACTAAAACACATGATTTTCTAAATTCTAGTTCTCAAATTTTATAATTAGTTGTAATTAAAAATAAAAATACCTTCACGGGAGATTAAAATTTGTTATCTTTATGAGTGAAAAATTATTTAACAAAGACACAACTGCGCAAACTTGTTTCTCACCCAGACTACAAGTTACTTGGATAGGGAATATCTGATGACACCAACTACATCACATATAATTCACAACATTGTTCAGATGCATATTCTACCCTAAAAACTTAGAACCAATACGAATAATAAAATATGATGAAGGAAGAAAGTGAACAAACCTTGGTAAGCTTAAAGTCCCAGACTCCAGAGAGGCAATGATGTTTGACCAAGTATCAGTAACAGAAGAAGAACTTGTATATGTGGAGTAGGTAATATCCATGTAATGTCTGTTATTTACTGACATTCTTAGCTAATTGCATAGCCAAAGAGGTAAATACTTCACATCTGAAGAGGCATATTCGCCCATGCAGGGGTTTATAGTACTTTAGGATAGCTCCTAGGTCCACCTAACAGGAGATTAGGAGATATTAGAGTCCCGACTAATATTGAAATATCAGTTCTTCCCTTAACGAAAGCATTAATTACGTAAGTTTAGGTGATTCTCTAGCGAGACTCAAGTATAGCTCATATCTGCGTCTTAATCTTTTAGTATTTATTTTCAGTAATTTGTTTCATTGTGCCTAGTAGTTTAATAGCTCGAAACCAAACAAATGTCTTTTATCTTTTATTTTTTTTAATTGCAATTACTGCTACTTATTCATTGAACACTTGGATTAGACCAGTCCAATTCCTGAGAACAAAACCCGATTTATCGGAGTATTACTTGGACAACCGTGCACTTGCGGTATTGTGGTTCCTTTATTTTCAGTACTTAATTTTATAACACCCCAGGATCCACCACTCGTCCATTCCTAGTCAGCTTCCCTAGTGAAAGGACGTCACTTGTTTCCCCATCTGCAAAACCATAACACAGATTTTTCCCAATTTTTAGAAGCCAAGACACTAATGATAAGGAAAATCATATCACAATGCATTTCTACCCTAATATTACAAATCATAAGAGTAGAAATATTTTATTTTCATTTGTTAGTTTACAGGGACCTTCTAATGAATCTAATTTTCTACACTAAAGGAAATTCCTAAGGTGTGATTAATTTTCAATTCTTAATACAAACTTGATTTTGCAGCTACAAGAAAATGTCAAGACTATTACATAAATCCCTATATTCATCCGCATTTTCATCTGCATTACCCGAGCATATTTTCCTTCTTTTTGCTTCCGAATTCACATTGAAGCCTTTATTATCAAGAGACCCTATGTGCTGCAATAATCAACTAAAGCAACATATGATTGAACCAAAAATCAAAATAATTGCATAAAAGCCTTTGGTTCTAACTTACGGAAACAATAGACCAAGTGACATGATTGTATCAAGTACCCAAACATTCACACGCGCCCTAACACATAAAGGGAAAAACTTTGTCCAATATGATCCTGAAGATGCTTTTGCAAATATAAATTTAACAACATAAGGATTATCTGCTATCGGGACTCAACTAAACAAATTGTAAATTAAGAATAAACAAATACATAAAAAAAATTAAATATTAAAAAATAACCATTCATTTTCCAAGTTGCATACTTCATTAGATATAAAACATAGAACATAGGTCTTTTGGTCATGGATTGAAGATATTTGAGCTCCGCCAAAGCCAGAGCAATCTCTTCAGACAATTGCTTCAGACAGTTTATTATTACTTTCATTGTTTGAAGGGAAGGATTTTTTTAAACGAACCGCCATCACCGCTGCTCGATATCTATAGAATGAGTGACCGAGTTCAAGAAATGAAGAAATTGTATCTAAATAAAATAAAAAAGATATAAAAAAATGGTACAAGAAGAAGAGAAAGTTTAAGAAGATATACACAATTCACATATTTAAGGGTGTTAATGTAAAATTATTAAATAGTATTATATTGATATTTTTTATTTATTATTAATATACTTTTTTAATTAAGGGTATAGTTGTAAAGCAAAAGATATATTTTCAATATCCATTTCAAACCTATTTTATCCATTATTTGGTACCCAATTTTGAGCCAAATGAATTATGTTCAACCATATGTATCCAAAAATGTGTGTCCATGACATTTTAATACATTAACAAAAGAAAATAAAAATACTTTCATCCAATATTGGGTGATCTAATACCAATCGTATTATAATACATACTTCATGTTTATATCATGCAAAAACTAATTATATTAACTATCTAATTAATCTAATGAAATGTGTTTTATCAATATAATTAATGGTTACGATGTTAATATTGAACCATCTAATATAAGATAAAAGTCTTAAAAGAACATTTGAAACCAAGTCTTTTACCGTCAAAATAAAAAAAACTTTAGGCTCGATTTGTGAAAATATTTTCTATTTTTATTTTTAAAATATATTTTCAAAAATATAAAAAACATCGATTTCACATTCTCCAATATAGCAATGTTTTCATTTAATATTTTAAAAAATTATTTTCATTTTCTTTAACCAAACACATTTTTATTAATATTTAAAAAAAAATATAGAAAATAAAAACAAAAATACCTTATTATTTTCACTACCCAAAACTCAAAAGGATACTTAATTTTTTGGCTTCTTCTCAAAGCGCGGACCAAATCCGAATACTATATTAGTAAATTATTTTCTTACATCCAACCATTGCGAACAAAACCATAAGACCAATTTTTTTTCAAAGTACATAATCATATGACCATTATCCATTCGTAAGTCATCATTTGAGAGAGCTTCCTCAGATAAAACAAAATCAAAGTGCACCCCCACCCCCACCCACCCTCTACAACCCCCTTACACGATTCTTGACATTTCGCTGTTTACCATTTCTCGTTCTTCTTCGTAAATCTCTTAAAAAAACACGCACAGAATTCTCTGTATATCTTATGGTTCATAACCCATAGACCTCAAATGGGACACTTTAAAGCAATACTTTGATCCAATTCGACCCGCAAAAGATTCATATTGATCCCACATCTTTCAAGATTCGTAAGATTCATACTCTTTTTTTCCCTTAAATTATTTGTTATACTGTTGCATGCTCTTTTCACTTATCTTTGTTAACAATAGTTAGCCTAAAAATCCATTCCTTTACTGTAATTCTATTAATCTTGCTTAACTCACACTGATCATGCTTTTTTGAGTATTTTCACAAAGGTCAATCTAATTTGAATAATATGTTTTGTATATCAATCAGTATATGTACGAATATAGAGGGTAATTGAAAAGGTCGGATTTTGTATATTATTCGATGTTATTATGGTAATAATATGTTTACAAATATTTGAAATTCGTTTGAATTAAGCTTTCATCATACGAGTGTGTCTTAGGGTCGATGGAGCTAATTTGAGTATCTAGTAAAAAAATTTACAAAATACAGAGGATTAATATGCTAATTTAATGTAATTACAGGTGAATCATGGCGCCAAAAGTGTACCCCGGAGACAATAATAGAACCAGAAGCTCTGTATCTATGATAATTGTTGCTGGACTATGTGTTTTCTTCTACCTTATAGGAGCATGGCAAAGAAGTGGGACCGGAAAAGGAGACATAATAGCACACGAAATAACAGAAAAAGCCGAAGATTGTAGTGTCCTTCCGAATCTAGAATTCGAGACTCATCATGGTGAAGCTTCAGATGAAGTTAAACAATTCAAACCTTGTGGTGCTCAATTCATAGATTACACGCCTTGTCATGATCCTGTAAAGGCATTGAAATATTCTCGGGAAAATATGTTTTATAGAGAGAGACATTGTCCATCAGAAAATGATAAGCTTCATTGTCTTATTCCTGCACCGAAAGGGTATGCGAACCCGTTTCCATGGCCGAAGAGTCGTGATTATGTTCCCTTTGCTAATGCGCCTCACAAGAGTTTGACTGTTGAAAAAGCGGTTCAAAATTGGGTTCAGTATGAAGGGAATGTGTTTAGGTTCCCTGGTGGTGGGACCCAGTTTCCTCATGGTGCTGATGCTTATATTGATCAGATTGCTTCGATGATTCCGTTGGATAATGGAACTGTTCGGACTGTTCTTGATACTGGATGTGGGGTTAGTCAATGTTTTCTTAATTTTTTTACGTTTTAGTATACAAACATGGTTTAATCATCTAATGGGGAATGATTTTTTTCGTTTTAGTACTTGGGAATTTTACGATAATTGCACGCTACCTCCCTATAGTTTGAAAAGCGCACCCTACATCCCCGGGGTGCACTTTTGAAACCATAGGGATGTAGTGCGCACTTATTATAAACCACGAGGAGGTAAAATGCAAAAAAAAAAAAAAAAACTCCAATTTTTATGGTTTAATATATTTTTGATCGATTTTTATTTTTCAATGACCTTTTAGGTAGCTAGTTTAGGTGCTTACCTATTCAAGAAAAACGTGATAGCAATGTCCTTTGCACCTCGAGATTCACACGAAGCACAAGTACAATTCGCTCTCGAAAGAGGCGTGCCAGCTGTCATTGGTGTTCTCGCAACTATAAAGCTACCTTATCCTTCACGAGCTTTCGACATGGCTCATTGTTCCCGATGCTTAATTCCTTGGGGCGCAAATGGTAAAAACCGAAAATCCCAACTTTTCAATCCTTCAAACCTTTAAACTTTTAAATCGTAACTTAAATTAACTCCTTTATAGATGGAATTTACTTAAGAGAAGTAAACCGAGTACTTAGACCGGGAGGGTATTGGGTACTTTCCGGTCCACCTATTAACTGGAGAAGAAACTATCAAGCGTGGGGCCGTACACAAGAAGATCTCGAAAAGGAACAAAACGGAATCGAAGATATAGCGCAACAACTTTGTTGGGAAAAAATATTCGATAAAGATGATATCGCGGTATGGAAGAAAGGAATTAACGATAAAGTTTGTAATAATCAAGATTCGGTTACTATTTGTCCAGTTTCAAATTCCGAGGATGTTTGGTACAAGAAAATGGAAACATGTGTATCTCCGGTTCCGGAAACTTCCGGACCGGAAGAAGTGGCCGGAGGAGAATTGAAACCGTTCCCGGAACGGCTTCATGAGGTTCCTCCGAGGATAGCTAGTGGGTCCATTCCGGGAGTCTCGGTAAACGCGTATATCGAGGATAATAAACAATGGAAGAAGCATGTTAGTGCGTATAAACAAGCAAATAAATTACTTGATTCTGGAAGGTACCGGAATATAATGGATATGAATGCTGGTTTTGGAAGTTTTGCCGCAGCTATTGATTCTCCGAAACTATGGGTTATGAATGTTATGCCTACCATAGCTAAGATAGACACGCTTGGGGTTATATTTGAGCGAGGACTTATTGGAATATATCACGATTGGTATATTTCGTAATTTTTTTTTGTTTATATATGTAATTTTCTTTTTATTAATTATTATTTGTTTGTGTAGGTGTGAAGCTTTTTCGACTTATCCAAGAACGTATGATCTTATTCATGCGAATGGTCTTTTCAGCCTGTACAAGGATAAGTAAGAAATTATCTGAATGGTTCTTATAAATGATCTTATTTGCAATATTATTTAGTGAATGATTGTATTATGTATTTGTAGATGTAGCGCAGAGGATATTCTTCTTGAAATGGATCGTATATTAAGACCAGAAGGTGGTGTTATATTACGAGATAATGGGAATGTGCTAAGAAAGGTGAAAAGAATTATGGCGGGAATGAGATGGAATACTAAATTAGTGGATAATGAAGATGGACCTTTGTTCGCTGATAAGATTTTATTTGCGGTTAAACAATACTGGGTTGTAGGAGAAAATAACTCCACGAACTCAAAGTGATTTGATTTGTAAATTTTTTGTTTTTATTTTATGTAGGAATGCTTGGTTAGACTTTATTCATGGATTATTCGGTGTTTGTAGGGGGGGGCAGGATGTAGGTTATATGAATCTGATGTCGCTACACATTCTTGTTGTTAATTGGAAATGTGGTTAAAACAAATATTTAGTTATGTTTAGAATTTATGGAAAGAGTTTGGCGAAAACACATATAATTAGTGATGTTCACAGGTTGTTGTTTTTTGTAGTCAAATTATGTGATTTTTATGAAATGATAATTAAGCTAGTGATGAATTTTGCATCTAGCGAATAATATTTTGAAAGAGAAAGTAGAGAAAGAATTGAAAATTTTACCTAAATCTTTTGAATTAATAACTCTTTTAGTTTCTCGGGCCCTAATTTATTCAATTATGCTTCCCAAATCATCTCCTAGAAACAAACAAGATTCGTCTTCAGATGATCTTGACCCCGGGAACACTAAGAAAAAACACCTTGAGCCTGTCACCAAAAAGCTACTGGACTCCATAAACCTTACTTGATGGACAAATCCAGATACCTCTAAGCGTGAATAACCTTAAGTTATCTTGCCGGATCTTGGTTTTTTTTTTTTTAGCTCCTAAGGGTGGAAATCAAGGGCATCCCAAAATGGGTATTGTGAAATTTAACCCTAGACTAGATTCAATTAAAGAATAAGTGTTTGAGATCCCCCCACCCACCCACCCCCTCCCTCTCCTCCATCACTCTTCGAAGAGAAAGGAATTCGAAGCTCCTCCCTCACTTCTAGGAACCGCCACGATGGTGATTAAGGACCACCATGCTCGGCCGTGTAGTATCATGGAGGGTGTTAGTGTCCGAAAAAGTTTGGGAAGATGGAGAGATCATTTTATGAATCTAGGTGAGCTTGATACTTCTATTGAGGCTAAAGCTAAAATACTCTATGCATTGGATGAGAAAGCGGAAGCTTACTTACTGTTTTTTAATATGTTTCAAACAAATTATTGTATGGACAGTGTTCCTTCAGTGCATGCAAATGATCCCAAGGTGAATATGATTGAAAATTCTTAATACATCAAAGAATATGGTCAATATAGGACGTGAAGGGACCACCAAGGAACCCGTGAACATGTCAGGGAACCTTGTCCTCGATGTGATAAGCTAGGGGTTAACCCAAACAGTGAGAGAGGAAGGAGCTAGATTGGATTACAAGAGTGTGCTCCTTAATAATAGGAAGACTTCAGTGTGTTGCAATACTTTGAAAACATTGAAGGTGACAAACGTATATTGGAGAAGAGTGATGTTTGACTAAGAACAAGCCATTGGATTCTCGGTAATTGGATATGTAGTGGGTAAAATGAATCCACAAATGGTGGATATTAAGAGGATTTGAATGAATGGAAGGTGAAACATAGAGTTAGAAGGCGTCTTAGTGGCTGGCTTGTGTTCAAATTTAATAGGATGGTGATAAAATAACATGTCTTATGAGAGGTCCTTATTCATCCAATGGGCACCTTCTATTGGTATCTGAGTTTCCAGATTTATTTGATTTTGGAAATCTTGAGATCATGAAGATACCTTCTTGGATAATATTATTAGGAACTTTCCTGAGCAAGATCGTACAATGCTTGGTTTGGCAAAAGTAGCATCCCAAATTGGTAAATCCATTCGAACCGATGGTGTTAAATTTGATAGTGAATATTACTTACGCTCGTGTCCTTATTGAGATAGATTTTAGCAAAGCAAAGAAAGAGTTTATCGATATAGGATCACATGAAGACAAATATTTTCAGATTAAGATGGAAAACTTACCACATTAATGTATTAAATACAAGGTTTTGGGCATTTAGAGAGTAATTGCTTCTATGATATTGAGTGTAGAGTGAGGAAGGTTAATCACACTCTTATCTGTGATAATTCAAATATTTTGAACAATCTAAAATATAATAGAAAGTCCACCGAAATGGCGGTGCAAAGAAATAAGTTGCTCTAAATAGTACTCCCTCCGTCCACTTTTATTTGTCCTTCTTTCTAAAATGAGGTGTTCAACAATATTTGTCCCTTTTATATTATCAAGACATTTTTTCTCCCATTTTTTCAATATCACCCCTAGTTAATTAGTTAAAAGCAATGGTGCATTAAATGACATTCTACTCAATGAATAAGGGCAATATAGTAAAGAGAAAGTGTATTTAATGTCTTCTTTTAACTTTTGTGCCACAAAAAATAGGACAAATAAAAATGGACGGAGGGAGTAACTTACTTCTTGATGTGTTAACAAAAAAAATTTGTTCGAAAGTGTGTTAAAAAGTGTCAACTCACTTAGGCTAAGTCCAAATGGCTCCATATTGTGGTTTTTAGTCACAATTGGGAGTTGACCCTCTCATATTACTTCTCCAACAACATACCAGTTATAAGGATCTCTCATTTTACTTCTCCAACATCATACCAGTTATAAGGATCTCCATTTGATATATCTCTATTTGAAGACTTTTATCAATACATCTAGCTACTTTTTATTATCAATACAATCTTTATCATTTACGCTTTTATTCTGATTACTTACTTTACTTTTTGTTATCTCCTTTTTCTTTTCTTTTATAACCGATCTCTATTATTCCAGTTTCTTTTTATTAGTTCTGTTAATTTTTTTTAATTTACTTTTTGTCATTCAACTTTTTCTTTTCTTTTATAATTATCTTTTCCTTCTTTTTTTCTTTACTAATTATCTATTTTGTACTACTAAATATTTATTTTTGATTTTCTATTTCAATTTTCTTCATAAAAAATTAAGATTAAAAATAAGTTTAAGTATATTATATTTTTTAATATTTATAGTAATTAATTAAGATAATAATAAAATAATATTACTTATTAATTTTGTTAATTTTTATCTACTTTAATAATACAATACTTATATAAAAATTGAAAAAGAAGTAATTATGATTTCAGATAAACATAATTATAATTAGTATATAAAATTACTTATATAAGATATACAAATAAAGAAATTTTATTAAAATAAAAAAAAATTATTAAAAATTAAGTTTGAATATAAAATTTTAAATTTGGGGGTTCAAATTGGGGAGCTGTTGGAGTAAAGTTATTGTAGGGAGTTAATATCTAACAGAAAGTGGGATTTGACTCCCTATTCTAGCTTAAAATGTAAGGAGATGTTGGACTTAGCCTTAGGAACTTTGCGAGAGTATGGGATCTAAGCTGAGTAGGGTTGGGGAGAATAGAGCTGGTCCACCAACATTTCTGTGCAGCAGAGTAGCCTGCGTAAAAGCTGAGACCTGATGTGATGTGCTGAGGACTATGATTTCTTTTTTGTTCGAGGACTATGATTGAAGTTGATGCGAATGTTACGCTAAGCCCGAGTAACATTTTACCTGATATATACAAAAAAAACCACATTATAGCTGCTGCTAATGTTTTTTTTTTGGTTGGGTAAACCCTTTCATTAATAATAAAAAGATAAATCATACATTGTACAACAAGGTTCATCTACACTCAAAAGGTTAAGGTGGTTGTTATCTAATCGTTTGTCTATTCTCTATAATATAAAATCAAAATTCTCCAATCCTCCATGAAGGCATGATGGGATACAAAGCAAATAAAATAGATAACGTGCGCATTTTAATCTTTTTGATATCTCTCCCTGGAAGGATATTTTGCCTCTCATAGCAAGGTTTTTCTCATCCGCCATATATCATAGGTGGTAGCAACAAATTCAACTCTTCTTACCTTTCTCTTCCAATTTTCACGAGTTTTAATCTTCTTAAACCATTTGAGATCACTTAAAATAGTACTCATCTCTATTGCTAAGCCCAACCATCATCTCAAATACTCTTGGAGAAAGCACAAAAAAGGTATTTGTTAAACTCAAAATCACTAAGTATACAACAAAAATAACAAGCCAACGAATGAAGTTACCTCTTCCCCGAACCATCAAATCTCGCAAGAGCTTCGAACTAGCTCAACAAATGGAGCTTCTTATCCATTAACGAACGATTTTAAACCTCCATTAGTGAAGCAGTGGATGTGGATCATAATCTCTTTTTCGCTAGAGTTGTTGAACGAACGAAGGAGAAACTCCATTTAAAAATCAAAGATCCGACTGAGGAGATCTCAAGCTTCGAGCCTCCACTAAAAACGCATGGAACCTATTGAAAGCCATTAATGGCAAATTTCAAGCTTAACAAAAAAAGTAGAAGCTCACGAGAACATAATTTGGGTGCGATGGGAGAGAGAAGAGAATATTAGGATTTATAGGTATATTATTATGACTCATGTGTTTATTATATTACGTATATATAGTGGATAGTTTGAGGATATAATGGGTAGTGGGTAAAAAGGTTTATAATGTAAAATCTTATAATTGACCTTTAGTAAGAAGAGAGGATTAGGTAGGAGTATTTGGGTTTTGAGAGGGGTCTGCAAGACCTATTGGTAAAAAAATTCTAAATTTAAACTAATCTACTCAAACTGTAAGTTTATTTTATATGCTAATTATATACCACGACAATTAATATCCTATATTTTATTTAAAAGTTAAAAGAATTTATATTAGAAGGATAATTAAAAGATATTAATATCTAAAATATAATTCCTGATAATAAAATATTTGAACTAATCCTTTTTTTAATATATTTGAGAGTCATTTTGAATTCAGAATATTTTGACTCTAATAAGATTCGATCCCAAGACCTCTTTGTATTGATGTATAATATTAAACAGTGTTATAAATTTTTAATTTTTAATTTTACTTTAAGTTATAATTAATATTTATTGTAATTCTAATTTATATACGTTGATGATAATATTTTTATTGTAAATGTTAATTATTTCTATATTTGTGTTTTCGATACAATTTAGAAATGCCATATGGAAAATACTTCCATCCAATATTGGATGATCCTACACCAATAATATTAATACACATACCCCATGTTTTAAACTTACAAAAGTAACTAATTTATTAATCTAATGACATGTGTTTTTTTATAATAAGCAATGGCCATGATATGAAAATTGGACCATCCAATATTGGATGGAAGTCTTACCCATATCATATAGTTAATAAATTCTATGAAAGTTTCTAATATTATATATGTTTCTAGCAAATAATTTGAAAATCATGTTTTTATACAAATCTAACTTATATTGTAATAAGGAATCATATGTCATTTTATGAAGCGGATTACAAATTTTTCAATTACCCTATATAAGTGAAATATATCCAAACGTTAAAGATTATGCCAAGGATCCAAACGTTAAAGATTATGCCAAGGATCCAAATTTTTCTATTACACCATAGCTAATCGAAATTATTTGCACAACTCTTCTAAATTATTTTAATTTTATATAAATTATTTTTATTAATATAAGATTTTAAATTTTAAATTTCTTTCAGAAAATTTAAGTTTTCTCTATCGAGTCTAATTATTTTTATTAATGGTAGTACATATAAGTAAAATAGGTCTTTGGTTAAATCCCGACAAGTAATTGCATCCCTTATTCCCTAGAGTTTTTTGTATTTTTATACCATATTTATAAAAGTATTACAAATATAATCCTATTTTAAAAATATTTACAAAAATAGACCAAACTGAAGGGTGGGTTCTTGGTAATAATAGTATATGAATATATAGGTAAAAAAAGTAGAATATTAAACATTCGTTGATGAAATAAATAGGTAAAAAAATTTCATTAACCAATTCTTAAGGATTCAATCCTTGGAAATTTGTATCTTACATATTACCGAGGATTGAATCTTCGATTTGGTCTACTTTTGAAAATATTATCAAAATCGGATTATGTTTGTAATATTTTTAAAAACGTGGTATAAAAATGCAAAAAATACCTTTTAGGTGTATATATTGTTTTGTTTGATAAATAAATAGTAATTATCGTGTTGGTATGCTGATAAAATTGCATTTTACTTGAATAAGGCCTACAGTTCTAGACATTGTTTTTTTTCTTTTTTCAAATGCATAATAATATAGATAATAAGAAATGGTTACATGGTTTAGCCCACCGCAGAGGGTTCGGCTTCATTACAAATAATAGTGGCTAACCGGAAAGGAATACAGGTATCCCAATTACCAAACAAGATGCTAAGGAGCTCTTGTTTGGAAACCCAGTCAGCTGTCCTGTTTCTACCCCTAGACACAAAAGAAAAAGAAGGGGAAGATAGTTCAGCATAATAATAAATATTACAAATAACGTTTTTAATTGAATGACTCAACACGGGAAGTCCTGAAGAAAGAGGTTTCATGATAGTTGTTGAATCATTCTCTATAATAACGCTCCCAAAAGGAAATTTTGAAGTCATCTCCGTAGCTTTCAAAATTTTTGTGGCCTCCGTCTCTAACACCGAATCTGCTCCAATTTTCCAACTATTACCTGATACAAATTCACCATTAGAGTTTCTTACTACACAAGCAATTCCAACTCCCGAATCTGAGAAAGCTACATCACAATTAATTTTAAATTTATTTGAAAGTGGTTTTTTTTCATTTATCTTTAAATTTAGTATTTTGTTTAATATTACCATTCTTATTATTATCTAACGTACAATTATTATTATCCCTAACTTTTATATCTAAAAAGTTGACATCGTTAGGATTTGAAATTTTATAATATTCTTTCCAAATTTCCAAATTTCGAAGTTGTAGACATTGTAATTTCTTTTAATTTATAACATTCTATATAAGATTTGGCTTATTCACCCGAGTTTAGTAATTAGAAAATTGGAAAAATAAATTAAAGCCAACATATATTTTGTACATAAAATCAAATTAGATATGGGAAGATCTCTATGTTTGAATCCAGTGTTTAGTAATTATAAAAAAGAGTAATGTTGGATATCATCCTAAATTACATTATTTTTCTTATTGTTTTTTCTATGAACTAATCATAAAAGAGAAAGAAAATAATAAATTAGGAAAGAAAAATTATATGATTAGTCTATTTAAAATCCATGTAAAAGATGATAAAAAGGTGATGTAATTTGAGGTGATATCCAACATTATTCAATAAATAACATTACCTTTTTTATTTCCTTTCATATACATATTTATTTTTGAGTAACCCATTTTGTTGCGGCATGAACGGTTATGACTTTAGGTTTGAACGAATTTTAGGGGTGTTTACCTATTCAAGAAAACGTAATAGCGATGTCACTTGCAATTCGAGATTCACACGAATCACAAGTTCAACTTTAGGGGAAGATCTAAGATAGGAATCCGAGAATGCAAAGTAAAACAATTAGCAAGGTTCGGGACGACAAGTCTGTTTCTTTTTTGGGGTAATTTCTAGTTCGAAAAGAGTTTTGGGACAATTTTACACTTAGGGAGCATATTTTAGGTTTGGGAAACAAAAATCTATTTTTTTATGAATTTTTTGCTAAAAAATATCAGACATTTTCTCACTGTATTCTTGGAGGCCGCGGGGGCAGCTGCCCCCCTCGCCCCAGTTCCATCCGTTGAAGGAGGCGTTCTTGCAACTATAAAGCTACCATATCCATCACGAGCTTTTGACATGGTTCATTATTCTCGATGCTTAATTCATTGGGGTGTAAATGGTGGGAAACTATTGTTTTTTAGTCCTAAATATAATTTTTTATAATGAACATATTTAATAGATAGAACCCAATTTAATGGAAGTTAATTGAGTACTTAAATCAGATTGCTATTGGGTACTTTCGGTCCTCCAATCAAATAGAGGAGAAACTATCAAACATGAAGATCTCGAAAAGGAGTAAAACAGAATCGAAGATATCGCACAATAACTTTGTTGGGAAAAAATGTTTGACAAAGATGATATCGCGGGATGGAGAAAAGGAATTAACGATAAAGTTTATAATAATCAAGATTCTGTTACTATTTGTCCATCCTCGTGATAAAGAAGAGAGGATGTTTCATGTTTGGGACAAGAAAATGGAAACATGTTTAACTCCACCCCGGAAACTTCCGACCCAGAAGAATTTGTTGGAGGAGAATTAGAGTCGTTCTCGAAACGACTTAATGAGGTTCCTACAAGGAAAGCTAGTGGGTACGTTGCGAGAATCTCAATTAACATTGATATCGAGAATAATAAACAACGGAAGAAACATGTCAGTGCTTATAGATGAGTAAATAAAATACTTGATTCTGGAACGTATTATAATATAATGGATATGAATGCTGGTTTTGGAAGTTTAGTTGCAGCTATTGATTCTCCGAAATTATGGGGTATGAATGATGTGCCTACTTAAGATTAGAAAGACACGTTTGGGGGTATTTTTCAGCGAGGACTCATCGATATATATACGGTTGGTATATTTCGTAATTTTTTTGATCTTCTTACTTAATTTTTTGTGGATGTCTACTGATATAGTGTATAATGTGTTGGACAAATGAGATTCTACCCAAGTGTTGACCATGTTTACGATGTTAGTCGGTGACTCAATTTAAATGAAATGATTCGGATATTAATACGTTTATTCAAGTCGTAAAGATTAACGTAATATATTCACTTGGTTAAAATCATTTGAAATTGAATGAGAAATTGAGTCATGTAATTTGGAGAAATTAAAAGAAAAAAAATAATAATAATATATGTTATTTTATTTCTTTTTTTTATAAAACAAAGAAAGAAAGAAAAAAAAGGGCTTTGTTGGGCTTTTGGGCCTTAGGTCCATGACCATTAGCTTTGTTGGGATTTTGGGCCTTAGGACTATACCTTTGTTGGGCCTTAGGTGGGGTATGAACTTGGACCATCATCTTTGTTGGGCTTTTGGGCCTTAGTTTCATACATTTGGACTAGACCAAGTTTTTTGTTCTTTTAAGTAAACGTTGTATCTTAAATTAATACAACGTAACTCCAAAATGAAACATCACAACCTTTGGCAAGCCACCTTTTCATTTTTTTATAAATAGTTGGCCAACTAAACCAATTTATTCATTCATTTTTCAAAAGCATTAAAATTATAAGAGAGAGATAGAAAGAAGCAGCATTATTAAGTTCGTTGAAATTCTTAAGAATTCGTGTGTCAGTTTCTTTTGAATAGTTTTGTCGTTGTATCCTGGAGGTTGAAGCCAACAAACGTAAGACACCTGTACGTGGCCTAAATACCTTAAAGACATCGGATCCAATCCGAGCCTCGACAAGTAAAGTTATTTATTTATTTACTTTTATTTTATTTATGCATTACTTTCTATATTGTTTTACTGGTTTATACAAATAAAACACAACAATTTAAGGTATTTATGATTAACGTAGTATAAACAAGAAAACATTTTCTTTTTATGTTTTATAAACTTTACTTTTGGAAATTTATTTTGGGTCTGTGTATACAGAACATGAATATTACATTCTATTTCTTTTCTCTTATTCTGATTTCTAGGCTTGTGTATACATACTAGAAAAAAAAATACTTGCTTACTAACGTCATATTACGTTGTAATATTAGTGTGTGTTTTAACAACTAATATCAATCTTGCTAGTATCTGCATACTTGTCGAAGCTTGTGATTTGAAAATTTTCCGCTAAAAGAATTCTTAATTGATTGAGATTCTTCTTTTACGTGAATTGATTATCTCTTTAATTTCTTCGATCCTCTACAACAAGAATATAAAAACTTGGGGGACTAACAAGAATATTAAAACTTGGGAAATTAAAATTAATTTAATAATTTTGTCGTAAGAAAGAATCAAGTTTTTGTGTTGTCTTTTAGTGAGAAAGGTTGAATAATTCATTTGTTTGAATTATCTATAATATTGTGTAATCCTTGGTAATTGAAATGATGTCTACCAAGATAAACAATATGTCCAGAAATGATGGATCGGTAACAACATACCATAAGCAATTTTACTTATGGAAAATACATTTGTGGGACGTGATCCCGACTCTTATAGACCCGTTAAGGAGTCTAAGAAGTTAATGGAAATGACTATCTGTGGAAAGAAATAGATGGCCGAAATCACAAAGGGTAAAGGCAATTCCATGAAAGGAAAATAAGGCCAAGCAACCATGACTAAGATCAAATAAGATTGATTTTACTACAGTAGTTTCTAAAGTAAATTTGGTTGGCAATACCAAACATTGGTGGGTGGATACTGGGGCCACCTGACATGTATGTTCAAGACATACAAAGTTGCAACTACTGGAGAGACTTTATGTATGGAAAATTTCTCTACATCAAAAGTAGTTGGATCTAGAATCGTTATTCTAATAATGACTTTTGAAAAAGAGTTGAGTCTCTATAATGTTCTCCATGTGCCTGACATTAGAAGGAATCTAGTTTTAGATTCGTTATTGGGTAAGAATGGCTTCAAAATAGTATTTAAGTTTGATAAATCTATTCTCAGTAAAGGTGAGATATTTGTGGGAAAAGGGTACCTATGTGATGGTTTATTTAAGATGAATGTAATGACCATAGTACCTACAAAATGTAACCGAGAAAGTAATATATCCTTGATTCACCTTACTCATGGCACGATATATTAAAAGATGTTAATTTTGATTAATTAAATAAGTTAGTAAACGTCGGGTTACTATCTAATGTGAACTTCAATTCTCAAAAGGAATGTGAAGTATTTGTTGAGTCAAAATTAACGAAAACCTCATTTAAATCTATAGAAAGGACTTTGGTACCTTTAGAGTTAATTCACAGTGACATATGTGACTTGAAATTGTACAACCTAAAAGTGGTAAAAATTGTGTCATAAATTTCATTGACGATTGCACAAGGTATTGTTAAATATACTTGCTTCAAGTGAGGATGAGGCCTTAGAAGCATTTATGCAATACAAAACTGAAGTTGAGAATCAACTAAATAAAAAGATTAAGAATCTTAGAACAGATAGGGGAGGAGAATGCGTGTCTCTTTTTGAGGAGTTTTGCGCTAAACATGGAATCATCCATCAAACCACGGCCCCCTGCTCACCTCAACAAAACGGGATTGCTGAACGTAAGAACCGCACGTTGAAGGAAATGATGAATGCCTTGCTGATAAACTCAGGGTTACCACAGAACTTGTGGGGAGAGGCTTTGCTCCCGCAAATCACATCCTCAACAAGGTACCACACAAGAAGGTAGATAAAACTCCTTACGAATTATGGAAAGGAAAACCACCTTCCTTCAAATACTTAAAAGTGTGGGGATTCTTGGCAAAGGTAGCACTTCCTGCTCCTAAAATGGTCAAAATAGGACCAAAGACCATCGATTGCGTCTTTATTGGATATGCTCACAATAGTGACGCATATAAATTCCTGGTACACAAATCTTGTCATGGTGACATTAACGGCAATACGGTGATTGAATCAAGAAATGCACATTTCTTTGAAACAACTTTCCGTACAAGACCACACCAGAATCTGGTTCCTTGAAAAGAACACGTGATGCAATTCAAGAAGAGCAAGATCAAGAATCATTGCCAACTGAAAAGCATGATCAAGAATCATTGCCAAATGAAGGAGAACCAAGAAGAAGTAAGCGGATGAGAACCTCTACGTCTTTTGGTCCCGACTTTCTATCTTACATGCTAGATGACGAATCGCGAACATTCAAGGAGGCTATGTCAAACCTGGCCCCCCATACTTGAAAGAAGCGGTAAATAGCGAGATAGATTCCATTATGCAAAATAGTACATGGGAACTAGTGGATCTCCCTCCTGGGAATAAACCACTTGGATCAAATGGATATTCAAGAAGAAACTAAAGACCGATGAGTCTATTGAAAAATACAAGTATCGCCTTGTTGTAAAACGTTATAGTAAAAAAGAAGGACTTGACTATTTTGATACTTATTCTCCAGTCACTAGAATATCATCCATTCGAATGTTAATCGCTATAGCTTCAATATACAAGCTCAAAATACATCAAATGGATGTAACAGCCGCCTTCCTAAATGGAGAACTAAATGAAGAGATATATATGGAACAACCTGAGGGTTACGTAGTTCTAGGTAAGGAGAAGCAAGCATGTAAGCTTGTTAAATCTTTATATGGTTTAAAACAAGCACCGAAGCAATGACATGACAAATTTGATAGATTCATGATCTCAAATGATTTCAAGATCAATGAATGTGACAAATGCGTTTACGTAAAACGAAATGAGACAGGATATGTCATTGTCTGTTTATATGTTGATGATATGTTAATCATTGGAAGTAACAATGATGTGATTAAATTCACCAAAAGGATGCTTTCAAGTAAGTTTGACATGAAAGATCTAGGCATTGCGGATGTTATTTTGGGTATCAAGATTCTCCAAACATCTGAAGGTATTATACTATCTCAGTCACACTATATTGAGAAAGTATTAAACAAATTTAGTAATGGCGACACAAATATCGCCAAGACACCTATTGATGTAAATTTACATCTTGCTAAGAACACTGGTGATATGATCAACCAGTTGGAGTACTCTCGGATTATTGGGAGTCTCATGTACTTAACGAACTACACTAGGCCAAATATAGCACATGCAGTAAGCAAGCTAAGTAGGTTTACACATAATCCAGGGAAGAACCACTGGATTGCTATTGTAAGAGTTCTAAGGTATCTTAGATACACTATGAACGAAGGGCGGTTGTACACAGGATATCCAGCTGTACTAGAAGGATACAGTAATGCAAATTGGATATCGGACTCCACCGACTCAAAATCCACAAGTGGATTTGTCTACATGTTAGGAGGAGCAGCTGTGTCTTGGAAATCCACTAAGCAAACGTGCTAGCCAGATCCACTATGGAATCTGAGTTTATAGCTTTAGACAAAGCTGCTGAAGAAGCCGAGTGGCTTCAGAATTTCTTAGATGATATTCCATTTGGCCAAAGCCTGTGTCAGCTATCTGCATACATTGCGATAGTCAAAGTGCCATTGGTAGGGCACTAAATGAAATGTATAACGGTAAGTCTAGACACATACGTCGTAACATAATACCGTTAGACAATTGCTCTGAAACGGAGTTATCACAATGGATTATGTTCGATCAAAGGATAATATAGCGGATCCACTGACCAAAGGTCTACAAAGAGAGCAAGTGTGAGTGTTGTCAAGGGGAATGGGTCTTAAGCCTACGAAAGCTGAGTTGCCATGATGGGAACCCTACCTAGCAGAGTGGAGATCCCACAATCTAGGTTCAAAGGGAAAACTGAATCATGAAACTGCAACTTGGTGCGACGCACTGTGGGGAGACCTCCCCAAACCATTCCTAGGACAAAATTAAATAGTGCTACTCGTAAAAGTGAAGGATAAGTTAAACTTTTAATGGTTCTTGTATCTTAGATAACATAAGATAGAGTAATGCAGAATACTCTCGACATGAGACCACCTATATGAATAAAATGGGTAGGGCCGCCCTACGAGAATTTTTAAAGGCGAAATTCTCCGACGGTTATTCATGAAATACCAGGAGTTGTCCAGGGCCGTAAATGGACACAACCGTGAGAACCAAATAATGTTTGGAAGAATACTATGTAAGTTCTATTGTCTTGGTTTACACAAAAGCTGAATAGTTCAAGACATCACGTTCACTAGTTAGCAAGTAAATCCGATAGCTCTTACTACAGAAGGTTCAAGGCCAAAAACTACCTTTCTCGATGTAGTATTCTTCTATACTTCTCTCTCGCTCTCTCCCAAGTGTTTAGCATTCTTTTGCATAATATTTTAAGGTGGTTAGTCAATTTTCATTCATGTGGGAATTGTTGGACAAATGAGATTCTACCCAAGTGTTGACCATGTTTACGATGTTAGTCGGTGACTCAATTTAAATGAAATGATTCGGATATTAATACGTTTATTCAAGTCGTAAAGATTAACGTAATATATTCACTTGGTTAAAATCATTTGAAATTGAATGAGAAATTGAGTCATGTAATTTGGAGAAATTAAAAGAAAAAAAATAATAATAATATATGTTATTTTATTTCTTTTTTTTATAAAACAAAGAAAGAAAGAAAAAAAAGGGCTTTGTTGGGCTTTTAGGCCTTAGGTCCATGACCATTAGCTTTGTTGGGATTTTGGGCCTTAGGACTATACCTTTGTTGGGCCTTAGGTGGGGTATGAACTTGGACCATCATCTTTGTTGGGCTTTTGGGCCTTAGTTTCATACATTTGGACTAGACCAAGTTTTTTTGTTCTTTTAAGTAAACGTTGTATCTTAAATTAATACAACGTAACTCCAAAATGAAACATCACAACCTTTGGCAAGCCACCTTTTCATTTTTTTATAAATAGTTGGCCAACTAAACCAATTTATTCATTCATTTTTCAAAAGCATTAAAATTATAAGAGAGAGATAGAAAGAAGCAGCATTATTAAGTTCGTTGAAATTCTTAAGAATTCGTGTGTCAGTTTCTTTTGAATAGTTTTGTCGTTGTATCCTGGAGGTTGAAGCCAACAAACGTAAGACACCTGTACGTGGCCTAAATACCTTAAAGACATCGGATCCAATCCGAGCCTCGACAAGTAAAGTTATTTATTTATTTACTTTTATTTTATTTATGCATTACTTTCTATATTGTTTTACTGGTTTATACAAATAAAACACAACATAATGTTCAAAGAGTTAAACTAGTAAGATACTTTAGTGAAATTATATAAATATCTAGGGGTGGATTTGGGTATAGTTGTAGAGGCAACCAGAGCCAACGTACAGGGCCCCAAGCTGCTCGGGGGCCCCAAAATTCGGCATATATATATATTTACTTGTGTAAAAGTATCAAGCGTCGAAAAGAAAAGTAGTAACTAGTAAGTGTTTCGTTAACAATAGAAAAAATTGCTAGTTGCTATGGTAACATTGTTGTACTTCTATATTTGGGTTTTAGGTTCGAGTTCCCCTCCCTATTAACTTAATTTTTTGTAAAAATTGTATAATACAATTTTAAATCTAAGTTTACTTTACTAATAAAATAATATTATTTTTTTGACAAGTAAAACAATATTTATAAAATTAATTAATTTTGTTATACTATTTTAAATCAAACTAACTTATAATATTTATAAAAATATTTAATCAATTTAAAAAATTCAGTCAATAAAGAAAATATAAAAATTGTTTTTAATATAAGAACTTTATATCATATTTGCTCTTTTTTTCATATATTAACCGTAATATATAAGAGACTTTTTTTTTCTTAAGTTTATATTTATATATATACCTATTAAGAACAAAGTATTTTAAAAAATTATAGGTTGGATTATTTTTTTTCACTTAAATTTTATTTTGGTATTAGTTGATATATTTTATATTACATTATGTATAATTCTATTTGTATCCGTCAAAACATATAAAATTCATACAAATTTAGGTTTGTGTCTAAATGATACAAAATCATATTTACGTTTTCATTGTTCATCGATCTAAGAAGTAATCTGTTATATTTTTTATTTATTGTTATATTTAGTTTAATATTTATTTCACTATTATAAAACTCAAATCATGATTAACATTGTCAACGAGGTACACTCTAAATTTGTTATATATTAGAATTATATTATTTTATCTTTGAATGTTCAACAAATAATAAATAACGTAAATTTAGCTATTTCGCATAAATCTAATATTCATTGTGAAATTTATGTAGTAAATACAATGGATGTGTCCGTTTTATTGAAAAAAGTTACATATTAATTTTTCCTAGTTTAACCATCTTATGACTCAATTTAAAGATTTGTCCGGGGTCTACAAATTGTCAGGACCGACTCTGGTTGAAAGTTGGTTAGAAAATTAATTATTAATAATTTGTAGAAACCTCTCAACCATGCTAATGGTGTATATATACTCCAAGAGGTCATTTGTAATTCCAACAAGTCAACTTGAAATTCCTCCTAGCCAATACATAAAATATTTTTCTCCTACACTCACGACCCATTCTTCTACAAAATTATTTTTCTTCTTTATATTTTAATACAAAAGCCAACAAGTGATATCAACTAGGCGATAACTAACTTTTCCAAAAATACCTCTACTACATAATATTCTATTATGTCGACTCTTCTAAACAACAGGCAAATTCCAATCCTAGTTTTTTTGGAAAAAGACTATCACTATTGGCGATCAAGATGAGGACATGTTCCATATCTCAAAGTTTAAGAGATATTGTTAACAAGGGATATACCATTCTCAAAGATATGTCAGTTTTATCTGCATTAGAGAATGAGAAGTTAAACAAGGTGATAGAGAAGTATAATAACATACAAATGGTTATGACAGAGTCACTATTCCCAAGGATTAGCGGTGCTACGACGACAAAGCAAGATTAATATAAGTATGCATGAATATGAGTTCACAGAGAACATATTCCAATCTAAACTCAATATACGATCTCATGATTCTATAAATGAGGGAGAAAGTTTTAAAAAAATCTAGAAACAGAGAAAATGGTGAGTCTTATTAAATAACAAGTAAATATCCACCCTATCATACTTGTAAGAAAACAAATCATCTTGAAAAAGATTATTGATTTCATGTAAAACCACAATTCAGAATTGCGATAAATTTGGCCACATGAAGGAAGTTTATCGGTCCAAAGAAAAGCAGCAGGCTAACTTTTCCAAAGAAAATGAGAATAAAGGTCATTTATTCTACGCAAGTCATGCTGCTTCAGAGGCAAAAAACGAAACTTGGTATATCGACAACTGCAACAACCATATGACTGGTAATGAGAAAATATTATGAGATATAGATAGATCGGTGAACTCATAAGTCAAGCTGGGAAATAGAGAATTGGTGGTTGAAGGCAAATGTAATATCACAATCAACATACAAAGAGGTACACGGCTAATTTATGATGTATGGTTGGTCCCTAAAATAGATACTAATCTATTAGGCGTGGGTCAAATGATGGAAAAGGGATATACTATCATATTTAAAGAAGACTCATGTACAATATATGATAATACCAATAATATCCAAGAATTAGCAGTTTTGAAAATGCAACAACAAAGGAATTTTCCAATATGATGGTCGTATGTTGAATCAACTTTGCAAGCTCAACAAAACAAATCATTGTTATATCATTAGAGGTTTGGGCACTTCAACTTTCACAAGTTAGTATTTCTCCATCAAAAGAGTATGATGAAAGATCTACCAATCATCCAAGTATATGAGGATGTGTGTGATTGGTGTCTTGAATGAAATCAACACATGGAGATATTTCCTTCCAAAAAAAGCTTGGAGAGCTAAACAATTATTGGAGTTGATACACACAGATGTATGCAGACCAATTAGGACTTCAATATCTGAGAATAATAGGGACTTCATCATTTTTATTAAGTACTATACTAGAATGACTTGGTTCTACTTCATGCGAAAAAAGTTAGAAATATTCAGAATTTTTAAGAAATTCAAGAAATTTGTCGTGTCGATGAATTAAAGTAATTCGAAGGGATCGAGGAAAATATTATACCTCATAGAAATTAAAAAAATTCTATGATGATGAAGGAATAAAACACCAACTAACTATCGACTACGACGTGTCAGAAAAGAAGAAATGACAATCACAGAAATGGCGAGGACTATTCTAACATAGAAAGGTATGCCAAAGAATTTATGAATCTACAACCCCAAGAACAAGAAACTCATCATTAGTCGCGATGTCAATTTTGAAAAAAATGCTACATAGAATTGGGATGGAGGAAAAGTTGAAAAATAAATTATCATGGTACCAATGATGAGTAACATAGGACCCAACGAGGAAAAAGAAGAAAGGCCACAAAATAATCAGGAACCCACGTCACCAAGAAATACAAGATCATGTTCATCTAGTGACGACGAGTCATCTCCAGAAATACCACTAAGAAAGACAGAGTTACTTGAAGACATACATCAAACATTCAATTTTATGGATTTGGAACCATAAAGCTTTGAACCAGCATCAAAACAAAAAGAATATGTAAATTTCATAGAGAAATAAATAGAAATGATTGAGAAAAACAAAACATGGAAGTTGGTGGGTTGACCAAAGTACAAGAAAGTCTTCAGAGTCAAATGGTCCTACAAGAAAAAGTTTAACCTAGAAGGATCAGTCCAAAAATATAAGGTAAGACGGGTTGTTTAAGGCTACCTAGAACTACCAAGTGTTGACTACAACAAATTATTTGCTCCAGTTGCACGTTTAGATACCATAAGAGCACTAATTTCATTTGTTACTCAGAAGGAATGGAAGATTTATCAAGTATATGTGGAGTGATCTTTCCTTAATGGCTACCTCAAAGAAAGATATTTACTGAGCAACCACAAGGGTTCGTAGAGAATGGTAAAGAAGATCGAGTTCTAAGACTACATATATCACTATACGGACTTAAGCAAGCTTGCGCGCCTGGTAAAAACGAATAATCATATGCTTCATTGATCGAGGATGCGAGAGAAGTCGAAATAAGCCTACTCTTCATTAAAACCCAAGGTAATGACAACAAAATCATTGTATTTATTAATGTAGACAGTCTCCTCTATACACAAAGGAATGAGAAAATGATCAAGGAGTTCAAAGAAGACATTATTAAAACCTTAAGAAGTTCAAGATGCACGTGTGCAAGTCTGTTGCTACTCCTCTAGTTACCTTTGAGAATTTGACCAAATAGGATAGATCAACCAAGGAATACGAGTTGATATACAAAAGTCTTATTGGAAGTTTGTTATATCTTAAAATTACAAGATCAAACACCGTGTACGCTATGAGTATACTCACAAGATTCATGCATAGTCCATGTCAAGTTTACAATGGAGAAGGATAAAAATAATGAGATACTTACAAGGCATGAAGGACAATAGAATACGGGACAAGCATAAAAGCTGAAAATGATTAGGCTACATCAATAGACAATATGAATAGTACTTTTAGTTATACATTCTTACTAGGTTCGGATATTCTCATGGTTATATAAAAAGCAAAATTGTATGGCATAATCTTAGATAAAGGTAGAGTACGTAGCAACAACATTAACAATAAGTCAAACACTATGGCTAAGGTGGATATTCGAAGACACAAGAGAACTACAATATAAGGCAACAAAAATCTACCACGACAACACAACCACTATAATAATGGAAAAGAATCGCGTTCACCATAGCAGGAATAGATGCATTGCTATGAAATATCACTTTCTACGTGAAACATCTAATGAAGGACAAATCGGACTCCAATATATAAGGATAGAAAAACAACATGCAAATATCTTTACAAAGGCACTTCCTCGACCCAAATTTGAGAGACTATCAGATTTACTTGGTATTATGGAAATAAACATTACAGAGGAGTGTTAAAAATAATGCTATTTTCTAACCCCTCCTTCTTTACATTTTAATTGTCTCTTTTGCTACTTTTTTTCTCTCCACAATATGTGTCACTTTACATTTTCAAGGTAGCATTAATTATAAATTTTCCTATGCTACCCTTGTATTTTGTATAAATTTTAAATATACAAGTAATTGATAGGCTAAATAAGTCATTTTAAGTTGGTTGTGTGAAAATCATAATTTTATTAATACGTGTGTCCAAACAAAAAATGATACTTAAAATAGGAAAGATGGAGTATTATGTTATAGAATTTTAACTAATGGTTTTGGGGTCGACTTGGTTGTTGGTGTTGTTTCTTATTTTCTTGCAGGATATCTTACTTTTGTTGGTGGTGATTCACTTTTGGCCACGAATTTTCTTTCAGTTGTGTCCAACATTAAGAGTTTCGGGTGTTTGTTGTTCAGTCAGGAAACCTGGTGTTTGGACTTCTCTTGCCCCCTGGCTCGCGATTATGAGGTTTTGCTAGAGGAACTTTATGTGTGGTTTTTAGTTTGTTTTTGGAAAATGTAGGTGATGTTGGTCTGGTGTTTGTGGGCTCGATCGACCCTTCCCCTTTCAGTTTGTGTTATTATCACTCTGGGCTAGTGATACTTCTTATGGTCTGAGGGCTACCAGGACCTGCGTTAATGCAGTCGTCGCTTGAGTTTGTACTATGTTAATAGAGTCAGCGAGTTGATAACTACGAGGTTTATAAAAATGGTGGTTGATATTCTCCCCTTCATCTGGAGACTTGAGTTTGTCTTTTGTAAAGATCATTTTTCTTCGACGTTACTGTATCATCTTGGGAAGGTGTTGTTTTTTGAGTTCGATCTTTTTCCACATCTATATCTTCTTTGCTTGGCGTTTGTTTGGGTTGTACCCCTTGTTTATTTTCATGTATTTATGTTTTCTTGTTTCGTTTTTTATGCTTTGGTTGGACAATCCATGTTTTATGTAAAATCTTTTATTTATGTATCATTCGGAAAAAAAAATCTCTTTAATGCTATTTACTTAGTGTTACAAAAATTAAGATCAAAGGGAAGTGTTATTCATTATTATTTTATTCTAAGTATATCTAATTTTTTTTTTCAAAAAGAAAATATCAATCAATACTTTTTTATTTTTTAAAGCTAAACTAGAATTACATAGCCACAAAAGTTTATTAGTTGCGCAATGAATCGTCGCTTAAATCAAATTTGGAGATACTTTCAATTCAGGAGTCTTTTGAGATTAGTCATGTGTAACGAGAAGTTAACGCGTGTGTAGATTGAATGGCAAAGATGGGAGCGACATCAGTTGCGTCGTGCATTTATAAACACCCCCCCAATAGTTTATGACATCTTCGTACTTTAGATAAGTACGAGTATACCACGATTAGAAATACTTTATGTACAAACTAATTTTTTTTAAGTTTTATGAACTTTTACCGTCTTTTGGCCTTAGATGGATGATTTTTTTTTTGGACATTGCCTTAGATGGATGAAAAGAAAAAGTTTACTGAACTAGAATTCATGGGCTTGTTTTCGTGTATCTATCTGATAAGCCTTTTGTATGGACCCCTTCTGTCAAGTTTTCTTTAGCTCGGCCCAATATTCTATTAATTCGCATCGTCTTTCTGCAAATTGTCCAATTACTACAAAAACAGAAAAAGAAACACGTAAGAAACACAGGTGTCACTCACCCATTTCACACACACTCCACAAAACCCTACGCACTATAAAACATTTCGCCAACCAACGCAAAAAGGGTTTAGGCCTTTTGCTTTGTAGGGTTTATATCAACCAACTCACAACCAACTACAACTCTTCATAATCAAAAATCAACAACATGATTGTTGACAAAGGCAAGAGGCTAAAGGTTGATGAAGAATTGCAGGATGAAGTAGCAGCTGAACATATTGATAAAGAACTTCTTTTCTCCATTGACAAATTGCAGAAGATTCAAGAGCATCTTGAAAAGGTAAATTCTTGCTTTTCTTTTATACAAAGTTCAGTTTTTTCCAAATTTGTTTTGAGTGGGAAGGAAATTAAGGCCTGAATTTGTCTAAGTGAGGAATAATTTGATCTTTTACTGTCAATTTGTAGAATTATAGGGTAACAATCGAATACAATATGCTTTTTTCTAGATATTAAGCTGTAAATCTTTCTGAATATAGTTAGAATTTGATTTTTCACCGTTGATTTGAGAACAACGGAGTAAAATACTGTTTCTTTGATCGTTTATATGAGTTATCGTCTATTGTGTTGAATTTTGGCAAGCAAAATTTTCTAACTTGGGGATTAAATAATAAATACACGTTTTCTTCTGTTTTATTTTTGCAATAATTTGAAGAAAAAAAATGAAATGCATTTTTTTTTATTTACATATTGAAGTTAATCTGAATTTGGAGGAAATTTGTTTTTTGGAATTTGATCTTTGTAGCAATTGAGCTGTAGATTGCACTATAAGTCCCTATGTAAATTATTTGAGTTAATTGCCCTACTAGTCCCTATATTATACAAAATAACATATATTATAACAGATCAATGATAAAGCAAGTGATAAAGTGCTTGAAGTAGAACAAAAGTACAGTATGATTCGCAGGCCCATCTATGATAAGAGGTCTAATATTGTAAAATCCATTCCAGACTTCTGGTTAACTTCTGTAAGTAATCATAAACCCCCTATACTTTAACAAAAGGTCAAAAAAACCCCTACGGTTATAAAACTGACAAACCCCCTGTTTATTTTCCCTTCTCGCAGTTCACAAGACACCCTGCTCTCAATGAACTTTTAACCGAACAAGATCAAAAGGTTTTACTTTTTACCTTATTACCCTTCTTATTGTTCTTGATATGTGAAATAATTTTGCCTTAAAAAAAAAAGAAAAACTGAGTAGTTATATTTTAATTTAATGATATAGATTTTTAAGTACCTAAAATCAATCGAAGTGGAAGAAACAAAAGACGTGAAATCTGGCTACAGTATAGCTTTTGTAAGTCTATTTTTGCATTTTACTCCCCGTAGTTTTATGTAATTGCATTTAATTACTCAAAAAATATTATTAATTTACCAGTTCTTCAACCCTAATCCTTACTTTGAAGAGACAAAGCTTATGAAATCTTTCTATTTCCTCGAAGAATCAACAAAAATGAAAGCTACACCAATTACATGGAAAGAAGGCATGGTAAGTTTTCTCGTACCTTAAAAACATGTTCTTTTCTCTTGTAATAAATATTTTATATTTAATTTCGTAAAGGGTATGAATAATGGTATAAATAACGAGAAAATAGGAGATAAAAGACCTCTTGCTGATCAAGCTGAGGAAAGGTTAGTGAATATTTAATTAATTTATTATATTTTTTTTTAGACGCTAAATTTAATTTAAATTATTGGATACAGTTTCTTTACTTGGTTTAGAGATAGTGAGGATGATGATGAGTATTTCATGTTTTATGATGAGGTAAATTTTTTAGTATTTTTATAAAGTTAAGTTGATTAAATTATTTAATTTTGGGGTTTGTGTAATTTTATTGTAGGTTGCTGAGTTTATAAAGGATGATTTATGGATAAACCCACTCATGTATTACAATAATGTAATGAATCGTTTTTGTATCTTTTGATGTTTTTAATGTTGTCTGAAATTGTTCCGATTATTAATTTTTAATTATTTTTACTTTTATGTAGGTTGGTGAAGATGAAAATGCTGATGATGAGGTAAATGCACATAGTTCTGTTTAATATAGTGGCTCTTTGGTAATTTAATTGAACAAGGGGGTCTAACTTGTAAATTTGTAATTTTCTGAAGGAAAATGGTGGAGAAGATGATGACGAAAGTGAAGATGACGATGAAAGTGAGGAGTAAATAGGGGGAAATTATTATTATTATATTTATCTGTTTTTAACTACTATATTTTTGGGGTTGTGAATTTTTTTATGTGTTGTAAAAATGGGTAATGATATGTCTCAATAGTACGGCGAAAAGTGACGTGCTCATACTTTCTTTTCTTTCATATGTAGTCTTTAAATAGATTTTAAAATTTTCTATTTTTGTATTTTGGTTACTCTTTTCTAAAAAAAAAAAGTACTACTAAATTGTTACTCTTTCGGTTCAGTTTTATGTGTTCAACTTTCTAAAATAAGTTGTCTAAGGTTATTTATTGTATAATATTGGAAAGATAAATATCTTCATTGGAAAAGAGACAAACTATGTTAAGTATTTTTTCTACAAAAGTTGGACAAATAAAATTAAATAGAGAGAGTATTGTTGATCTTTTTTTAATTTTTTATTATTACTCTTAATTAAATAAAAGGAATAAACATTGCAATAAATATTTTATTTATATTAATCTAATATAATTGCATAAAAAGAAATGTAAAATGTTTATTTTAATATTTGTAGAAGAAGTCTTATAGATGAAATAGTAATTTTTGATTGTCTTGAGGTTTATTTCACTGTTAGACTGTCAGAAATTTTGTATGGTTAAAAATGTCATGTTCAGAAGGCAAAATAACGTGATTGGGTTTTTTGCATTAACTATGTCCTTTTAAGTCAAATCATCATTAATTAACAAAAGAAAAATCACTACTCATTCACTACTCTATCAGACTCGACCAGAATATTTGACATATGTCCTACCTCTATTGAATAATGTTGAGAGATGAATTAAACGTAACGTAAACTAAGTCAACAAAAATAATACATGGCTCAAAAAGTTTAATGCAGATATTATTATTTGTGGTGTCTACATTTTATTTCCTTTTAAAATTCTATTTAGTATATACACAAAACTGCTATTTTCCAATAATTATGATCTTTCATGATTAATTTTTATTCAAAATATAAATCAAATATAATGAAAAGGCTCCACATAATCATTTCAATCCGTGAGACTTCCTAGGAGAGTAATGATTGGCCCAGAATACACATTGTGTAAACGGATTCTTGCATAACATATACTAGTAATATCCGTAACAGTAGAATGAATTTTTTAATCAAACTTTACATTTTCCAAATTTTAAGTTCATAACATATGTATGAAAAAAAAAAAAAAACATAACTAGCCAGAGACTTAGTTTTTCTTTTAAGCAGTATAGGTTTAAATTAAATTAATGAATTCGAATCCAAAATAAATCTTTAAAAAACAAAACATAAAAAAATATCATTCACCAAGAAATGATAGACCCAGCACTAGGATATTATAGAAAATTATTCAAAGATAATACATAATTCTATTAATTTGAATACAATTTTAATTACTATATAGTACTTAACCATTAAAATAATTATCGACCTTATAAGAATTTCTTTTTCACAATGTTGAATAACATAAATAAAGAAGCTGATAATGAAAAAACGAGCCGTTAATATATTTGAGGATGATTTTTTAACTTCATTGTACCAATATATATAATTTACATGATTATATGGTATTATACAAATTTTGAAAAAAAAAAAAAGAGTTACACAAAAGCTCTGCTATCGAAAATATTCTTATACATAAATCATTAAAGCGTAAACAAAAAGATTTTCTGAAAAATGATTTAAAATTACAAATATTACATAATAAATTAAGTCCTATGATCTATCAATTTATTTTTTTATACATATAATAGTTATTTTTGTCTCAGAATCATTTTGATTTTAATAAAATTCGATCGCAAAACCTTTTGGTCTCTATATAATAGTATATTCATTCGACCAACTAACTACTATAAGCAATCAACTATCGAAACAATATTGGAAGGCAAAAAGCGCGAAACTTAGAAGCGCAAATAAGGGGAAACCCTCCGAGACTTTTTAATGATCATCACAACTTGGAATACTAGGGGTTTCGGCTCAACCCATAAGAGGCGAGGAGTAGTTGATCTTATAAGACGTAAAAACATTGATGTTCTTGGTATTTTAGAGACGAAAAGTAACACGGTTCGAGTAGATTATTTTATGAATAGTATGCTTAGAGGATGGAAGAGTGTAAATAACTTTGATCTTGTGGAACATGGGAGAATTCTTGTGGTTTGGGATCCGGATAAGGTGCAAGTGGAGATTATTGAGAGGACACCACAAGCCATCCATTGTAAAATTGTGTGCAAGGTAACTTCTTTAAGCCTTTACACCTCTTTTATATATGGTTTAAATGATAAAGAATCGCGTAGAGATTTGTGGAAAAATCTAATTGATTTTTCCGCTACTTTCGATGATTCGTGGCTTCTTTTGGGTGATTTCAACAATATATTAGCTTTTAATGAAAGGATTAGAGGACAAAATGTTACGGTGGGTGATTTTAAAGAATTTGCGGATTGTTGTAATCACTTAGGCCTTGAGGATATACAATATACCGGTCAATTCTTTACATGGGATAATAACCATGTTCTTAGTAAGATTGATAGAGCATTGGGTAATCGTAAGCTAGATGAATCGAATCATTATATTCAAGCCGAATTTTTACCGAAATCTAGTGTATCCGACCATTCACCTTGTATAGTTAATATTTTTTTACAAAATGTTACTAGGATGGTTCCTTTCCGTTTCTTTGATATGTGGGTGCAACATGAAGATTATTATGTAACGGTTGAAGATGGATGGAACAAGACCATGGTCGTGGGGACTAAACAATATATCCTATGTAAAAAAATGAAAGCTTTGAAGTTTGACTTGAGGAAATTAAATAAGATCCATTTTTCTCATATTTCCGCAAGGGCAAAGAAAGCTAAGGAGGATCTTGAAATAGCCGAGGTACATTTCCAACAAAATTTACCTATTTCTTCATTTGATAACTTGGTTGAGATTCGGAAGAGATCCAAAACTCTTGAAATGGCCGAGATTAGTTTTCTTATACAAAAGGCTAAGCTCGGTTATTCCCTTAAGAGTGATAGGTGTACTAAATTGTTCCATGGGCTCCTTAAAAGTAAAAATAGAAGAAGATTTATTCCGAATATTTTAAAGGAAAGTGGTGTTTTAACTACTTCTAAAGATCAAGTCAATGAAACTTTCCTTAATTATTTCAAAGGTTTATTTGGTGCTAAAGATAATACGACACATATTAATTCTGAAGTATTCGATTATGGAAGTAAAATTACTTTAGAGCAAGGAGAAGATATGTGCCGTGATATAACCGATTTGGAGATTAAAGAAGCTATTTTTAAAATAGCGAATGATAAAGCGCCCGGACCCGATGGTTATTCTTCGTTATTTTTTAAGAGTTCGTGGAATATTATTGGGGAAGATGTTATCTTAGCGGTACGTGAATTTTTTACCTCCGGTTTTTTACTTAAGCAATTAAATACTACTCTTATTGCTTTAATTCCGAAGATAGATGATCCAAAAAGTGTTGATAATTTTCGGCCTATTTCGTGTTGTAACGTGGTTTATAAAGCAATTACTATGATATTAGCGGATAGATTAAAACCCTGTTTAAATAATATAGTGGATAAAGCCCAAAATGCGTTTGTTGAGGGTAGATCTATGATAGAAAATATTCACCTTATGCAAGAACTTTTTCGAGGTTATAATAATCAAAGTAGCTCGTCAAGATGTACTATTAAAATTGATTTTAGAAAGGTGTATGACTCTATTTCATGGGACTTTATTTATGAAGTTTTAAAGGGATTAAAGTTTCCGGAAAAAATAGTAAATTGGATTATGGTGTGTGTTTCATCTCCGTTTTACTCTTTGGCTATAAATGGAGAAGTGCATGGTTTTTTTAAAGGCGAAAAAGGCTTAAGACAAGGTGATCCTATGTCTCCTTATCTTTTTATTCTTTGTCTTGAATATTTCTCTAGGCTTTTAAAAAAAATACTTGTATTGGATTTAATTATCATCCCAAATGTGAGAAGGAAAAAATAACACATTTAGCTTTTGCGGACGATTTAATGTTACTTTCTAAAGGTGATAAAGGTTCGATTAAGATTCTTATGGATAGTTTAAAGGAGTTTGGAGATGTTTCGGGCCTTCGTTTAAATGTTGAAAAATCTAATATTTATTACATAGGTATCTCAAATGATGATTTGATTAATGGGATTATACCTACGAATTTTGAGGAAGGGATTATGCCTTTTCGTTATTTAGGGATCCCGCTAGGATCTTCCGTATTATTATCGAGAGACTACAAACCTCTTTTTGATAAATTGGAAGGTTATATTAGGAGTTGGAGAGCCTCTTCACTCTCATTTGCGGGTAGATTGGAATTGATTAGATCGGTTCTTCAAGGGGTGATATGCTTTTGGTTTACGATTTTTCCGGTTCCGGTTGGTGTTAAAGAGAGAATTATTAGTATTTGCCGTAATTTTTATTGGGATAACAAGCCACCCCAAGTTAGTTGGAAAAATATTTGTATGCCTAAAAATGAAGGGGGACTTGGATTAAAAGATTTTGAAGCATGGAATAAAACTTTACTTCTAAAGATGATTTGGAAAATAGTGGAAAATAAAGAATCACTTTGGATTAGGTGGATTCATGGTGAGTATTTTAATAGTAGTGGTTTTTGGGAATGGATTCCTAAAAAAAGTAATTCCCCACTTTTGAAAAATATTTGGGAGTTAAAAGAAATTATACGTGGGTCCCTAGGCGAAGAAGGAAGAAAAGATATATTAGCTTTATGGTTTGCTTCCGTTAAGGCGCCCCGATCAACATATGAGGTGAATACAATAGAGTTTTATGATGTATATAAATTCCCTTATGATTTATTTCGTCGTAAAGCATTTATTAAACCTTGGGCAAATATTGTGTGGGATCCGAGTGTATTTCCGAAACATGCAATCATAGTATGGATGGCATTAAAAGAAAGACTTAAAACTAAGAATATGATTACTTACATGGAACTTGATCCACTTTGTGATTTGTGTAAGGAAGATTTTGAATCGAATAGACATTTATTTTTTGAATGCTCTTTTGCTAAGGCTATATGGGATGATATAAAAATGTGGCTTGGACTAGACAAGGAAATGAACACTATGCTAAGCGCTTTGAAATGGCTTAAAAAATTAAAAGCTAGAGAGAATTGGAGAAGAAAGACTTGGAAAGTGGGTTTTGGAGCTACCGTGTATTGTATTTGGACGGCGAGAAATCACCTAGCCATGAGAGGTGCTTCCAAGACTAGAGAAATAGTAACCAAGGAAATTAAATGGTGTGTTTATTCAATCTTATTTTCCTTGTTCCCTCGGCATTCTTTTATGGATGTGAGTGGAAGGCTAGCTTGTATTAGTATAGTATGAGGTAGTTGTTTTTTTATACTCCTTGTTGCTAACTTAAGCTTTCGAGCCTAGGTAGGTAACACCCATGTATAGTGTACAGTTTTGATATTTTAATACAACCGTTTACCCGACCCAAAAAAAAAAAAAAAAAAAAACTATCGAATAAATAAGAAATAGTAGAAAACAAAAATGAAATGGGAAAAAAGATAAATACAATTCATAAAATATTATTGACAGATATGAATGATAAAGATGAGTTGGCTTCTTTACAGGCAAATTAAGATGGAAAAAGCTGTGGTCTCAAAATAAGCAACAGAGAGTAACTGGTCCACAGTAGTCTCACATGGGAACATCAAACATCAGTTGGTTGGTTTAAATGTCCTGTAATGTTTGCAAACTTTTGTACGCGGTGGTGACTTTAGATGTGTAGTCTTGTTCATATTAGTAGTACAATTAAAATCTAATTACGAGTTAATTCAATGAGATGTTTTCAATGAGCTTTACGTCCTCTAAATTTACAAGTAAAATTTGTTTTGTAAAAACTTATTTATTTCAATGTCCAAAAAAAAATAAAAACTTATTTATTTTATATATTGCACAGGGGCGGATTATAGGTTTCGGGTTCAAGTCTCCCAAACCCGCAAATTTTATGTAATACGTGCATACTTTAAAAGATAATATAAATGTATAAATGTAATGTTAATCTAAAAAATAATTAACACTCTTTAAAACATTTATGTAATACGTGCATACTTTAAAAGATAATATAAATCATTCTGAGTTAGTGGTTTAATATCTGTACACATTTAAGGATATAATAGAGGTAGATGTTCAAATCTTAGCATTTGATTTTTTTTTTTTCCAAATATAATAGAAACTTTTCACAAAATAAACTAAACATGATTTAATGTCATAAAAAACCCTGTTCTTTAATATATTAAATTTAAGTTATAAAATTCGCCAATTTTCATAAGAACGACTTTTTATTATTGAATTTTTTTGAGACAAGTCTCAATTTTGAGTTTGAAAACCGTAATACTTAATAATTTTATTATAAATTAATAAAATTCTAGTGATATTATATAAATTAGGTATAATGATGTTAGTTTACATATTATTTTAAAGGGATAATCTCATCTATTAAAGAGACGAGAAATGTAATAGTGTTGAATTCTCATATTTGCATTTTGCCATTACTAGTTATATATTTATATATATATCCTATTTTATATTAAAAAAATTCATGAAACGTTGACCTCCGAACTACCATATATTTGAAGCCCCCTCAACTTATTTTTTGGATATGCCCCTGATATTGCACCTTATGAATACCTAATTCACATATATACATGGATCGTAGCAAAATTTTATTTTCCTTTTCATTTTCAAGGGCCAGTTATATTATTATATTTTAAAAAATAAGATTTTTATAACATAGATAGCCAATCTCGTAGTTAAAAGTAGAGTGAATACCCATAAAACGTCGCAGCCTAGTGTACTATCTTTTAAAACACATAATTCTTTTTACTCTCCTTAAAAGATCTTAAATTCACACTCGGTCTGTATCAACAACGTTTTCATCCTTTTTAAGAGATCATGAGTTCAAATTTTGTTGACCTCAACAACTTAATTTTAATGGATATATCAAAAAATTGCACACAAATATTATAAATAATAGATAATTAATTATGTTAAGTACAAATCAATGAAATGATATGAATCCAAAATAAGAAGTTTTAAAAAAAAATACAGTTCGAGTTATGGAAAAAAATTCAAAACTCAAAAAGTTGTGTTACGGAAAAACTCTCATAGTTCGTAAAAAAAGTAATAAGTTGAGTTAATGGATTATGTAATAAGTTGAGTTATGAGAATTGTCCCATAACTGAAACTAATTTTTTTAAAAACAATCAGAATCATGAATAATTAACTATGTTAAGTACAAAGCAATGAAATTATATGCTTCAGAAAAAAATATTTAAGCAAAAAATAGTTTAAGTTATGAAAATATTTCTAAACTCAAAAGGTTGAGTTATGTCAAAAAGGGCAACCCACAATTAATTACACGAAAAGTAAGATTATTTTTAATCAACTAAAACTACAGATCAATTTCCAATTAAAACAAAAAGTGAAAGATTACACCATAAGTTTATTAATTATTAATTTCATTATATATACCATTTAATTCTTATAATTTTCACCATTTATTATATAATATTTATATATCACCACCTACCACCACCACAACCATCGACCATCACCACTAATACCACAACCGACCACCACGAACCACTACGGCCACCACCACCAATACCACAACCAACCACCAACACCCACCACCCACCACCCACCACCACCACCATCACCACTTCCACCTCGCACCACCACCACATCCACCTCACACCACTATCATTACCACTACCACCACCACAATCATCCATAACCTTCACTGTCGTTACAACTAACTACTTTCATCACATGTGTGCGTTCGTAAAATTTTTTTAAAAAAAATTAAATTTTTTTAAAATTCATAAATAATTCTCGAAAAATTGGAAAACAAAAAAAATTGCATTTTTAGACGAGAAATATTAATATCTATGTCTATAAACTTTTTGATTTTTTGATTTTTTTGTTATTTTTTAATTTTGATATTTCGTTTTGTGTCAGTTCCACCACACCCGCACGTCAATGAAATTTTTCTAAAAAAATTTAAAATTAATTCCAAAAAATCAGAATTATAAAAGGATTGCATTTTTGGACATGGCAAGTTCATATCTACTTCTGTAAAAAAACGGATTTTTTGATTTTTTTTTTTTAATTTCGATATTCAGTTTTATGTGTTCTCACAATACAAAAAAATATACATGTATTCATATAAAAATCATATAATCTAAAACATTCTCTTTTTTTAATAAAATCATTTTTTTCTTTATTAATCATCTATACCCTATTTTTACTTGTTTTTAACTATCTTGATGTCAACTCTTTTTGTCCAGTCACTTTCTTTTAATATATGTGTTAATGTAATACACAAAATAATAATCTGTGTATTACATAAACACACAAAATCACGTATTCTCCTTTAGTCATGCCATTTTCTGTGTGTGATTTTTGTATATCACATGAACACACAAACCGACTGTTTTGTGTAATGATGTAATACACAGAAAAACCTAAATCCTAAACCTTAAACCTTAAAATACTAAGCCTAAAAAACCTAAACTCTAAATTCATAAATACTAAAAGGAGAAAAAGAACTAATAGGATAAAGTATGTTATTTTGTGCATTCCAGATATACTGGTACACACAAATTTGAGTCTTATGTGTTACAAGGATACGAAAAAACTTAATTTTGTGTATTTTTGTAACATATAAAATCACAGAGAAAGAGATAATGGACTAGTGCGATGTGATATGTTATTTTGTGTGTTACACAAAACTAATATTTTATATACACGTAACACACAAAATCACAGAGAATAAGAAAAAAAGACTAATATGATGTGTCATTTTGTGTCTCACATGAATACAAAAAATAAAAAATACATATAATCCAATATCTTCACACTCTTTTTAACTTTTTGTGTATTTACATCATTACACAAAATAGTCGGTGCATGTGTTTCTGTGATATATAAAATCACAGATAGAAAGGGGCTTGACAACAAGAGAAAAAGTGGATTTGTGTGTTATTGTAATACACAAATGACTGTTTTGTGTATTACATACATCAACACACAAAATAACAAAAAGGGTTGGACAAAAAGATAATATATCAAGATAGTTAAAACCGAATAGAAATAGAGTATATGATATTAATACAGAGAAAAATGATTTTGTTAAGAAGAGAATGTTTTAGATTGATTCTATAATTTTGTGTGTAACAAGAATACATAAATATATTTTTGTGTATTGTAGGAACACATATATATCGGACTTTCATTTAAAAAAAACAGAAAAATTCACAAATGTATTTATGAACTTGCCCCGTCCAATTTCTTTTTTAGTTTTTTGTAATCAATTATGATTCTTTTAAAAAAAATTCACGGACAAGCACAAAGGTAGATTGACAAATTTATTTTTGTCTATTATAACAACACATAATATGGAACACCAAAATTAAAAATTTTAATAATCAAATACAAAAATTCAAAAAAATCAAATAAATAAAAATAAATAAATAAATTCATAGACATAAATATTGTTTTGCCTCGTCCAAAAATGTAATTTATTTATTTTTAGAATTAGTTATGAATTTTTATAAAAAATAATTCAGCATTAGTTGGTGGTGATGGTGGTGACGACGGTAGTTGGTAGTGGTGGTGGTGTTTGCAAAAGGTGGTGGTGGATGCATGATGTGGTGGTAATGGTTGTGGTTGTGGTTGTGGTGGTGGTGGTCTGCGGAGAATGTATGAGATGGTGGCGTTAATCGATGGTGAATGCATGAGATGGTGGACGGTAAAGGTGGCCGGACTTTAAAAGTTTAAAAGAAAAAAATTATAGTATGATTATTATATAGTAAAAACATAAAATAAAAATAATATTAAAAATAAGAGTGGAAGGTAAGTATGTTAAAATGTTTAATTGAGAATTAATTTTTCAAAGTATGATTAAGTAAAATGCATTTTTTTTTTTTTTGTTAGAAAATGAAATTTATGGATTTGAAATTATTTGTGAATCATGCTATGTCAAAATTCTAAAACTTTAAATAATTAAGTTATAAAAAAAATTCTATAACTAATAAGAAAAAAACAATAAGTTAAATTATTAGAAAATGTAATTAGTTGAATTATGGAATTTTTTTATAACTAAATTAGTTAAAAAAGAAAAACAATAAAATGATACAATTGCATATATAAAAACAAATGAATATCGTAATTAAAAGGGACAACGCCCAGTTAATTATACAGAGAGCGTAAAAATTCTCAATTAATTACAACTTCAACTTAATTCTCTCTTTAGTACAAAATTTTAGAAGATTACAAAAATACTCATAAGCCTATTAATTAATTACTTTAGTTGTACAGATCATTTAATTCTTATATCTTCACTATTTATTATAAATAATATTTATTTATTTATTTTCTTTCACCACCACCCCCACCACCACTCCCACCCCACCACCACCCCCACCACCACCACCACCACTACCACTACCACCACCACCCCTATCATGATCCACTACCACCCATCCCCACAACCAATCCAACACCCCCACCATCAATCACCACCAACTAATTTCATCATACGCGCGCGTCCTTGAGTATTGAAACAAATATAGAATTCATAACTGATCCAAAAAAAATCGTAAAAATAAAAAAAATTGCATTTTTGGACGAGACAAATTAATATTTACGTGTAAGATTTTTTTTGATTTTTTAAATTTATTTTTTATTTTTTTATTTTTT